>JAWHQI010000129.1:5510000-6710000 GCA_033032865.1 Dactylorhiza incarnata | reverse complement strand
AATGTCGAGGGAGAACTCCTAGGAAACACTTGGAGTGGAGACGACTTGAAGCGTTTCTACTCCTAACATTAATGTAATACTTAGTTTATCTTTGTTATGCTTAAAAACAATAACGCTTTCCATGGCAAACTCGTAACGCTTCACCACCTAAGCGACAGACCCCAGGCAGTGAGCTGAAGTCCTCGAGATGTGTTGTTGCCGTAGACCAGGTCACTGCACGAGCTCCTCTCCTGCATACCGGCTACTTGCCCCCTCGAGTGAGTTCTAAGTCCTCGAGCAGAGTGTTGCCGTAGACCAGGTCACTGCACGAGCTCCTCTCCTGCATACCGACTACTTGCCCCCTCGAGTGAGTTCTAAGTCCTCGAGCAGAGTGTTGACATAGACCAGGTCACTGCACGAGCTCCTCTCCTGCATACCGGCTACTTGCCCCCTCGAGTGAGTTCTAAGTCCTCGAGCAGAGTGTTGTCGTAGACCAGGTCACTGCACGAGCTCCTCTCCTGCATACCGGCTACTTGCCCCCTCGAGTGAGTTCTAAGTCCTCGAGCAGAGTGTTGTCGTAGACCAGGTCACTGCACGAGCTCCTCTCCTACATACCGGCTACTTGCCCCCTCGAGTGAGTTCTAAGTCCTCGAGCAGAGTGTTGTCGTAGACCAGGTCACTGCACGAGCTCCTCTCCTGCATACCGGCTACTTGCCCCCTCGAGTGAGTTCTAAGTCCTCGAGCAGAGTGTTGTCGTAGACCAGGTCACTGCACGAGCTCCTCTCCTGCATACCGGCTACTTGCCCCCTCGAGTGAGTTCTAAGTCCTCGAGATGTGTTGTTGCCGTAGACCAGGCCGTAGCACTGGGCTCCTCCCCTGCAGGCTGGCTACTTGCCCCCTCGAGTGAGTTCTAAGTCCTCGAGATGTGTTATTGCCGTAGACCAAGCCATATCACTGGGCTCCTCCCCTGCAGGCTGGCTACTTGCCCCCTCGAGTGAGTTCTAAGTCCTCGAGATGTGTTGTTGTCGTAGACCAAGCCGTAGCACTGGGCTCCTCCCCTGCAGGCTGGCTACTTGCCCCCTCGAGTGAGTTCTAAGTACTCGAGATGTGTTGTTGCCGTAGACCAGGCCGTAGCACTGAGCTCCTCCCCTGCAGGCTGACTACTTGCCCCCTCGAGTGAGTTCTAAGTCCTCGAGATGTGTTGTTGCCGTAGACCAGGCCGTAGCACTGGGCTCCTCCCCTGCAGGCTGGCTACTTGCCCCATCGAGTGAGTTCTAAGTCCTCGAGATGTGTTGTTGCCGTAGACCAGGCCGTAGCACTGGGCTCCTCCCCTGCAGGCTGGCTACTTGCCCCCTCGAGTGAGTTCTAAGTCCTCGAGATGTGTTGATTGTCGTAGACCAGGCCGTAGCACTGGGCTCCTCCCCTGCAGGCTGGCTACTTGCCCCCTCAAGTGAAGGCGGTACCCTATAGTGTGCTAAAACCTTGTTACAACCTCAGGAGAGGATGGAAAGGGGGGGGGGGGGGGGGGGGGGGGGGGCGAGGCGAGTGACATCAACATCCCTCCGAAGCGAGCTCGACGCAGCCGCCATCTTACCGCCTCGCAGGAAGTCCCAGTGCGAGTGGGTGAGCACCCATCACGGCGAGTCTTCCGCCAACCTCTTCGCGCTAATAGCCAGGGAGGAGGGCCTAGGCGCCAGATCTACAAAAGAACCCTCCTGAGCAAGTCGCAGTCACGCGCGAGCACTCCCTAAGGGCGAGTAGGAAATGCGTATGCATAAAAATTAATCCCAAGCATGAGCGGCGAAACCACAGAATAAAAGAAAGCGAAATATATCTATACAAGCACAAGAAGAAAGGCGAGTACACCCAAAATAAACACGCCAAGAAAAGTTTATTGTTACAGAGCCAAAAGTTTTAAACATCCGGACCCCCTTCTTCTGACCCGCTGGAGGAGTCCTCATCTCGGGCCTCGGTGGGAGCAGGATTCACCGCCTCGCGGTATAACTCTGGAAGAAGGGTGACGAGATCGACCTGAGCCCCATCGGCAGTAAGCATGAAACGGCGCCGGAGGCGCTCCCGCACGAACACCGAGGTCGCGATCGCCAGCTTCCGGCACGTCTCGGCGATTTGAGCAGGGGTGAATTGGAGGAGAGTCGGCGCGTTCGACGACTCCCCCCGACTTTGGTGGCGAAGTTCCTCTATTTCAGACTCGGCCTCGGCGAGGCGATTACCGAGATAATCGACCTGACTCTGCGAGGCGGCTAGCTGCTCCTCCAGTTCGGATATCCGCGTCACTAGCGCCACCGCGGCCTCCTGAGAAATGAAACATTAGCCAACTCCAAAGTAGGCAAGAGGGACGGAGACGAGCCGGGCTAAATACATCGGGAGGGGAAGCCTCCTTGGCCTGAAGCTCGGCTATTTTCCTATCTCTCTCAATCATCTTCTCCTTCAACTCCGCATGAGCGGCGCCCAGGTCGCGGAGCTGCCTGTTCGATTGAATCCCCCGCCGCGCTGTCTGGTGAATCAGCTCGGCTGTCCGGAGGGCGGAGCGGCAACTAAGGTTAGCCAACTCGCGGATAGGAACCTCTGCGAGTACCTCTGCGTCATCTCGCCCGTACAGCCCAAAGATCAGGTTGAACGCCTGATCGCCGACCTCTTCAAAATCCTCCCAAGAGGGGAGGAGCGAGCTCACCAAAATCCGATTCGCCTCGTGATCCCATATCATAAGGGGGTTGCCCCGCGAGTCCTTACTCCGCATCCCCAACCCATAATGTGGGTGAGTGGAAGGATCGGGAGGAGGACTCGCCGGAAGGCGAGAGGTAGAACCCCCTGTCCTCCGCTTTTTTGGCTTCGGCTCGCTTGCCGAGGCGACTTCGGGATCTACCTGCCCCTTGCCCTTATCCACCGGTGAGATCGGCTCGCTGTCCACCATGACCACCACCCCTGCAAGGGACCCCTCCCTGGAAGGCTCCTCGACCGTTGCCGAGAAGCATCATGAGGAGGTAGGAGGGGAATGACGCGCTCTCCTGCATTTAAACACGAGGCAGTTAGTAACCACCCCCACCGGGAACAGATAACCGACATCGCGAGGCAAGTAAGGTTTACCCGCTCCTGGGTTAACAAAGGCGAGTTGTTCCACGCCCTGCCGCAGGAAAACGACGTCCAGGACCTTGTCTTTCAGATAACGGTATAGTTCGAGCGCATCCCCCCTCAGGCGAGGCGGTCGGTACTCCACCTTTGTCTTCTGGATGGGGGCGAAGGGAATATTACCGTAGTCGCCTCGCACCAGGATGAATTTGTCAGTCCAATGGTGGACCTTGTTGAAGGTCTCGGCGACCTTGACACACACACTGGTGAAGAATAAGGTGCCATCGATGGTCGCCTTCAGGGTCATCACTTTGCAGAAGGTGGAAAGGTTAAACTCTATCTTCTCCCCATGAAGGTAGCAGGCATAAGCAACCAGAACGCTGATCGCGTTAGGATTGACCTGCGCGGGGATCATCCCGAAGTACCGAAGGACTTGACGAACCTCGGGCCACAGGGGGAGCCTCAACCCTACCTGAAAGTGGGCCAAGGGGATGGCGAGCTCCCCACTATAGAGCGAGTTGAGAAACTCGCCCGGCCCTGGCCGCCTCGCGGTATAACCCGGAGGCAAGTACCGCTTCTCGACATCCATTAACTCCTCGCCGAGAGTCTGCGAGCTGGGAAAGTTGTGCGCCCGGAAGTTGCGGACGCAGAAGGCACGCCCCTCCTCGGATGGTTCCTTCCCCATGGCTGGCCGCGAGTAGGAGTAAGAGGATTCGGCGGGGAGGGTTCGGAGACGGGTGCCTGGTAACGGTAGGGGAACGTATCCTCCAGCGCAAGAGGACCCCCCTATTTATAGATTCTGCCCCCCCCCCCCCCCCCCCCCCCCCCCCCCCCCCCCCCCCCCCCCCCCCCCCCCCCCCCCCCCCCCCCCCCCCCCCCCCCCCGGCCTAACCGCGCGCGAATGGATCACTTAGCGAGGCGAGTAGGTCCTAAGCCGCGAGTAAATAACAATAGAATACACGTCGGTACGGAAAATGAGAAGCAACGAACAAAGAGAGCGCGCTATGCGAGCACAAAAGGAACATATATAAACCTATCAGAAATTCTCGGGACGCCAAGCGCGAGTACAAGCAAAGAAATAAAAAATGATGCCTGATGATTACAAGGACCCGTAGGTCGCGAATCAGACTGCCAATCAGGCTCTCAAAAAATCAAAAAACAGGAACTACCCCTGAGGATCTCAACCACGATGCACCGGGCCGCGGCCCCGATGGCGAGGACGTCGGGGGTGGCGAGCTCTCCAGGCGATGCCTTGGGCCACACGCAAGTCTTCGCGAGCCCTCTCCAGGATCCCTTCGCTTTGGCGGATGTGTTCCTCGCCTCGCCTAATGTGCTCCTCCAATAGGGAGGCCTCCCCCACGGTGCCCGCCACCTGAGCAAAGCGGTGTAGATCATCCTCGGGCAGCCTTTTGACGAGCCTCCACCTCATATAATCTCGCCTCCGCATCAGTCATCCGGTCGAGTAGCTAGGCCATCTTCACCCTGCAGGTTGTCGTGAAGCCCCTCCACTTCGGCGAGGCGGTCACCAAGATTGACCAATTGGGCCTTCACCTCGGCCGGTGGCATAGTCATCAAGAAAGAATCATGGACCTGAAGGACAGCCATCAGGCGGGTCCACGACTCCTCATTGAAGGCGGGAGGGTCTGCGAGAAACTCCCTCAAGGGAGTGGACGCCGCAGGCGGCGGCGACCCTGGAATCGAGTCAGAAGACGGTAGATGGCTAGACGGGGCGGACTCGTGGCTACCTGGAAGCAAGAAGTCAGGCAAGAATGGTGAGACAGAAAGAGGAATAGAGACGAGGTAGGCGAGGCGAATACCCTCCCGCGCGTTGTCCCCTCCTTGGAGCCGAGGTGGGTCTGTCCGCAGCCCCCCGGTAGTGGAGGATAGACGAAGAATCACACCAGTCCTCCCCGGCAGGGAGCCCATCATCAGCGACTTCCCCCCAAAGGTTGGGCGGGCAGGCTGACCTATCCCGGACTGAGACAGGGGCTGTTGCAGGGAAGGAGCCGGAATTGAACCAGCTCGCCCCGGAATTGAAGACGACGCGGTTGCTAGGTCCGTTGGGGGCGCCGCGGCAGGTTGACCTTGCGACGAAGGGCGAGTAGAGAGCACTGCACGGAGCACGGAGCACGAAGTAAAGACCTGTTCAACATAATCGGGAGGAAACAGTAGCCTTACCCAATGGCGGGATGGTAGGGGCGGGAAGGAGGAGCAGGTCGCTCGAAAGGATCGGAGGCATTCTCGCGTCCTCAATCCCGCCAGTCGTAAATTCGACCCCGCTCTCATTCTCTCGACGAGGAAGGTTACCGCGGATCTCTTCAGGGATCGACGAAGCGGTGAGTCTCTTAAGCAAAGGATCACTTCTAGCTGTTGACTCAGGGTCGGTAGAGGACTTCTCGCGTAGCTCGGGTTCCGCCTTCTTCCTCTTATGCTTCCTCTTTCTCGCGGAACCCGGAGGGCAAGGCGTCGAGAACTCACCAAGGATGTTTAGGACCGCGGCCGCCTCAGGTTCGTCGTCCGCGAGAACCCGGTTGCCAGCCCGAGAAGAACCCGCTCCAGAGGGCATCTCGGAATGAGGAAATCACGGTACACCCTCACCCTATTTATAGAGAAGGGCCCACTCAGCGCGCAGGCCCGCCGAATGAGGGTTGAACTTTTCTTTCCGACCTCTAGCGAGCTCGCAAAGAGCGGGGATTGTGTACAACATGTATTCGGCGTGTAAGCCGAACGTACCTGGCGAGT
This sequence comes from Dactylorhiza incarnata, assembly GCA_033032865.1. Lineage (NCBI taxonomy): Eukaryota > Viridiplantae > Streptophyta > Magnoliopsida > Asparagales > Orchidaceae > Dactylorhiza > Dactylorhiza incarnata. Next base: position 6,704,192 of record JAWHQI010000129.1, on the reverse strand, counting down.
AGGCCGGTATATACTTGGCGAGTAGAGCCGAAGGTATCTGGTGGGTAGACCGACATCTCGGAGGGTGCAGTCGAAGGTACCCGGCGAGTAGGCTGGTATCTCCCTTGGCGAGTAGAGCCAAGGAGGTCTGGCGAGTAGACCGGTATCTCCCTCGGCGAGTAGAGCCGAGGAGGCCGGGCGAGTAGACAGGTACCTCCTCAGCAAGCAGACCCAGATTCCGGGGGATAGAATCATCTGGGCGCCCCTGGTGGTCTGCCTATAGCCCTTCGGGACAGCGAAGTCTGGCTACCTGCAGACCAATTTGGGGTGCACTTAGCAAAACGGTAAGGCGGAGTTACGCTATCCGCAGGTCATCCGGACCATTCTACCCCTGGGAAGTCTTTCCCTATAAATAAGACTCATTGTGTCTCAGATCAGCACAGATCCCCCCCCCCCCCCCCTTTGAGAGCCTGTGCTTTCTTCCTTGTGCTGTCTGAGACAGGCTCAGCTTCTGGTTTTTGGGAGGGAAAATCCAAGGAGATTTCCGGGTTAGTGGCGGGACCTCCTCGCTGCAGCCAGTGGGTCGTACTTAGGGAGCTACCTACCAACCGGTGAGGGTCGATTCTTAGCTCGAAATACTTAGATCTAGGGATCCAACGAAGAGAGAAGTAACTCAAGCTACTCCCCAAGTCTCGAACAAGTTGGACCGGTATCCGGAATCCAACAGGCGGGATTGTCCCGCCTGGTACCTGAGTGCAAGGCCCGGTGCCCGGGCTTAGTCGGGCTTGGCGCGAGCTTAGTCGGGCCTGGCCCGAGCTTTGAGCATATATGGGGGCCCTGTTGGGCCCCATAGCCCGGCCCAGAAAAAGCACTAAAACATCAAATTAATATTCAAAATGAATTTATGCATATAAGATTGACTAAGCATAGTTTAAATTTCGAAAAAAATAAAGAAAAAGATCTTCGACGTTAATTACGGACGTGCCCCACATCTGGTGATTCTGAAAAGATAAGAAATGTGCGTTTCCAATGCCGCCTCACACTCATCTTAAATCCCCTTTCCTCACCCCCTTCCCCTGTGAAACAAACATCTCCCTCTCCCAACCTCTTCGTCTCCGTCATGGCCACATTTCTCTCCGGCGTAAGCCTCTCCGCCTTGCGAATCTCCTCCGCCACGGCGGACGTCGGAAGACCCGCCTCCGCCGCCGCCGCATTCCCTCAAAAAAACATCCCGTTCGCAACTGGAGGCCGGCCCGCCAAGAGGACGGCGTCTCTAACTGCCGCCCGCAGCGGGCCGTCTACTCCGGGAGGGTTATCGGAAAAGGTTTCCGAGAGCATAAAGAAGGCGGAGGAGGCCTGCGGCGAGAACACGGAGAGCGGGGAGTGCGCTGCGGCGTGGGACGAAGTGGAGGAGCTCAGCGCCGCCGCAAGCCATGCACGCGATCGCGCCAAGGAGAACTCCGATCCTCTCGAGACCTACTGCAACGATAACCCGGAGACCGACGAGTGCCGCACGTACGACAGCTGAGATCCGGCGTCCTGCATCTTGGCCGCGAAACGCCCGGGAGGAGAACAGGGATGACGGCTTTTGGTGAAAGATTGCTATAGTTTGTCTCATATGATTTTCTTCTGTAGCTTAGATTTCTCTTTCTACCGCATGAAGTTTTTTATATATTCTTAGAAATGAAACAGATTTATCAGTGTTGATGCCATTTCAAAAACTAAAAAAAAAAACAGTTCTTGATTCCAAAGTGTTTGATGAAGAATTCATTATTCGTGCTGAAACTAAGTTTCATCGGCCGCCTCCTCGCTGTTAGGGGTTCAACTCCGTTCGATTCCAATAACTTTCATCCAAAATCAGGAACCAGTTCATATAGATTTAGTTCAAATTTTTTGAATACTGGAGTCCTCATTCTCTGGATTTCTTATTTCCAGAAAACCATATACCGCCGATTCAATTCATGGGGAGAAGATGAAGATGATGACGACAATCATGCTCAAGACGTATGATGCTAGATGTTGTCTCCATTGTTGGGACGAACATGCAGCAGATGGCGGTATAATTTTCTTCTCCTCTATATAACATATATCTACCATTTCATAGTTCATGCGTTTGAGCGAATTTCCCCAAAGTTTTCTAGGAGCATGTTGTGTTTTGCATCTCTAATAAAACTCTGTTTGTTTGAGCGGTGAGAATGAGAGCGGTGTGAATAAGAACTACGGTGAGAATGAAAGTTCCCACCATGCTGTAGGAATGAGAGTGAACCTGGCTAGGAGCAAGAGATTCACAAAGTGAACCTGGCCTGCAAGCTAGACTTAGAAGCAAGGATATTATATTTGCACTTCTGGTTCTAATATGAGTAAATGATGTATTACAACTAAGAGGCACTGCCTCCTGAGACTTATCATTATACTAATCTTCCATTGTTTTTGATGAGATTGAAAATGATGTGTTAACCCTACTTCAGTCCCCTTTTGTTTCTCGGGTGCAATCAACACACTCAACTGGCGCATCACAAGTAGCACCCATAGACATCTCCTCGAATCACAGGAACAACATCCTATTACAAAGATTCTCCCCTCGAGCCGTCGTCACCACATGATCCTACACTCATGGACACTATGGGTCATATTATCACTTTGTTATCCCAAACCATCAATATCGGATTGGTCAATACCCTAATCCAACAATCCACCAAACCCCTAGAAAACAACCACGTTGCCCGGAAGCACTCAATAAAGGTTACCCGGGAGCTATCACCGCAGTAACTACTACCGCCCGACAGTAACTACCTAGAAACGAAAGTTCATAAATCTTCAGCCCTCACAAGGTTACGAAATCACCTATATTCGCAACCATTCGGCCCTAAAGCCTCCAAATCTTCCTTATTCGACTTTCCCTCAAATCTAACACATCAACATCGTTGAATTGGGTCTCAAGCCACAATGTCGGCTTCACACAAGCGCAATCGAGGGGAAATCACATAGAAGGTACACTGAAGATAAATGCGCATCCTAATGACCAGAATGAGAAGGTTGTTACCTTTGGAGCATTCATAGGAGCCGTGACAACTTGAGAAAGTTGGGTGGAGAAGAACCTCAGCGGCCCGAGGAGTCCCTCTCCGGCGACAACTCGTCGATCAGAGCGGTGGAGCTTTAGTAACACCTTCTTCCTCAAGGGTGAAGAGTCCCCTCACTAGCTCTTTCTCCCAAGCCCTAGCCACAAAAGAAAGGAATGAGGACTGAAAAGGGTTTCAGCCCTAATTAGGCTAATGGGCGAACCTCTTGTGTCCGTCGTATCGGGTTTCAAAAGGATTTAACGGCCACGATCGCAGATCACAATACACATGATCTGCCTAGGAGCTATCACGCTGCGATTGCACTACCGCACGACGGTATCTCCCAGGCCAAGCCAATCTAACGAACACTACCCCGCGACGGTAATCCCCAAACAGCCTGCGGTAACTAAATAGAGAACATGGTTAAAATGAACTAGCTTTCGAATTAATTTGCTAAACGACAGTAACCACTATCGCGACACGGTAGCTCACAGGTTAGTACCTTTCCCTTGTGAAAATCGGGGCGTTACAACCTTAGTCCCCACCGTCGGCCAAAACTTTTGAAAGAACACAGGCGGGAGGCTATCTGGGTCGGGGGACTTAAGAGGGAACATAGAAGAGAGAGCAGAATGTACCTCAATCAGAGAAAAGTCGACACAAAGCTGCGTTCATTCCGTCCAAAATCACCTTATTTCAAAAAGGAGGACATCCACAAAATCTTCACCCGTAGGGGAAGAAGAAAAAACTCCTCAAAGTACGATGAGATCAACGTCTGAATGCCCTCCTGAGAGTGCACCCGGTTTCCCACATCATCGAGGAGCCAATCGATATGATTCTTCCTCCGTCTAGTCGAGACACGCGCATGGAAGTACATAAGCAGTGTTTCGGTCCCCCTTTGCCAACCAAGCCGTCTTACCCTGTTGCTTCCACTTATATCCTCCGATTGAATGAGATCCTCAAGAGTAGCCCGAAGCGTGACCTCCTGGCTCTGTAAGTACATAAGTAGGAGTCACCCTTCTAATGGCCACAATATCCCGCTCTAACCGCTTAGTTTGCACCGGGATGCGTCCAAACCGATTGCAACTCCAACTTGACCGCGTGGAAAGGCACCAACTTGACCGCGAGGAAAGGCACCCTTGCACAAGCCGACCTCAATGTAAATACAGCTCGGTTCCCGAGATGTCATCCCACGCATCTGAGATAAACCTTCGTTTCCACAAACCGGTTCCACCACGGCTCATATCGGATCAGCGACACTATGAAAAACAATCGACCGAGTCTATGAAGGTAGCAAAATAGGTTGGTGATCTGAATACATAGTTCGTTGATGCTCCACAGAGTCCTCAAGATCTAAAGTTGTCCAAGTCGCAAAAGCACGGTAGAGGGTCTTCGGTTCGACTAAATATACCAGTTGCCCACAAAGCCCAAGTTTGAGAGCCGACAATGAAGCAAAGCTGATCGGAAAGCCTCCAACTGCCATCTTGGCCTCCGAACCCGACTATCCACTTCCGAGTGACCAAGAAACCCGTTGAAGAACCAACCACATATCCATGGAAACGGTTAGGCCGAAGCCAAATGATGAAGGAGATTCCACGTATGCTTCCGCTGACAAGCTGCCGGATGCCCATAAAAAATAGTAAACCTCCACGGTGCCGCAAACCCATCCCCCACAACCATGACATCAATATGATATGGCGAATATGATAACAGTCGGACATCCACCTCCCTCTCCCAAAAAGTAGTCGGCTCCCACTCTTTCCCCGATCCGCAACCAACTTAACATCCAAATTCCATTTTCGCTTCATCAAATCATCCTTTGAGTTAGTAAACCCAGTCTTCGAAATGAAAACTGAGGGTTTATGAATCTTGAGAATCTCTCCTAAGTAACGAACTGTGCAGGTGCCCTCCAACTCCTAACAGTTCCAACATGAGATTTTTATGACGAGCGGCAGGACTGCACCACAGCCTCCGCCGATAGACAAAGATCATGAATAGTAGTCACCCTCTTCCCCTTGTCGTCATGAAGGACGCCACAATGTGGGACAGATGGAGCCAAAAGTTTGCGGAATTGGGTTGCTACTCGAGTAGAACCCTGAACTCCAAGGGGGAGGCCCCTCCTGGGTATCGTCATAAAGACATCCTGAAGTTCCACCGTCATGATGAGTTGATGAGTGATGACCGAACCACGGGCCGGGAGATGGTGCCATGTATGTTCTCTTGGGATCCTAGAAGTATGACAAAATCACAATTTCCAAGGAGGAGATTGTGTGGTGGAGGGAGGGATCAGTGGGTCTTTGTGGCGTGTTGAAGTGATATTGAGCAAATTAAGTATATATTTGAAGTGATATTGAGCATAGTACATCATCGTGATGATCGACAATGGTGTTATCTATGATTTCTCTCCCAAGAGATGTCCCAACGTCTTCAACTCACGACCACTTCAAGCAACGAAATTCATGTCTCACTAGGCGACAAAAATTACTTGCCCACTAGCACCCTATGTTCGCCCTTGTGTGTTGCGTTGGACGACTACACCTGCTCGACGTACTTCCAAGACTCGCCCAAGGCGGCATCGACATGATTCTCTACATCACATGGTGGTTATAAATATTGGACGACATCAAGTTGAATTGGGCGTCACTAACCCTTATTCGGCGAGGTTCATCTGGCGAGTATTGGACATACTTGAAATCATGAGGCATCCCCCTCCAACGTCTATAAATAGGAGAAGGGGGCATGCCCTGGGGCATCCTTTTTGAAGCTGAAGCGAGATGCTGTCCCTCATGGAAATCGTCGCGAAGACCCAAGCGTTGATGAACTTGCTGAAGAAAACGCAGGGCGGTACTCCTTGCCATGGCGAAAGATTTGATAAGCGCAAACGAAAAAGAGACGAAGGAGAGCGTCCGACTAAGAAGACATCGAGGGAGGATGCTCCCTCCGGAGGTCAGGCGCGACCTGCGCTGGACTGGTCCAAGCTGCGCTGAGGCAGGCGGGCTTGAAGGAGGCGGCGATCAACTGGTCGCCGATAGCAAGCATCCAACCGCTCCCCCTAACGCGACTGCAAAAAGTAAACGCCGCCCCTTTTCAAAAAATTTGAAACCCTTCGCCTTTCTGATGCCGACTTTCCCTCTTTGCTCTTTCTCCTCCAGATACCAACCCGGTCGAGCCGAGCACGTCGGTGCCTCTCGCTGAATAGCATGTGCGTGTGGAGCATTTGCCTCCTCTTCCGACGATCACGCCCGACGTCACCCCTCAACAGAAATCTTCTCGCCAACCGCGACCTTCAACGGAGGGCGGGGAAAGTAGCTCCCGCTTGTGAGTTTTGAAGTTAAAGAAAGTGAAGCTCCCGCCCCCTCCCCCGTTCCGCCTCCCTCGTCCGAAGATCCTCGCCAGTTGGCGACAACCACTCAAGGCCCTCCGGCGTCCGGCGGAAGAGGAGACGGGCGATCGTCCTTCGTCCTCATCCTTCGACGACAACAAGGGGGGGATGATCGCGGGAAGGCGCCCATGGATCAACCGGTTGCACCCTCTTCCCGACAGCATGAGATTGTGCCCCCACACTTTCATCCAGCAGGTTGGAATGGCAGGGGTGGGCGATTAACCGTCTTCACTTAACCTTGCGCTCTCACAGACCTCTACGTATTAGCAACCCATTCACAAAACAGCCAAACCAAAGTTACACCATCCTTTGGCACATCACGGTGATGCGGACCGACTCCCCTACATTATCGCCTCTGACGATCACTCACATATTGGAGAAATTTTCCATTATGTTCCGCCCATCCGCGTGTCCGACATATAAATCTCGCTACTTCTAGGGTTAACTACCTTCTTTGCGGGGCCATACTGCTTCAGTCATGCACAAAAGGGCGCATGGAGCAGATCATTTTGAACATGCTTAAGACATGCATCATTCAGCCTAGCGCAGACCCCTTTTCTCCAGCCCTATCCTCCTCATATGCAAGGAAGATAATTGTCAATTCTTCTTGGACTACATAGATTTTAACAAGCCCACCGTTGCGAACAAATATCTCTTATCCCTGATCAAATAGATGCTAGATGAGCTGCATGTTGCATAGTTTTATTCCAAATACCATTAGATCTGCGTAAGCCCATATGATGTTTCTAAGATGGCTTTACGCACCCATGATGACATTTTGAGTTCTTGGTCATGTCATTCGGTTTGTCCAACACATCAGCCACCTTTCAATCAACGATTATCTCTATTTTACGTCCTTTGATTTGGAAAGTCGTGCTCATTTTTTGACGACATGCTCGTCTACTTCACTTCCTCAGGGTCATATTTGCTCCACCTCCCCAATGTCCTTCAACTTCCGGGGCAATATCGGTTGCACATCAATCTTAAGACGTGCTCTTTCGGCTACACATAGGTGGCCAACGTCGGTTACGATATCTCCAGTCTCCACAACAGGCGGCGGTCATGGATCAATCCAAACTCCAGCAAATCGCATGGAGCTGAGACTTTTTTCCTTTCCCACCTACAATGATGGATCACTTTGGTGCCTGTCTGACTTACTGTCGAATTGTGAGAGCTTTATACCGGTAAATTATGCTCCCATCTAGCGACCAACTGCCCTACAAGCCAGCTTGTAAAATACTAAACAATGTCTCTGATGGGGCTCTTGCAGTCGATCCCCATTCATTACAATTTGGGAGGATATTATCATGGACTTTGTTACGCAACAGTGGCCACGTCTGCCTCTTAGTTGTGGTAGATCGGTTTTCGAAGTACAACCATTTCATTCTGGTGAAGCACATTTACATTTACTGCCCGGCTTTCCGCAGTCCATTTCATCTTCATCAGCTCGTTCTCCAATCGTGACCTCATCTTCATCATCTCGTTCTCCAGTGCTGTCAGGACATGCGACGTGCAAATGTAAGGTGGATGTTGCTGAGATTGGGACGAAGCACTATGTCAACTCAAATTCCCTCGCATGTGCACATCAACGGATGGCTCGGGTGGTGTATCTTATAGTCAAGGGGACAAGGTCTTGGTTAAGCTTTGCTCGCACCACAAATGCCTATGAGCACCGCTAACTGCTCACTTATCGGTCGTTTCTCATGACCAAGTGCATCGAGACAATTGCCTACCTTCTGCGTCTTTCAGAGCACAATAGGGTTCGCCATGTCTAGTTCGTCTCTCAGTTGAAGTTGGTCGAGGAGGACCACCCAGTTTAGACGAACCTTTTAGAAATCCTTGCCATTGACCGGTCTCCGCTCTACATTCCCGGGCCAGAGTCCTTAGGGTTTAGGGTATCATCGGAGAAACTGATCTCGGAGGTAGCGACAAACCCAACTAAGAAACTAACAATACTTATTAATTCCTGCTCTAGACCGAGCACCGCACTCTTTTATTTGTTGCAGCTTCCCGAACGCACGACCGGCACGCTTGCGTGGGCCGCCCGGCCACCGTCGTAGCTCCATTGCAGTAATAAAGAAGAAGAAATTGGTTGGTTGAATGTGGCTAGAATGAATTTGTTTGCATAATTTTTTTCTTAAAAATAAATCTTTTAGATTTAGGCTTAATATATTGATAGCCGAGTACATCATTCACTAAAAGATTTATAAAAGAGAAATCAATGTCATTTTAACGGCAACAGGAAGAAAAAGAAGCCGGGATGAAGGAGAAATCAATCGAGCCTTTTTTTTTCAGACGGTAGAAGACGGCGGGGCGTCGCCAATGCTGATGCCGACGGCGAAACTCCGGTCGGTAACGGACACGGTGGCATGAACCGGCCTAAACGAAGTCTTCTTCCTCACTCTCCCGCCGGCCTCCTCCGAACCTACGACAACGGCGCCAGCAACATCGAGCTCGATATTGCCGCCCTCTCTCTCTCCCTCCCCTACTCCATTTCCACTTCCTCCAACTCCGCCTCCGAAGAAACCTTCTTCCCCTTCGAAGAAGCCCTAAATTTCGCCTCCACAGTTTCGCCGTCAGATCCATGCATCCTCGGTCGCCGGCACGAGTATGGAGAGAGAGATGCTCTCAATCGGGGAGCATCTTCATCGGCCGGGCTTCTTCGGTATGGGGAGAGGGGAGAAGAGGGAGGAAAAAGCCGCTGGGGGTTTCTGAGAGAGAAAATGACCGTTGGGGCATTTTCCATGGAAAAGAGATGTATTGGGCTACAGATATAGCCGTTGGACAGGACCACTATAGAACCTTCGTTTAAAGCATATCCAACGGACGATGCTGAAGTCTCTTTGAAAGTGAAAATAATCGATAATTAAAAATAAAATGAATTTAATTATTATTTCCGCAATGAATAGTAAAATTAAATTAATGTTAAATATTGTGTACAACCCTTATTCTCCGAGGGTAGGACCCACCCAAGGCCACGTAGACAGAGGTCAAAGTCAAAGAGTCAATACGGCAGTCAACAGTTCGAGATACCAAGATAAAGTCGGCCAGCAGGCATAATGAGAGAGTTCGTCAAGCATAGGAGCAGAAGACAGCCTAGGCGAGTAGGGGTGCACTCGTGCGAGTAGCCCGGATACTCGCCAAAAGGTGGCGACCATAGATGATACTCGCCCATTTGCCCGGGGAGATCGCCTCAATATCGCTAGTCGCCGGGCAGGGGCTGGGCTATAAAAACCCCATACCCCTTGGTTTTCCTATAAATAGGACCCCAGGGGTACTTGGATTGACACCTGGACTTAAGCTTTCGAAACCCTGCTCTTGCATTCTGGAACCTGTCACACTTGACCGCTACTCCCGGTACTAGCCAAGTCGGTGCCTTCCTTGTACCCTGCTCGACCATTTTTGGTCTTGGAGGGGAAGTCTCTTCGGAGCTTCTGGGTACGTGGTGAGACCTCCCTGCCGCAGCGCCCGGGGTCTTGTTTGTTGCTCTTCTAGCTCCGTAGTAGTCGCCAGCCAGGTCATCTCGTTGGACTGCTGGGCGAGTAACCTCCGGCTGCATCGGTCCGAATCTTGAGGTCAGGATTTTCCTGGCGTCAACACTTTGGTGCGGTGAGCGTGGACCGTAGTCGTTGGAAGAAAGTTCAGTAAGAAGGCAAGATGGTCGCAGTTGGCGACCATGAGGAGGTAGTCGGCAACTCGTCCGCGAGTGGCGAGTTCGTTACGTTGGCAGTTTTCGAAGCCTTCGCGCAGCGCATAGAGGGAACCATGCGAGCAGCGCTTCATCCGCGCGCCGAGGTCACGACGACCTCGCCGCATCGCCCAGTTCCATCCGAGAGAGGGAGTCCCCCCCGGCGAGCAGGAAAGGAGCACGTGGAGGATGAGACCGAGCGACCAAGGAGGTCGCAGTTCTACCAGCCAACCTCGCAAGGGATTCGCTTCCGCGAGCCGGGCGAGCAGGCGAGGTACCAGGATACTCGCCCATATGGCGAGTATTTCCCTGATACTCGCCAGGTGGAGGATCGTCGCCGGGTAGGAGGGAGGAGCCCCTTCTGCCAGGAGATCCTTGTCGCGCCAGTGCCAGAAGGGTTCAGGGAGCCCGTTTTGAATTACTATTCAGGGAAGGAGGATCCTGTCCGGCACATCCAGTGGTTCGAGGATATAGTCTCTATCCGAACCATGTCGGATGCCTTTAAATGCCAGTTGTTCGCCATCACCTTCTGTGCGAAGGCCTGGAACTGGTTCCACCAGCTGCCCGCCGGCTCGATCTACTGCTTCGAAGACCTGTGTCGTGGAGTGACGACCCGGTTCGACACGGCCCGGAAGCTGAAGAAGGAGGCAACGACCCTGTTCTATCTGGTGCAAAGGCCGGACGAGGCGTTGGGACCCTACATCGAGCGCTTTCAGGAGGAGGTTCTGCAGATCCAGGAGGTGGATATCAACATCCTGTTGCTGGCCTTGACGTTCGGCATAAGTCAAGGCCTCTTCAAGTTGGAGCTCAGTGAGAATCCTCCCTACTCCTACGACAACCTCATTCAGAGGGCCAACAAGTTTATCCGAGGAGAGGCTTCCAACCCTGACTTCTTGGCAAGACTTGCTAAGGTGACCGGAGGCGGGGGAGAAGAGAGGGATAGGATCCCTGAGAAGAGGAAGAGAGAAGAGCCCCGGAGGGAGGAGAAGAAGAGGCCGGAGCGGCGCGAAGAAAGGAGGAGAGAAGAGAAGAAGAGGGAGGAGCCCAGGAGGAAAGAAGCCAGGAGAAGCGTTGAGAGGAGACCCGTCGAGTCCCCGGAGTGTCAGGAGGAGGAAAGGCGCTACCAGGTCCCCGTCAACCGGCCACCTTGGAGGCCGGCTGGACGGCACCAGCGTCGGGATCAAAGGGGGAGATCCCCGGAGAGAAGGCCTTTTCACCAGCCGGAGAGGCGTCAGGAGAGGAGGAGAGACGAAGCGATGGCGGTAGCCGGGCGTGGCCGCCGTCAAGGAAGGAAGAAGCAGAAGCCGAGGAGGCAGCAAGCAGAAGAGGTTCCCCTCTACTGTGACTTCCACCAGGGGGGGCATGCCATGGCTGCCTGCCCAGACTTTTGGGAAGCCCGGAGGAGGCTAGCAGCAGGAGAAGGTGGAGGGGAGCAGCGGAGGATAGAGGCCCCTGCCGAGCCGCAGGCAGGGCAGGCTGCCGTCGTTCGAAGGAGGAACGAGGACCGGGTCGACCAGGGAGGTCGGGGAGACCTGGTTCAGGGAGGCAGAGTCGGAGTAATCCATGGGGGAGCGGGGCTGGAAGCTTCCCACAAGGGGAGCCTCCATCAGATCTACCGCAGGAGTGTCGCCTCGACCTCGCAAGCACCACCCCCGATGGAGGAGATCACCTTTTCAGAGGAGGACATGCTAGGGAATGAGAATCCCTTCCATGATGCCCTCGTGATTCAAGCCGCAGTGGAGGACTTCACCGTTGATCGAATCCTGATCGATAACGGTAGCTCCGTAAACGTTGTCTTCAAGGGGACGTTTAGTGGACTGGGAGTCGGAAATCTGGAAGTGTACGTGGACGACCTCTTAATCAAAAGCAAGAGCGTCCAGGAACACGTGACCGATCTGGTGGAGACCTTCGCGATGCTGAGGAAATTCAAGATGCGACTCAATCCAGCGAAGTGCGTCTTCGGAGATGGAAGAGGAAAGTTCCTGAGGCATCTCCTTACCCCGGAGGGAGTAGAGCCTAACCCCGACAAGGTTAGAGCGATCCTGGAGATGCCGTCCCCGAAGACGATGAAGGAGGTCCAAAGGTTGACAGGAAGGCTGGCGGGTCTTAGTCGCTTCCTCTCAAAGGCCGGCGAGAAGTGCTCTCCATTCTTCAAAACACTCCGCAAAACCGAAAGCTTCGAGTGGTCCAAAGGATGTGAGACGGCGTTCGAAAGATTGAAGGAGCAGTTGACTCAGACACCTCTCCTTCAGAGCCCAAAGGAAGGCGAAGACCTGCTCATCTACCTGGTAGTAGGAGCAGAAGCAGTGAGTTCCGTATTGGTCCGAGAGGAAGGAAGGAAGCAGCTACCCATCTACTATGTCAGTCGGGTGTTGAAGAAGGCGGAGTTGAAATATCCGATCCTGGAGAAGCTTGCTTTTGCCCTGGTGGTGTCAGCGCGGAAGCTCCGACCTTACTTTCAAGCTCACTCCATTCGGGTTGTGACTGATCATCCTCTCCGAAATGTCCTAGAGGGAGTGGAACATTCTGGGAGGTTAGCGAAATGGTCGGTAGAACTCAGCGAGTTCGACATTTCCTTCTCACCCCGGGTAGCGATCAAGGCCCAGGCAGTGGCAGACTTCCTGGCTGACTTATCGGTGGAATCGGAGCCAGGAGAAGAAGCTCTCAATCCGATTCCATGGAAGATGTTTGTAGACGGAGCTTCGGGCAAAAGTTCTGTTGGGGTGGGCATCGTGCTCGTCAGCCCACAGGGAACACGGATCGAGCAAGCCGTCAAGATCCTCTTCCCCGTCACAAACAACCAAGCAGAGTACGAGGCCATAGTGGCAGGTTTGCGCCTTACCAAGGAGTTGGAGATCCGTGATGTTCGGGCTTTCATGGACTCGATGGTGGTCGCGTCACAGATTCGAGGCGAGTTCGAGGTGCGCGACACCATCCTGCAGAAGTACCTAGTAAAGGTGAAAGGGCTGATTGGATGCTTCCAGTTCTTCTTCGTCGAGCATGTGCCAAGAGAGGAGAACTCGACAGCAGATCGCTTAGCCAAGTACGGGCCGAGGGCTGGAGGAACTATTACCGAACTCTTCCGTCCATCTATTGAAGAGGGAGAGATGATGGAGATCGAGCAACGCCCTTCATGGATGGATCCCTTTGTGGCCTTCCTGGTCAGCGGCCAGCTCCCGGTGGGCGAAGGAGATCAAAGAAGATTTCGGTACAAGGCGGCGTACTATTTACTACAAAACGGAGAGCTGTACCGCAAAACCATCTCAGGCCCCCTGACCAGATGTGTCTCTGAAGACGAAGTACCTCGAGTGTTGGAAGAGATCCACTCGGGAGAGTGTGGAAGCCATTCTGGGACTCGCACTTTGGAACAAAGGATCCTAAGGCAAGGTTACTTCTGGCCTACTATCCGGAAGGATGCCGAGACCTTCTCGAAGAAGTGTAGAAATGCCAGCTCTTCGCCCCTCTTCAGTTGCAGCCAGCCCAGCAGCTCTGATCAATCACCGCCCCATGGTCGTTTGCCATCTGGGGAATGGACTTGATCGACCCTTTCCCTCAAGCAAGTGGCCAGAGGAAGTTCGTTCTCGTCATGATCGACTACTTCTCCAAGTGGATCGAGGCCAAAGCTTTGGCCAAGATCACCTCTCAAGTCGTGAAGAACTTCATCTGGGGAGAGATCGTCTGCAGATTTGGAATCCCTCTCGCCATCGTCACCGACAACGGTCCCCAGTTTGCCAGCTTGGAATTGGAGGACTTTTGCAGACAACTGGGAACTGATCTTCGATTCGCCTCCGTACACCACCCTAGGAGCAATGGCCAAGTGGAGGCCGCCAACAAGCTGATCATCAACCTGCTGAAGAAGAAGGTGGAGAACCTAAGAGGTAATTGGGCGGACCAGCTCTCCTCGGTCCTTTGGGCTCTGAGGACCACTCCTACCTCAGCCACCGGGGAAACACCGTTCAAGCTCTCTCACGGGTCGGAAGCTCTCATTCCAGTAGAGTTTGAAGTCAGAAGCCCAAGGGTGGTAGCCGCGGAAGACGGAAACGAAGAATGACGATTGGAAAATGAGGAAGCCCAGAAGCTGTCCCTCGACTACATCGAAGAGCTCCGCGACCTGGCCTCAGCTAGGCAAGAAGAGATCAAGCGCCGAATGGCAAGACATTTTGACAAGAATGTCCGCCTCAAGCACTTCCGAGCAGGTGACCTGGTCCTGAAGAAAGTGGACGCGGCAGGAAGGTCAGCAGCCGTCGGGAAGCTTAACCCGAACTGGGAAGGTCCACTTTCTTTTGTAAATTCATTTGTAAATAAAAAATTTACGTCTCCCTGAAATATGGGATGAGGCAGTCCTTCCTATCTCAGAAAAGTCTTTTAAGGAAGAAGGCCAGTATAGTCGATCTCCACGCTAGGTTGAGAAACGAGCCTCCGACTTAACCCTCGTAAAAACTCAGAACGGATGATGGGACAGTGCCTCGGGTGTGCGTTCCCTTAAGTCCAAGCCTCTGCAATGACGGCCGAGATCAGCTCCCCCCTTGCACGTTGGCCGCAGTTCCCACCGACCGCATTTCTCGTCCGACTGAAGAGATTACCAGAAGAAAAGTCTGGACGCCGACCTCCCGATTCGGCGAAGAGATGATCAATTTAACTAGCTCAGGGGACCCTTGAATAAAGGTGTCGTGCACCCTCGAGGCTAAAAACCCATAACAAAGCGATGCGTTTCCAATTATTTCCTCCAATTGTGTGAGTTAATGTGCTTAAGTGTGCTTAACTCCCCGTTTAATTGTTGAGCAACAAGAAATATGTTCGGTCGGCATTCAACATCCAGGTAGGATGGAGGCCTCGGGATGGTGCGTTCCTTTGGAACCTCCCCAACTGTCAGTCCCTACTTGACGTCATCCATCGCGGACGTCCAACATCCAAGTAGGATGGAGGCCTCGGGATGGTGTGTCCCCTTGGACCTCCCCGACTGCCATTCCCTGCTTGACGTCGTCCTGCATCAACATTCACCGCCGCAAGTTGAAATACGAGCCTCCGACTACACCCTCGTAAAAACTCAGAACGGATGATGGGACGGTGCCTCGGTAGTGCGTTCTCCTAATACCAAGCCTCTGCACTGACGGTCGAGATCAGCTCCCCCCTTGCATGTTGGTCGAGTTACCCTCCGACCGCATTTCTCGTCCGACTGAAGAGATCACCAGGGGAGAGTCTGGAAGCCGACATTCCAACTTGGGAAAGGGTAGGACCGATTCGACCGACCGAAGGATGGAAACATTCAGCGCCCAAGTAGGATGGAGACCTCGGGATGGTGCGATCTCTTGGAAGGTGTTCCATCGGAACCTCCCCGACAGTCATTCCCTACTGTGTCGACCTCTTCAGCGGCATCAACCTGAAGGTATAAAATGAGGTTCTAGAAAAGCATATCTCAAGGATCCTTCTTCATATGCAGGTGCGAGTAGGAAGATGCGAGTATGAGGGCGCGAGCATGTATGGCCGAGCATCTACCCAGCGAGTAAGGTATGATCGTCGTCCGCAGCATCCTATCTCGCCTATGCTTAGTCGCCTAGCAAGCACTCAACCTCGTCTCGAGCCTAAGAGCCTACTCGGCATGATCACGAAAAGAAGAAAAGCAAAAGGCGACTACAAAAGGCGAGCAAAACAATTGTATTCATTTACTTTCATAAGTACATATACAAAAATGATTGTACAGATTTGCAAAAAGAAGACAGGCGACTATGCATCATCGCCACCATCCTCGCCGTCAGGATCGACATCTTCGCCATCATCACCCTCGTCCTCAGAATCGTCATCTTCGGAATCGGTGGATGAGGATGGAAGATCTCGCATGGGGGAATTGGACTCTTCGGCGAGTAGCGCCGGGATGATGTCCATGACAGTCAGGTTCATTGCCTCCGGCTTCAAAAGGCCATCGGCCTTCAGACTGCTTAGGACCACCTTCCCGGTTGCTCGCGCAATCTCTCGACGAATATGCGTCATATCGTCGCCGACTATCCGGATCTGCTTGCCAACCCTGGAGGGGCCCGCCGACGAAGGCTGTTGCTCGGCAGGCCGAGTTTCCAACTCGGCGATTCGCACTTGGGCAGCCTCCAAGGTTTGCCGAGTATCCTCCAGCTCCTTCTCCAGCTGGGACACTTTCTTCGCCATTTCCAGCTCGGCGGCCTGTACAGATGAAGACAGCGGTTAGCAAACATCCATCGGCACAAAAGGCGACTATCTCAGAGACCAGAAAGGCGATGAGCGGGTACCTCCTGGTCTTTCCACTTGGCGGCCTCCAGCCCCATGGTGATAAGCTTCTTGCTCTGCACCTTGATCACCTGCTCATATTCAAGCAGTTTCCTCGCCGTCGCATGCCCAAGCTCGGCAGCTCGCAGGTTGGCTCGCGAGCTCTGATGGGCGAGATACTCGGCCGAGACGTCTTGCAAGGATTCGGCGTCCGCGCGACCATAAAGGGCGAACGTTACGTCGAACGCCTCGCCCGCATCCTCCCAATCCTCCGACCAGGCGGGGAGGTTGGTGCTCAACGTCACTTCATGGGCTCGCTCAGCCCAGGACACCAGAGGGCGACCATAGGCATCCTCGCTGCCCACACCTTCGCCGAAGAGCGGATGGCCGCTGGGCTCGCCAGCCTCCGAAGGATGTGCCCTCGCTTTCAGGTCCCTCTTGGCGACCTCCTTCTTCCTCACAGTCTCGGCGGACTTCCCCTTGACCTTCCTCTTCTTCGAGGGCCCAGCATCGTCGCCAGCGACCTCCTGATCATCGCCGCCGGGCGACAAATCAACCAAAGCAGGAGCCCCCGCCTTTGGCACCAAGGGAAGAAGCTCGCTCGGTAAGGAGCGAACAGCTGCACCCAGACAAAGAAAAGAGCGTTAGACGCCGACTGAAGACAAGTGGCGAGCATGACCAAGTACTCGCTTAGCCGACTACTTTCACCAGGGAACACCTCGACGAGCTCATCTCCTCGCTTCCTCCAGAGGACGACATCTAGACGGCGACCTCGAAAGTTGTCGAGTAGCTTCTCCCGACTCTCCTCCAGATAAGGGGCAGCGAAGGCACTCTCTGCCGGCTGGAAGGATGAAGTCGGCACGACGCCAAAGTCGCCCTTGATGACGACTATTCGCTCTGTCCAGCGATGGTTCTTGTTCGTCGTGCCGACCAGCGTGCAGACATGACTGCACAAGAAGACGACGCCTTCGCCAGTGGCGCCGAAGTGGAATACTCGCCGGAAGACGGAGAGATCAAAGGCGATCCCCTGATCGCGCAGGTAGCAGAGGAACCCCACGATCATCGCCACTCCGTTTGGGTTGATTTGCGCCGGGACTATCCCTGGTAGCGGAGGATCTGACAAACCTCCGACCACAAGGGTAGTCGCAGGCCGACTTCAAAATGGCGGATGGGGAAGACCAGCTCGGTCGCCGAGAAGGAGTTCAGGCGTTCATCCTCGCGAGGAAGCCTGACGACATACCCCGGCGACAAATATTTTGCAGAGAACTCCTTCAGATCGCTCGGCCGAGTAATCGGCTTCTTGAAAGAAGTCGCCTCGAAGTTCATCGCATGACTTGCACGGCGAATAGCTGCCTCGTCAGCCATTCAGGAAGGGAAGGATTAAAGAAGCGAGTATCGAAGATGCGAGGAGAGGAGCAATCGAGAGATAGTCGCTGGAAAGAAAGGGAAGATCGCCAAAAGCGTAATAAATACGTACCCACCCCCCTATTTATAGTACTCGACGAAGCTTGGCTTGCCGCGTACGCCACCGCGAGCACGAGTCGGGGGTGGCGAGTATCGAGGAAAGTCGCCAAAACCCAGGGTGCACGTCAAATCACCGGTGTCGAACGAGCGAGTACCTGCATCAAATTACTAGGGTACTCGCCACACCAACACAACATTCAAACAACTACTCACAGGAAAGAAAACCAAAAAGAACATCAAGACATCGCAGAAAACAAGAAAGGCAACAAGGGCGATATTCATACTCGCCAAATAGCAAATTACTTAAAGAAATCAACTATTTCAGAATTACAAGCATTTGCCAAAAGGCTACAAGCGACTATAAAAAGAAAGAGGGGCAGGATCCTAGGGGTTCGGCTGAGCGTCAGGAAGCTGCGGTTGTCGCCCAACCCAGCTCATACTGCGAGCTCGCTTGAAATGCTCGAAGGCCACGGACATCGCATCCTCGCCTTGTCGCAGCTGCTCCTCCATCCTCGCCAGGCGACCAACGGAGCCCGTGCTCGCACGCATCCCCACCAGCTCACCGTGATGCAACTGCTGGCGATGCTCCATCCTGCCAACCCGGCGCTCTAGATCGCCGACAGCCTGAAGGCGAGATTCAACACTAGCCAGGCGAGTATCGAACTCCTCCAGCCGTGATGCTCGCACCTCCAGCTCGGTCAGACGACGCTGGGAGTCGGCAGCCGCCAAGAGCTCCACTCGCGCTTCCACCGCGGTCAGACGACGATGGGACTCGCTGATCGCCAGACGTTTCCAACTTCGCCTCCAAATCCAGGATGACACGAGTAGCCCTCTCCTGATACTCACGGGAGGGAAGCCCGACCCCGTCAATCAGAGCCCCGATATGGGTGTGAGCGCGAGCTGCAGAAGAAGACATAAAAGCGAAGCCTTAGTGACGAATAGCGGGAAGACCCTTCTTTGAAGACATTCGGAAAGACATCGACTCCATTTACCAGGCCGATGAGCATCATTCCGCAAGTCGCGGCGAGGACTCCGAGATGGTCGGCGAGGAGAGCTCCTTCCCCGATGCGGGGACAGACTGCGACGAGCACCATCTCGTCGGTTCGAGTGCGATCCGCCGATGTGCTCTCTGCTGGAAGGCGCATCACCCCGACCACGACCATCCACTGGTCGCCCTCCCCCTCTGGGAGCGAAGAAGCCAGAAGACCCCGCCACCCCGCCTCAGCGCGAGGATTCAGCCGGATGAGCGGTGGGAGCCGAGGAAGATAGAAGGCGGCGATCATCCTGCATATCGGCAGGAGGAGGGAACGGAGGAGGTGGAGGAAGTTGGTCCGCGGGCAGTTGCGGGCTACTCGCCACCTCTGGTTGCTGCAAAGGCGGTGGCGGCGGAGGAGGATTACTCGCTGAAGGAGCCCTCTGCTCGCTCATCGACCTCTTATCCACCGCGGAGCTATGAAGGATCCGCACCGATCCGCCCCGGCGAGTTCCACCTCCAGTCCTGGGCGAGATCATAGGCGATGATCGCAGAAGAATAGCGCTCAAAGGCTCCTCCCGAGCATCGACGAGAAGCGGATCTGCGAAATAGTATAGAAAACGTCAGACAAACGGGCGACTAAAACTTAAAAAGTGGCGAGTAGGTAGCTCTCACTTCACGCAGGAAGAACTTCAGTTTGATCTTCAGCCGAGATTCCCACAGTACTCGCCTCAGGAGCTACATTCGACAAAGGAGGATCAGGAACAGGCGAGCCGCCCGACTGACCGAGACCCAAGTCGGCGAGTACCTGCTGGGTAGTGCCAACCTGAGAGTCAGCGACATTCTCGGAGGCGTCCGCATTCTTATTTTTTTTGTTCTTCTTCTCCTTCTTCTTCTCCAGACGCTTCCTCTTCCTGGAAGCGAGAGTCCTAAAGCTCGGCGTCGCGAGCAAGCTTCCGCAAAGGCGGTATCAGACTAGCAAGCTCGGCCATGTCCGCAACAGCTTCCTCGGCAATACTACGCGACATCTTGAAAGCGAGATCAAAAAAGCCTTGCCATCAGAGACCCCTCCCCCTCTATATATAGGGCCGGGGCGTCAAACCAGCAGGATGCCGACTATCAACCAATACTTGCCAGAAAGACAGCTCGTCGAAACAGGGTTGGATGATTCTTTCCAAGCAACTACGTTACTCGCAAAGAGCGGGGATTGTGTACAACCCTCATTCTCCGAGGGTAGTACCCACCCAAGGCCACGTAGACAGAGGTCAAAGTCAAAGAGTCAATACGACAGTCAACAGTTCGAGATACCAAGATAAAGTCGGCCAGCAGGCATAATGAGAGAGTTCGTCAAGCATAGGAGCAGAAGACAGCCTAGGCGAGTAGGGGTGCACTCGTGCGAGTAGCCCGGATACTCGCCAAAAGGTGGCGACCATAGGTGATACTCGCCCATTTGCCCGGGGCGATCGCCTCAATATCGCTAGTCGTCGGGCAGAGGCTGGGCTATAAACCCCCCTACCCCTTGGTTTTCCTATAAATAGGACCCCATGGGTACTTGGATTGGCACCTGGACTTGAGCTTTCGAAACCCTGCTCTTGCATTCTGGAACCTGTCACACTTGGCCGCTACTCCCGGTACTAGCCAAGTCGGTGCCTTCCTTGTACCCTGCACGGCCATTTCTGGTCTTGGAGAGGAAGTCTTTTCGGAGCTTCTGGGTACGTGGTGAGACCTCCCTGCCGCAGCGCCTGAGGTCTTGTTTGTTGCTCTTCTAGCGTTTCTGAGGGAGAAAACTAGAAAAGGACCGTTGGGGCATTTTCTAACGGAAAAGAGAGTGGGATTTATAGATGTATTTAGCTACGAATATAGCCGTTTGACAGGGACCTCCACAGAACCTTCATTTAAAGCATATCTAACGGACGAGGCTGCAGGCATTTTAAATGTGAAAATAGACGATATCTAAAAATAAAATGAATTTAATAATTATTTCCGCAATCAATAGTAAAATTAAATTAATGTTAAATATTGCAATTATTTTCGGCTTATTAGTTACGGACAAGGTTGAAGGCTCTTTAAAAGTTATGTAAATTGATTGAAGTTGTTGCGGGTCGCTCGACGCTCTGGTAGACCGGTCGAATAGAATCATCTTAGCTTTGGAGCGCCGAGCGCGCGCGCGCAAAGAGTTAATGAGAGAACTAGTAGACGACATAAAACGTTTTTATCATGGAAAATCTTAAGATTGGGTAAAAAACAACGTGGTCGGAGCTGTGTCAGCCAAATTCCACTATATGTCGGTTTGTTATAAGTAAAATTGAGAACTCGAGGGCGACCAGCCGCCGCTCGCTACAGTGGTAATAAAGAGACACTCCGAGGGTGACAGAACACCTCTCGGGAAACTAAGTACTTTTTCGCTGGAATGAAAGTGGGATGCTTTAGTCGTCTTTCGGTGCCCGGAGGATCTCCGAGTCACGCACTTAGGAAGAATGTCTTCGAAAGCGAGGGAGATCTTCAAATACTCGAAGGAGATCTTCGAAGACTTGAAGGAGACTTTCGAAGACTTGAAGGAAATCTTCAAGCGCGGAAAGAGAACTCTGGAAATCATCAACGGAGCAACCCGATAATTTTTCCTTTGGATATGCTTTAAACAAAGGTTCTATAGTCTTCCAACGGACAGGACCACTATAGATCTCCGAAGACAATATCTGTAGCCCAATATCCAACGAAATGAAGGTTCTGGGCTCCTTTTATAGCCTTGGGCAGCCCGATAATTTTTTCGTTGTAACAACCGTAACCACCTGACGGGCGAATCACATTTGCCGATTTGGAACACACTGATCGCCATCGTTTGGACATTCCTGTCTTGCCCCCGTGCAGTTCGGTCAGTTCGGGCAGCTTCGTTGATGTGTTGAGTGCAGTGAACAAGACTTGCAATTTAGGAAATTAAGAGTTATTAACTATCGCGCGCGTCGGGAACGCTGAAGCATTATGAGCGCGCGGTGAACACAAATGCGTTTGACTTGTGTTGCGGGCGGAAAGTCGAGAAGGCGGTCGGGCGCCGCTGGAGGAGTGTGCTCGTAAGAGGGAGGGTGTGCCTCTCAAAGATTGTGCCCCCCAAAACGGGAAGCCCCCCCACCCCCCTACAAAAAAAAGGGAGGGTGTTGCACTTCTGGCCGCACCCCCAAAGACGGTGCGGTTTCGGTCGCGGTTTCGGCCGCACACCCCCAAAGGGGGGAGTGGGACTTGCCACAACCCCTATGGGGGTGTGGGCTTGGCTGCACCCCATTATGGGGGGGGGGGGGAGGGTGTGACCTTGGCCACACCCAAAGGCGGTGCAGTTTCGGTCGCGCCCCCCAAGGGGGGTGCGGTTTCGGTCGCGCCCCCCAAGGGGGGTGCGGTTTCGGCCGCACCCCCAAAGGGGGGAGCGGGCCTTGCCACAACCCCTATGGGGGTGTGGGCTTGGCCGCACCCCATTATGGGGGAGGGGGGGTGCGACCTTGGCCACACCCCGATAGGGTGCGACTTTGGCCGCACCCCTCTATGGGGGGTGTGGCCTTAGCAGCTCCCCCTTAGGGGGTGCGGCCCGCACCCCCTTATTGGGGTGCGCGCCTAACCGCACTCTCGTAGAGGGGTGCGACTACGTGACTTCGGTCGTACCCGGCGATGGCAGGGTGCGACCTTGTTGCTACCCGCGCGGGTGACACCGTCGCGACAGACGCGACAATTTTCTCTTTATTTCCCCACTACCTTGGTCATGGGGTTGTGCATGACTCCACTACTTCCACTTTCTCATGGTGGAGCTTTGGCTAATCGCACCCCTGAAACTTGTATAAATTTATGGGTGCATATCAATTGCGCCCCAAACCTTCAAAGTCCATATTGTTGCTTGGAGGAGTTTGAAGGTTTCATTATCTTCCTCGGAGCGACTTGGAGCTATTTGCATACGAGGCGGGCTGCACCATGCCGGAGGTAAGCAACTCTTCAATTCATGTGAGAAAAAGGAGAGAGAGGGAGAAAGGTCGCGCCGAGGTAGGCCGACCGGGGCGCGGGCGGCGTGCGCACATGACCGGTGCTTGGCTGGGGCGCAGCGCGCTCGCGGTCGGCGCGCGAGCTCTACGCGCGTGGGCGGCCGGCGCTTGGCCGGGGCTGGAAGATGATCGTCAAACTCGGACTGGAAGACGAATGCTGGAAACACATTGTCATCCGTTCAACAAACTCGGGCCGGAAGATGATCGTCCTCCTTTGTCTCCATGAAATACTAATTTCGTTACAGGAGAGGATGCAGTTGCAGGTTCTTCAAGAGTACTCGTCAAAAAGACGAACTCGAAAACCCCTAAAACGCACTATATATAGCAATTTCAAAAACGTCCACTTGTGCGTCGAGAGGAACTGAACGTAGTATTCTGTGCGTCGACTTCTATTATACTAGTCGATGTACGTTGACTTCACAAGTCAACCTACGCATGTCGAGTACTATCTCATAGTATAGGAGTATTACTAAGCGCACACCAAGTCGACGTACGTCAACTTCACAAGTCAACATACGTCGAGTACTATCTGGCTACTCATCAACTAAACATGCGTCGACTTCACAGGTCGATGTGCACCGAGTAGTATCCAAAAAATGTACGTGATTATGTTAAACACACATCAAGTCGACACATGCCAACTTCTCAAGTCAACACACGTTGAGTAGTCGTTTAAATTCCTATTTGAATCTAACTCAACATACGTTAACCCCTTTAAATGAAGATGTCAAGTAGTTGAATGAAAAAACCATTGATCTTTTCACCGGAGAAGAACGTATCTGCTTCTCATTTGACTCTGTGATTGAAGACATGATAAATCTATACCTACCTGAGTTTCTAAACTCTCTCCCCTACAACTCATGGACGACGAAGTCCATTTTTAAGAGCAGTCGAGCATGAGCGTAGTAGCCATGCGAGAATGAAAGTTAGAGTATTAAATATTGTAACATTTGACTTGCAAAATCAAAACGAATGGGGGCGTTGCCGCCGCCGGCAACCTGTACGCTGCGGAGGGAAGATGGGATGGGCTTTCATGATTTCATGAGACGAGAAAGGAGCTGAAAACGAGGGATTTGACCAAGGAGGCTGATTCTATTTGGATTGAGTTGCGCGATGCGCGGCTCAGATTCATCTCGAGAGATCAGATTCACCGCATAAACGCCCTGATCCAACGGGTAATTGGTGTTGGATATGCGAGTTTTTTTTTTTGTTTTTTAATTTTTATTTTTATCTGTGATGAGAATAATTTTAAATTTTTATGTTTGTTTTTTTGAAAAGAGTGAAAACTTAACTACAAAGCTCTCTAGTACAATGGCATTTCATTGCAATCTCTAATCAGATTCTTAATCTCACATGGCGATGGCAATGTTGGCGCACCCATCAACCGCACGGTTCGCCTCCCGGTACCCATCACCGATAACAAAGACGTCAAGACTCGAAACTTAAGATAACACAACGGAAAATAGCGCGGCACGAGCATCCAGGCACGAGGCACGCCCGTGAAGCCATTGAATCACCATCACACAGTTAGCACAGAGGCATCTGAGCCGAACACCTCCCGCAATTAGGACAGCCCCGCGATGATCACGAACCACCCAGCCTGAGCGACGTTTAACAACTCCATCAAAATTTAGGTTGAGTCAATCTTCCCTTGGGGGTTGTCAGGACAAGGTTGTTATGGAAGGGCGTCGCGGGTTTCCCATTTAGATCGATCGCGACGCACCCTCTAAAGCTCGCCGCCACTCGCCGCAAAAAAAACGGATAATAAAAAGAATATAACAATTAAATAATTAAGTATACGCATGCTTGCACAAGATTACAGTGCCGTGGCCTACTTTTTATTGGCGGTGTTATAATAATTGAGAACTGTATTATTTAAAAATATTATAATATAACGTAACTACGTAAGCTTATGAGATAGAGAACATTAAATTTATAGAATAAATATAAAATACATGATGTCAGATGATGTCAGTTTTAGTAACGTAATATTAATAATCATAAATTTATCATATTTGAAGATAAATAAATAAATAAATAAATAGGTATTAGTAGGAGTTTTGGGACAAGAGAAAATTTTAGATATGGATCAGACCTCTCCCCTTGGGGGACCAACCTATGCTTCTGATTCTCACGTCTCTTATTGGCTGAATTTTTAGAAACGGAGCTCTGGATTTCAATTTTCGTTCGGGTAGGTGATCGTTTTAGAATCTGTTGGGGACAGCTCTAGCGGATGGAAAAACTGTCGATCGAATAGAGCTTTTAGAATAGAGCTTTTAGAATAGAGCATTCAGAAAAACTCTGATGAAAGAGCTGCAGACTGTTTGGAGAGTCTATGCAAAAGTGTTGATCGAATAGAACTTTTTCATTTAGGCTTTTCTGTAGAACAACTGTTTTAAAACAATTTTCTTAAACAAAAATATTGAAATATAATAATTGTGAAAACTCACGCCCAGAAAACACGCGCGTCCGGGCAAAAAATGGTCGCTCGGCCGAAAAATGGCCGTCCGGGCAAAAAATGGCCTCATGGGTGATAAACGGGCGCCGGGCGAAAAACGGCCGCACGGGCGAAAAGCCGCCGCATGGTGGAAAAATCGCCGCCCGAGCGAAAAATCGCCGCACGGGCGAAAAATGGCCGCCCGCGCGAGAAACGGACGCAAGGGCAAAAAAGTGCGCCCCAGCGAAAAACGCGAGCCCGGGCGAAAAATGGCCGCCTGATCGAAAAATGGCCTCCCGGCCGAAAAAACGGTCTCCCGGGCGGAAAACGCGCGCTCGAGCGATAAAATGGCCACACGGGCGAAAAAACGGCATCCCGGGTGAAAAATGGCTGCCCAAGCAAAAAACGCGCGCCCGGGCGAATAAATGGCCGCCCGGGAGAAAAAACACACGCCCGGACGAAAAATGGTCGTCCGAACGAAAAATGGTCTCCCTGGCAAAAATCGGCCGCCAGAGCGAAAAAAACACGCTCGGACGAAAAAAACGGTTGCCCGGCGAAAAATGGCCGCCCGGGCAAAAAACGTGCGTCCGTGCGAACAATGGCCGCCTCCATCTACCTATCACCCATCCCTAGACCCTTCCATATCTTCTCTATCACCACCCTCCCCGACGTCGGCAAGCAAAAATGATGTATATCCTTCGTCCAATCCACCACCATCGGCCCCATCTCTCCTTTCTCCCAGCGACCCTCCAAAGACTCTGAACTAGGTATGAGAGCCTCTTATTAGCCGGGAGAATTGGTCGAGTGCCATGACGTTGGCCCAAAGCGTCTAGGGCGCGGCCTCGAACAATTCACGCTCGACAGAGAACCATGTTATTGTTAACGTATTTTAATTAATATGTCTGCGTGTCCGAACCGACACGATAAGTATTAACGGGTTGCGTGTCGACCTAGGGCTCCGCCCTAAGCTGGAGATACTATATAACCCTATTCCAAACTTGATAGTGGTTACGTAAAATATCTTGAGCGCCTCTAACCATAACAGTTATCACATCCTCGTCCTCCTTATGGTACCCTGACAGGTAACAACGACTGTTAAACGCTCGGTTCGTCCTCAACAGCCGAACCAGCTTATACCCAGTCTGCTTCTTCGTCTCTCTTCGGTTAGTGAAAAGCAAGGCAGAGCACCGACGAGGTTGCATCCTTGGCGTGGGGCGGCGAAACGTCGAACTACCTCAGGCGAGGGGTGTTTCGGCTAGTGCAAAGGTATCGCGATGGGGGAGGGGGCACACGATCGGTAAACAGGTGTGTTGCGGTTAGGAAGAGGTAGGCATTTCTAATTTTAATTTTAAGACTTAATTTGTGGTATACGAATAGTCAAATAGGATGTGCGTATATCAATCGTTTTTTTTAATTGAAGCTTTATTTATTGATGAAAGAGTGCAGACACAACAAAACCGAGCCAACTATCCATACAATAATGTTGTATTATACATTTATACTATTATTTTAGTAAACTTTAAAAGTGTAAAATTATAAAACAAACTATAGAATCATTAGATCAAACATTATATATTTATATGCCATATTGGCAAAACTCTAAACATATATATTACGTATCATAAACAGAATATTAGATAATATATGTGACATTGTCACATAAAATGATTGTCTCAAAATAGTTATGATCTACTAACATTTAATTATTTATCACAAATTCAAATCATAGCTTAATAAGTCAAATCCTTCACCAAAGTCATTGCCAACACCGTAAAAATCCGTAATATACTCATCTCCAAAATTCTCCAAGTCGGTGTGCTCAACCAATGGTTCAGTAATACCAATTTGTTCTTCATTTGCATGTTCAATATATATAATTTAATTATGAAACAACTTATATTTAAATCATACAATTATACATAAATATTGGCATGTACCTAAACATTTACTTTGAGTTGTTAGTGTGGTATTAAGGTTTTGTCTTCAACTATTGGAATAGCATCTTCATTATAAATTCCATTTTCTAGATCTTCATATGTGAGCTCTGGCACTGGTTCCTCCTCTGCGAGGAAGAACGAACTCGCCGGAGCGGTGGGGGCGTGGAGTTGCGATCTGCGAGGAAGATGAAATCTTAAAAAGTAATAACTAATAACCCTAGGTTATTATGTCCATGGAAGGCTGGCACCGCTGGATGAAATCGGATGGGCGAAAATTCGCCCGCCCGATTATGGGGAACCGGCTACGGTTTCCGGTTTCCCGGTCAAACCGGCCGGTTCTCCGGTTCTGGGGCATGCTAATAGTTTGGCGGGCAGAAGACCTTGACCGGACCGGCTGGGGGTCCGGTCCGATTTTCTAAAGCTTGATTTTTTGGGTCGATAGGTGCATCTGTTGGGTTGAGGAGACGAACGCTCGTGATAATATTTTTTAGCTTTATTTTCTCTCTGTAGAACTTTTCATTCATTTTCGTATTTGTCATATGCTTCACCTTCAGGTTCAGCTATACTTATGTGATCTTCAGAACCTCTATTTTTGGAAATTGCGTTCGCCTCCTTTTCAACAATTGTGGTATTTCGGTTTCAAGGAGACATATCCACCCGCTCTTCTTCCTTCTCGCTATAAGCAATCCAATCCGATGTAGCCACTGTTAACTGAACAAGAATAAGAGACTCGTGACAAGGAGCTAGCGGGGCGGGACCTCTGCAAACTAGGCAGAGGATAATCTGAGGTCATAATTCTTGAAACACTATCTTCAATTCTCATGTTGAAATGCTCATTTAGGTTTGTTACCGGAGCGGTCTCTGTAATACTAGCACGTGTCATACGATTATCCACGTCTAAACCGTCCATCACCACATCATTGGGAGCACCATCCTCCACATTCAGAGCATCACCAAGACCATGCATTAGTTTTAAAGAACTCTCTTTAATATAATTTAAGTATGCATATAAATTAAAAGATAATGCATTGCTATTAATGAGCCGCATAATTTGAGGAGACAAATGCGAAATAGAAATAAGCGGATAAAACAGCATTTATATTTGCCTCTTCTAAAAAATTAATTAAGGCAATTGTTATTCGTAGATCATAAATGTACAGACCAACTTTTTCTAGTTTATAAATTGTTATGCGCATACCAATTTTAGACTTGAGCATTCGATATCTTTGTTCTCCTGAGTAGTGTCGGACAACGAAAGAACATCTCTGACGACCTTTTGAGCAATTCAATGTGTGCACAGATCGTGATTCATAAAATAAATGCGTGGATACAGACTGAGTTGAGGAAGAAAGATGATCTCTTCATCGTTCATGCGATTTCGATTTGTTTGAGAGAGAGTAACCCTGGCTATCTAAACCTTCTCAAAGAGACCCTAGCTATCTAAATCTTTCAAAACAAACCGAAACCGCATGAATGGTGAAAAAATCGTCTTTCTTCTTCAACTCGGTCTCTATCCGCACATTTATTTTATGAATCACGATTCGTGCACACATCGAAGTGCTCAGAAGGTCGTCAGAGATGTTCCTTCGTTGTCGGGTCCTGCATAGGAGGACAAAGATATCGAACGCTCAAGTCTAAAATTGGTGAGCGGATAACAATTTATAAACTAGAAAAAATTGGTCTGCAGATAGACATTTATGGTCTGCGAATAACAATTACCTTAATTAAGAGCCTGTCTAAATCGAGGAGAGAAAAAGAAAATTGAATGGCTACAATGTATAAATAGAATCACATGTAATCTACACCGTTGATTCCTAAAATTCGCAGACCATAAATCTTCTTTAAAGATTGGGTTCTTCTACTCCCAGCCCTTCACTTTATTTTTAGGCAATTGTTAACCGCACCCCAATTTTGGCTATCCGCAACTCTTTGATATGAAGTATTACGCATTTTTTTGAAAATACGCCTTGTACAAGCATTTTTAGGAAAAGTGTTCAACACGAAAGTTGTAGATATCATCGAGATCTACAACTTTCGGGTTGAACACTTTTCCTAAAAATGCACGCAGAAGACGTATTGCCGCTCGAATTGAAACATGGGCGTAACTATAACGAATTATTGGAAATACGCATTGTGTATGCATTTTTAGGAAAAATGTTCAACACGAAAGTTGTAGATCTCGTGTTGAATGTTTTTCCTTTAAATGCTTGTACAAGACGTATTTCCAAAAAACGCGTAATACTTCATATAAAAGGGTTGCGGATAGCCAAAATTGGGGTGCGGTTAACAATTGCCTATTTTTATTCCCTTCTGTTATTACTAAAATTCTAGATTTCATGAGCTCTTTACTGTTTAGGATTTCATGACCGGCAATGCCTCATAAATTGAAACCTGGAATGCTTGATGGAAAACACAATTGACCCTAATTATTCGTTAGACACGGTTGTAGTGGTCGTGAACGAGGTGGTTACGAATTGTCGCTCATAGACGCCCGACCTCACCTAAGGAACTCCATCCGCTTTTATGTTCAAAATTTCCTTGGTGGTGGCTACCCAAGTCAGAATTGAGGGGCTGAATAGAGGAAGGGGGGAAATATGGAAACTTGTTTATTCGCGTGATCATTTTTTGGTTCTCTTCATGCCAATCAGAGCTGAATCGCCAGCCCTAGAAATGCTTCTTCCTTCGAGCTGATTTCTGCTTCTACGACGGATGCCGGGTTTTTCGAGCCGCCATGTCAATATCTCGTCCTCCCCCGCCCCGTGTCTTCATCAAGCCACGTCACTGCCGCTCCTTCAAACATTTTATTTCTTCTACCAGCTGATCAAGGATGAAGACTTTATGACTGTTGGATCAAGGGTAAAAATTGTATGACTGCTGGATCAAGGGTAAAAATTGTATGACTGCCGGATTCGGCGGAGATGGTTGGAGACGAGATCAATGACCTGTCACCGCAAGCGCTCTCAGAATGACGAGAATAAGCTTCCTAAAAAAAAATTTAGGACATGGTAGTCCCACAGAGAATGATGAAGGTCGAGCAATCGGGTTCAACGAATAGGCACCATGAGTAGTCCTAGAACAGAACAGCGAGAAGAAGCTTCTGCGAAATTTTCAAAATAATTGAGATTTGGAGATCGACGAATCGCCACGCCAAAAATTTTGAGCCCAATCTAACAACTCCCATTTTTTCAACGAGACTGCTATTAATCCAAAGAAAGCTTGGAGCAGAATTCTCCGATCCATAGAGAAAAGAATTGAGTTTAGTTCAAAATGAATTCATACTCGAATGATTTTGAATTTCAATTCTATTATGAAAAAAACAGTTGTATCGTGTTATAGTATTGAATTTGGTGTCATTTAGAGCGCACAACGAAACTAGTTCATAACCGCCATAAAAAAAACTAGTTTTGAACATAAAGGTAGATGAAGTTCCTTAGGTGAGGTCGGGCGTCCACGAACAACGGTTCATAACCACCGCGTTCGTTACTGCCACCGCCGCGCCAAATGGAGCCATAATCCTCCCACCATAAAACCAATAACAAATTTGAGAAGGAGATGATGGAGATCTAAAAAATTAGGCAAACTAAGAGATTGCATACACAGAAATTGTTGAATGAGAAATAATAACATTAGAACACAACAACAACAATGCATCCACCATTAACAATTGCAAGAGATGAACATTCTTCTATAACCTACAAAATCTATTTTTTAAGAAAGAATTCAACAATCCAGTAGAGGGAGCAAAGAAAAAATTGTGTAGCACATTCAAGAGAAAACATTGGAGAATCATTACTATATATTACACTATCCGGGTAAGAACACAGCGGAAAGGAGTTTTACATTGAAAGCAAGCCCACACAAGATTTAAAACAGAACAAAATCTACAGAATTGCGTAATTACAGCACTTAAACCTAATACATGAATGAAATTAGAATTGAATTTACCACAGGAAATCAAGGAGACGTCCCACCAGCAACAAAGTTCATCACTGAAATAGATTAGCAGATGCAATTAAGGGTTGAGCTGGGCAAGGAAGCTGCCATGGCTTCAGAAGTGGATCTGGGATCTCAGGAATATCCATGGCCATACCACTGAACTCCTCCATAAAACGAAGAACAGAATTCAGAGATTGAAGTCTCTCAGTCAATTCCATAAGCTGGGCCCTCTTTACGGAGTTCTCCGACTCCACCTTCAGATACTGCTGCGTGTACATGTCGATCTGCGACTCTAACTGGCTGTTTTCGGTTTTCAGAAGGGCAGCATCATTCACAAGATCACCGAGGAGTTGCTGTTTCCTCTTACGAGATCTACGAGCTGATTCTCTGTTGGATTCCATTCTCTTCCTCTTCCTCTCATGAACTACAGACGGAGGATTTTCCTCAGAGCTGGAAGATTGACGGGCAGGTTTTGCAGGCATATTTTGCTATCAATTGAGGGGAGAAACAAGTTTTGGATTGAATTAAAAGAGAATCAATCAGCGATCTAAACGATCAATTCATGAGAAAACGTAGAACCAGTAGAGGAACACAACAGAATAGGACTGACGGAAGCAGATCCGGAGTAACGAATAATTCATAAAGGCTATAACAAGATTTGGCGCAAATACATCGAATCTTTAACTGGAGCTTCGATCTAAGCGATTGACGAGGTTTCTTCGAGAAAATGATTAGATTAGGGTTCAAAGATTGCTTTTCTGGGAGATCGGTTTCTCTCAGAACAACATCTATACGGCCAAATTTACGAACATCCAGAAACAAAAACTTCAAGAGTCCTTCAAGCAGAAAAAAAAAACCTTGAATCGAAAGAAAAAAAAAACAAGATGAAACCCTAAATTGCTTAAAAGAAGAGGCTGAAAATGAGAAGAGGAAGGCTATCAGGGATGCTTGGGATGGCCTTTTGTAGGAGGACGGAGGGGCATTCCTGGAAGAAAAACTGTGATATTTATCATATTTTAGAAATAATAATTAATATTTTTCTTGCTGGAGGGCGGATAGTTGGTACCGGGAATCTTCGCGCCAATAAGAACGTGGAGGTAATCAAATAGAAACAAAACCTCGACTGCAAATATTGTTGGCTGGTCTTTCATGAAGACTATTTCTGACCGTTGGATTCATTTCCAATTCCGTGCATAAATCGCATATGCTGCGGAATCCGCCGACTAATTTGAACATAGGGTCACAGCTGTTGCATAGGATAGTTTTATGCTTCTAGAAACAGCTGGCTTGGATAAATCTGGCAGAAAAGTCAATCAATTTGGAGCTGTTACCTGTGAGTCCGTGACAACCGGTACCTGTCCTGTCCCTCCGTTTAACAAAGTTATCACTTTTTAATCAGATAATTATAAAAAGTTACTACATTATATTTAATTATTTTCACAGTTAAAAATCTTTGGACACAAGAAATAAATATGTTACGCTAGTGGACCAGTGGTAGCGTAAATGGCTGATATTGAGTTTGAGTGATTTGGGCTGGCTCAAAATCAAAATTTTCGAGTCGAAATTAAAATTTATTTCGAGTCGAGCTGGCTCGACGCGAAATTGCTCGATTCCGATCCGACGCGAAATCAAATTTATCTAGCTGAAAATCGAATCGAGCTGGAGGCTGGTCGTGCAAACGGCTCGCAGGGTTGATACAATAGTAAAAAAAGGTTGGTACTATATAATGCAGTGTTATATTTTACCACGCATTATCCCATCCAAGAGATGAAACTGTCAGGGTTCACTGCTTTCAAGCCACGTAGTCGGCCGAATCCCGAAACAAAATTGCATGTTATTTGAATGCGCTTAATTTTCTTTTGGATATGCTTTAAATGTCCTGATTTATCGTGATTCCAACGAATAAGCCATACCATAGAAAATATCATTGATAATCAATTATTATTATCACCATACTAACTAACATGGGTGGTACCTTTCTATAAAATTATTTGGCATATTTTATCACTTTCATTAAAGGAAAATGTAACACCCTCCAATGTAGTCATTAAAGGGGTAAAATTGAAATAACATGAAATAATTTGGCTTATTTTATCATTTTTCATTGGAGGGAACATTTTTTAAACTAGGGAAATTTGGAGGGAGGTAAATGTAATTTTGAAAGATAAGGGTGCAACCTGTAATTATGCAAAATCCCAGTAATTAACCCTATATATATATATATATATAGAGAGAGAGAGAGAGAGAGAGATAATGTCAATTTGGTCCCTAAACTTTTAAGTTGTCATTTTCATCCTTTTGGTCAACATCCAGCTTGAGTTTGAGTAATTCAAAGGCTAAAAGATCCCTAGATAAGAAGTTTAAGAACTATTTTGACACAACTAAAATTTAAAAGACTAATTTGACATTAGTTTTAAAAGCTTAGGGATTGAACTGATATATCTACATTATTATGAGAATATGCATATCTGGGCCGTTCAATCGCAGGAACGATCAGGTCCTGACATAATTTTTCCTAGATCCCCTAAACCTACTGCCTATGAAATTACCTTTTTACCCCTACACGGCCGAAAATTTAGGATCACGCGCGCGGGGTGGGTCGGGTGCGGGCGAGCGTGGACGACTGCCAGCGGGCCGGGGGGATCAGTTCGGGTTCAGGTCGGGTGCGCGAGGGTGCGGGCTAAGTTGCTTGGGTCGAGTGCGCACGTGCCTGGCCCGCTGGGATCTTCCACCTAATAGCGGCTTTCCGCTATATAAACAGCGGAAAGCCACTGTGTTTGGCGATGTGGGACTAAAAATGTCCCACATCGCCATTAAATTAATGTGGGCGGGCCCGCCTGTGGGCCCCGCACATTAATAATTAAAATTATATATTAATACATAAATTAGTGATAGCACGTTCTTACTGGGCAGTGCGTTAATTACGTCGATCTATTTTGATCAACTCCACTCATGCACGGGAATCCATTTACCGCGTCTAATAATTCTTATCAGAAAAAAAACTTTTAATGTCAAATTTATATATCGATACACAAATGTGAATTTAATATTGGTTAATAAAGATAAATAACATTTTAAAATTATTTTAAATATCGAAATTGATGGGTGTTTATATTAGCAGCCACGTATTGCTAGCTATTCGCAGCCCAAAGATATTCACACTGCACCAACTAGATATTCACAACCTGATTGATATTCGCTGCCCAAATTATATAAAGGGAATATGCCATTCTTGCTAACACCACAGAATGATTTGTTAATTCTTTGTTTATTTGTTTTTTAAAACAAATATTGTTTAATTTTTTTGGAGATTTTTTTAAAATTCAGGCGGCGGCGTGAGCCACTGTTCATCCGCCTTTTACAAACTTTATTTAAAATATTCTTTTAAAAAAACTTATATTGTTTAATGTTTTTCAAAAAAACTGCCGGAGGCCGTGTCGGGAGGGCGAAGACCGGCGAGGGGGCGAAGATTATTTAAAATTTAATGAATGTAAAATTATTTACAATTTTAAATATGTGACGGGAGCGAAGACCGGCGAGGGGCGGGCGAATACCGGCGAGGGGCGGGCGAAGCCCGCCGACGCCGAGGGGGCGGGCGAAGCCCGCCTTGAATGCCAAGCGGGCGAAGCCCGCTTGGTTGCGGGCGAAGCCCGCATTGATGCGGCCAAAGGCCGCCCGAGAGCATCGAGCACGGGCGTAGCCCGTGCGAAGATGCTCGTGTGTGTGTGTGTATATATATATATATATATATATATATATATATATAAAGATGTCACCTTATGATGCAACATGATCAACAAACGAATACGAGCCGTCGGATCAAGATTCAAATGATTATATCCATTCGCAGGTGGTCTACAAATAGCCTTTCAATTTTGCACTGATTGGCTATTCACAGACCATCGTAGTCTGCGAATAGCCAAACAATTTTGGACCGGTTGGCTATTCGCAGACCACCTGCGTAGAGTTTTTTTTTTGAAAAATTATAATAAAATACCGTATAAATAATTTTAAGAAATGAAAAACAAAATTATTACTATCATTCGTGTGTGTGGGGGGGGGGGGGGGGGGGGGGGGGGGTGGGTGTGTGTGTGTGGGTGTGTGAGGGGTGTGGGTGTGGGTGTGGGATCTGGAAAATAATAATTTCTCAAATATTCCAACATCAAAAATGAAAAATTGCTTGTAGAATGCCCAAAAATAGCTCAGCCAACAAATCTCTTCCAACAATATATATAATAACATGAATAGAGAAACTGGAACCATTATAGAAAATTGTCTTCAGTTCTGATTCTGAAGCCAGACTCATGCCACAACTATTCTCTGAGCCAAGCTGCTTGAGCTGGTAGCCACTCACACAACTCATCTTCACTGAACCACAAAGCTTTTTTTTTTTTTGAAGAAAAGAGAAAGTTGAAGTCAAAATTAGAAAATGGAATGTAAGAATTGCATGCAAAATGTTCATTAGCTAGGAAGCTAAAAAAGAGAAGATTTATTTCATTTTCAAAATTGGAAGAAATGTTTATGTAAATGTTTCAGAAGCTTGATTATTTGGAAATTACATACACGATATGTAAACATGAAATCACATGATATGTAAACATGAAATCACATGATAAGATGATTAACATACAATGAAGGCATTTTTTGAACTAAAAGTTTGTGTTCATGAGCATGAGAATATTGATCTTTATGAATCATTGTATGTTTTAAAAAAAAAACAATTGCATGCGTAAAATTGAAACTCCCTGGAGAAGACAATGATATGAGCCTCCAATTGGGAGTGAGTGTGCGGTCTTGAGAGGGAGAAATCTAGGAGACGATTGTCTCGACCTTTTCTTGACCTAGCCTTTCCAATGGCGGAAGATACGACGGGAGCCGAGCTCGACCGAGAGAGGAGAGAAGAGGGGAGCTTTGCTCAACCCTAGCCCTAGCCAAGAAGATGAGAGGAGAAGAAGATTCAAGAGAAAGAGAAATAGATTTTTATCATCATACCCGACAAGCCCATCCCTTCCCCACCAATATTTAGTGAGAAAAAGGTTTAACAAAATTTACCAAATTTTTCCCTCACTAGGGCTACATGATACGTGAGAAATAAAAATGTGTGAAAATAAACAAAAAAATAAAAGTGCGCAAAAATAAAGATACAATGTAACCGCAGAAACATGTCATTCCAGACACATCGTCACCCCCAGTGTGGGCCCATAACAAACAACTCACATGACACAGTAGTCAAGCACTTAGGATTCCCATTGCGCACCAACTATTCGTAAAGGATCCAATACAAAGGGAAAAGTCATCACTAGAACATCTTGCTCCAGAATAACCGGCGGAATATCCGATTCCAGGTTGACCAAAATTACTAGCCTCTCTTGTAAGCCGGCCGGAGATTATGCCACGCAATTTGTTAATAAAAAAAAAACTCTCTCCTAGAAATTTATTACCGGGAGGAATAAAAAAGCTGGGAGAATGATTGAAATTTAGTGTGATTGAAATAAATTTATTTTGTAAGAAGGGATAAGTCACCAGAAAAGTAAGGCTCATGACTTACACAAGGAGATAATCCTTTTTCAGATATTTTCAAAGTCAGCTCACTTAACAGCAACAATACTAAATAAAAACATTTCACCATACAATGAATTATGTGAAAAGGTTTGCCTAGTTTAAGAATTAAAATTAAATTTGCTACATGAAATTTGAAGATTTTGAATGAGAATACGAGAATTGGTAGATCCAATGATTAGTGGATTAACAATAAAAATAAGGTTAGGATACCAGTCGACAGAGAATCGAAAGATAAATTACCAAGATGAATATGGTTAGTGATGAGGTTATTGTTAAGAAGATAATTGGGTAATGTTCAACCTCATGGGCAATAGGTCCAAATCTTCATGAAAAGGTGGCTTATAAACACAAGGCTAAAGACCGTTAAAGAGGTGATATAGGAGCACAACGATTTTGCATCAATTGTGGGATTGAGATGGCTGCTAGAGAACGGAATTATTGGGGTCCGGGGGATTAATGAAGTGGATGGAGTTTAACACCCAATATTGCAACATTAAATTTACGCAGGGTCTGTTCGGCTGGATGGAGTTCGGGCTTCGAAATTGGAATTGAACTCCAACACCAATTTCAAAGTCTCAATTCCGTTCAACCGAACAGACCGTTGGGCTATCTTCATTTGGATGGAATTGGGGCCTGGATTAAAATCGGAGCTCATTTTTATTGAAATTGAACCTCCGTTACCAATTTGGATGCATCAATTCCGTCAAATGAACGAACCCTTAAGGAAAATGTAAACCTAATGGGTTGCGGTTTTAGAGGATGTTGTCGTCGGTGTTGTGCATATGCAGAGTATTGCTTACATATCACACTACAAAACAAATCACATTATGTAAGCATGCTATACTTGGTGCATGGTTCAACATTATTTAATTACATCCTAACACAATATATTCACTCACCATATTATAATAGAGGAATTATCCAATGAACAAGGGCCAATATAAAAGATTTTCTCTAAACAAAAATAAATATATATGGGAACCATCTTCTTTTGTCAAACTCCGCAGATCGAAATGATGTCAATTGACATGACGCATTCATATATAAAATAATCGAAACCCATTCCGCAGGGTACAGTAAC
The DNA here is from genome assembly GCA_033032865.1 of Dactylorhiza incarnata. Classification (NCBI taxonomy): domain Eukaryota; kingdom Viridiplantae; phylum Streptophyta; class Magnoliopsida; order Asparagales; family Orchidaceae; genus Dactylorhiza; species Dactylorhiza incarnata. The sequence continues at coordinate 6,666,444 of JAWHQI010000129.1, read as the reverse complement.
CCTAGCAGTTGTGTATTGCTACATAAGAACTCGAGATATTCTGCAGTGAATAGAAAGCCACAAAATTAGTGCCTTACCTACTTCACGATGTCCATTCTCAGGGCTGTCACTTCCATGAACAACGTTTCTGTAAAAAATCCAGACAATTTTTTTACTCATTTTGCAAGAACTATATGAAAAAGAGCATGGAACAACACAGAAAGAACTTAACGTGAAAATAAAAATATAAATGGAAGACATGACAGAAGATAGAATTGACAATGAATCCTACCTCCCAGTCTGTACGGCTAAATCACCCCTTATAGTTCCTGGCTCGGCTTGAAGAGGATTTGTTGCTCCAATAAGCTTGCGAGCTGATGCAACTACTCCAATTCCCTCCCATGCCTTCTTGAAAAAAAGAGAAACACAAATAGAACTACTCATCATAATCATGAATAGTCTTATCCAAACTATTTGAGCAGCATTATGAATCATCATTTTCATTAGTACGTACCGATGACATTTGAGTAGGTGTAATCATAAACGCTATTTTTGCAAAACGATATTTTAGGCCCAAACGCAACAACAATCATGCAGTTGTGGTCAAGCTTAGTGGCCGTTAATGCACAAAGGCGAGAAAGTGGAATTTGGGCCACGAAAGCTGTCATAAAAGTTCCAAAAGCAGGAAACCGCCAGCGCTACGTTAGTTTATTACTACAGTTTCACACCGCCACCACTCAAACGTCACAACTATCCCAAACAGAACCTTATTGATGTCTCGGGTGTTAAGCTAAACGATGAATCATCTGGTCATACGATTTTCTTCATAATCCTCCACAAATAACTCTATTCTATCCGAGCAAACAAAATGAATAACTGTCAACTTTATTAAGCTTAACTCAATGTATAATAGTGAATTAATGATTATAACAATACATCATTCTCTGAATCTCAACTGTACATAAATGGGCAGATGACCAACAACATACCATACACACAACTGGGCCAGAGGTGATGTAGTCTATCAGCTTTGGATAGAAACTTTTGTCCTTTAGTTCTTTGTAATGCTCCTGATCAAAAACACAAAACATGAGGTAGATTAAAGAAAATTTTCAAAGTCAGCTCACTTAACAGTAACTTTTCATTTTCAGTCAAGGAGGTAGATTAAGGAAAATTTTCTTCCAATTAAATTTAAAAAAATATGGACAACCAACAAAACATGAGAAACCGAATAAAATTTTAAGAATTATGGTGATTATACATTATTGTGAAGTTCATGCCATTATAAACCCATTTGAAATTCAAGTGATGGTCTAGTCAAGTATCTGCTACATTCAGCCTTGCTGCAGCTAAAACTAATAAATAGACAAGCACAATTAAAATCATTTGTGTAATATAAGCTTGAAAATTGAAATTGGTATCATAAGAGCATTAAATATACAATAAAGAAAAAATTGGTGCATAAAGGAATATTCCCTAATATTAAAATAAAAGTACTCTAATAATCCCTCTTAAGTTGGGGACGTAAATATCATCGAAGTTAAGTGTTGTGGGCCCTTTGTTATTCCCACAACAGGGCTGCAACCCGCACACCCCAACCAACTCTCCGCACTCATATTTCACGCGGTAGGTTGTTGAGGCGGGGTCTCGAACCCTTTACCTCCTTGATGAGAAGTTCTTCCTTTGACTCTCATCACCAACTGAGCTGCCCATAACATAAAAGTGCAACTCAGTTGGTGATGAGAGTCAAATGAAGAACTTCTCATCAAGAAGGTAAAGGGTTCGTGACCCGGCCTCAACAACCTACAGCGTGAAATATGAGCGCGGAGAGCTGGTTGAGGTGTGCGGGCTGCAGCCCTATTATGGAGGAATCAGGTTCAAAACCCAGGAAGGCCCACAACAGGGCTGCAACCCGCACACCCCAACCAGCTCTCCGCGCTCATATTTCACGCGGTAGGTTGTTAAGGCGGGGTCTCGAACCCTTTACCTCCTTGATGAGAAGTCCTTCCTTTGACTCTCATCACCAACTGAGCTGCACTTTTATGTTATGGGTCGGGTGTTGAACCCGTCACCCATAACAGGGTTGCAGCCCGCACACCCCAACCAGCTCTCTGCACTGGATTAGGTCGGGTCTTGAACCCTTTACCTCTGGCAATGCGGTAGGTTGTTGAGGCCGGGTCTCGAACCCTTTACCTCCTTGATAAGAGTTCTCAATGCCCCGGCCTCAATAACCTACCGCATTGCCAGAGGTAATGAGTTCAAGACTCGGCCTAATCCAGTGCGGAGAGCTGGTTGGGGTGTGCGGGTTGCAGCCTTGTTATGAGTGAAAGGTTAAAGACCCGAATCATAACATTAAGCTTACTCTTGAATGTTTAGAATTTATCTAGCAAGAAAGTATTAGTAAGAATATTTGAAGCTACTCTATGAACCGAATATTTGAGTGTAAGATATAATGCGAATTTTCCCCTTCATGTTGAAGGTGTCGGACAAGTGGAGTGAGAATAGAGGCAACAATGCTTAGGAAGAAATGTGATGGGCGTGCAGGTTGTAGAGAGCGTGAAATTGTTGTTTGTTGTGGGGCTCAATGTTGTGTAGCAGACCAAAAAAATATAGGAAAGAGGACAAAATGGATAGGGCACGACGGTCATAGGAGCAGTGGGCGTCGTCGAAGCTAGGTACGAAGGAAGGGGTATGACTGAGGTGGGAAGGAATGTCATCAAAGGGAGGTGAAGAAACGGAGGACGCTTGAAGGCATTAGTAGTTGATGAAGTCGGGTAACAAACGGAGCCGGGTATGGAGGTTGAAGTCGATCCATGTGTTGTAGTTGAAGCTGGAAATCTGTGTTATGGAAGAGGGATCCACTGGGTGACGACCGCAGCTATGGACAGTTGTGGTGCCCATCAAATGGTAACAATCAAACTCTTCAGTGGAAGCGGCAACTGAAGAGGAACAATCAAGGGCGATGGTGAAACCACTGGGATCTGTATTTGAGGAGGGAAGGTTGAATGGAAACTACATGGGTTGGGGGCAGAGTAGCTGAAGTATCGAGAGCTAACATCGGTTGTACTTATCGTATTCCTTGATGGTTTTGAGTTGCCAACCAGTCGGAATCATTAAGCATGCAAGGATTGGGAAACTTCTCCAGTATGATGTTGTCTTGCGCATACACGGGTGCATTAGCAACACATGTCAGTGCAATGAGTTTGTCAAATTTGACGACGACGGCGATGAAATTCGCCAGTTTTTGCGCATGGAGGCTTCCTAATTAGCTATGGACCTTTAAAACATCTGTAGAAATTCTACCAGATGCTCCCCGACTTCGCCCATAGTGTTGAGAGAGAATTAGGGACGAGTCGATGAAGAGGGAAGCGGTTGCAACAGTCCACTATCAACTATGAGCGTGCAAAGAGAGCTTTCGGTTAGGTTGAGGTCTAGAACAAAGCGCACAGCCTTCGGTACTAGAAAAAACTAACAACTGCCGGAGCTACAACAATTGGTTGTAACAAGAAATAGTCGATCGAGTAGGAGAAGAATCAAACATCATTAGGGTGATGGATAATTTGAGGTTCGCTGAAACGTGTTGTTTGTTGGAATAAGTGACTCGCTGGAATGTATGGTTCGCAAGAACAACGCCTCTATGATGGTCTACTCAGCGACTTCTTAAGACGAGAAGTAATCGGTGGGAAGGAGTATCTGTGCTTCATAGCTCTGGGTGCATGTGGGATGATGCGGCTTCCATCTAATATATGCTACAAAGACCAGCACCTATTATTAAATTACAGGAATTTTTTTTATTTTTTTTCACAGTTCAGAAAAAAATCATTTTGAGCTAGAATACCACGGTAATGCACAAGAAATCAGTCAAAAGTGATGAAATAGAAGGAAATGCTCCAATGATAGAATACAATTTTCCGCAGATTCAGACACTGTAGTTCACAGCAATTTTAAGAAAAAAATGGTGAAAGTAGAATGAAACATTACAGAATCAAACCTCCGCTAGTTCCTTGGGACATTGGAAAAGCTTCAATCCTTTCAGCAAGAATCCCTTCTTCTCAAATCGTGAAATAATCTCTCCAACCTACACAATTAAACTTAAAGCGTACTAAAATGTCATGAACAAAAGAAACGCATAAAAGACTTGGAAGTTGGAAATAAAACCATAGCAAGGATGATGTACCAGGCCACGCTGAACACCATCAGGTTTCACCATTACATAGGTCTCGTCAACATCTTCCTATCCTCGACAAAAACCAACAAAATACTGAGATCCAGTGCTAGAAATTGTAGCTTTTAGTTCGAAACATTAAAAAAACAGCTTGGATCAGAAGGCGTTGAAATAACGAGGGAAAGCATTGGAGAAATGTGCATTGCTCAATTAGCAGGAAATCCAAGACGCTAAGCTACTGGACTAATGAAAGAATCAGATTGTTCTTACTTGCCTCAAAGAAACAAAGGCTGGATCTATGATCGTATTAAAGACAGAAAAAAGAGAGGAGGGAGGGAGGGAGAGCAGGAAACGAACCATGGATGCGACGAGGTGGGGGAGGAAGATGTGAGTTCTCGACGTCCGAGCTCGCGCCCGGTCATGGCCGCGTGTGGCGCAGAAAGAGAGTAATGGAGATTGTCCAAACGCGGATAGACGACCCCGGTAGCGAGCAATGGTGGAATTACAGGAAGCGGGAGAAGAAGAGGGACGGAAATTCCTCCTTCCAACAGCATGGTTAGGGTTTTGAAATGCAGCGCAGGGTGTGCTCGCAACAACCGAAGCTAGCGCGGTCGCCTCCATTTCGCCCCTCCGGTTATACGATGTTGGTCTTGCTCTTGGCCACTGAAAGTGATAAGCCAAGGCAAAAGGTTAGTTTGGTAATTTACTCACTCATTGGTTAGGGTTTTGAGTGCAATTTTGACGATTTGATTTCTAAATTGTATCATTTTTCTTCTTTTTTTTGTCAACATCCGACTTCATTTTGAGTGCAATTTAAGTACTAAAAAGATATCTAGATGAGAAGTTAAGGACTATTTTGATAGACTAAAATTTTAGAGACTAATTTGACATTAACTTAACCTCAGGAACTGAAATGATTTGAGGAAAATTTTCTATGCGTTGAGCGCATATGGAGCATGGTGTGTGGAGGATAATTTTTTTTTTTATTATTTGTTAATTTTTTTTATTTTAAAAAGAATAATTAACGAAATATTAATCCATGTATTAAAAATATGCACTCAAAAGTCCATAGAAAATACAGGAGCGCAGGATGCTCATTATATGTTGAGCGCGCAGAAAATTCTCCCAATAATTTTTACCTCCTGTTACATGAATATCCATAAATATTTTGTAACAAGAGTCGATAGAAATTAAAAAATTTATCCTCAAATAAATTTATTAACCACAAATCAACAGAATTAAAAATAATCATTGTTTAGTGCTCATTTACCATCTTACCATCAAAATTTCCATAGGCGTATTTCGATTTATTTAGGATTTATTTGTTTCGACGGTGCGAGTTGGAGCATTGGCAATGGAGCTGTGAAAATAGTGTTAGGGATTGTTAGGGTTGCTCGAAACATCCGAAGGAAAGTCTAAGTGAAACTAATATCTCTGTTGCCTCCAGCTAGGTATATATAGCAGAATACCTAGGGTTTCCACACGCAAAGCCCCCGAGCCCGTTATTTGTCCGAATATACCTTTACAATCTCCTCCTATATTCGTGACTAATAACGGTAACGTTTCAGGGTGCTGGAGAGTAGACAAAATAATAATTCAAACTAAACAAAGCATTCAGGATAGATCATACTAATTAACACATAAAAAGGTTTTTGCCTAAACGGCAAACCATAAAACACAGATTCTATCCCAAAAATATAGTCTGAATAATTATTACAGCATAACATGAATTAAAGCGTTTGATGGTTCTACTCGTCTAGTAGATCATCGTCATCCATGTCCAAGTCTACTGCTCCTCCATAATCTCCATTGTAGCCTGCAAGAAATTTCATGAGTCAGACTCTATGAATTCATAAACATATGCAGTGACGTTTAAAGTAAACTAGCTCTTACTAAATGAGCTTAGCACTTCTAGCAACGGTGAAGTAACTCTGTCAGCATCTCATCCAGTTTAACTAGGATTGGTCACGTTATCTTACTCATTACTGATCACTATGTGCCTCACCAACACATGTGGGCACACATCACGTGCAACATTATCAAATGTGGAATAATGTGCTGTGACCAATAATGTTTAGATTAACATTTACAACGACTTTCAATTTCTAGTTGAATAACTCTTGAATCAACTTACAATGAGAGAGGTGCTTGGTTATCAAATGTGGAATAACCGGCATCAAACCATCTTGAGTTTTCATCAAGAAATTATTTGGGTTTTCAGTTTGTTATTAGATGCTTGAATGTTGCGACTATAGGTTCTCACTGTCAAAACATAAACTGCGGAGGAAAGTTTCATACATCTATGAACTTTAGTCTCATTTCCCCCGATGTTTTTATTGTGAGAGCTCTATTCAATCCTTTGGTCAAGGGGTCTGCAATATTATCTTTCGATCTCACATCAATTAGGGTCATAATCCCTTGACTTGTGAGAGAGGTCAACCAGGATTGTTTCAGCCTGAGATGCCTTCTTTTGCCATTGAACAAAGAGTTCGTAGCAATCGTTTTAGTAGCCTGATTATCGCAGTAAACTGCAACAGAACTCATTTTCAGGCTCGACAAAGGAATGTCCATCACCAAATCTCTCAGCCATTCGGCTTCTTCTCCTACTGACGCAAGAGCGTAGAGTTCGGATTCCATAGAAGAGAGTGCAATACAAGATTGTCTCTTGGACTTCCAGGCTACAGCTGCTCCTCCTAGTGTGAACACAAAACCACTAGTGGACTTGCTGTCATTTAATTCTGAGCACCATGATGCATCAGAATAACCTTCAACAACTGAAGGATGACCAGTGTAAACTAAAGCATACTATTGGGTGTGCTTTAAGTATCTCATTAGCCTGTCTAAGGCATTTCAGTGGTCATTACCAGGATTACTAGTGAATCTGCACAACATGCCGACCGTAAAGGCTATGTCAGGTCTAGTGCAGACCATGACATACATGAGGCTACCAAGCAGTTTAGAATAATCTAATTGTCTAACCATAGCTCCTTCATTGGGCTTTAGGTGGTTAGTGTAGTCGTATGGTGTCTCAGATGCTCTACTGGCACTGTATCCACACGTGTCCAACATGGACTTTATGTAGTGGTTTTGACTTAGGGAGATACCATTCTTCCCAAAGCTCACTTGCATGCCTAGTATAGTGTTAGCTACACCTAGGTCTTTTATGCTAAATTCTTTTATTAGATCTGACTTAACGTCATCCACTTCGGATTGATCAGACCCTAGAATGAGCATATCATCTACGTACAAGCATATTATGGCGACTTTATCCGATCTATTACGTATGTAAAGACATTTATCCGAGAGACTCGACATGAATCCCATGTTCTTTACACTATAGTCGAACTTCTCATGCCATAATTTTGGTGCTTGCTTTAGTCCGTATAAAGCCTTAAGTAATTTACAGACTTTCGTTTCGTGACTGTCTACAATGAAACCTTCAGGTTGACTCATGTAGATCTCTTCGGTCAGATCTCCGTTCAAGAACGCAGTCTTAACATCCATTTGATGAACAATAAAGTTCTCAATAGATGCAATAGCAAGGAGAACCTGAATGGTTGCCAAGTGACACACGGGTGAGTAGACATCAAAGTAGTCTACTCCGCTGACTTGTGTGAAACCTTTAACCACCAGGCGTGCTTTATACTTAGCTACGCTACCATCAGGATTCAATTTCTTTTTCAGAACCCACTTACACCCTACGGTTTTAGCCCCTTTTGTCTTATCAACCAACGTCCAGGTGTTATTCTGAAGAAGAGAATTCATCTCTTCATCTATAGCTTCTTTCCAGAGTAGTGAATCCCTGGATCTCATCGCTTCCTTATAGATGGATGGATCGGCCTCAACGTGGTAAGTCACAAAGTCACTACCGAAGGTTCTGGGAATTCGCTCTCTTAGAGAAGTCCTTCTAGACTCTAGGCCAGAGTTATCTACCGGAATGGAATAGGAGGTGCTCGGTACTGATTCATGATCTTCATCAGTAATAGTTGTTTGCATACCTGGGATTGTTAAAGTTCTTATCTTTGAGGAATTTATCCTCGAAGAACACCGCACCCCTAGATTCTATTATGATATTATTAGAAATATCAAGAAACCTATCTGCAGCACTATCCTCAGCACAACATAGGTAGACACAAGTATTGGTCATACGTCCAACTTTAGGCCTTCTAGGGTCAGGAACCCTGACATAGGCTATACAACCCCAAGTCTTAAGTCGAGTAAACGACGGGGGTCTCTTAAACCAAAGCTCGTAGGGAGTAACCTCTAACTTAGCATGAGGAACTTTATTCAGAATGTGATTCACAGTCAAGACTGCTTCGCCCCAATAAGCGGAAGGCATGTCTGCAGTGAGCAGCATAGAGTTCAACATCTCTGTTAACGTTCTATTCTTGCGCTCGGCTATGCCGTTAGATTGGGGGGAGTAAGGAGCAGTGGTTTCTGCTATGATGTCCTGTGAAGCAAGGAAGCATCTGAACTCACTTGACATATATTCTCCTCCTCTATCACTCCTAAAACATTTTATTTTCATGCTTAGTTGATTTTCTACCCTGGTTTTGAAAAGACAAAACTTTTCAAACGCTTCATCTTTAGTTTTAAGCAACGAGATATGATAAAATCTCGTGCAGTTATCTATAAACGTGATCATATACTTCCTCCCACCTCTAGTGACAAAACTCTTAAAGTCACAAATATCGGAATGTATAAGCTCAAGAGGTGTTGTGCTCCTAGTAACCGTCCCAAAAGGTTTCCTAGTGATCTTAGTCTGAGCGCACACTTCGCATTTTTCAAGTGGAGACTTAGTGTCTAATGTGATCTTGTGAGTTCTAGCTACTTGGAACATTTTCCTGTAGTTTACGTGTCCTAGTCTCTCGTGTAGAGTCCTAGGGCTAACTAAGTTCAATTGAACTTGTTGGACTACCTCACTTGCTAGACTCAGACGGTACATCCTATTTTGGACATAAGCACATCCAAAATAGTGTGAGTTAACTGACAAAGTTACCCTGCCGCTATAGAAGCTAAGCGACATACCCGCATCACATAATAGACTGATAGACACTAAGTTAGCAGTTATTGAAGGAATAAATTTAACATTCTTTAAAATTAAAGACTTACCTGAGGAGAGCAGCAGAGTTGCGTTCCCCACCTTCATCACGTCAGCTGTGTCTACATTTGCCACAGTTACTGATTCCTTTGCATCCTTTAGCTCTGTCAGAAGATTAGCATTGTTGCAAACGTGGCACATTGCCCCAGAATCTAGGTATCACTCTGTGCTGGCCGGCGCGGGTCCGACCATGGCAACAAAGTCGGATGGCTCAGCTTGGCTAACCAGATGGGCTTGGTTGCCTTCTTGTGGTGCCCGGGTTCTTTCTTTCCTCAGTAGCTTGCAGTCAGATGCGCAGTGTCCCAACTTATTGCAGTTATAACATTTACCCTTAAATTTCTTAGAGGGTTTACTCGGGCCTGCAACCTGGGGGCTACTACGAGGCCTTTTGGTCCTATGAGGGGGAGGAGGCCGCTTGGAGCTTGAAATCATGTTGGCAGCAGCCTTCTGCTTGCCAACAGCTTCCAAAGCGTGCTTCGTCCTGTTCTCGTCCTCAATGCATATGGAACGCTTGAGGTCGTTCAGACCAACCTGCATCTTCTTGCGGTACATTTCCGTTTTGAAATTGTACCACGAGGAGGGCAACTTATACACAATCGTGCCCGCAACAAAACTATCGGGCAGACTAATAGACTCACTATGCAAGGAATCAATTAAATTTTCAAATTCGGATACCTGAGGGAGAATGGCTTTCTCCTCGTCGAAGCTGAAAGAGTGGAACTTGTCCACTAGGTGCGTCTTGGACAGGTCCTCCTCCTGCCTGAAGTGCTCATCTTCATGTAGGTCTGGTCCAGGCTGGAAGACAAACAGTTGAGCAGGTAGTCCCTGCAGAAGTCTTCATCTGAAAACCATTATGCCTCATCAGTAGTCCCAACGACCTCAGCACCATCAGACTAAACTGTGTAGAACACGTTCAGAAACTTCATCCCGAACTGAGTGTTCAACTTTCAGGCGTTGAACTCAGTCGTCGTGAACTTCTCCAGCTTTATCATCGGAATGGGGGACGCTATTGAGTTCCCCTTCATCATTGTGCTTGGAGACGGCGGCGACGGGAAGAGGCGGAAGAAGGTTGAGGGGGATCTGGAGGCACGGGAGAACAGTGGCGCACGAGCACTGTTGCTGAAGAGCGCACGAGCAGTGATCGTGCGTGAACTGCTGAGCGCACGATCAGTGGTCGTGCGGGAACTGGCTGCTGAAGAGCGCACGATCAGCGGCCGTGCGCGAGGGGTCGAGCGCACGATCAGCGGTCATGCGCGAACACCTTTTCTGAGAGCAGCGACTTCGTCTTCTTCGCACGAGCGGCGGTCCTAGGGCACTGCTTTGACTCCAACAGCGGCAGATCTGGACAACGGAGGCGACGCAGCAGCATCCCTGGATCTGCGGGCTAGGGAGACGGCGGCAGCAGACCAAGACCAGCAGCGGCGAGGGACGGGGAAGACTAGCAGATCCGCGACCTCTAGATCTTGTTCACGGCGACGGCTCTGCGGCAAGGGGCAGCGAACGGCTTGCGGATGGCTGGCTCGTCTTCTTCGCAAGAACGGCAGCAGCGACGGGAGGCGCGATTCCTTCGCGTGAACAGCGACGGCGCTGCGGACGAGCGCGATCGAGAGCTTCTCCTTCGGACGGGAGCGAGCGAACCTTAGGGCTGTTTCGAGATTGTTAGGGTTGCTCGAAACATCCGGAGGAAAGTCTAAGTGGAACTAATCTCTCCGTTGCCTCCAGCTAAGTATATATAGCAGAATACCTAGGGTTTCCACACGCAAAGCCCCCGAGCCCGTTATTTGTCTGAATATACCTTTACAAATAGAGGGGGCGACTGAGGTTTAAAAAAGCCAAAAATAAATTTTTTTGGGTGCGGATAGCCAAAAATTAAATTTATTAATAGTAAAATTTGTAACATTACATTGATAATCCAAAGCGAGTAAAAGTGAGTTATTACGATCGTTTTAGTTTGCGGCGCGGATAGCCAAATTTTGGGTGTAGACTGTGCAGTTAACAATCATCGTAAATAATGAGGAAGATTATAAGCACGCCTACAAATACGAGTGCAAGATGCATATCATTGATATTAGCCCACACGAAATTTCGTTTGTAGTTAATTTTGTTATTCGCACACACAAAAATTTCTTATGTTTCTATTGCATCTACCAAATCACGAATAAAGAGTTGTGTGGTTTGAAAAAAACTTAACTATGAATAAAAAAAATTTGAAACCTAACACTGACATCTAAACAGATCAATGCAATGCATGCCGCTAATTAAAATTAAAGGTACGAAATTACTAATCAAAGAGCATGATGTAGGTGAACAATCCATGTAGTCACAAGTGTTGTTTGAAAATTCTTGGAATGGGGTCGATGTACTTGTTGAATATTCGTGTATATGTCCGCACGTGTCGAGATTGACCCGATAGTGACTCGTGGGTTTCGTGTCGTCCTAGGGCATCGCTTTACGCTGGAGGTACTATAAATACTCATGTCAGATGTCTGATGAGGTATTGTAGAATACTTTGAGTGGAGCCGCCCTAACATTCTCAAAGTAAGTTTTGCGGTTCTAGGGTTTTTCGTCCGCTCATTTTTATTCTCTCGCGTTGCAGCCGTCGGGGAGGAAATCCCGCTCCTTCGCTCTCGTTTCTGCCGACCGGAGAGGAAGTTGCCCCTCCCCCTATTCCTTTTCGTGTGCCGCTCGAGGAAAAAGCCATCCGCTCCTCTTCCCGTTTTCTCTCAGTGGTTCTTGTGCGTCGGTGGTCAGTCGCAAGGAGGAGCCTCTACTATTCATCGTCTCTCTAGTCGTTCCTTTTCAAAGGGGAATCGCTGGTTTTGCGATCTGGACACAAAGTCGCAAAACTGCGATGAGGTGCGTCGATCTCTGCATCAATCAAGGTGAAGCCCGTCCTTGCTCGGCTCTTTTTCTGCAAGAAGGAGAAGGTGACTGTCGCCCCCTGTCGTCGCTCTCAGAGGATCGAGATCCATCGCTCGATCGAGGTTAGGCGTTCGTTCTCTTTGCAGATCATGAATAGGAATCTGCCGCACCTGGATCAGAAATGAAGCCGTCGGAGAGACCCTCGATCCCGTCTGGATCTTCTCGTTGTCGCAGGTCTTTAGGAGTGCTGATGTCGATCTCTTTCTGGGTGTGGACCTGCTCGCCCGTTGATATCAATTTATGGGCGTTTTGTTCACTGGTTTTGCTGGAGCAGTTCTTTTCTTGAGATCTCGTTGCCAAAACCTGTTGTGGATCCAGTGAAGCGGTTTTCTTGGGTTTTCGAGAATTCATTTTTTTTTGTGTTGCTTGGAGAAGACATGCTTGGAGAAGACATGGTTGGAGTATTCTTCTTTTTTCTGTGATCAAAATCAACATCAGAACTGTGCTAGTGGGTTCTTCTTCCCGAGCAGATCTGGGCTTTTGTGTCATTTGGAGTATGACACATTTTATTGGATTGGATCTGAAGTGACTTGATCGACTTCGTCCGGATCAGGTGATATTTTTCTGGACAATATTTTTTTCTGTTAAAATGACGAAACAAAGCACGTGCGACATAGTGAAACTGCAGTCGTTCGATCACACTAAGTTCCATGGTTGGAAACTCCACGTTCAACTCGGCATGAAAGAGTGCGAGATTTTTACCGGTGCTCAGTGACTTCGCTACGACCACTGAAGATGTGGATGAACTGTAGTGGAAGAAGGACGAGAATTTTGTAGGGATTATCTTCTGAATTCCCTGAATCCCCGCCTCGCAATGACGTACAATGGGTTCAAAACTGCAAAGGAGATCTGGGATTGCTTAGACGCGCATTTCCAGAAGCAGGAAGGATTGTCGAAACTCTCCTCGCTGAGAAGTTTTTTAATTTTAAATTAAATGCAAATTCGACAATCACTTCACAGTTGATCGAGCTGGAGAATATGCAGAACAAGCTGTATGACGAAAAGTCTGAAATCTCTGATAATCTCTTTATCGGTCTGATCATCAGCAAGCTGCCTCTTGAGTGGGCTACTTTTATGACTGAGATGCATAGACTGAAGGAGCAGATTGGGCTTGATGAACTCATGAGGTTCATCCATATTGAAGATCAGAATGTTGTCAGGAAAAGCACAGAACAGGTTAGTCAATCTACTCAGATTGCTAACTTAGTTTCATATCCCGGCATATCTTTCAAGAAGCCGTCTGCACCAAAAGGTGAACCCTCTTCACAACTCTAGGCCAAAAAGCCTTCTCTCAAAAAGAAGAAGGGCAAGTGCCACAATTGTGGAAAGTGGGGTCATTGGGGCGCAGACTGCAAGGCTCCGAAGAAGATCAAGGAGGATGCGTCGCAGAATAAGACGAACATGCTGGTGGACACTTTTGGTCCCCAATCTTTCATAGCTATGATGGGGAGAGGTCGCAGCGGCAGTGACTCGTCTGAATGGTGGCTGGACTCTGGTGTTACCTGCCATGCAACAAATGATAAAGGTCTTCTTACTGAGGTGACCGTGGTCAAGGACACTGTGCAGGATTGCAATGGAAGAGAGACAGTAGTGTCTCATGCTGGGACTACAGATCTGGTACTCTCGTCGGGTAAAATTCTAACTCTAAAGCATGTTAGAGTAGTTTCTTCTTTAACCAAAAATTTAATTTCTATGAGTTTGCTAGATAAGGCTGAAATGTGTTCTACAACCCTAAATGGTAGAATAACATTAACTGTTAATTCACACTACTTCAGTTGTGCGTATCTAATAAATGGAATGTATAGACTTAGCTTAAATAATGAACACAATAGGCTTGGACATGTGAACTATAGGAAAATGCGTGATCTAGCTAAGAATCACAACATCCCTTTAGATTTGTCTATTCGATTTGATAGATATGAGGTGTGTGCACAAATCAAGATCACCAAAAAACCTTGTTAGTCAGTTTCTAGGAGCAAACAACTTCTTGAGTTGATACATTCTAACCTCTGTGATTTCAGAAGTCATGTCACTAGAGCAGGAAAGAAGTATATGATTACCTTCATAAATAATTATTCTAGATATTGTCATGTATACTTATTGAAATCGAAAGATGAAGCATTTGAGACCTTTAAGATCTTCAAATCTAGAGTAGAAAAATAGTTGAATCTGAAAATTAAAAGATTTAAAAGTGATAGAGGAGGAGAATATACTGCAACATGGTTCAGAGAATTTTGTGCCTCCGAGGGCATAATTCTTGAAACAACTCTCCTTACTCACCCCAATCAAATGACATTGCTGAGCGTAAGAATAGGACTTTAACAGAGATGTTGAACTCAATGTTACTTACAGCTGGTTTGCTTACCTCTTTCTGGGGAAAAGTAGTCTTAACTGCAAATCGCATTCTGAATAAGGTGTCTCACTCTAATCTCACTTCTACACCTTATGAGTTGTGACACAATCACTCTTGTAGTTTTGATACTCTTAAGACTTGAGGATGTATTACTTATGTAAGAATACAAGACCTAATGAGACCTAAGGTGGGACCTAGGATTACAACCTATGTATACCTAGGTAGTGCAGAGGACAGTGCATCAGATAGGTTTCTGGATCTATCCACCACCATAGTGATAGAGTCCAGAGATGATGTTTTCTTTGAAAACAAGTTTATCAAAGATCAAGACTTTAATTTATCTGGGTCTACTGATTTGATTTCAGAATCTACTATAAAACCTAAAGTTGGCCCCTCTGACACTGCTCCCCAACCTTCAGAGGTTGAACCTTTTCCTGTTAGAGTGTCTTCAAGAGAGAGAATCCCTAAAGATTTTGGTGAGAACTTTGTTACCTACCACTTAGAGGATGATCCATTCTCCTACCAGTAAGCAATGAGATCGAGAGATTCATTGATGTGGGCAGAAGCCATAAATGATGAAATGGACTCGCTGCTACAGAACAACATTTGGCATCTAGTAGACCTACCTAAAGGTGCTAAAGTTCTTGGATGCAAGTGGGTACTGAAGAAGAAAATGAATAATGATGGGTTCATTGCTAGATTCAAAGCACGTCTAGTAGCTAAGAGATATAAGCAACAAAGGGGAATATACTACTTTGATGTTTATTCACTTGTGTGTCACCTGTCCACTATAAGAATTCTTTTAACATTAGCATCTATCGAGAACTTCATAGTCCATCAGATGGATGTAAAGACAGCTTTCTTGAATGGAGAGCTAAACGAAGAAATCTATATGGCATTACCTGAAGGTTATGTCCAGAAAGTTTTAAAGAATAAGATGTGCAAACTGGATAAATCAATCTATGGGCTTAAGCAAGCGCCTAAGATGTGGCACCTAAAATTTGACAAAGTGGTAAAGAGTTATGGATTTCAATCTAGTTATTCTGATAAATGCCTTTATCATCGTTCGGTGTCGAATAAGACTATCATCATATGTCTCTATGTGGACGATATGTTGATTCTGGGGTCGGATCTTTCTGCAGTGAGTGATATAAAATCCACTCTGGCAAAAGAATTTGATATGAAGGACCTTGGTTCTGTGGATACCCTTCTAGGTATGAAAGTCAGTAAGAATAAGCATGGTTTAACCTTTAGTCAAGCTCATTACATTGAGCAACTACATTCTACCTGGGGATATAAAGATTGTAGGCCTGTAGAGACATCCTTTGATCACAATGTCAAATTGAGTCCAAATGTCGGGACCAGTGTTGATCAAGAAAAAAATTCTAGAATAATCGACAGTCTCATGTATGCCACAAGTTGTACGAGACCAAACATTGCCTTTTCTGTTGGTTTTACCATTAATCCAAGCAAAGAGCACTAAGATGCCTTAGACAGGCTGATGAAATATCTCAGAAGGAACTAAAGATCATGCTCTGTGCTATACTGGTCATCCTCCTAGAGTGGATGGATTTTCTGATGCCTCATGGTGTTCAGAAATTAGTAATAGTAAGTCCACCGGTGGATATATATTCATCTTGGGTGAAGCTGCTACAACCTGGAAATCCAAAAGACAGACTTGCATAGCTTTGTCATTTATGGAAGCATTATTGTTTGTCTTAGCTTCAACTTGTGAAAAGGCAGACTAGATCAGAAATTTAATTCTGGATGTTCCCTTATCTAGATTATAATTCAAGTCATTGAGCTTGTATTGTGATAATCAAGTTGCAGTCTAATTCGTTAAAATTGTCCTCTACAATACTAAGAGGATACATGTACGATTGAGACATGCTCTGTTGAATTATTTGAAAGAACAAGGAGTTATCACATTGATTGATGTGCGATTGAAAGATAACTTAGCTGATCCACTGACGAAAGGAATGTCTAAGGATCAATTGATCAAAACAGTGGGGGAAATGAGACTAAAGGCGATTTAGTTCAATCTTAGTTTAATGTTTTAATTTTGTCAGTTTTTCATTTGTCATTTAGTAAGTGTATTGTGTCTCACTGATGTTCGTGGTTGTTGATCTTGAATCTGGTGAACTGTTTCATTCCAATATTTGATGCTTATAACTCAACCTTGATTCTCTTTCTTACCTGGGAAGAAAGTGTTATTCCAAATTTTGATAACACAATCTAACTTGTTTGATTCTTCTTTTGTTAAATAGTATCATTCCAAATTCTGATAATATCTGGTTTAACTTTAGGGGAACAGTGACCGTGACATTCCAAACTGGAACACAAATATAGCTGAGTTGTCTAGAAGTCCATAATGTCGTCTCTTGTGAAATAGATAATGGATTCTGAACCTGGAACATAAAATACTATGTATATGTGTTCTCCTTACTTAATCATGTAGTACTAAGTTTTATAGTAGAATTAGATACTTGTAATTTTTCAAATGTTTAAATTCATTCTGACATAAAATTCTCTGTTTGAAATTTACAAGAGATGGTGCAGATGGAGGAGCATTTGCTAATTGGGATCCTGATAAGGACGACCTACTATACATCTGAGGACGATGACAATATCAAGTGTTATTTCTTTTATGTTATTGGCTTCTTATATCTCTGTTTAGAGTTGTTGTTTCTTGTTTATATGTTTTATTTTGGATTATTGTACTTTGGTGACTAGTAGACACTTTGATGTGTCAAATTATGTGCTACAATTTTACCCTTATAGTTTGTGATGCTGTTTTGAATTTTATTATGTTCTTATGTCTGCATACAATGCTTCATTTTAGTCTAATATTGTTTTAACATGTTTGCGACACTAATGTGAATGATTCATGTGTGTTTGAACATTGCACAAACCACCTATATCAAAGTCGGGTCTACGACGGACATAAGAGGAGATTGTTGAATATTCGTGTATATGTCCGCACATGTCGAGATTGACCCGATAGAGACTCGTGGGTTTCGTGTCGTCCTAGGGCATCACTCTACGCTGGAGGTACTATAAATACTCATGCCAAATGTCTGATGAGGTATTGTAGAATACTTTGAGCGGAGACGCCCTAACAGTACTCTCTGGAGGCGGAGAGATATTTAGGTACGGGTAACGCACACGGGAGTGAGTATAACCGTATGATCCGTGATTTCAACGATATAGATTGTTTGCGAAAATATATGGCTGTATTTGTGTAATACTGTCGTATTGAAAAGTAATTGCATTTTAGATCAATCATGTACGAAAATTCATGTTGGCAGAAATATACGGCGTGGTCGGGGGCCGCGCACGTGATTTAAGGTGTGTTACACACACCAACTTTTGTGTCCCAGAGGCAAGAGTTGTTCATGATTTTCAAGCAATGGCTGGCCGCTCAATTCCGACGAGATGATCAGGAGGAGGGATGGAATCCATCGACAGAGCAATGGTCGGTCGTCAGACGGGAGTAAGGTGGAGTACCTGCCAGACAAGCATGAGGAAGCTTCGGACGAGGGTTCCGACGAGGAGAAGGTCGCCAATCAAGGCTTTTCGTGAAACGAAGACTTGAGTCTCCACCGGATAGGAGGACATCTACATCAAATTGTTATTTTTTTTCACATAATTACAACAGTCATGAGCGAATAAAGAGGGGTTCGAAGGGACATTAGCTCCCCCATTATTTTACAAGTCTTGCGCGGTCCTTCCCCCAACATGAATTTAATGGTGTTCGTGAGAATAAGAAAATAACTTTAATGGTCATGATTAAGGCTCTGTTTAGATCCGCGATTGGGGAGTGGAAGACCGCTCTTTTTTAAAAACAGAGCCAAATGAATATTTTAGGATAGCACGGTGACATCAACCACCATGAAAAACAGTTGCCGGAAGCTGTTTTCCTGCCGCGGGTCAGCACCCACGACAGGAACGGCAGTTGTGCTGCAACCCTGACAAAGGGCTGCAGCGCAGTTTTTTTTTTAATTAACGTATAAAAACAATGTATTATTAATACGAGTGACAGGTAAGCCCCTATGAATTATTTGATGGAACTTAAAATAATTATAATATTAATGATTCAACTTTAATAGAATTCATTGGTGTAATGACAGCAAGGGCTGTTCACAAATAGTTTTGTTCGTGAATAGTTCGAGATTCGATTCGTGAAGATTCAATTAAAATTCCTATTTTTCGAATTCGAGCGCTTCCCCTCCCAAGCCAATGCCAATGCCGGGCTTGGGCACCACTGGAGGCTCTCCTCACCCCACTAAAGAGAGACCTGGGGAGGGAGAGGGAGAGAGAACTAGCATAGGATAAGCTTGCCTCCAAATGGTGCCCCCTTGGTCCTATTTGTAGGATTTCAGGATTTGGGCTGCAAATAACCACCAATTCGTCCGCGAAATTACCAAAATACCCTCGGAAATGGCCTGCAGATAGCCAAATCCCGCTTTTCTGGGGCGCTAAACGCAGACCAACCCCTCCCCCCGGAACTGGGCGAGAGGGGGTACCTCGCGGGGCTCTGCGAACCCCCTAACTGGGGCTGGGCGAGATCCAGGGGTCGCCCCCCTGCTGGTCTCGCCCCTCCAGTTGGGGCTGGGGCAAGGGGGGCCAGAGGCCTCCTCCCCCTGCCCCCCTGCTGGGGTTGGGCGAGACCCAGCCAGGGCGGCCCCCTGCTGGTCTCGCCCCCCACGGCTGGGGCAGGGGCAAGGGGGGCCAGAGGCCTCCTCCCCCTGCCCCCCTGCTGGGGCTGGGCGAGACCCAGCCTGGGCAGCCCCCTGCTGGTCTCGCCCCCACTGCTGGGGCGGGGGCAAGGGGGGCTAGAGGCCTCCTCCCCCTGCCCCCCCTCTTGCTCGCCTCCTTCATGGGTGGGGCGAGTGGGGGTCTCTACCTCTACCGCTCGCCCTCCTCTCTCCCTGCTCTGGTCTATATTAAAAGACGGTGCTCCAAAATACCTGTTGCGTCCCGAGGACTTACTCGGCGAATACATGGTTGTACATAAATAATGTATTAATAATTTATATAATATAAATAATTTGTATCAACAAAATAATATCAATTTATAATATCATTTTAATAAATATTGATGGGTTCCCAAAATAGGTTCGTACAAACCGAAAAAATTTTGTTGCGATCGACCTCGACCAGCTCGCCGATATTGTTCCAACGTATACATTCTCACGAAATTTCGAGCATGTTTAATCCTCCAAATGGACACTAAAGCAATCGCGTGCATGCACACATGTCACCCTCTCCCCAATCATTGGGAATGGGGTAACCTTTTGGGAACCAAAGGCCCGCTTCAGCTCCCGACGCTCCCTTCCAGGAACCAGAGGTCCGCTTCAGCTCACGACCCTCCCTTCCGGGAACCAGAGGTCCGCTTCGGCTCCCGACGCTTGCTTCCGGGACACGAAACTCTCGACAAATTTACGAAGGTCTACCAGAGGACAACTCGAGGACTACTCCCGACTCTGTCGCTCGGATCCAGAGCACTTGTTGCTGATTCCACCATTTCAGAGCACATCCTCCACCATCATATTTCCTGCCAACTTCAGTAGTTCGGAATAACAATTGTAACGAGCAGTGGTGATGCAGGACGGCGCGTAGGGTTTGCGCGACTGTCGGCTATTTCTAGAAAACCCTAAATGCATGCAATTACAAAAAAATAAAATTGAGCGAGTGTTGCACGAACTTTGAGAAATTAAGCAACTAGGTTTTATAAAGCACAAAATTACTATTTTGTTTTAAAAAATGAATTTTCTTGAAATTTGGTTCAATTCTAGATCAGGGAAATGAAGCTCGCAACTTCGTTCTGTTCTCCTTGTTGTAGCAAACGGAAATCGTGAACTCCAAATACGTTTCCGTTTGGAGTTTTCGACGTAGCGTTCGCTGACAAAATTCCGGGCGAAAACCCACAAGAATCTAATATCCTAAGGAGAAAATTTAGATACACACAAAGGAAGAGAAAGGAACAAGTTACCCACAGAAAGAGGCATCTTTCCGCAATCGAAGTCGACGGCGATCCCGCGAGGAATTCCTCGTCACCTTCGATCTCCCGCTCCGAGGTCGGCCGCTATCGCACAAGGGCACCACGGAATGATTTCGCTCACTCTCACACCAAGTGGTTCCACGGAAATCTCAAACACTCACTAGTGCAAGGAGCTACAAACTAAACAACCTAATTTCTCACTCGCTCTCACACCTAAGGTGGTTCCACGAAATCTCACTCAAACGCGAGAGAATGGAACTATTCTGTTCAATGATTACGAGAATGAAACAACAAGCACCGCCAATCCCGTTCAACAAACGGGAATCATGCCCCAAACAATGACATTGCTGTTACTATTCATCATTTCCTCTCAGCACTCAACAGGTGGCAGGAAGCACACGGCAACCAAGGAACTACAATTTCAGAAATCAATTAAGGACAACAGTACTGAACAGTAACATCAACATTAATCAAGCACTATTCCTCTTCTTCTCGTTCTTCAACAGGAAACACAAAATAAAAAAATACAACTGGATTCGGCGGGAATTCAATAGCAGACTCTCGAACTCAAAACTCGTTGTTTATCCTCACTTCTCACGGGAGCAAACGCAGAAATCAAACCTCCTTCAACTTTGTCCAGCACCTCCCCACTGTTCATCGTCTCTTCCCCTTTTATAGGGTTGCAGCGGAGAACGCCATCAAGCCACGAACCACCTCGCCTGGTCGATCTCGTGGAGTAGACGGTTAAGGTCGGAAGTTGTCGAAACCGCTTGGAGGAGAGCTCGTGTAGGCGGCGGCGTGGGCGTGCGTCTGCGGGAATATTTCAGGCCGATCGAGATGCGTGAATGGCTGGGAATGGCTGAACCGCCTACTGTACTTAACACATCTAAATATATATATATATATATATATGTGTGTGTGTGTGTGAAACTATATATATATATCCTGGGACAAAACAAATAAAGCTCCAAACATAGCTACACACGCAGGCGTGCACAAAAATAAAAATGCAAACGAAAATAAATTGCAAACTTAACAGATGCAATAATTCAGGGTCGGTAGAGGTCCGGACGGGTGCGACGTCGGGCACCTTTGCGTCGACCCGATCTAGGCTGGTCTCCACCAACTCTCCCCTTCTCGAAATCACTCATCTCTGGTGAGTGTTCCGACCGGTAGTGTTGTAGAAGATCGGCATCCATACACTGTAACTCCTTGGCCAAGACCCAGCTGGTCTCTGTCTCTGGTATGCCATGCCAACGAACCAAGTATCTATGAAAACCACCATCAGTAGTGGTCACTGTCTCGTCATCCAATATCTGCTCGGGAACCAATATCTGCGCAGAAGTCTGTCAGCGGCTCTGGGAACTGGTATGAAAGAATCACTCGGTGTCTCATACTCATCCTGAAAACTGTCAGTGGAAAAGGGTAGAACTGCAGATGGTGTGTTAGTAACTAAATGAGTGTCGGTATGTCCGGAATGTGGCTCCTCAGTAGCACTCACCAACCCAGAAGAATCAAATGGAGGAGAAGGCAATGGAACATCTAAAGACTCATGTGGATAATCGTGGAATAAAGTCAGATCGGCTACGTTAAAAAACCGGATTTGCTCCCCAAACGGAAGGCATCTCAAGTTCATACGCATTTTGCCCAATCCGCTTGACCACTCTAAAGGGTCCAGTTCTACGGTCAGCTAACTTCTTTACGGTACCCGAAGGTAACCGTTCCGGATTTAGCCGAACCATCACCAAGTCGTCCACTTTGAAACTAATAGCTCTTTTATGCTTGTTAGCTTGAGTTGCGTATAAATCATAAGTACTATGCAATTTCCGCTCAATTTCTTTATGCAAATCATGCAAATGCAATGCATAGTCGTATGCAAACTGGCTAGTCCTAAAAGTGGGTGGTAGTGGGGCTAAATAGAAAAGCTTGAGAAGGAGAAGAGCCTGGTGGCTCAATTCTCCAAGCCCAAATCTGTGCTTCCTATTATTGACACCTTCACCTCTCAAACCAATAGGAGAGGACTACGATTTAATAAAATGGAAGTAGGAGAAGGGAGTGGAGAGAAGAGCAACGGAAAGGCTAAGCCTCAAACCACCTTTCAAAAGGTGCTACTTCCTTCCAACAGGTATGATCATAAAAGCATTCATGGTCACTGGAAGAATGGGAGTTTCTATAGGAAGGAAAATACTCCTTCCCTTAGTGGAAGAAAGGGGATGGGATTGAGTGCCATGAAGGCTCCCCATGAGGAAATTCAACTGGTCCAACCTGGACCTTTTGTATTTGGTACTTCAGCCCCTCCAGTCAAGAATAAGGGTGCAAGCTCTTCCAAATCTGCTTCAGCAAAGAGCATAACTTATGTCAAATCTGTTGACAAGGATTGTTGCTCAGTGTCTGATGCTATCAGATCTTGTATGACTGCCAAGCCAAAGCAAGCTGATGACATCAGGACAAAGAGCATCAAGACAGCACCTAGATTGACCTTCAGTCAAATCATTTCTGAAAGAAATAGGAAGAATGCAGCTGTCTCCCCTCCTGAACATAGTCAAAGTAATGATAATTTCTTAGGACATGTTCAGAAGAGGAGATATAACATTCATGAATGTTGGTGTTGTGGTAAAGTGGGACACTTTGCCATAGGTTGTTGGTACAATCCCAATGTACCAAATTTCATGATGCTAACATGTTCCTAGGACCCAAAGCTAATTGGGCTCCTAAGGATAACTAAACTTCTTGCAGGTTAGTCCAAGTACCAACCTCAACCAAATTTGGTACTTGGACAGTGGGTGCTAAAGGCACATGACAGGAAGGAGGTTGACATCATGGTGCAGCAATAAGCAGACCAGTGTGGCCATATCCACAGCTGAGTCAGAATTCATTGCTGCAGATTTCTTCACATATGTATGCCCTAAGTGAGGGGGAGCATGGCTCTCTCTATGGAAAAGAAGATGAGTGTGCTAGTGAGGGGGAGCACAGCCCAGATGCTGGAAGAGCAAAAGCTCAGAGTGGAGAAAGCGGTGGCCACAGCTGTTGTGCACAACCATTGTGAACTCAACATCAATTGAGGACTACCTCCTCAAGGCAAGTATCTCTACTCCTATTGATTTTAAAGAAAGATGATCAGCTGAATCAGAAAAATCTAGACCAGCTGAGTTTTATATTTAAAAAAAAAAAATTACAATAGAAATTGCACCTAGACGTGTCTTTTATGCTCCAAAGGCACAAACCTCTGAGTCGGGTGAGCCTTGAGCCTTAGGCGCGCCTTTAACAACTATGCATGCAGCCCGCTTCTTTTCCAAGTTGGACTTATACTCGGGCTATCATGTGCGCATGACGACTTTCGATGTAGAGAAGACGACCTTCAAGACACACCACAACCACTTCGAATTCTTGGTGATGCCTTTCGGGCTCACAAATGCCCCCTACACTTTTCAGACCCTGATGAATGAGGTATTACAACCACTGCTTCGTAACTCTGCCCTTGTATTTTTTGACGGTATGAACAACCTCATTGGGAGATAAACCCGTGGATCTATTCTTCGAATTATTATAGGCCAATTGAGCGTGGGGAAGAATTAGATCCCAATTCCCTTGGTGGTCTCCTACCAAACAACGCAGTAAATTTCCTAAACTCTTATTAACAACCTCAGTTTGACCGTCGGTCTGCGGATGATAGGCGGTCGAAAATAGAAGTTTAGTACCTAATAGTCTCCAGAGTGACTTCCAAAAATAACTGGTGAACTTGACATCTCGGTCGGTAACGATAGTCTTAGGTATCCCTCGGTGCGCGACAACCTCTTTATAATAAATTCGGGCGATATGAGAGGCGTCGTCGGTTTTGTTGCAGGGGATGAAATACGCCATTTTAGAAAAGCGATCGACCACTACAAGAATGGAATCGTGTTTCCTAAAAGTGCGCGGCAATCCAAGCACAAAATCCATGCTAACGTCATCCCAAGGAATACTGTGCACCGGTAAAGGTGTGTATAATCCAGCGGGTTGTTTATTGCCCTTCGCTACCTGACAAGTGCGGCAACTACTGACAATCTGTGCGATAACCCGCTTCATCCCGGGCCAATAGAATCGCTCCTCTACTAAGGCTACCGTCTTATCTCGTCCAAAGTGTCCACCTAAGCCTCCGCCATGTAATTCTCATACAATGAAATTTCGCAACGAGGTGCGGGGAATACACAGACGGGTTCCACGAAATAAATATCCATCTCGAATGAGGTAATCTGTCTCATCGTGAAAGGGATCAGAGCGTATCGCATCATAAATTCCGCTAAAATCGGGACAACTAGAATAGTCATCTTTGATACGCTCAAATCCTATCACCTGAGTACGCATCTGTGATAATACGAGGGTGACTCGACTAAGGATGTCGGCAACCCGGTTCTCCGTTCCCTTACAGTGCTTGAGAACGAAGGTGTACTCCTGCAAATATGATACCCACTTAGCCTATCGAGGGTTCAACTTTTGCTGCGAATTGATATAACGCAACGCCTGATGATCGGAGTGGAGGACAAACTCCTTGGGCAATAGATAATGCCTCCAGTGACGCAACGTTTGCACAATCGCATAGAATTCGCGCTCGTAGTTGGAATAATTCAGCTTCGGGCCTGAAAGCTTTTCACTAAAAAATCCAACGGGGTGACCCTCTTGACTAAGTACACCTCCTATCCCAACCCCAGAGGCATCGCAGGATACCTCGAACACGTGACTAAAATCAGGGAGTCTCAAAACAGGCGCAGTGGACATCTTATCTTTGATGATCTCAAAGGCTCTAGCTGCCGATGACGTCCACTTGAAATTTCCCTTCTTCGTACACTCAGTGACTGACGCCATAATTGAACTGAAGTTCTTTATGAATCGACGATAAAAGGTGGCTAACCCATGAAAACTACGGACATCGTGAATGTTCTGAGGTGTAGGCCACTCACGAATCGCTCGAACTTTTTCGGGGTCCATAATGATGCCAGCGGAGCTCACTATATATCCCAAAAAAATAACATACTCAGCCATAAAAATGCATTTCTTCAAATTGATGTATAGTCGCTCGGCTCGCAGGAGCTCGAAAATAATACGTAGGTGAGTCAAATGCTCACTCTCAGTCTGACTATATATCAAAATGTCATCGAAATAAACTACTACGAACTTCCCAATGTAAGGCCTGAAGACATGGGTCATCATCCGAGCGAAAGTACTAGGGGCATTGGACAACCCAAAGGGCATCACAATCCACTCATAAAGTCCATCCTTCGACTTGAAGGCAGTCTTCCACTCATCTCCTTCGCGTATACGGATCTGATGATAACCACTACGAAGGTCGATCTTAGAGAAGATCGTCGCCCCAGTCAACATGTCCAACCTGTCATCCAGTCGGGGTATCGGGAATCGGTATTTCACTGTGATCTTGTTGACAGCACGACTGTCAACGCACATACGCCAAGTACCATCCTTTTTTGGGGCAAGGAGGGCAGGCACCGCACAAGGGCTAAGGCTATGACGAATAAAGCCCCTATCTAATAACTCTCCAATCTGCTTCTGCAGCTCCTCGTGGGCGGCAGGATTCGATCGGTAATGCGGTAGATGAGGGAGGGAAGCTCCAGGAACAAGGTCTATCGTATGCTGAATACACCTCATGGGAGGTAACTCAGCCGGAAGCTCATCAGGGTGTAGGTCCTGGAACTCCTCTAAGAGTCTCCTAGCAGGTATAGGAGTCGACTCATATACCTCTGATAAATCAGATGCCTGTAAAACCACTAAGGCATACATAAATCCACCGTCAAAACTCTCTTGACGGAACTCAGTACCTCGTATAATGCTAAGAGTCTTCTTCCTTTCAGTGGGAGGAAGAGCTTCTTTCGCACTACTACTCGCGCGGAATGGCGGTGCTTTGGGTCGCACCGGGGTCAACACTACTCTCTTCCCGTCCAGTAGAAAGGAGCAAGTGTTGGACCTGCCATGTATGGTGACATCTCGGTCGTATAACCAAGGTCGCCCAAGTAAAACATGGCACACATCCATAGGCATAACGTCACACAAGATCTTATCGGAATATGTACCGATAGTGATGGGCACTAAACATCTCCTAGTCACCGATAATGTAGTCTTGGTAACCCAAGCTACCTGAAATGGGGATGGGTGCGGCTCAGCAGTGAGTCCCATGCGGGCTAGAGCTGTCTCAGCTATCACATTCATACAACTCCCGATATCCACTACTAAACGACACACTTTCTCCCTAGCCTTAAAGTAGGCCTGGAAGATATTTGTCCGTCAATAATCAGCTGACTCTTGTGGTGTAGATAACATGCATCTCACCACTAGAACGCCAGGATCTATCTCCTCATCACTAGGCGTACCGTACACTTCGTCTTTCAAAACGTGTGAGTCCCTCTCGACTCCAGCTTCTTCAACATACTCATCCTCCTCAGTCACCTCATGAATAACCAACGTGCCTTTCCTCTTGGGACAATCCCTCGAAATATGACCCATCTGCTGGCACTCATAACATCGGATCTGTGAAGGGGTCACAGTTCCCATGGGGGACTTCCTATTCTGATCTCTGGTGTAGGTCGAGGTAGGCTTCGACGCACTCTCCTTACCTTTATGTTCTTCTTTTTTGTAAGAAGTGTTCGTTTTAGGTTGAAATTTGAACCGGGAGGTTCTCTTCTGGTGCTCCTCGATATCGATGACAATAGATATGATCTCAGGGAGAGAATAATGGCCATATCGAATCAACTCATCTCGGATCTCAGATCGTAGCCCACACTTAAATTTGGATAATGTGTCACGTGGGTGTTCTACTACATTGCACCTAATCATAAGATCCTTCATTTCAGCTAAATAATCAGAAACTGATTTGGACCCTTGACATAAAGACGTCAGCTCGTCTCGTAGACGGGACTGATAATGCTGGGGAATGTACTGCTCCTCTAATGTGGCCTTCATGTGGGCCAAAGTGTAATGGGAGGGCGTCCATTCCTCCCTAGGCTACGCTCTTCGCCTATCCAAAAGATCTTCGCTCGCCCAGTCAATCTCATTTTGGCGAACTGAACCTTTTGGTCCTCCGTCATACGATACCAGTCAAAATAAGTCTCAATATCAATAACCCAATCTGAAAAGACTTTGGGATCCATAGAACCATCATAAAGTGGTGGATCAAGTTTCACCACTCGTGTGACATCCGGTCGCCTATCCCGGGGAGGATAGTCGTAATCATCATCGTAAGGATCACGATAGTCTCGACGCCGTGGGGGCGGCGGTCGATGCCAATCTCTAGGGCGTTCATCACGATGCATGGCCGGTATAGGTCGATGATGGTCTCGAGGACGCTCCTCTCTCGCTACGTCATAATGTGGTCTCTTCTGATAATTCTCTCGCATGCCTAATATAGGCCCTCGTTGGGGTTCAGGAAAATTCCTTGGAAAATTCCCACCCTGATCACACGCAAGCTCGTGCCTATCTATGGGGTTCCGCCCCTCTTCCTCAAATAGAGGATTTCTCCTAAGTGTAGACCTCTCTCCATAGTGTGGAGGGGCTTCGTACTGTGGACGAACAGAATGCTCATCTCGAATTGGAGGCGGCATTGAAACTCGAGGAGGTATTTCTAAGCTATTCATCCTAACACTAAGGTTTTCAAACCCTTCTCTCACTTGATAAACACTCTCGGTTAACGCTGCCATTTGGTGGGCAAAAGGTAGAAACCACTGGGGCAGTTCCGTCCCTTCGTTCACACGACTCGCTTGGCCGCGTTCAACTCGACGCATCTCCGAATTTACCTCTTGAGGGTGTTCAGGTGGAGTGTGATGTGGTGAACTCATGCTCACTAACCTACCACTACGCAGATGCATGCAAACACACAATTAAGATGATGATTATGCTAAAAATAAAATAAAAACTTCTCTTTTTTTTTGAAAAATTAAAATGCTATGCGGGTTCCGATTCTACGCAGGGCGGATTTCGAAACTTAGAAAAATTTTGTAACCTCGCTTTGATACCAAATTGATGCAGGACGACGCGTAGGGTTTGCGCGCCTGTCGGCTATTCCTAGGAAACCCTAAATGCATGCAATTACAAAAAAATAAAATTGAGCGAGTGTTGCACGAACTTTGAGAAATTAAGCAACTAGGTTTTATAAAGCACAAAATTACTATTTTGTTTTAAAAAATGAATTTTCTTGAAATTTGGTTCAATTCTAGATCCGGGAAAGGAAGCTGACAACTTCGTTCCGTTCCCCTTGTTGTAGCAAATGAAAATCGTGAACTCCAAATACGTTTCCGTTTAGAATTTTCGACGTAGCGTTCGCTGACAAAATTCCGGGCGAAAACCCACAAGAATCTAATATCCTAAAGAGAAAATTTAGATACACACAAAGGAAGAGAAAGGAACAAGTTACCCACAGAAAGAGGCGTCTTTCCGCAATCGAAGTCGATGGCGATCCCGCGAGGAATTCCTCGTCACCTTCGATCTCCCGCTCCGAGGTCGGCCGCTATCGCACAAGGGCACCACGGAATGATTTCGCTCACTCTCACACGAAGTGGTTCCACGAAAATCTCAAACACTCACTAGTGCAAGGAGCCACAAACTAAACAACCTAATTTCTCACTCGCTCTCACACCTAAGGTGATTCCACGAAATCTCACTCAAACGCGAGAGAATGGAACTATTCTGTTCAATGATTACGAGAATGAAACAACAAGCACCGCCAATCCCGTTCAGCAAACGGGAATCATGCCCCAAACAATGACATTGCTGTTACTATTCATCATTTCCTCTCAGCACTCAACAGGTGGCAGGAAGCACACGGCAACCAAGGAACTACAATTTCAGAAATCAATTAAGGACAACAGTACTGAACAGTAACATCAACATTAATCAAGCACTATTCCTATTCTTCTCGTTCATCAACAGGAAACGCAAAATAAAAAAATACAACTGGATTCGACGGGAATTCAATAGCAGACTCTCGAACTCAAAACTCGCTGTTTATCCTCACTTCTCACGGGAGCAAACGCAGAAATCAAACCTCCTTCAACTTTGTCCAGCACCTCCCCACTGTTCATCGTCTCTTCCCCTTTTATAGGGTTGCAGTGGAGAACGCCATCAAGCCACGAACCACCTCGCCTGGTCGATCTCGTGGAGTAGACGGTTAAGGTCGGAAGTTGTCGAAACCGCTTGGAGGAGAGCTCGTGTAGGCGGCGTCGTGGGCGTGCGTCTGCGGGAATGTTTCAGGCCGATCGAGATGCGGGGACGGCTGGGAATGGCTGAACCGCCTACTGTACTTAACACATCTAAAAGTATATATATGTGTGTGTGAAACTATATATATATCTTGGGAGAAAACAAATAAAGCTCCAAACATAGCTACGCACGGAGGCGTGCACAAAAATAAAAATGCAAACGAAAATAAATTGCAAAATTAACAGATGCAATAATTCAGGGTCGGTAGAGGTCTGGACGGGTGCGACGTCGGGCACCTTTGCGTCGACCCGATCTAGGCTGGTCTCCACCAAGTGGTCTGTCACGCTCGATAAAATAACTAATTTAACTCTCCAAAAGATAGTGAAATTTGACCGGTAGATACCCGACCTTGTGGTTTTTTCCTATTTTCGTGGTTTTCCCACGTAAAAACTCGCTTGCCAACCGTCAGTGTTTCTCTGTGATTGTTTGCGCGCTTGACTCGCTCACGAGCCAGGACGGTTCATTTTCGACAGGTTTATGAGCGCCACGAGTGACCCGCAACAAATATAATTTTATTTATATAATATTAATTAAATAAAGTTTTTAAACAGCACTGCAAACCCTGATCTTTCAAATAGTTTCAGTGATTATTTCACCACTCTGCAAAACAACTGATTATTCCGCCACTGCTTCCCCTACTGATTTTTTAATCACTGCAGCCGATCCAATCATAGCCCAATTATATTCTCTGGTGTTCCTAAAAAGTTGTAGTGTGAAGCACTTTTATCTGCAGGTTATATTTTAAATCGCATTTCTTATAAATTATTAATTTATCTCATTTTATCACATGTCCAGAGGCCATGTACATCTATGGAAACTCTCCCTCCTGAAATTTGGCATGTAGACGCCCTTAGACATGGGCCACGATTATTGGTAGTGGAAAAAAAAATTTATAATTTAAAATATATATACGAGTGATAGGCACGGGGCTTCGCCCCTACTGCCAAGCGCGACAGTACCCGGCCGGCGATGGTGGACTTCGCCCGCCCCCAGCCGGCTTCGCGTGGTCTGGCTTTGCCCGCCCTTGTGCCCACAACATATACATATGAGTACTTAAAATGACCGCACAAAAGTTTTAATTAATATTTTATAAAATGTTTTTCAAAAACATTTATATTTTAACAAAAAATTATTTAAAAGTAGATTTAAGAGGTCTAATGATTACCTACCATAGTAGGTGTAGGAGGTCTAATAAAAACCTTTGGATTTTATGAATTTCCATCATTATTTTTATTATAGGGATATAGTGTAATTACACAAATAACTATTATATTTTGTGAATTTTCATTTTTTTCATAATATATGCTAAAGTCATTGGAGTAAAAGAATAAAATTATATTTGACAATTTTGAATGTTGCACCAAAGGCAACTTACTGTATATAGTAGTTAAAGATATAATGTACACTAAGACTCTGTTCGTTTCGCAGGAAACGAGATGCAGGAATTGGAATTGAAGTCAATTCTGATTCCCGCGGGAATTGGAATTGAAGTCAATTCCAATTCTGCTGTTCGGCTAACTGCAGGAATTCTGTCATCAGAATTGGAATTGGTAATTCCGCTGTTCGGCTGTATGTCAAAATTCAGTGGATGAAATTGAAATTTTAAATTTATAACATTAAATTTTAAACAGAATTAAAATATCAGAATTAAAATAAAAGTCCACATTATAGACACATGAATCCATAAACAAAAACGCTGCAACATACAAAACATAAAGTCAAGATAATAAAAACATAAGTTCACGAGCAAACAAAAACGCTGCAACATACAAAACATAAGTCCACATAATCGAGCAAACAATGTCTTCCTTAAAATACTCTTAGCATTGGTCTCTACAAGTTCCCTTGCAATCCTGGGTTTCATGAAAACAATAGTGGCTGCAGCAAGAGCTGCTGTCACGACGGCTCTCCTACATCTACGACGCTTTTTTATTTCATCCATCTACATATAAACATATATACAATAATACATACAAAAGAATTAAGCAAATAAACTTACACACACATATAAAAACAAATACATATACAACACATACAACACACAATACACACACACACAATACATACACAACACATACACACAAACACAACACACACATCACACACAATACATACAACATATAAACACACACACACACAATACATACAACACAATACATACACACACACACACATCATACACATACACACAACACACACACACATCATACTCATTCACACATCATACACACACACACATCACACAACACACACACACAATACATACAACACAACACATATACACACACAATACAACACATACAACACAACACATATACACACACACACATCACACAATACATACACACACACACACACACACACACATCATACACACATCACACACATACACATCACACAACACATACACAATACACAACACACACAGAACACATACACACATCAAGGCCTGCTGGAGATTTGAATGAGGAGTGTGTGGAGCAGATCTGGAGCAGCAAAGGCGATGTTTGCGTGTAGATCTAGAGCAGCAAAGACTCAAAAGGGGGAAGAAAATATGCGTGTTGACGAAGACTAAACAGAGGCATACCGTCGAGCTTCAGTCGCCGGGAGCATATCTGGAGCCTGGCTTGCTGCTGCAGGGACTTGCGGATCTGGAAATGGAGCTTGCAGATCCTTCGTCCGAGGAAAACGAAAGGGAACGCGCGCCTGCAGATCGTCGAGGAAGAAGAAGGAAACGCGCGCTTGCAGATCGTCGAGGAAGAAGAAGGAAACGCGCGAGGGAGCGACTGGTCGCGAGCGTGACAAGAATCGCGAATTCATACCTCGGGAGGTCGGAAATGGACATCACGGGATTGACCTAATGAAATTCCTATAGGAATTCAATTCAATGCCGATTCCCGCTACATTTCTGCCCAGCCGAACAGCAGGAATTGGAATTGGCAAATGAATGCCAATTCCGAACTGCTAATTCCGACGAAACAAACGGGGCCTAATTGTAATTTGAATAGCTATTGTCCACCAATTTTCTGGTCATGACTATTGTCGTTGTTTTAGCCACGATTATAGTCTCCAATGACTATAATTTGAGTATTAGTCACGATTTTTGCTAGCCCAGACTAAAATTTAAGTATTAGACATGATTTTAATTTTATGGTAAATTAATAAAAGTACACCTTGTTATACCACCCATAAAGGCCTTGGGGCGCGTCTAAAGGAAGCACCACTGAAGAGAGGTGGGGGTCAGCGGTCAACACGCGATCGCTCGAATCGAAGAAACCGAGCCCGCCATCTCCGCCGCCAACCGCCAGAAACAGAGCGCGCGGAGAGCAAACCGCAAGCACGTGCGCTACCGCACGCACGGTAGCGCGCGGGCAGTGACCCCCGTCGCGGGGGAGCGGCCCCGCCGCACCCCCCTCGGGGTGCGGCTCGCGCGGAGTCGTACCCCTCAAGGGGTACGGCCCAGCCGCACCCCTCAAGGGGTGCGGCCAAGCCGCACCCCCCTTGGGGGTGCGGCCAAGCCGCACCCATCAAGGGGGTGCGGCCCAACCGCACCCCCAAGGGGGTGCGGCCCAGCCGCACCCCTCAAGGGGGTGCGGCCAAGCCGCACCCCCCTTGGGGGTGCGGCTTGGGGGTGCGGCCTAGCCGCACCCCTCAAGGGGTGCGGCCAAGCCGCACCCTTGTGGGGTGCGGCCCAGCGCACCCCCCTTGGGGGTGCGGCCTAGGATACGGTCCGACCCCCTCCCCTCGCCTTTTTCCGTAGGGGGGCTCAGAAGGGGCCCTGCCGCAGTCGCGCCCCCGTCAGGTGCGTCGGGTCCCAATTTCTATTTGGGGGACAACTCCCCGCTCCACCGATCGCTCAGAACGCCTCCGCGCTTACGCGCGCTCAGAACGCCTCCAAGCGCGTTCAAGGCGCTTCCATGTTCGTTGCGCGCTCGGACCACTTTAGCGCTAGCGCGCGCTCAGAATGCTTCTGAGCGCAGTCAGGAAGCATTCTCACTTTTTGTCTTTCAGGCGTCTCACTTTTTGTCTTTCAGGCGTCTCACTTTTTGTCTTTCAGGCGTCTCACTTTTTGTCTTTCAGGCGTCTCACTTTTTGTCTTTCCGGCTTCTCACTTTTTGTCTTTCCGGCTTCTCACATTTTGGGTTTCAGGCTTCTCACTTTTCAGGAACAGTTAGTCGCCTTTTTCACCTCCAACGGAACTGCCCGAACTGCCCAAACTGCCCAAGCTGCCCGAGGGGCAAGGTGGTCATTTACGAAAAATGGTGATCCGAGGGCCCCGAACCGGAAAATATGATTCGTCCACCGAGCATTTATGGAAACTGCCAACGGCAAAATTACCGGGCCGCCCCCGGCAAAAACTATAAAAGGAGCCCCATGGCTTCATTTGAAGGGACTTTTGACTTCTGGACTCGGGAGAGCTCCTTGCAGAATTTTGCGGAATTCTCCTTCGGCACTTGAAGATCTCCTTCGGGACTTGAAGATCTCCTTCGGGACTCGAAGATCTTCATCTTCCAGAAAGGCGACAAGCATTCTCAGAAGGAAAAGGCGACTAGCCTTCTCACTTCCAGAAAGGCGACAAGCATTCTCAGAAGGAAAAGGCGACTGGCCTTCCCGCTTCCGAAAGACGACTGGCCTTCCCGCTTCCGAAAGGCGACTGGCCTTCCCACTTCCAGGAAGGCGACCAGCATTTCTCAGAAGGGAAAGGCGGCTGGCATTTCCGCTTCCGAAAGGCGACTAGCAGTCTCAGAAGGGAAAATGACTTAGTTTTTTCGAGAGGTGGCCTGTCACCCTCGAAGCTCTCTTTCTCCAAGTATTATAACGAGCAGCGGCCTGTCGCGCTCGAGTTCTAGCTTCCAAGTTGTAACTCCTCCAGAAGATAGTGAAGTTTGGTCGGCACAGCTCCGGCCGCGTGGTTTTTTACCCTTTCCGGGTTTTCCACGTTAAAAAGTCTCTGCGTACTCAACGAACCTCTAATTGACTGTTTGCGCGCTTAGCTCGCTCACGAGCTGAGGCGGTTCAAGTGAACCGGTCTACCAAGAGCCCTAAGCGTTCCGCAACAGTTTGGCGCCGTCTGTGGGAACATTCCCAACAACTCTTCAAAAGCCGACTGTCATGGCAAGGAAGAGTGCTCGCACTACTGAAGGATCGATGCCGGAAGGACGCGTCGACCCAGCTCCCTCCCACTCGCTTATCGATGCACCTCCCACAGAGGAGGCACTTCTAGCACCCGCGGCTGGTTTGGAGGTGCGCATGCGGCAGATCGAAGAACATCAAGCTGAGATGTTGGCTCTTGTAAGGAATCTTGGGGCTCCTCCAGCTCCGATTCAGCCGCCAGCTCTGAACGCACCACCACCCCCAATTCTGAATCATGCCCCGAACGGGGAGGCCACCCAGGGAGACGAAGCCTCAGAAGGATTCTCCAATGCGGCAAGTTCCGCTCACCTTGCCCCACCAGCTGGAGGCCCAGAAGCTAACCACCGCCACCACCACGGAAGAGCTGCCCCTGAGCAAGCAGTGGAAAGAGCTACGCGAGAAGAAATACGCAACATGATAGAGGAGGAGTATGCCCAAGCAGGGCGACGCGCAGCTCTCGCCCGCCATCCCGCGCGCCACGGCTCCCCACTATCACCTCAAGTCCTGGACCATCCAATTCCAAACGGTTTCAAGCTTCCCAACATCGAAACGTTCGACGGGACGGACGACCCGCTGGAACACGTCAATCACTTCACCACCATCATGGGGATTTACAGCGCCCCCGACCAGCTCCTCTGTCGAGTGTTCCCGACAACTTTGAAAGGACAAGCGCGCACTTGGTTCCACTCCCTGCGGGATGGGGCCATCAACAACTTTGCAGAAATGGCGCGGCAGTTCGTGGACCAGTTCATCGCCAATCGTAGGATTGTCCGAGATCCTTCCCATCTTTCGGGAATCCGCCAGAACGACGGAGAAACTCTGAAGGATTTTTTCCGACGCTTCACCTCTGAGGCGCGACAGATCCCGGGAGTCGACCCCGAGCTTTTGCGAGGATTTTTCCTTGGAGGACTCCGCCCAAGTGGCTTCTACTCAGCTCTAATGAGAGAAACCGTACAAAGCTATCCTGACCTCGTCCAGCGAGTCGAGGCTCAGATAGCCGCCGATGAGGCCATCGAAGCACACCGCCGGCAGTTCGAGGGGAGCTCGAAGAGGAAGAAAGAGGAGTCGCCGCCGCATACAGCTCCCAACAAAAATAACAAGCATCACGACAACCCCAGCCGAGACCAAGGATCTCGCCAACGTCAGGACTACACTCCCCTGAACACTACCAGGACTAACGTTCTCCTCGCCATCCGTGATAGCGACGCGCTTCGCAGGCCCGAGCCGCTTGCACCGAACAGAG
Organism: Dactylorhiza incarnata; assembly: GCA_033032865.1. Classification (NCBI taxonomy): domain Eukaryota; kingdom Viridiplantae; phylum Streptophyta; class Magnoliopsida; order Asparagales; family Orchidaceae; genus Dactylorhiza; species Dactylorhiza incarnata. The sequence goes on along the minus strand of JAWHQI010000129.1, from coordinate 6,630,304 downwards.
GAAATCAGTCGCAGTATTGTGACTTCCATCGCGGGCATGGACACAGGACTGAAGGCTGCAACAAATTGAAGGAGGAAATCGAGCGCCTTGTCCAACAAGGCCTCCTCGGAAGGTTTTTACTAAATCAGGTCCCAAACCAACACGGACCACGGGCTGACACTCCAGTAGAGGACAACGCTGTACCCCGACACGGATGAACCAGAAATACCGGGCAGGGAAACTTCCCTCGTAGTAGAGCACGCGCAACCCGCATTTCATTTGTCGTCAATTTCTGTTTTCCGCTCCTTCCAGTTTTCTGCTTTTAAAAACAGTAAGCCGCAAGATTATACTTGCGCGCATGCATCCATTATGTATTTGAAATTACTACATTTGCTCTCTGTCTCAGTCAGCGGTACTAATCTTTTAGAGTGAGGCACCGAAAAGTTAAAGTCACATACGACCCTCAGCATTATTATCAAACGACAAACTCGCCAACATAGGAAAAAGAAGGGGCCTCTCACAAGTGGAGGACATACGTCGAGTCCAACAATCTAAACCAAGTCCGTAAGAGGGACAACACAGCTCCCACGCTGCAGAGCATCATGCTCCCGCGTTGCAGGGCACACAGCTCCCACGCTGCAGAGCATCATGCTCCCGCTTTGCAGGGCACACAGCTCCCACGCTGCAGAGCATCATGCTCCCGCGTGGCAGGGCACGCAGCTCCCACGCTGCAGAGCATCATGCTCCCGCGTTGCAGGGCACACAGCTCCCACGCTGCAGAGCATCATGCTCCCGCGTGGCAGGGCACACAGCTCCCACGCTGCAGAGCATCATGCTCCCGCGTTGCAGGGCACACAGCTCCCACGCTGCAGAGCATCATGCTCCCGCGTTGCAGGGCACACAGCTCCCACGCTGCAGAGCATCATGCTCCTGCGTTGCAAAGCATCATGCTCCCGCGTTGCAGGGCACACAGCTCCCACGCTGCAGAGCATCATGCTCCCGCGTTGCAGGGCACACAGCTCCCACGCTGCAGAGCACCATGCTCCCGCTATTCACCGGTCAAGTCTACATCATGTAAAAGTCGCGAGCAAAGGCACGTGCACCAAAGTCGCTGGCACAGAACCGCGCAAAAAGTCGCGAGCAAAGGCACGTGCACCAAATTCGCGGGCACAGAACCGTGCAAAAAAGTCGCGAGCGAAGACTCGTGCACCAAAGCCGCGAGCACAGACTCGTGCACCAAAGCCACGAGCACAGACTCGTGCAAAAAAGCCGCAAGCACAAACTTGCGCAAACTAATTTTCTATTGTGTAAAAGTCGCGGGCTCAGAACCGCGCAAGCTAATCTGTCATTTTGCGTAAACCCCTCAGTCCATGCGGATATCAGAGCCAGGCAGCAAGCCCACAACGACCTCGGAAAACCAACACCCTCCGACATCAGCTCTTACCAGAAAAGCGCCGCACAGTGGACAATGGGTAAAGCCGCCACAGAAAAATTAAAACCTCCGAACTCCTCGCATCGAAACTCGGACTCCGAAGGTTTGGGGGGCTTATGTTATACCACCCATAAAGGCCTTGGGGCGCGTCTAAAGGAAGCACCACTGAAGAGAGGTGGGGGTCAGCGGTCAACACGCGATCGCTCGAATCGAAGAAACCGAGCCCGCCATCTCCGCCGCCAACCGCCAGAAACAGAGCGCGCGGAGAGCAAACCGCAAGCACGTGCGCTACCGCACGCATGGTAGCGCGCGGGCAGCGACCCCCGTCGCGGGGGAGCGGCCCCGCCGCACCCCCCTCGGGGTGCGGCTCGCGCGGAGTCGTACCCCTCAAGGGGTACGGCCCAGCCGCACCCCTCAAGGGGTGCGGCCAAGCCGCACCCCCCTTGGGGGTGCGGCCAAGCCGCACCCATCAAGGGGGTGCGGCCCAGCCGCACCGCCAAGGGGGTGCGGCCCAGCCGCACCCCTCAAGGGGGTGCGGCCAAGCCGCACCCCCCTTGGGGGTGCGGCCTAGCCGCACCCCTCAAGGGGTGCGGCCAAGCCGCACCCTTGTGGGGTGCGGCCCAGCCGCACCCCTCAAGGGGTGCGGCCAAGCCGCACCCTTGTGGGGTGCGGCCCAGCCGCACCCCTCAAGGGGGTGCGGCCACGCCGCACCCCCCTTGGGGGTGCGGCCTAGGATACGGTCCGACCCCCTCCCCTCGCCTTTTTCCGCAGGGGGGCTCGGAAGGGGCCCTGCCGCAGTCGCGCCCCCGTCAGGTGCGTCGGGTCCCAATTTCTATTTGGGGGACAACTCCCCGCTCCACCGATCGCTCAGAACGCCTCCGCGCTTACGCGCGCTCAGAACGCCTCCAAGCGCGTTCAAGGCGCTTCCATGTTCGTTGCGCGCTCGGACCACTTTAGCGCTAGCGCGCGCTCAGAATGCTTCTGAGCGCAGTCAGGAAGCATTCTCACTTTTTGTCTTTCAGGCGTCTCACTTTTTGTCTTTCAGGCGTCTCACTTTTTGTCTTTCAGGCGTCTCACTTTTTGTCTTTCAGGCGTCTCACTTTTTGTCTTTCCGGCTTCTCACTTTTTGTCTTTCCGGCTTCTCACATTTTGGGTTTCAGGCTTCTCACTTTTCAGGAACAGTTAGTCGCCTTTTTTACCTCCAACGGAACTGCCCGAACTGCCCAAACTGCCCAAGCTGCCCGAGGGGCAAGGTGGTCATTTACGAAAAATGGTGATCCGAGGGCCCCGAACCGGAAAATATGATTCGTCCACCGAGCATTTATGGAAACTGCCAACGGCAAAATTACCGGGCCGCCCCCGGCAAAAACTATAAAAGGAGCCCCATGGCTTCATTTGAAGGGACTTTTGACTTCTGGACTCGGGAGAGCTCCTTGCAGACTTTTGCGGAATTCTCCTTCGGCACTTGAAGATCTCCTTCGGGACTTGAAGATCTCCTTCGGGACTCGAAGATCTTCATCTTCCAGAAAGGCGACAAGCATTCTCAGAAGGAAAAGGCGACTAGCCTTCTCACTTCCAGAAAGGCGACAAGCATTCTCAGAAGGAAAAGGCGACTGGCCTTCCCGCTTCCGAAAGACGACTGGCCTTCCCGCTTCCGAAAGGCGACTGGTCTTCCCACTTCCAGGAAGGCGACCAGCATTTCTCAGAAGGGAAAGGCGGCTGTCATTTCCGCTTCCGAAAGGCGACTAGCAGTCTCAGAAGAGAAAAGGACTTAGTTTTTTCGAGAGGTGGCCTGTCACCCTCGAAGCTCTCTTTCTCCAAGTATTGTAACGAGCAGCGGCCTGTCGCGCTCGAGTTCTAGCTTCCAAGTTGTAACTCCTCCAGAAGATAGTGAAGTTTGGTCGGCACAGCTCCGGCCGCGTGGTTTTTTACCCTTTCCGGGTTTTCCACGTTAAAAAGTCTCTGCGTACTCAACGAACCTCTAATTGACTGTTTGCGCGCTTAGCTCGCTCACGAGCTGAGGCGGTTCAAGTGAACCGGTCTACCAAGAGCCCTAAGCGTTCCGCAACACACCTAAAATCATATTTCTAATTGTATATTAACGATCATAATGATAAATGAATCTTGTTTAGATTGTGATAATCAATAGATTTTTAGCCGTTATTTTTCAAAATTGTTAGTGGATTTGGATTCCTCTCGTCGAGGCAATGAATTTTGACTACTTATATGTCAAAAACGGTGGTTAGATGAGGGAGAAACAGCTCCGATAAAATGAAAGCGTTCTCACGTCACGTAACTAATTTGTTTTGGGATAAATATTGGCTATTCGCGGACCAGACTTGGTTATTCGCAGACTAAGTTCAGCTATGTGCACCCCCAAAATTAATTTTTAACATGTGACCCATGACCCTCCTACTCATCCCGCTAGCATTTGTGTTAAGAAATTTTTTGTGCACCCCAATTATAATTTTCTTGATACGCCATTGAAGTAGTGAATCAAGTTTGTTTGGGCAACTTAATCCCATTTCAATGAGATAAAAATGTTATCGGAGAAATTTGTGTATTCGGCAAATCTCCGTTTTGGAGCTCCGGCGCAGAGGGAAGGCCAAAAACTCTGTTTTGAGGTTCGCGTTTCACTGAAGGGTGAGCTCCATTTCTAAATGAAGATCAATTTCGCACCGGAGCTACCGACACCGCCCTCTCAAACAGTCCTAAACCAACATGAATATATATTAACAACAAAGAATGTATTTTTATCCGCACATCCATATTAGAAAAAATTAATTCAAATTATTTGTGGGCAGATGATATCTGCATTAAGCTCATTAGAGTTTTACATGCAACTTTGACCTTCAACATAAACTTTTTTTTCGCTCCGAATACGTGCGACTATTTAGGCTAGTTGCGGTCATAACTGCATGGCATAGTACTGCGGTTTTCAAAATCACTGCACAAGAATGCTGCTGCAGCCTGCAGGTTCTATTTTTTTTAAGGTGATTGTTATGTGCAAATCATTTTTGGACGTGCATATCAAATTTTAAGTGCAAATCAATCAATATTACAAATTTTAACATAGAACAAAAACTTTTAATTTAGCATGAAAATTCTCTTTAAGTCATAATCGTTGGCTATAACTGTTGCATCCGACAAAAAAGAGTGTCAAAGATTAAAAACATATATGTTTATGTATGTCCAATGTTTATGTTGATTAAAAACATATATGTTTATGTATGTCCAATATTTATGAAGATTAAAAACATATAAGTCAAACATATTGTTCGAGATAACTCTTTGATTACCGCATTAATTATTTTGGCACCTGTAATAATATGCATTATGAAGCATTAACATAATATATGAATTAATCAAAATTACAAACCGAGTAGGGTTTCTCCAGGCATGCGGGAGAATTGGTTTGCAATAGTCCTGTTCAAAAAATCCGATCAGGCCGGGCTGGGACCAGGCCGATCGGGTCCGGACTTCTTGCCAACCGGGGCGGGCCTGAGTCCGCCTGATTTCCTAATAGGCGGGAATTTTAATCCCGCCTAGATAAGACAGGATTTTAATCCCGCCAGCAGGCGGGATTTCCCGTCGGCCCGGGGCCCAGGCTAGGCCCGGCGCCCGGGCTTTGCCCGGCCCGAGCCAAACACCGAGCCGGGCAACCGGATGATATCGGAGCCTTGTAAGCCCCCCAAGCCCGGCCTTGGGCCGGGCCTAACCGAGCTTTTTCCGGGCCGGGCCCGCTGTTTTTGAACACGACTGGTATGCACATATCCTATTTACAGTTTAATATTAAATAATTATTTAATAGTTTTATTTTAAAAATTAGATTGCACCAATCCAAAATAGATTTGCACGTTACAATTACCATTTTTTTAATAGTGGCAGTTAATTTTAGTTTGGTGAAGTACATTGTTAGAACCTACATACCAACCCTACAATCTAATGATTATAAGTGGAGCAATTTCATAAATTACATGAGCCTCTCTGTTAATAAACATTATATTCTTAATACTATACGAGTAACAAGTACGGGGTTTCGCCCCCTACGGTCAACCGTGACATGTCTAATGAGTAATGACAGCCTACAATAGTAGTCATAGGAACTCTACTAAAATCTTTTTCATTTTAATGAATTTTCATTATAATTTTAATTTGAGGATATTATTCAATTACTTAAATTGGCATTGTATTGCTTTAAATAAATTATAATATATATTAAGTAATTTGTTAAAAACAATAAAACTAATTTGACAATTTTGAATGTTTCACGGAAGATAACTTTTCACCCCGACTGTGACAGTACCTCGATCACGACTGTGACAGTACCCCGACCGCGACAGGCACGGGGCTCCGCCCCTATCAATTAATTAATGCAATTTAAAATAAACATATTATTAATTAATTAATGCAGAAAATAGTTATACACTATTTTTCGATTTCTTTTAAAAAAATTCTTATCATTATTCATATATTATTAATTTTTTATTACTTTTATAAATTAAATTAGGCAAAATTATGATTTCAGTCCCTGAATTTAATGGTTTTTTTGAAATCAGTCTTTGACCTTTCAAATGTAATATTTCAGTCCCTAAACTATAAAAAATAATTGATTTTAGTCCCTTTAGCCTAAATCCGTTAAATGTTAATGAAAAAGTACAAACATGTATTATTATTACTTTTCACTATGAGTAATATCAGAATTGAGAGTTCTAGTTCTTACCGAGAATAATTTTATTTTCCTGAGAAAAAATATTTTTAAAAGGGATTAACTAAATAAATTTTTTTTCTTCGCGATTAGCCTAGCTGCACCAATACAGTTATCATGACTATATAAAAATTCCAATTTTTTGATCTGGGTTGGAATTAGATTTTATTACACCCCAATAAAATTATATTTTTTTGATTGGAGAAGGTTCGATCAAAGGTTTTAATTTGGGCTGCAGTCCATCAATCTTAGACGAATTTTTGGAGCGAAATGAGAAATTACAATGAAAGATCTATAGCTCTTATTAAAATAATCTAAATAATATCAAAAAAATATACTCATAATTTTCAACAGGTTTTAAAAAAATTTATAGGAACATTTTGTACTACTTATAAATTAAATGACCTATTTTAAAAATAAATGTAGCATATTTGAAAAATTATGGACGTTACAAAATAAATAGAATCATTTTTATTATGCTTCTAAAAATTATCTTATTTAAAAAAAAATAGAATTGTACCTTTTCATTAGCATTTAACAGATTTAGGATGAAGTGACCAAAATTAATTGTTTTTAGAGTTTAGAGACTGAAATCTTACTCTCACATTTAAAAAAGTTCATCAAATTTGGGGGCTGAAACCACAATTTTGCCAATTAAATTAATTGTTTATCATCATTACTTTTCAAATCAACTTTAATAAAGTTGACAACCTAACCAAACAAGATATAAAAGTTGTATTAGGAAAAATGATCAACACGAAAGTTGTATAATATAGTATAATTACTTAAATAAATATTTTATTTTATTTAATTTAAAATAGATTGTAATATATATATAATAATTAAATGAAAATAACAATACTATATTTAACAATTTTAAATATTTCTCCAAAGACAATTTTTTTTCCTTTAATATTGTTAAGATAAATATTATAAAGAAAAGTATAGAGAAGAAAAACTTAAAAGAATAATATATTCTTAAATTACATGGTGCTTTCACCCTTAACACAATATTAAATATTTAAATATACAGATAACATTAATCCTCACCCATTTCTTTGTACCGAAAAATTATTGCGTACGCTGAGTAGTATATTCGCAGCACATACGTTTTGGTTTATACATGCAGAATTACACGTTCTAAGCGTGAGCAATAAATATTTCTATAAATAAATCGTAAATATGATCTTTTTTTTTTTAAAAAAATAGAGAATTTTAAAGGACAGGTCACAAGCTTCTCCTTCCCAGCCGTTTGAGGTTGAGCGGGCATTTGAGCAGCCTCCAACGGTCGGTGCTGTGCGTGCAAGTCGACGCTCCCGATGGTTCCACGCCGCCCTTCGGCAGAGCTTCCCGCAGCTCCGCCGCTGCCATTAACGTAGCTCGCGACAGCCGGGTTGCGCCGGACGGGAGGAGACAGGAGGACAGAACCAGCGAAACTGCGACGATGACGACGAGGAAATTATGATCAATCCGCCGAGGAAGAGCCGCCGCCGGCGAGAAGGACGACATCGAACTTCTCCTTGCGCTCGGAGGCTCGCGTAGAACTAAAATGGCTGCCGGGCTTCGTACGTATATAAATAGCTGACGGGGAGAGATGGGAATGGCGAGTTTGGTATAGTCTTTTGAATTGAACTGCGGGGAAGACGGCTGTAGTTTTTTTTTTTTTTTTTGATTTTTCAACGGTCTTGGTCGTCGGGTTGGATTAAGGCATGTGCCAAAACATTCATCTGGCCCGCCCGGCTGGCTTAAACCCATTCATCCGGCCCGCCCAGGTCAACCCCATTCACTTGGTCGTGCCTAAGTGCCTCAACTTTTAGGGCGCGGCCAGCGGAGCTGGAAATTTTGTCTATGGTATTCCATGTGAAAATTAAACTCCGGTGTTTGCATCCCACGGTTGCAGCCTGCGGGCCGGGCCTCCTTGCGTGGCAAGACAGTATTCCGATCACGAAAGGCATGGGGCTTCCCCCTATCAATTAATTAATACAGCTTAAAATAAACCACGACTTAGTTGTGTTAGTAGATAAGTATATGTGTATTTTGAATGTGTTCACTTGTTGGATATGAATCAGGTTTGTTCATAGCCATGAGAATCCATCATAAGATATAGGGCTTTTGAGGAGTTATGCTGATTTGAGAACTTCCCAGTAAAAAAAATGTGAAAATCATGATAAGAGTGGATACGAAAATATTGTACAACTCATATTCTTCGAGGGTAGAACCTGATTCAAGCCACTTAGATAAAAGTCAAAGTCAAAGGTCAAATGAATAGCCAAAAGTCAAAGATCAAGACCAACTCAGCCATCAGTATCCATAAAAAGCCTGAGCGAGTATGGGCGAGCATTTGCGGGCAGCCCCTTATACTCGCCAGATGGGCGACCATAGGAGATGCTCGCCGAAGCAAGGCGAGATCCCCTCAATATCGTATAGTCGCCGGGTAGGGCAGGGCTATAAATAAGACCCTTCCTCCTCTTTGGTTTTCCTATAAATAGGACCCCAGGGGTACCAGAATTTGCAACTTAGTTGAGCTTTCGAAACCCATTTTCGAAGACTTTGATCATGAGATCTCGATCATCCTCCTTGGTTATCAATCTAGTTACTCGCCGGTTGGTGCCTTCCTTGTACCCTGCTCGGTCATCTTTGGTTGTGGAGGGGAAGTCTCTTTTAAGCTTTTGGGTACGTGGTGAGACCTCCCTACTGCAGCATCTGAGGTTCTGCTGCAACGTCTGAGGTCCTGTTGTCGCTCCCTTAGTTTCTTTGTTCTTGCCCATCAAGCCATCAAGTTGGACCGCTGAATTAGTAACCTTAGGCTGCATTGATCCGAATATTTGGAGTTGAGATTTTCCTAACTTCAACATATATTATCATGATCAATAATTTAAATATGAAATGAATGTTTCATAATTGAACGTTGACTCAATGATTACTGATGTGAACTTATAATCGTGAGTAATACCTTCGATTTTTTATAGCCACATGTAAGAGAATGGAGGTCGTGATGCTAATGAATGTATCTTATGATTGTGTGAGGTGAATCCGACTTGTAATAGGATTCTCTGAAATGGAGAGTTGTTGAAATGTAATATCTACATGTAATATCTCCTTCTTTCATATCTAAAGTATCGTATTCTTGCCATAGGTTCTGAAATTTGATGAAGATTACCTTTGATGATCCTTGAAACTTGGTTTTGAGGGTATCCGGTCCCAAGCTTCTTTGGCAGTTAATGATCTCATGATTCTAGGGAAAATGCTCCTTCCAACTCCTTTTGAATGTATAGAAGGGTTTTAACATCTTTTTTGATCTTCTTCATATGCCCGAACATGGGCGGTTTCCCATCTTTCAATGGGTTTGGTTGTGGTCGGTTGAATATAGACATATTGAATTAAGTCCAATAAAACTAGAGAAAGAAACAAAGTTCTCACTTGAACATACCAAAAATCAAAAACTTCATTTTAAAAAATGAGAATCCATTGGGTGAATACAAAAAAATGACGTGGGAATGCTAGTTGAAGCAATATGAGGATAAGTTAGTAGAAAGATGAATCAAGAAAAATCAAGAAATATATATATATATTATAAAAAGAAATGCTTTTAAAATCATTGAGGCTGTTAAACATCCATCGAAATAATTTTGGTCATCCATTTTCAATGGAGAGAGAAAGAGAGGGAGAAAGAAAGAGAGAGAGAGAGAGAAGAAGAGAGAAAGGGAGAGAGATGGCTGAAGGGAGAGGAAGAGGAGAGAGAGAGAAAGAGAGAGGGATAGGGGGAGAAAAATAAATTTTTTACGTCAAAGTACATTTTTTTTAAAATAAAATTGTAATTTTGATTTATATTTTTTTACGGTCATTTTGAGTACACATACATATATGTAAAGGGCGCGTGCAACTTGCCTTAATGCGGCGCAGCCCACAACAACACATCGACTTAGCAGTTCCGCTTGAATGCGGGTGAAGCCCGCATCGACGCATCGATCTCAGGCGGGCGGACCCCGCCGATCAGAGGTCGGGTACTGTCGTGCGGGACACGGGGGGGCCCCCGTGCACTGTCACTCGTATATATATAGGTACGGGTAGTGGGAATTTTTGTTAGTGCGGTAGCGTACCACGTGCGGGAAAATTATATTTAGGTATGGGTAGCGTATAGAAACAAAGTGCGGGTGAGATCTAGCCTGCTCATTCAGCCATCGGAGGATCAACAAAAAAGATCTTTAAAAAAATAGCTATCCGATCGGGCGGGTGTCAGCCGATTAAACGGATGTCAGTGATCTGCCCCGCACATAGCTTTTGCACGATACCCCTACTAAAAAAAATCAATATGTCGGCCCGATATTTGGATCCGGATCCCCTGGAGTTCTTAGGGGAACTCCAGGGGGTGGAGTTCGCGATTCGAGCCCGATTCGTGTTGAATCGTAAAAAGTGGTTAACACGAAAGTTGTAGATCTTTCCGAGACGAATAACTTTCATGTTGAACATTTTTTGATATGAAGTCGTTTAGGCCCCCGATTTGGACCCCGAAAAAACTGACCCCGAAATTTATTAATTTAATATTTTTCGGGGTCAGTTTTTTCGGGGTCCAAATCGGGGGCCTAAACGACTTCATATCAAAAAATGTTCAACATGAAAGTTATTCGTCTCGGGATGATCTACAATTTTCATGTTAACAACTTATTACGATTCAACACAAATCGGGCTCGAATCGCGAACTCCACCCCCTGGAGTTCCCCTAAGAACCCCCTGGAGTTCCCCTAAGAACTCCAGGGGATCCGGATCCCGATATTTGAGAACATATCTAAATCGTGCAATTTGTAAAAGAACGTACGGATGAGTGTGCCTTGCCCGTACCTACTTTTTTTTCTCCATGTGCTCGCAGTTGGAATAACTCTCAGAGGATCTTTTGGTCAACAAGAGAACTTGTTTTTGGTTGACCAAAAATACATTTGATAATTGATTTTTTTTCAAACACGTTTCAGTCCCCCTCTTATTATTATTATTATTATTATTATTATTATTATTATTATTATTATTATTACTATTATATTTATGTACTTCACTACTTCCGCTACATTAGAACCGAATCAGCCCCCCTCCCTCACTTCACTCGAAGAGTCACCATCGGAGCACGGGTGCACAAAATTTTTGCCGGAGCATAGATCTGGAAAGCACTCGTCGTGCTCTTCGCGTGCGTGGTAAGTATTTTTCGTTTCGTGAACTTTTTAGCGTTAGGGTTTTCGATCCTAATCGTCGTTTGGCCGAATCTTCGTAGGTTTCGCCTTGCCGCGCCTTCGCTTGGATCGATCTACGACGTGGAGTGTTTCAGAGGATGAATCTGGATAAAAAAATCGAGGCAAGTGATGTTTTGCTTGTTTTCCACCATTTTTTGCTTATCGATCCGTTGGTTAGCTTGAAAGTAGAACTTGTTTAAAAATTATCTCTACAATCTAGGAAGTGACTTAAGTCTGAGAAACCCTTATTTTCGATGTAAGTCTCTTTCTTTTTGTCAAGTAGTTTGTATGTGTCGGTCCTTGAAATTGTTTGTTCGTCGTAGTTCAGTTCGTCGGAAGCCTTGCCGTTTTCCGACGGAGTTCAGTATGTCAGAAGCCTTGTTGTCTTCCGTCGTGTCGTTTGTTCGTCGTATCACTTGTTCGTTGTGTCGTTTAGATTGTCGCGTCGTTTCGACCAAGTAAAACACTTGTTTCGTTGTAAGTATCGTAAATATTGTTGAATGTTCATGCATACTGTTTGACTTGGGATTCATCGTCGTGAAGGCCTTGGAGTTTTGTTGGGCTAATCCGTGGCGCGGTATCAAACTTATGTTAATAGTTGGGCAAGTCTTTTGTCGATTGAATAAATTGGAAATTTGATAAGTTATAAATATTGTTGGGTTGTGCATGTTATGATCTACTCCACGACACAGTACCATGGTTGTTGGGCTGTGCACGTTGTGGTCTACTCCCCGGCACAGTATCATGTTTGTTGAGTTGTGCGCACTGTGGTCCACTCCCCGACACAGTACCTCGCTTGTTGAGATGATCAGTCTCATTTATATTTGGTTAATAATATCTAATAAGATATATATATATATACACCTATTTCTGCTCTTGTTATTGAGATTGCTTGGTTATAACTTCTTAGTTAGTGCTTTCTTCTCTGTTTCTGTTGATTTCTTCTGACTTTTGCTACTAGTTGTTCGTTGTTTTCCGCCTACTTGGAGGTTTGTCAGGCTCTTTTTACCTCTTTTCCTGCCACTAACAACTTGTTTCTGAGGTGTTTTTTCTTTGAATGCCTCAGGTTCGGAGTTGTAGCGGGCTGGGCCGATAGAGCTTGTGTCTTCAGTGCTGTGAGTTGTTGCAGTCTTTTGTTTTCTTCCTCTTTGTTGTGAGGTAGCTACTCCTTGTTTTGCAGTTTAGACTTGTTTACTATGGGTTCGTGTCAATTGTTGACGCTCATAGTGTTACTTCTAGTGTTTGACTACTTGTTAGTTTTTTCTACTTTTACTTACTATTAGTTTATGTACTTGCTCTCTGAGAATGATTTATGTTAGGATGCATGTTAGGTACTGTAATTATAAAAAGCTACATTCTAGCATAGTTACATGAGATTTCTTTTAACTGAAATTCACTCTATTTTAAGAGTGATAAAACTATCTTTTTTACTTATATTAAATTTAGAAGTCACATCTCCATGACATTTTTCGTTGAGTCTCCATACTCATATAGGATACTAAATGAAATAAATAAAATATTTTTCCGTTGTGTGTATACTTTCACTTGTGGACTAGTAATTGATCCACCAGACCGAGGGACGCGGTCAGTAAAGCCTAAAAATGCAAATTGTGTTTTAACACATTATAAGTACTTTCATAAAATTAAATAAGAGGTTAGTTTTGTCTGAACGTCTGCAGTTGTCTCATGCATGACGTGACATCACGATCACATATTTTATCTCGCTCTGATAGTATTTTCTCATTCTTTCCCTCAAGAATGAGAAAAAGATCTTCATTTAGATTGTTTCTTTCTTCGTTTATTTAACGGGTTAAGTAATCCTATTTTTTTTATTTCCATAAAGAAAAAATATCGTGCACCCTTAGATACATAAGATTACCTCTGGACCGTTAAATATACCTCTCCATTTGATCCCAAATGTAGAGAATCTCCATCCGAAGAAGTCTGCACAAGATTTTAGCACCGTTGGGAGTACAATATTCAACGAAATTTGGACACAACTTTGTTTAGTATATCTAATGTCAAAGTTTAGCTCTTAAATTTCTCTTTAAAATAGCCTCCTTATAACTTTGAAGAAAATTATAGTAACGAACATTGTATTTTGTGGTTTTTCAAAGTCGAAATGTAGGTGAACGCTATCTACAAATTCGATTTTTGTTTACCGAGCACACGTTTATAGAAATACATAAAAGGAAGTGCGGCTTCAGGCGCACTAGTCAGTCCAAATCCGATGAAATTGATTCAATTACCATTTAATTTGGCACAATGTGGACATGACTGTTATAAAACTCGAGTTTGATTATTTTTATGTAAGATAACAATGGAATAATGGTACCTAGGAGCTTAGTAACCTTTCTTATTAAATGCCTTTTCAATTAAAATGGACGATCGAAATTGTGCTTTTAGGGCACCTATGTAACATGTTTGAATAAAGAAATTATTTCTACCCATTTGCACACTTATTAAAATGCGCAATCCTAAACTATAAACCCTAAAACTCTAAAATCTACTGTATGGTTAGACTTTGATCTCATAGTGAAGTCTATAATTATAGACAATTGTTAACCGCACCCCAGTTTTGGCTATCCGCAACCCATTTATATGAAGTATTACACATTTTTTTGGATATACGCCTTGTACAAGCCTTTTTAGGAAAAGTGTTCAGTTATAGATATCGTCGATATCTACAACTTTCGTGTTGAATACTTTTGCTAAAAATGCACGCACAAGACGTATTTCCGCTCGAATTGAAACATGGGCGTAACTATAACGAATTTTTGGAAATACGCATTGTGCATGCATTTTTAGAAAAAATATTCAACACGAAAGTTGTAGATCTCGACGATATCTACAACTTTCGTGTTGAACACTTTTCCTGAAAATGCTTGTACAAGGCGTATTTTCAAAAAAAATGTGTAATACTTCATATAAAAGGGTTGCGGATAGCCAAAACTGGGGTGCGGTTAACAATTGCCTAATTATAAAACATGTGTATGTTTTAGAATTTAGGGTTTATGTTTTAGGAAAAAAATATTATACATTTCTATCCAATAAAAATAGCTCCCTTCCTCGCAAGCAAGCAGGAATGCGACCCAATTCTAGGCCACCTCAAAGATCAAATGAAGCAAGCTTGAACTTGCTCGATTCCAACAAATTAGTCAAACTTCGGGCAGCTTTGAGTTTTTGACTAGGGCATTGTTTAGGGCAGCTGTGGCGGTGAAAAATGCAATGATGGGATTAGAGCTGTGAGAAGTAGTCGTAGAAAAAGCAGTAGGAGAATGAAGATGTAGAGCTATGAAAATAGACGAATATAAAAAAAAAGTTTATTTTAGTTTTCTAAAAATGGGATGATTCACAACTTTCCAAGAAGACCAATAATCACTTTTTTGACACAAGTGCTGTTCACACCACTGAAAAAGACCAATAAGCAATAAGAATAAATTTTTTTAGCACCGCCACAAGTAGAGCCTTATGCTTCGTTTGGATGGGCATTTTCACGCTGGTGCGGCTGCAGCAGCTGCAAGGAGGAAAAACAAACGCGTACCGCGCGCGGGCAGCTCTGATTGCTCCCACAGCCTTCGCAAAACAGCACAATAAGCCCGTCTGCCACCCCGCCCACGTCTCCAACCTGCCCAATTCCCGCCGCCCATCCAAACATAGCCTTAAGCTCCTGGATGACCCTTCCAAATATTTAAATATAATTTCACGATATAATTACAATTTTTTTTTAAAAAGCAATCAGAACAATTTGTGTTTCCCAGTTTCTTCATTCTTTTGTCAAGTTCTTGAATTTACCTTAAATCATCAAATTTTCACCGTCAGGTTTTGTTTGGTGGCGGTGGCAGTTCCAAATCCAGGTGTAGGTTGAAATCCCCGGCAATTCGCAGATTCCGCACAGGCGCGGCCGATAGAACGACAGACAGACGCAGCTTCACTGCCAAAAATGATGCGTAAATCTGGAAAAAGTTCTTCGATTTCCAGAAAAGGCGAATTCATCACCCAAACCTACTGAATTCTAATGCAAAAGTCAGCACTTGAACAGAACTCAAACGGTCAACGCTTTCTAAACAGAAGCCCCGATGATGCATTTATGTTTAAAATAGGTAGACACAATCAAATAGCGTGAAATCTCAAATTACAACAGATTGAGAAGCACAAGGGGCAGAGTGATAACAGCAGCATGTTATCGGCACAAAGAAGGAAGCTTGAAGCAAAAGGAGGATGGCAGATGGCCCGTTCTTCGAATATAATCGGCTTTCTCGGTGGTTCTCGAACCGCTCTCATTCAGCTTCGCTTCCGCATTCGAGCGCTTCTCCTCCGATATTCTCCGTGTCGCCGCCAGCTTATTCGCCAGCTTCTCCTGAGCTCGAGATTTAAGTCTCTCGGCTTTCACCTATCAATACAAAGGATGAGGAGAAACAAAAATCATATGTATATCCATCAATGTTGTTACAAAATGTCTGTTGTTTGGTTCATCGGCATCTTGGCAGGTATATCTATCTGCTATGTGATGTGTTATTAGAAAATGTCAATTATTCGTTCACTGGTATGCGCATGTTATGGGTCCACGCGGTCTTTTATTAGATTGTGTTTTATTAATTGTTATTGTCTTTTATATTGGTTGTTGGGAGTTAGTAGTTGTCATTATGGGTCTTGTAAGCCTATTTATAGGTATATGTTGATGGAAAGACAGGCATGCATGAGTTAGCCTCTCCTCTTGTCTTTGTGTGAGATTGCGGTGGCTCTCTCTTCCCGAGCATACCCTGTCTAGGCAGCGGTGATTCTGGCTCCATAGTATCCTCTGGCCACCACTTCAGCATCTCTACCGATGTTCTACGGCGAGCCCATAACAACGCACTTTATCATGGTAGTAATATATGCCAATCGTTTGGTTCATGGAATTGAGGGGCGGTTTAGTGCATGTTATTAGCATGTATCTATTTCTATATATAAAAGGGAACCATGGGAGGTTACTGTAACACCCTGCCCGTTCCAAGTAATATAACAGTAGGTCCGATCAGGACCTCACGCTATACTAAATGAGCAAGCTAAAGAGTTACTAAATAGTTAATCAACCAACTTGCCATCACAATGCTAGAAGCTAACAGAAGCATGTTATTAAATCTTGAACCAGAATATTTGCACATCACCAATTATTGGGTACCAAGCTGAAGTTTAGTACTGCTCATTAACATACTCTGGTTCAAGATTTAATAACATGCTTCCGTTAGCTTCTAGCTCTGTGATGGCAAGTTGGTTGATTAACTATTTAGTAACTCTTTAGCTTGCTCATTAAGTATGGCGTGGGGTCCCGGACGGAGCTACTGTTATATTACTTGGAACAGGCAGGGTGTTACAATTACAATGGCCTCGGAACAGTGCGCTGCAGTACTTTCCAGTTTTTTGCTCCAGGTTAGTGTTGAAATTGAATGTGAAGCTGTCTTTATGACTGATGCCAAGTCAAGCCAGTGACAGGCCAGTCTGCAACAATTGTCACAGAGCAGCAGTCGACACATTGCAAGGCCTTCCTCAATCAGGCAGTGCTTCGTCGATATCGTTGAGCGAGCCTTAAGTTTTCGTCAAGCAGTCTTGAGGCCTTCATTGACCACCTATGTTGGACGGTCGAAGGTCATTAGCTCACTATTTTACTTTTTTTTTTTAATCTAAGCTTATAGATTTTTTAGTTAACAACTGTTTTTGTATGGAACTCTTCATTTATTGTTTTATTTATAATCTTATTTCATTATTAAGGAAATTCTAAACTAGTTGATTAGTTATTTAGATTCACTGGTTTAGCTTTCTTTAGTTTACTATTTTTAGGGCTTATTAATTTTTTTGTTTAAGCACATTAACTCAATAATATTATTATATAGCTTTGTCGTTTATAATTCTCATTTCCATTATGTTACCCTGTATTTTGCTATTTGTTAGGATACAAGTGGCAGTGCACGGGGACCCGTGCTGCCGCGACACCCGTGCTGCCGCGACAGTACCTTGATCACGACGGTGTCGTGGCGCGACGACACTCCCGCTGCTCGCACCCCCGGAGCGCAGTACTCTGGCTGTCGATTAATCTTCTAATGCGCTCCAGGGGTGCGAGCGGCGGGAGTGCCGTCGCGCCGCAGCACCGTCGTGGTTGGGGTACTGTCGCGGCAGCATGGGGGGTCCTCCCGAGCACTGTCACTCGTATAAGTTTACATTATTTACATAAATGTATTCTATGGTTAAATTAATGGAATAGTCGAATTACTTAAAATACAATAGTTATAAATAAATAAAGTTTACTGCCCATTGCAGCAAAGTTTGGATGTTATAGTTGTTTATGGCGCCTGATTAAGGTTCTGGTCTTGAAAGGTCGCGGGTTCGAATCCCACACTCTACACATCGGTTAGACTACAGGTGCTGTTTGTATCGTGTGATGTTGGCGGGCCTCCACGTGTTCGTTGCCAGCGGATTGGGTTTTGTTCTTGCGGCCCGTAGCCTTCTCACGCGGGTGGGTTCTTGTGATTAAGCCGCCGGTACATTAATATGCAAACTTTTTCAACCTCTTAAGGGCAAATTTGTAATTTCACACCCGCTGCTCGCCTGCCCCTAACCGCGAACGCACGCGATGACGCTGGGAACTGTAGAAGCGGGAATTCACTTATAAGATAGTATAGATCGTATTGATATAGATAATTATTAGTAATAGTCGTAGTGTGTCATTAATATTATAGTTGGGATGCTCTTGGACCTTCTTTTCAGAGATTTCAAATTTGTAACAGGATGTAATAATTCAGTTGTTGAACTAGTACTCATTCTTTTTAGTTGACATTATTAGTTTTGGTTATTTATATGATTTGTGATGATGTGACTAAATTCCTGTCAATTGGTGCCGCAACGTAGGTTGTGTAAGTAAATTCTAAGCAATGCAACCCTAGGTGTGGTGTCTGGGAAGTAAATCCAATCTAACCTAGGATGATGTATTCACACAAAGAGTGATCCGATAATGTTCTGCAAGTACTAATTAATGCATAAAAATATAACACACAACACAAGTAGTACTCGGATGATTTTACCAAGCAAGCATGCTAGGTTTTTCTCCGATTGGAGGGCCAAAGCTAATATGCGCAAGCGATAAAGGTCTTGCAAGTTAAGATTAGTCACATACAAATATACTAACAAAGCAAACCATCCATAATCATATATGAACCAATATTCGTACGATAATGATAAGGAATAATGAAACCAAACATTTAACATTCACAAGTGAGGGATTGTACGCGAGGACGGTGAGGTTTGGTGATGGTAGGAATATGGTTCGGTGGCTATAGGGGCGGGTGAAACCAGTGGTCGGCTAAATGGAGCTAGGGTGTGGGCGGCTGGTTAAGAAGGAAGCAATGGGAAACACAAAAAATGCAAGGATGAAAAGGAACATGCAAAGGAGTTGACATCTTGGGGTTTCACGGAGTCGACACCACGAGAGGTCTCCAAATTCCGAGAAGAATGTCTCCAAGATCTGCAATCTCTGTCTAAACCAACCCCTCCTTCTTATTTATAATGAAACACAGTTATGACAATTGTCATGGACAGTTATGATTGACTGTATATGATGATTGTCTGATCTTACTAAATAAAACACTAAGAAATTAAAGAAAATATATAGAAAATTCAAGCGTTGTTCCGGACTTGGTTGCGAACTCGGATCTTCTAAATGACGATCTAATAAATGTCTCCTGCGAGAATAAATATGTGCGGATCTCAGTGTGCGATGACCTGCGCCCAAAGTGTGATCCCCATCACATGGTCTTGCATTCCAACTAAAAATTGTCAGACTAGTGGGCCCAAGTCGCCACACAGATAAAGGAGGTCGCGCTCAAGATCATATGGAGGAGCTGGTCAAACAACATTCTCTAGGCCATAAACATTGAGGGAGAGCCAGGATAGTCTATTCAAACTTCAATGGTACAATGAATGATGCGACATTGAGTCATAAATAAGTGATTGTCAAAATTGAAGACATAATTCAATTCAATATTTATGAGTGCGTCGTCTCAAAGAAGGTGGAGTTTTCGCACACGGAGTTGACCAACCAACCACCCATAAACACAATGGAAAGTGTATCTAAGAGGTGTTGTGTTTCATGGCTATGTGACCAATTTCCAGGATAAGGCGACAACAATGGCTAATCTCTAATCAATGTCGGAGTGCATGGGAAGTTAATTTTTAAGTCTTCTCAGGTATCTCTAACTTGAATTAGAGATGAGAGACTGAGTGCATAGGAAGTTAATTTTTTGGGTATTCTTAAATATCTACAGTTGATATAGAGATGGGCAATGGTTAATTTCTAACAACTCACTGAATGATTGGGAAGTATGCACTGGGACTTCTTAGGTATCCACTTGATCATAGTAAATTGCAAAATACATGATGGAGTGCTTGGGAAGTGTTTAGTATACATCAGAAGTTCAATTCAGATCTTTCAAATTTCTGAGGTAGAATTATGGATGAAAGAATTCCATCATATCTTGGGTACTTGTTGGTAGATACACTAAATTTTTGGACATGAGAAAGTGGAAAACATGATGAGATTACAACTCGAGAGACAAGCTCATACAGAAAAAACAACTCAAGGGTTGGTTCCTATTATGGGCTCACACCAATTATCTTTTAATATTTTACATATGTTTTATTATGTCATTTAAGTCATTAGAAGTCGTTAGTGTTTTAGTATTTTGAGTATTTTATTTAAGTTCAAATGTTCGGACTTATTAAGAGTATATCGTTTTGTAATTCAATTTATATACTCCTTGAGTCATCAAGAGGTATGCAAGATTTTATCAAAGCTCAAGTCTCTTCTTCTCTTTAGCTTTTCCTTGAAGCTTCCCTTCTGGGGTTAGGGTGGAGCACCACTTCTTCTTATTCCTTCTCCTCGCATTCTCCGTAGATTGAGCTTGGCTCTCTTATATCTCGGCCACCACTAACACCACCAACGAGATATTGGGACAGCCCGTAACAGTTCCCTTGCCCAACACAAGGTCAAATCTCTCACAAAATAGATGATACACAATTATTATAACTCATTCCTAGGCAAGCATAAAGAAGTTAATATTAAAATATAAACTAGTCAAATATTACATTAATTGCACTTCATTATTTAAAGGAAGCTAGTTGACATTCTTTGTGCCCTTCCTGAGCACTGGTATGTCTGTGGGCACCAACGTGTGTGTACGTAACAATATATCTCTCTTGAAAATTGATCGTCCCCAAGGTCGAGTGAGGGGAAAATGGATTTGATCCATACACCATGGTAGAAGAAAGAGAAATTAATGCAACCTGTGTCGCATTGTTACATTTATATTTTATTTCTATATGCATATGTACCGAGCATGTTTTTCACGTGCGTTTATTTTTATTCGCTCATGTTGTGCTTAAGATCGCTCACGTACTAGTGTATTTTGTATCACACATATCTCTCGCGCACGCTAGTACAGCTTAATGACGTGACCGGTAAGAACTTGAATGAAATGGTTCGTCAAATTAGGCTAAATGTTAATTTAGGCAAGCGAAAAAGCAAAATTTAAAAATAATAAAATATTTTATTATAAAAATATTAGTCTTTGAAATTAAAACTAATTTACATTTGAATTAATTTTGAAATTAATTTAATTCTGGAGAAGACAAAGTGATTAAATCCTTTAAAATTTCCTCAGAAACCCTTAGAGCAAGTTAACAAGATACAACACCAGAGCCATAAAGCAACCGGAATGCAAGCAGCCCAACAGGAATGCATCATAAGCCTTCCCGCTCCTTCATATTCCCGACACCCGCTCCCAGATGCCCAAGTGAGATCGCACGCATTCGCCGCCGCCACCGTGGGAGGCCCGCCCAAAGTCCGGCGATCCATCCTTCACTCTCCTCTGGAGAAATCAAAACCCATCATGTCGTTCTCCATTCCCTCCCGTCGATGTCAAAGCCTCGTACAACAAGGTCTCTTCTTCCAGCCATCCTTCTAAGCCTTACCCGAGCCATCACCCGCCTCACACTCTCCTACCAGAACACCAGTCAGCCGATACAGAGAGACGTCTTATTTCCTTGAGATCCCTATTTGCTTAGTCGCATACACCCACTACTATGAGCATTTCCCCCCTTCATACTTATACTTGAGTCAACCTATTGTCCTTGAGCCCACGAAAGAATGGACACACGCAAGCTTGCGACTTTGTAGTAGACCTCTTGACGCAGGACGAATCTATAGGCGGCGGATAAACCGTGACCTAACCCTACATGTTATGCAAAGCCCGACGGATTAGTCACAAATTAGATAATAAATTTAAAACATCCCACGCAAAATAAATTCACAGCAAGGCAGAGTATTTTATTAGGACGAAAACAAGTTTAGGCTTTCCTCCGCGTGGAGGGCCAAAGCACGAGCGCGCGGCGAATAAACCCTGCAAATCACAATAATAATCTAGGGCAAAATTCCACGATAATGGTCTCCAAGCAAATATAAAATGTCCAACCCAATAAATAAAAATGCTGAAAATAATAAGTCAAATACAACGAAATCTCACCAAATAGTGGGCTGACCAAGGCACTGAAGAATCCGGAGTCGGAGATGCATGAATGACGATCCAAGGTGGAACCGAAGGCGGGAAAGCGATGTAGGTGGCTGTCCTTGGCGGTGGAAGGTGAAAACGGACCTGAAATGGATGGATCCGGCCACGTGGGTAGAGATCCGGACGGGGTGGATAGATCCGATGATTTGAGAGCGAATCTGGGCTGGACTGCCCAGATCTGGAAAGATTTAGTGGTGGAGGGTTGTTTGGAGGTGGTTCCACGGGTAGGGAGGGGCTGCTAGCAGATCTGGAGGTTGTTGTTATTAGGGGCGGCTGCTGTAGCGGAAAAAGGGGGCGGCGGTGGCTTCAGAAGATGGAGGCGCAGGCGGCGGTGGTGGCTGGGTGGCTGTGGGCTTAGGGCGTCTGCTGGGAGGGGGAAATAAAGAGGAGGCGGAGGCTGCTGGGAGGGGGGAAATAAAGGGGCGGAGGCTTTCCTGGAGGTTCAGGCGGCCATTTACGGGAATTAAAACTTTAGGAATGCACAGTAAATTTCATTTTTGAATAGTGAAATTGAATAGGAAAAGAACAGGAGATTTTTTGGACAGCCAAACGATGGCTGTTTGGTGGGCTGTTGGGGGCTGCGGGAGGGAGTTTGAGAGGGGGAAAAGAGGGCTAGGGTTAGGGGGTACCTTGGGGAGGGAGATACACGCCTAGGAGTCGTCACCTAGGGTTCCACGGAGTCGGCACCGTGGGATGATCGCTGGAATCCGGGATTTCTATTCTCCAAATTCTGCAATGCTTCCAATCAGCCTCCTACCTATCTATTTATAATAAAAGGAGGGTTAGGGCATCCCCCATCAACGGCTATGATTGACCGGAGGTGAGGCTACCCAAATACATCAAAATAAATGCAAACATAGTAAAATAATATATCAAATCGATTCGCAACGCGAATCCGGACACATCTGTGGAGTCCGATCGTCGATCCGGGCACGCCATATATGGTAAGTCGCCAAATCAGCCCCGAATAGGTCCAAAGCTCATCCTCGCCTCTGCTCCGCATCAATCTCCCCGGCTTGAAAGAATTCATCTCCCGATGAATAGGGGTCAGAATTCTCTCGCCATATACCAGGTAAAACTCGAAGAGGCCCGTCAGAGGTCGCTCAAGTGTCATCGCTGAAACGTGGCCTCTCCAATTTCCACCGGACTGAAAAGTTTCCATCCCCGATGAGTGGAGACGGACATACTGAAGTCGAAGTCCGGGGACGAATCGATCAAGCTCTGCTGCAAGTTCCCAGATGTCATCAACGCCTGTAGTAGGAATGTACCGGCGGAATATGGTCTCTGTGATACTCTCAACGCTCAACTCATGAGTAGTGGATCCCGGTGCGATCGGCGGCGCCGTGGGTAGAACCAAAGAAGACGAGTCCCCAGGTGGGAGGGTGTCAGGAGTGGGTGAGTAGTGGTGGTCATCAGACGTGGGTGGGCTATGAGGGTGGTAAGGCAACGAGAGTGGAGGTGTGGGTGGCTGGAAGTCCCCACTGCTTGGGTCCACATACACGCGAGGCTCGTAGTACGGCATCATATCTTCAACACTAAATACCAGGTGGATACCCATACTTGCAGGGATATCAAGATCGTAGATGCTTGCTTCGATCCGTCTCATGATTATATAGGGATCCATTCGCTTAACGCTCAAGCTTTTAGCAAGCCTCGCACGGAGCCTCACAACGCAGATTCTCACCATCACCTGCTTGCCTTCATGAAGTACCTGCACTTGCCAGTGAACATCCGTATGTGATTTACAAAATTTATTATCATTATGGATTCTTCGTCGGACCGACTCATGACACACATGCAAACGACGAACAAACAACACAACAGACTCATGCAAATGATGCAAATGAAACATGACCGACATAACATGCTCGCTATGTGAAAGACTAATAGCCACTTGAAAATCTACCAAAGGAGGTGGCCTATCAGGAGGCTCTCTCGGAGGAGTGTAGAAAAACTCATCTCGTGTGTGACGAGTGCTCAGATGATCGTGAAAGACAACTATACTCAAATACGAGCTCATAAAGATCCAAGTGTCTCTCAGGGAACGTGACACATCAGGGGGCTCACCAGGAGGTGTGTGAGAGAAGTCGTCGCAAATGCGACGACCGCTTAAGTGAAACTCGTGTGCACCGACTAGAAGACGTGGCTCTATAGTGTGGTGAGTGTCCACGACAACTAAGAACTCATCGGGTGGGTCAGCGGGTGGTGTGTCCCAAAACTCATCACGAGTATGCTGTGTCATAAAGTAAGTCCTCAAAATATGAGTAGGCTCTAGTGTGCTCAAGGTAGGCCCTACATACGCCTCACGACCCATCCTCTGGGGCAAGACCAGAGATGATAGGGGAGGAGACGTCAATAACTCGAAACTCGTAAACACGCGCCTCACTTGAATCTCATGTTCACCCGGATGTGGTGGATCATCAGGAGGATCAACTGGGGGCTCGTCATGGAACTCGTCACTAGGTTCAAGGCCCTCTAGATGAGTACCTACAAAAGGGGTAGTGTCCCCGTGCATGGATGACATGGTCACTACAAGATCAATACTAGGCTCTGGGCTCTCGGTCGCGATGTGACCCAGGGACATGATAAGGGGAGAGCGACATAGACCTAGACTCAAGAATGGGTCCGCGGGTGCGGTGTCAAGATGTGAGTCAAGGGTAGGGGTGTTAATCAACCCATGACATGCCAAAGGTGGTGGTGTGTGTTAAGGACACAACACTACAGACTCAATAGGCCGCTCAGGTTCGTCCTCAGTCGGGGTCACAAAAGACGGGTCAGAAACTAGAGATAAGTCAGTAACTGGGCTAAGCACCTCACTGGGGTGAGAGCAATCTGCATCAGGTATTACTTCAGTCATGTCTGATGGAACAATGATAGGCAAAGTGGTGTCCTCGGTGTGGGAGGGGCTCGTACTGCGGAGGTCAAGGTGAGAATCCCATCGACCAGCTCTTGCGGATCTCAAAGACTGTTCATAACGAAGGGCAAGCTGATACGTCTGCTCGAGGGACTTCGAGCTATGAAAAACCACCTCAGTACGAATGTCTGGTCGAAGGCCAGACCAAAATCTGCAAGAGGTCATGGCTGGGTCCTCTCGGATATCGCTCCTCACAACTAATTCATCAAAGCGATCCCTGTACTCAGCGGCGGACATGGATCCTTGCTGAAGGGAAAATAATTGGTCGAGCAAGCGACTCCGATATGACGAAGGCAGATACCTCTGACACAATGTACGCTTCATGTCCACCCAACTAGTGATGCGATGTAGACGGTCTCGCTCGCGGGTCTTCTCAACGCTAGACCAATATGCCCTCGCCTGATCTAACAGTCTAAGTTTCGCAAACTTGACGCGACGCTCACCGAATAACTCAAAATGATCGAGATAATACTCCATATCCACGAGCCAGTAACTGAAAGACTCGGGAGACGATGAGCCGTCAAAGGAAGGGGCAGTAGTACGAAACTGACTCTCGAGATCTCTCTCGGAACAACGATCCTCAAAATAATCATTCCTAAGGTAACCGAGTCGTGTCGAAGGATCGACACGATCCGCTCGCGTGTAAGGATAAGAACGATGACAACCATCATACTGATCGTCTCTAGTGTAGTGCTCTCGTGTCGGTGGGTCAACATGATCTCTAAAAGTGGTGTGCTGCGATCGAGAATAATCATCGTAGTAACGCGAGATCTCCCTGACGGGGCTCTGTGAGAGCGAGTGCTAGTGGACTCAAGACCTCCAAACTGAGGGGAGGCATAATTTTGGCACCTAGACATAATAAAATATCCTATAAACTCTACGACTGCGTATCGAAATGTGTGCGCAACCTAGCTCTGATACCAATTGACGCAGGACGAATCTATAGGCGGCGAATAATCCGTGACCAAACCCTACATGCTATGCAAATCCGACGGCGTGAATCCAAATTAGATAATATATTTAAACATCCCACGCGCAATTAATTCACGGCAAAGCACAAATAATCTTTTAGGGCGAAATTCCACGATAATGGTCTCCAAGCAAATATAAAATGTCCAACCCAATAAATAAAAATGCTGAAAATAATAAGTCAAATACAACGAAATCTCACCAAATAGTGGGCTGACCAAGGTACTTAAGAATCCGGAGTCGGAGATGCATGAATGACGATCCAAGGTGGAACCGAAGGCGGGAAAGCGATGTAGGTGGCTGTCCTTGGCGGTGGAAGGTGAAAACGGACCGGAAATGGATGGATCCGGCCACGTGGGTAGAGATCCGGACGGGGTGGATAGATCCGATGATTTGAGAGCGAATCTGGGCTGGACTGCCCAGATCTGGAAAGATTTAGTGGTGGAGGGCTGTTTGGAGGTGGTTTCACGGGTAGGGAGGGGCTGCTAGCAGATCTGGAGGTTGTTGTTATTAGGGGCGGCTGCTGTAGCGGAAAAAGGGGCGGCGGTGGCTTCAGAAGATGGAGGCGCAGGCGGCGGTGGTGGCTGGGTGGCTGTGGGCTTAGGGCGGCTGCTGGGAGGGGGAAATAAAGAGGAGGCGGAGGCTGCTGGGAGGGGGGAAATAAAGGGGCGGAGGCTTTCCTGGAGGTTCAGACGGCCATTTACGGGAATTAAAACTTTAGGAATGCATAGTAAATTTCATTTTTGAATAGTGAAATTGAATAGGAAAAGAACAGGAGATTTTTTGGACAGCCAAACGATGGCTGTTTGGTGGGCTGTTGGGGGCTGCGGGAGGGAGTTTGAGAGGGGGAAAAGAGGGCTAGGGTTAGGGGGTACCTTGGGGAGGGAGATACAAGCCTAGGAGTCGTCACCTAGGGTTCCACGGAGTCGGCACCGTGGGATGATCGCTGGAATCCAGGATTTCTATTCTCCATATTCTGCAATGCCTCCAATCAGCCTCCTACCTATCTATTTATACTAAAAGGAGGGTTAGGGCATCCCCCATCAACGGCTATGATTGACCGGAGGTGAGGCTACCCAAATACATCAAAATAAATGCAAACATAGTAAAATAATATATCAAATCGATTCGCAACGCGAATCCGGACACATCTGTGGAGTCCGATCGTCGATCCGGGCACGCCATATATGGTAAGTCGCCAAATCAGCCCCGAATAGGTCCAAAGCTCATCCTCGCCTCTGCTCCGCATCACCTCTTACTTCTCTTGTGCTCACGTCCTGTTAGTCTAATTTCATGTTTATTTTTACTTAACATTTAATTCTCAAAGCTTGCCTAAATTATCATAGAACTTGTTTGTCACTAATTTAACATATATGCTGTTGTATGATGTCATGACTTGCATGTGAATGAATCTTTTTTATGTTGTTAAGTGCATAGAAATATTTGATCCTCTGTGCGCATCATACTAACTTTGGATTCATTATCACATTTTATTGTCAGTGAAAGTCTAGTTTGCGCCGCATTGTTTAATATGACCTCAAATCTTATTTAATATCAAAATCCCATTATTCAGGTTACATCAAAAATGGTGGTACCAATTTTCCTATAGTTTTTTTTATCGGAACGATGTGTGGAATGAATTTGTCTGAATCTTAATAATTTCTTCTGCATAGAGAATCTTGATGATGAGCAATCGACATTGTTCGGGTGGAATGTTAAAGTCAGTAAGGAAGTGTGGTTAAGACCAAGAGCGTCGTGGATTCTTAGTTAAGTGTCGGAGCCAGTCGAGGTGGAATGCGCTGTCAGGGGGGCATAAAGGCGTTATTGATCGTGGGATACAAGAAGGCCTACAGGGTCGCGAGTCACGTGAACGTATCAACGATTGGAGTGGAAAGTAACCGTGGAATGGGTCATTATGTCATGCCAGTTGCGAAACGAAATGGGTGGTGGGTTAGAGTTTGGGTGGGCGTCAAGAGGGTGTGTAAGTGGGTATATGTATCGAGGGCATCGATTCTAGGAAATGAAAACGGAGTGAGGGTCATAAAGGATTTGGAGAGGTTGTCGACGATGGAATTAAAGAAACTGGGAGGAATGGAGGTCGTAGGTGAGGTCACGTGAACATGGTTGTTGTTGATAGTAGTATCGGGGGGATTATGGGGAAGTAGGTGGTAATGAGTTTACTTGAGGTGTATGGGCGCCATATGAGGGAATGGGGATGGGACTTGGGATTGTTAAGTTGGCATGACTGAGTCGTCGTGGTAGGCTTTGGAACTTGGTTCAGATCCAACCTTGGGGGCTAGAGGACGCGGTCTGCATCCTTGTGGCTGGATGGAGATGGGAGCTCGCTAGCGGTGGGAAACGAAACTGACGGTGTGTTAACTGTGGATATGCATAGAAGCGGAGCATGGTGTTGTTTCACAATGGTGGTGCATCAGAATCAGAAGAGAAGAAAGTCACAACAGATGTGGGCGCCTTGACCGCGAGGACAACACGAAGTTCAAGGCATAGTGAGTGGAATTCTATGTGCATGGCAGTCATGTCATGTAGAGGGTATCCGATGCGGTGGGAATTTTACATGGTTTTGTCCATCCAAATTAGGCGGCATTGATCAGAATCTTGGCGATCAAAGGAATTTGACGGAGGGAAGGGAAAGTCACACCAATTAATAAATACACAAATTGGAGGAAAGAGGAGGATAAGAAAACACTAAGAACATGATGAAATTACAACTCAATAGACATACTCTCACCAAAATACAACTTGATGGTTGATTCCCTCACTCAACTCTCTCTCACAAAATAGATGATATTGCAACTCACTTCTTATAAAAGACCCCTGGGTACGTAAAATAAGGAATTGAATATTACATCAACTTCCCTTCTTTATTTAAAGGTAACTAAGCAACATTGTTAGTGCCCTTCATGCTATACTCGTGTCTGTGGGAAACAACGTGCGTGCACGTGACACTTGCCAAATCGAAATGGTTGTCAAGAAGAGAGGAATTCTTAAACCTGGTCATAGGGTCAATATTAAGGAACTCCAAAACTTGTAAGAAATTCAACGAAAAGTGCAATGATCATAGCAAAAATGCCCATAGATTCTTCGAGATCCAAAATTATATATTCCTAAAAAACGGAGCAGGAGAAAGTATGCATTAGAAACTCCATCCATAGTTGATGATGAAGTAGTTGGAATAAGTGTAATGCCTACTTTTTTCCATGTTAGTAAGATATAACGTAAATTTTATATAAAAAGAGTAAAACGTTAAATATTAAATTTAATTTTTCCCCGATGATGAAGATCCAAAATGAAGTTGAGTGTCGAATATTTTCAAGAATTTCCATCGCTTATTTTTCATATTTATTTTCGACGATCGTTATAGCAATGGAGTCTCGCGACACATTATTTGTTAATGTTTAATAATTCGTTGAAATGGTTCAATAAAATTTTACGGGACTTGATTGTGATGTTATTTTGGTTTTCTAGGCGCAAGATTTGGCGAGGCTTTGTACAAAAGATATAATTATGACTCATAATTTGGGGTCTTTGAAATGTTGGCTTTAAGCTGCATTAGGAAGAGCTTATATGCTGGTTATGAAAGTCGGTTCACTGAAGTCGGTTTAAGCCCGATAAATTGAGAGGCTGAGCCTTCCAGTTTATTTCACGACACGACTCTTCTACTCGTTCTCGCCGCAGCAGCTCTCGGCAAGACGTCTCCTCCCGCCTCTCCCCCCTCCTCCTCTGCTCTCCTCCCCCTCTTTCTCTCCCGATGCTGAAGGAGATTTCTCTTTTGCGGGCTGAGATCGACGATAGCAAAGATGTACCCTGCTTCGATTGTCGTCGGATTGGATCTGAGAGTGTCGAATCGCCCTAATTCCCTCTACTTCACTGTAAGCTCTCCTTCTTCCTCTCCCCCCTCTTCTTTTCCCTTCGTAAACGTTGGATTTCATTTTTAATGTAAGTTGGGGTTCCGGTTTTAGGAATTGGTTAAGGGACTTGGATTTCCAATATCAATTAGTTGTATTGAAGGGTGTTGGAGAATAGAAAATGAGGAATCCTTTATTGAAAGAAGGCTCTCTCCTATATATAGGAGGGAGATACATCAAGGGTAATAAAGGAAACATACAAGAAAAAGAACATAAAATTAACATAACTCCAACAGTCCCCCTCAAATTGGGCGTGTGATATCTTGCATGCCCAACTTGCACATATTTTTTCCAAACACGTTCTGACTTAACCCCTTGGTGAGAGCATCCGCTAACTGTTGATTTGAAGGGACAAAAAGTGTGTTCACAACTCCTCTTTCTATATTCTCTTTGATGAAGTGGCAGTCAACCTCCATATGCTTTGTGTGGTCATGTTGGACAAGATTGTGAGCAATGTTAATTGTGGCTTTGCTATCACAGTAAAGTCTCACATGGTCCTTGTTTTCCATGCCAAGATCGTTCAAAAGAGATTTAATCCACAGTCCTTCTCAAATCCCGTGCGCCATAGCTCTGAATTCTGCCTCTGCACTCGACTTGGAAACTACATGTTGTTTGACTTGTTTCTTACTTCTCCAAGTTACCAAATTACCATCAACTAGTGAACAATAACCAGAGGTGGACCTCCTGTCATCAACTGAACCGGCCCAATCAGCATCAGTGTAGACTTCAACTGTCAGTTCTTTGCCCGGGGAGAAAAGGATACCCTTTCCAGGAGAGGACTTGAGATACCGAAGGATTTGGTAGGCGGGTTTTTGGTAAGTGCATGAACTGACTGATGACACCAAAGGCATACAAAATATCTGGATGAGTATGAAATAGATAGATAAGGCGACCCGCCAGTCGCTGAAATCCCATGATATCAGCCACCACTTCTCCATCATCCCTTCCCAATCTGTGATTGACTTCAATTGGGGTGTCAGCAGGTCTACACCCACTCATCCCACATGACTGAAGCAAGTCAATGATGTACTTCCTCTGAGATATGAATATACCATGATTGGATCGAGCGACCTCAATTCTCAGGAAATATCTGAGATTTCCCAGGGCTTTTACTTCAAACTCCTTTGCCAGTCTTTGTTTCAGAATCTGGATTTCTTCAGTATCATTGCCCGTGATAATGATATCATCCACATAGACAATAAGAGCAGTGAGTCTCTCATGTTTGTGCCTTACAAATAAAGTATGATCGATATTGCTCTGGGAGTACCCAAATGTGACCATAGCTCTATGAAATCTCTCAAACTAGGCCCGAGGAGACTGTTTTAAGTCATATAAGGCTTTCTTCAACCTGTATACCTCTCCCCCAGATCCTGCCAGGCTAAGACCAGATGGTAACGACATGTAAACTTCTTCTTCCAAGTCCCCATGAAGAAAAGCATTCTTCACATCTAACTGGGTCAAAGTCCACCCTTTGCAAGCAACACATGAGAGCAACACTCTTATGGAATTCATCTTCGCCACAGGGGGCAAAGGTTTCTTGATAGTCGATCCCCATGGTCTGAGTATAGCCTCTAGCACCAAGAAAGCCTTGTATCGCTCAACAACACCTTGAGAGTTGTGCTTGACGGAGAACACCCACTTACACCCTACCACGATCTTTCCTGGTGGTAAAGGAACCAAGTCCCCTGTGCAATTCTTTTCAAGCGCCAACATCTCCTCACGCATCACATCTTGCCACTTCGGGTGAGTAAAAGCTTCCTGCCAAGTTGAGGGGATGGAAATGGAGGAGAGAGATGCAATAAAGAGTTTATGTGACAGGGATAATGAATTATAGGACACAAAGTGGGACATCGGATGTTGGGTAGAGATACAGTTACCTTGAGTCCCCAAAGATGGATCCGATGTTGGAGTGGGTAGCCTGAGTGAAGCCGATGTACCTAGACCCCTATTCCGCCGAATATACACCAGTAAAGGAGGAGCGGTCACAGGAGTAGGAGTAAGGGTATGCACAGATGTAGACAGAGCAGGCATGCGCACAGAAGGAGTAAGGGTAGGAGTAAGAGTAGGATAGGAAGGAGGAATGGGTAGAGGAAGAGAGCTTACTACCACTGGGTAAGAATCCCCATGAAGTGAGAGCTCGTAGTAGGACTCAGACTCCCGAAACGTGACGTCCATAGTAACGAAGGTCTTTTTGGAAGCTAGATGGAAGCATTTATATCCTTTCTGGGTAGGAGAGTATCCAATAAAGATACACTTGAGGGCACAAGGATCAAGTTTGGACTTGGGGTGCACATGGACAAAACACACACACACAAAGATCCAAGGAAGGAGATGTCGGGGAGAGACAGAAAGAGCCTCATGAGGGGATTTGTGGGCAAGAACACGTGTCGACAAACGATTAATAAGGTACGTCGCAGTGAGAACCGCATCACCCCAAAATTACTTCGGGAGGTGCATCTTTAGGAGGAGGCAACGAGCGACCTCGAGAAGATGGCGATTCTTGCGCTCGGCGACCCCATTCTGAGCCGTGGGGTAGACACAAGATGTCTGATGTATAATGCCCTAATTATTGAGATAGCACTCAAAGGAAGAGTCAACGTACTCACGACCATTATCACTGCGCAAAACTTTAATAATCGTGTTAAATTGAGTAGTCACCATCTTATGAAACTGTTGAAATAAGGGAAAAACATCATTCTTGTTTTTCATTAAGTAGACCCACGTACAGCGAGAAAAACAATGGATAAACGTAACAAACCAATGGGAACCAGAAATAGAGGCAACAAGGCAAAGGCCCCAAACAACAGTATGAACCACAACAAAGGAGAAGCCCTAGGTGTAGACACATGATTAAGAGAAGAACGATGATGTTTACTAAGAGCGCACACATCACATTTAAAAGCATTCAAAGATACATTCGACATAGTCGGAAATAAAAGATGCATAGTAGATAGAGAAGGATGGCCCAGACGACAATGCCAGGAGTCCATAGAGGTCTGAGCTGCGAAAAGAGCGTGCGAAGAAGAGGCAGAGCTGGAGGGGTCAAACAGGTAGAGGACGTCACACAGTCTACCAGAGTCAATCACCGTCCCTGTCTTCAGGTCCTGAAAGACACACGAGGAGGGAAAAAAGATTACAGAGCAATTCATAGAATTAGTAAGGTGACTAATAGAGAGTAGGTTGCGGTTAAACTTAGGAACTTGAAGCACCGAAGAGAGGGTGAGAGAGGAGCAAGGAATGGATCCTTTCCCGGCAATGGGAGACAGGAATCCATCAGCAATGCACTTTGTCCCTACCTGACAAAGGGATATAGGACACAAAACCTGTAGACGAACCAATCATGTGGTCGGTGGCGTCGGAATCAATGATCCACTGGGTGGAAGAGCAAGCGGTGGCAGAGTGGGCACCTGGAATCCCCTGGTGGGCATATGAAGAGATGGCAGACTCAGAGGATTGGCCAAGCATGAAACGACGGAAGGTTTGAATCTCCTCAGCAGACAGGGCAGAAGGAACCTCAGGTACAACATGTCCACTAGAAGAAGCAGGATAATCAAAGACATCAGAGAGATAAGCTGAGCGAGACGAAGAAGATCGACCCTGAGTGCGGCCAAAGCCACGGTCGCCGCGAGGAGCAGGACCCCCGCGAGTAGGAGGAAAGCCATGAAGCTTAAAGCAAGTGTCTCAAATATGGCGAGCTTTCCCACAATATTCACATATCAAATGATCCTTGTCCATAGACTTGGGCCGAGTGTCATGGATAGAGCGGCCAGCGGGACTGAACTGAGCGGCAAGAGCCCTCAGCAACAGTGTCTGGCAGACGAGTCTGCCGGCGATCATATTCTTGCTGAACCAAACTATACACCTTAGGTAGGGAAGGGAGAGGAGAGCGTCCAAGAATTTGAACACTGATTGCATCGAGGTCACGATGTAGACCATGAAGAAACTCGAAGATCCGGTTGCGTTCCTCCCGTGCCTCTGGGGAGACAAGAGTAAGTGAATCGAAATGATCATACTCTTGGTAAAGCTGGGTAAACTCTAGGTAGTAGGCAGCGGGGGGGGGGGGGGGGGGGGGCGATCCCTTTGGCGCTAGAGAAAAATCTGACGCCTCAATTGAAAAATCTGAGCGGCATTCCCACGACAGGAATAGGTAATCTCGGCACGCTTCCAAATGTCAACCGCAGTGTCCAGAAATAGGTAGTTGCGGCAATAGACTCCTGCATGGAGTTGGTCAGCCAGGACATCACTAAGGAGTTCTCGGATTCCCATTGAGGCCAATCTGGAGAGGTAGTAGAAGGTGCCCTGGTAGTACCACTGATGTAGCCAAACAGAAGACGGATCTTGAGGTCCAGAGTGACGAAACGAGCCCACGCGAGATAATTGGTTCCATCCAACTTAATGGTAGTGATCTGAGCAGTCTCATGATCATGGGTGGCACGAAGAGAGACACTAGAAGACATGGAATCTTGAGGGGCACTCCCACCGGAGGAGGCATCCGGAGTTTCACCACTTCCCGACATAGCAAGCGAGGAAAAGGAAACATCGGGCTGCTAAGGTAGAAGAGTCACACTCATAGAAAAAGCAACGGAGGAGCGCAATCACGCATGGAGGGGAAGAGACATCCCCACAAGAAGGGGAAAAAGACGCCGAAGGAACAAACCCTGTAGGAATCCGGCGTCAGAAATGACTCAAGCAGCCATGCGGAGGAGGAGAACGATCGACGCCGACGGGCGCTTGCGGGAGGAAGAGGGAGCCGACTCTTGGGGAGGAAGAGAGAGTCGACGCGTGCGGAAGACGGAAGCGCGGATCGACCGGCGCTTGCGGAAGACGGAAGCGCGGGTCTTGCGAAGTCGCGGAAGAGGGATCGACGGGTCCTTGCGGGGACGCGGGCGACGAACCGACAGGAGCAGTAGCCGAGGTCGCGGAAGACGAACGAGCGTAAAATTTGGTTACAGCGGCTCTGATACCATGTTGGAGAATAGAAATGAGGAATCCTTTATTGAAAGAAGGCTCTCTCCTATATATAGGAGGGAGATACATCAAGGGTAATAAAGGAAACATACAAGAAAAAGAACATAAAATTAACATAATTCCAACAAAGGGAAATGTTATTTTTTTTCATGCTAGGGTTTGTTGTCTAGCATTCAGTTGGGGGTTTTCATTTGTTTTAGTGGGCCGGTTGTTATGGTGGGGTTTTTCCTAGCTTTTCTTTATGTTTAAAGCTCAGTAATATTGAACATGATGCTTGTCATGAAAGTGAATACTAGGTGGCTGTTTTGGGAAAGATACATGGGGTTGGCGACTAACTACCAATATTTATGGAAGCTACTTATAATTGAGCAATATGTTTTCTGTTGAGTCATTACTGAGCGTGGGGAGTTGTGAGATGTTTTGGATTTTCACGCATTATTATCGTGTTTTGATTTGTGTTAAAAGTCACCTAACTCTTTTCTACCCTAGACAACCCCTAAAAAATCTAAGTCAACGTATAGTGTCAACGTCGAAACCTAATTAAGATGCAGCCCCGATATGAGATGCTTAATAAAATGCCTAATTACATATATTGCTGAGGATGACATCGAATGATAGGCGTGACGATGACATACGGTTTGATGAAAAGGAAAGAACTGTTGTAGGTGAGGATTATCTTTTTAATTTATGCTTTATTTTTAAGTATTTTCATCAAATACACTGCTAATAAATTTTATAGTGAGCTTATCTCTTGTATGTGAACTGGATTGTTTATTAAATTGTTTAAGTTTGTAATTCATTATCACTGATAGATAATATCGCCGCAATTGAATGAAGGTAATGATTAAATAACCAATACTCTTCCTATATATATAATTGTATAAACGATTAAAAAGACACAAATGAAATGAATATAGGATGCATCGATGCATATGTGATGTTAAGGGTAAAACAGCGAGATGATCGCACAAGAATATTATTATTGATTGCCAAATCAGTCGGTCAAAAGGCACAGACGCGTGATGAACGTACTGATTTGGACATTGATGACCTTAAGGGGCCAGACCCAAAAACTAAATACTGATGACTGATACTGATACCATTAACATTACCTGAAGAAGGAAATGAATGATAATCTATAAATACTGACTAAAACAAGAGAAGAACATTGCTTACTATTTATTGAACATTGATACACAGTTTATCTACATATATCGATACTGATACATTGTTTACTGACAAGATAGAAGAATAATGTTAATGTATTGATCACTGTACATTATTTATTTACAAATACGTGGTTTACTTGGTACAAAATTAGATTGAAACTGAATGCAGAATATAGAAAGATAAAACGAATGAAATGAAAGAAAAAATGAGCTTTATCGCATACAAATGAATTGAATACAGATATTCGATATGGCGACCTATATGAATATCAAATTAACTACCATATATGAATCTCATGCGAATGGAATACCTTTTGGACAAAGTAATTGATATGTGTAATATTTCTTTCATTATTACCTTGCGAAAGGTCTTATACTGTATTGTTTAATCTAACCGACATAATGAGTTATGTACATAAATTATTATTGATTCACCTTATTTGCATGTAAAAGCAGTTAAAAAGATAAATTCTCACTTAGTCTTTATAAAAAACTAATCTTTTAGTTGTCTATTTTTTTAGGAAAAAAAATGATTGATTAAAAGAAAATTTTGAAACTTGGCTGCACGTGTCAATTAGGTCTGTGTATATTTTATTCAGTGTGGAATTTTAAACATGTATTACTTTTAATGCAAAGAAAGTTATATGATAATGTACGTACTTGGTACTCAATGTGATATCACTATGATAACTGTTATTGTACTGCGCCGAAAGTAAAGTTTTAAAACATTGCTTTTAAATGAATACTGATATGATATACTGTGGAGGCCTCTAGGGCGTTACATAAGAGTGTAGAAGAAGATGATGGAAGATTCTAAGCGAGAGTTTCATGCCGTTGGAGACGGTCATAACAACAAATTAAAATCTAATAATGATGGCAATGTCAAAGGTGTCAAACTTTAGTATACTAACCAAACCTAATGTGGTGGAAAAACTCATCGTGCTCAATATCCAAATAAAGTATTGTGGTTGGTGTTACCATCTGCCAAAGCATCAAAACATAAACATTTTGATTATTGTCTATCTATTGGAATGCTTTGGATTTTAGACAAGCAAGCCAAAGCTATGTGAACACAAATAAATATCCAGAGATGTAGGAAAGAATGTCAAGTGGTAGTTCGTCGATGATTTTTCATCACAGTTTGATACATCAAAGTGGCGTGATGCTACCTGTACAACCTGTATTTGCCGAGGGTAGGCTCAGCCTTGCCATGCCAGTAAAATCAAGAACGTAACAGGATGATCAACCAAATTCAGGAGATGAGACCCAATCTTTACTCGCCTAAAGGTGAGTTCACTTTCTACTCACCCATGGGGCGAAGCCAGTGTTTAGTCACCAACGGGCGAGCACACTATTACTTTGCCCATAGGCGAATTCTTTTGTTTACTCGCAAAGGGCGAAGCCCCAATTAAGTCGCTTATAAGCGAGCTTCTCGCATGACCTTGTTACCAGTTTCTTGGTAACCTCTTCTACCACTCGGCCGAGTCAGGTATTCGGCAGGGAGACTGATCCGCAAACCAGTACCCCATGGATTTGTCTATAAATAAGACCCCAGGGGCACCAAATATGTGACTTTTCAACCCCTCACCTTTCCCTCTCTACTCACTAAGTTTGTGCTTCCTAGTGCCTCACTCAGCACTTAGCTTTGGAGGAGAAGTTCTTTTCGACTTTTGGGTACGTGGCGGAACCTCCTCGATGTAGCACTCGGATCACGTTTATAGACAATTCAGTTCTCTCTTGCTCTCGCCATCAGATCCGTGAGGTTAGACCGCAGGATCAGTAAACATGGGCTACACTTTGGTCCAAACTTTTGGAACTAGGAATTTCTTGGTTCCAACACTACTATTAGAGATATGTTAGTATTACTTGGAACTTCATTCTGTATGTTAGAGTTCACCTCCATAAACATCAATAGAAGTAGGAGGATTGAAAGTTGCAGTCAACAGATCATCGCGATGAGACAAAAGAAGAGTATGCTAGTAAAACTTGTGGAAGCTTGTGTCACAGGCAAACACGTAAAAGATCAAAGAGTTGTTGGAGGAGTAGTCAGAGGCGAGGATGACGGAAGCAATACTACGGAAGAGGCGAGGATGACGGAAGCAATACTACGGAAGAGATCTTCTTCAAAAGTCCGGATTCAGCCCACCGTTGTTTCCCCGAAGTACCTGAACCATATCTGCAACCACCGGATTTCTACACCTATGTTGACGACCCTTTATTTGGTGAGATCCACATTTACTTTCATTGTTTTACACTTGTACGAATAGAATGTGTTATTTCAAGTAATATTTTCTCAATTTAATGTGATTGTTTCTCTTTCGGTAGATGTTATGCGCTTAGGGCCCCATTATTATCGAGTCTTATTATGTATTTTGCATTGTGTTTGTTATGGTTAAGTGTCGGGTTATTTACATAAATACCCGTGTATGTTCTATTTAAGGGACCCTCATGGGTCTTCTTTGGAAAGCAATGAAAGAAATATATTTCCGAGTCCCCATAATGAGATCTTGGAAGCTCTTTCTCTCTTTTGAGCAAACCCCGCTTAGGCAGTCGCGGTTCTGGTTCCGTTGTATCCTTGTCATCGTCATCCCCGCCTCCGGCCACTTCTCCGACATCCTCCAGGCTAGGCCCATAACATCTTGGTATCAGAGCTATTTCAATCCTCCTCATCCGCCAAAGTCGTTGTCAATAACTTGCAAACCCTAGCTCCCCCGCCCTCCCGCATCGGCGATCCCAACTGATGAGCCCAGAGAGGCAGAGACCCACTTCATCGAGCTCGCCGACTGCTATGCTCCATCAAGTCACCTGCATCCCAGGATTCGTCTCCCTCCAAAACTTTCCGTCGAAGCTCGGCTCTGTCTGTCCTCCTCCTTGTCACCTTCCAGCAACCCAAGTCCTCCAGAACTACGCCCTCCTGCATCACGTCTGCATGCACGCTAGGATCATCTTCGTTCCCAGACTGGATCGACGCCTGCATCGTCTCCCCTACTTCAACCGCACGTCGTTCCATCAGTCACACATGTATTCAACCACGATCTCCGCAGACGCACATTTCCTCCGCTTGTCACGTCCAATCCAACGCCGCATTCTCCTGCAGTTTCCCTCCTCGAGCCCATCCTTGCAATTTTACGCCTTTCCATTCCCCGGGATCACCAACTGCAGCAGCCAGGAGCAGTCTTAAATATTTTTTTTGTGCCCCTGGTCCGTGCAGCCGCCTGTTCAGACTGGTACATTTCAGTAGCCGTCTTTTAATTAATTGACGGACGTATGGGGGACTCGGACACTCTTCTGACTGCTCTCTGGGACGTCAAGCAAAATTTTATGACCTCCATGGATGCACAATTTCAAGACGTCGAGGCATGTCGTCGGGACGACATGACATCACTCCACAAACTTAATGATTTGATAGCCATTTTTTCGTCGCGGCTCGTTCCACCGGCATCTCTAGCCCCTGCAGTCATTACGTCGCTGCCTCTTTTACCGACCACATCGCCACCTCTTCTACAGCAACATGCTCTATCGATCGTCCCCAAGTCGACGCCGCCATTGCCGATCGTCGACACTCTTTCTCCGCCCGAACTATCGTCACCTCCGACTGTCCGCAATGGTCGGGCACCCTCGTTCCGCCCATTCATTGCCATCTTTTCTGCCATCGTGGTCGTTCCACCGCTCGATGCATCCTCCACTATAGCAACGCGATACGGGGAGTTATTCTGGCGCGAAATTAAGGAATCAGATGATCAAGCAGTGTTATCATCATTTGAGCTTGAGTGCAAGCTCAATTCGAAGAACGAAGGAGATGTTATGGGCTTCAGGCCCCATTATTATCGAGTCTTAATATGTATTCTGCATTATGTGTTTGTTATGGTTAAGTGTCGTGTTATTTATATAAATGCCCATTTATGTTCTATTTAAGGGACCCCCTGAATCTTCTTTGGTAAGCAATGAAAGAAATCTAATTCTCAGTCCCCCTTATGAAATTTTGGAAGCTCCCTCTCTCTTGAGCAAGCCCCGCTTAGGTAGCCGCGGTTCTGACTCGTTGTATCATCGCCGCCTTCATCCCCGCCTCCATCCACTCCTACGGGCTTGACCCACAACATCTTAGTATCAGAGCTATTCTGATCATCCTCGTACGCCGAAGTCGTTGTCAACAACTTGCAAACCCTAGCTCCCTCACCCTCCTGCATCGATGATCCTAGCCGACGAGCCCAGCGACCCACTTCATTGAGCCCGCTGACTTATCTGCTCCATCAAGCCAGCTGCATCTCAGGCTTCGTCCCCCTCCAGAACTTCCTGTCGAAGCTCGGCTCCGTCTGTCCTCCTCCCTGTGACCTTCCAGCAACCAAAGCCCTGAAGAACTATGCCCTTCTGCATCACGTTTGCCTGCACGCTGGGATCATCTTCGTTCCAGACTGGATCGATGCCTGCATCGTCTCCCCTGCTTTAACCGCACGTTGTTCCATTAGTCACGCATGTATTCAGTCACGATCTCCGCAGATGCATGTCTTCTCCGCTTGTCAAGTCCAATCCAACACCGCAACCTTCTGCAGTTTCCCTCCTCGAGCCCATCCTTGCAACTTTACACCGTTCAATTCCTCGGTACCACCAACCGCAGGGGCAAGCAACAGCCTTAAATATATATTTATTTCCTTATGCCCCTAGTCTGTGCAGTCGCCTATTCAGACCGGTTCATTTCAGCAGCCGCCTTTTAATTAATTGACGGACATATGGGGTACCCGACCACTCTTCTGACTGCTCTCCGGGACGTCGTGCAAAATTTTATGACCTCCATGGTCGCACAATTTCGAGACGTCGAGGCACATCATCGGGATGACATGACTTTACTCCTCCACAAACTTAATGATCTGACAGTCGTCATTCCGCCGCGGCTCGTTCCCCCGCCACCACCATCCCCTGCAGTCGTCACTTCGCCGCCTCTTTTACCGGCCCCTGCTCAGTCGGCCCCTCCGGCCACATCGCCATCTCTTCTACAGCCACCTGCCCTGCCGACGGTCCCCAATCGACGCCACCATTGCTAATCGTCGCCACTCTTTCTCCGCCCGAGCTACCATCACCTTTGACTGTCCGCAAAGGTCAAGTTAAGTCCGAATTAGAGGTACTTAATTCAGGAAGAAATTATTGATTTTTTCGGACTCCTCCACCGCGGGAATTTCCGTCTTCTCAACATAGGGAAACGTCGCGGGTCACGTGGCACACCAAATTCACGTCCGTCCGCGCCACTTATTCCTCCGGACTCAAACGGACAACTCCACAACAGGATGATCAGCCCATAACATATATCAATTAATGTTTATTGCTTATTAATTCTACATCAAGCTTAATGCCACAGAGATCACCGCCCTTCGTTCGATAGAGGATGACTTGACCGCACTCCTACGCAAGTTTGATGATTGGATAGTCGGCCTTCTGCCGAAGCTTCCTCCTTTGTTTCCTCCGCTGCCTCTCCTCGTGCAGTCACCTTCTTCGCTTGCCGACGACGTACCATCGCCTCCGCGATGATCTCCCCACCGCCATCACCTCATGTGGTGGTGCCACCCCACCTTGGGCCGCCTTCGTCAGTCAATGTGGCCGTTGTCCCACAACTTCTTTTGTCGGCCCTTGCTCCGTCGGTACCTCCGGCCACCTAGCCGCCAGATCCACCAGACCCGCCGAAGACATTCCTTTTGCCGCCAATTTTTTCAACGGCGCTGCCGCTACTCGCTGACATCCCCGCCATTGCAACGCGCTATCGGGCATTGTTCTGGCGGGAGATCAAGATACCAGAAGACTCGGCCAACCACGCAAAGTTCGAGCTTGAGGACAAGCTCGATTTGAAGGCCGGGAGAGATGTTACGAGTCTTATTATGACATTATTTATTTTTTAATATGCATTTATTCTGTCTTAAAAGTCGCGTCCTTATATGACGTCATCATTTATGTCGTGTCTTTATCTGGTGTCCTTTTTAGTCGCATTCCAAGTTTGTCATTGATTTCCTATTTATTTACATTCCAAGTCCGTCGTTTGTATTTTTGTTAGAGTCGGTTATAAGTCTATTTAAAGGACTCATTGGGTCTTGTATTGGTATCAATGAAGAAAGTCTATCACCGAGTAGGCCCATAACATCTGCATTATGTGTTTGTTATGGTAATGTGTCGGGTTATTTACATAAATGCCCTTTTATGTTCTATTTAAGGGACCCCTTTGGGTCTTCTTTGGTAAGCAATGAAATAAATCGAATTCCTAGTCCCCCTTATGAGATCTTGGAAGCTCTCTTGAGCAAGCCCCGCTTAGGCAGCTGCGGCTCCGACACCGTATATCCTCTCCGTCATCATCCCCGCCTTCGGCCACTCCCCTGACACCCTCCGGGCTAGGCCCATAATATCTTGGAATCAGAGTTATATCGATCCTCCTCGTCCGCCGAAGCCGTTGTCAACAACTTGCAAGCCCTAGCTCCCTCGCACTCCTGCATCGACGATCCCAGCCGACGAGCCTAGCAACCCACTTCATCGAGCCCGCCGACTGCTCTGCTCCATCAAGTCACATGCATCACATGCTTCGTCTCCCTCCATAACTTCCCGTCGAAGCTCGACTCCGTCTGTCCTCCTCCATGTCACCTTCCATCAATCCAGACCCTCAAAAACTACGCCCCTGCATCATGTCGGCATGCACGTCGAGATCATCTTCGTTCCCAGACTGGATCAACGCCTGCATCGTCTCCCCTGCTTCAACTGCACATCATTCCATCGGTCACGCGCATATACAGTCACGATCTCCATAGATGCGTGTTTCCACCGCCTGTCACGTCCAATCTAACACTGCAACCTCTTGTATTTTCCCTCCTCAAGCCCATCCTTGCAATTTTACGCCTTTTCATTCCTCGGAACCACCAACCGCAGCAACCGGCAGCAGTCTTAAATATTTATTTTCCTTGTGCCCCTGGTCCGTGCAGTTTCCTGTTCAGATCAGTTCATTTCAGCAACTGCCTTTTAATTAATTGACGGGCGTATGGGGGACTCGGCCACTCTTTTGACTGCTCTCCGGGACAACGTCCAAAACTTTATAACCTCCATGGACGCACAATTTTGAGACGCTGAGACACGTCGTCGGGATGACATGACTTCACTCCTCTACAAACTTAATGATCTGACAGCAGTCTTTCGGCCGCGGCTCGTTCCCCTGCTGCCACCAACCCCTGCAGTCGTCACTTCGCCGCTTTTTTTACCGGCCCGTACGACCACATTGACACCTCTTCTACGGCCACCTGCTTTGTCGACCGTCCCCATGTCGATGCCGCCATTGCTGATCGTCACCAATCTTTCTCCGCCCGAGCTACCGTGACCTTCGATTGTTCGCAAAGGACGAACACCCTCATTCCGCCCATTCATCGCCATCTTTTCGGCCATCGTGGCCGCTTCACCGCTCGATGCAGCCTACGCTACAACAACACAATACCAGGAGTTATTCTGGAGCGAAATTACGGATTCAGATGATCAAGGAGTCCAAGCCTCGTTCGGGCTTGAGAGCAAGCTCGATTCGAAGGACGAAGGACATGTTATGCGTTGTTATGGGCTTCAGGCACCATTATTATCGAGTCTTATTATGTATTTTGCATTATGTGTTTGTTATGGTTAAGTGTCGTGTTATTTACATAAATACCCTTCTATGTTCTATTTAAGGGGCCCCCTTGGGTCTTCTTTTGTAAGCACTGAAAGAAATCTAATTCCTAGTCCCCTTATGATATCTTGGAAGCTCTCTCTCTTGAGCAAGGCCCGTTTAGGCAGCCGCGGTTCCGGCTTCGTAGTTTCCTCGCCGCCGTCATCCCCGTCTCCGACCACTCCTCCGACATCCTCTAGGCTAGGCCCATAACAATAAACTTGTATCATTTATTCGTCATGTATTTAATTCCAGTGTCATCTCAATTTTGTGACATTATTATATGTTGCTTAAATTGAGGTATTTGTGATCGATTGTAACGCCAACGTGAGATTTTAAAATCAATATTGTTTAATAAATTGTGCGTCGAAAATATACTTGCATGATTGAATCATTCACTCGCATCTCATTAGAGCCTAAGGTTAGTCATCATAAGTTCATCGAATTGTGTGTGTTCATTTATTCACATCTTCATTTTAGGGTTTCTTGCAGCTCCATTGCATTCGTCGCGGTCTCCTGCATTCCATTTAAGGTTACAACATCTTCATTTTGGGGTTTGTTGCAACTCCATTGCATTCTTCGTGGACAATCTGCATTACATCTAAGGTTAGGAAATCGCGTGCCCCTCTCCGATAGATTCAACCTGCGTCAGTGGTGCTCATCGCATATATAGCATAACCCTTTTGCGCGTCTTTCAGACATGACTGCATGAGACAAACGTCAGATATGTGGGGGGTTGGTCTGTCGGGGTATCTGGGATGTCGTTTGTGGCTAGATAGTTGTTGCGATCCATACACAGTCAACGCTCATAAAGCCTGGCTAGGCTCATCGCAGTAACCAAGTCTCAGGGGGTCTTCAAACTCGACATCCATTCGCAAATGTTTCAGAAAACCTGCTGTAAAAAAGGTGCATCTCTATGCATCGTAATGCGAGCCAGAAGAATTTGCCTTGTTTGTCGTAATGTAGTGAGTGCGTTGAGGGATTATTGCAGATGGGAGGGTCGAATTGCATGTTGCAAAACCTATTTGATGTGATCCATATGCAGTCGACGCTCATAAAGTTAGGCGATGGGCTCGGTTCTGCGCGTGAAAAGATGTTGGAGGGAGTTAGCTGTTGCGTGGGATCAAGACGAAAAGGGCGTGCTTCGAAAAGCTCTGCAAACGATGAGGGATGGAGTGGCACCGATTGATCATTTGCATGTGTCCAGCTAGAAAGGAGTGGGTGGGATCGTGCTTCGAAAAGTTCTGCAGAGGGGAGGGTCG
Organism: Dactylorhiza incarnata; assembly: GCA_033032865.1. NCBI lineage: Eukaryota > Viridiplantae > Streptophyta > Magnoliopsida > Asparagales > Orchidaceae > Dactylorhiza > Dactylorhiza incarnata. Next base: position 6,585,506 of record JAWHQI010000129.1, on the reverse strand, counting down.
TCGGAAGCAGGAAACATGTTGTGCATTTGTAACGGGGGCCAAAGGCGACGATGTTGGGGCGTGTGGTCCTACTGTGGCTTAAGAATGATGGTCACGTGCTCGCAGTGGTGACAGCCATGGAAAACGAAGTGCAATGCAAAGAATGCGGTTCTGGGACGTAGCTGGGACTCGATGAGGAAACGACAACGATCGTCACTGGATTATGTGATCCATAGGGAGTATATGCCCCACCCGAATGAGGGCGTCGACCACACCCGTCCAGATATTAGGGGCTCTTTGATTCTGAGGTGCAACTAAGCTCTGCCCTAACCTTACGTACTTGTTGTCCATGATGGTCGTCCCATGAAAACAACATAGTGGGAAGGGATGAGGCTTTTGGTGGCAGCGGAATATGAGGGAGAAGGCTCTGCTATCAAGTTGTTATGAGAAAACCCGTAGAACGTCTTGTGATAACAACTTGCTAAGATGAGAAGGTTGGTGAATGTCACTCGGCATTACGCATTAGGCTTCGTAGGACCGAAAGAGAAGAACCATTCGACGAAAAGACTATGTAGGTGTCGCGATGCACCAGGAGGAGCCTATGCGTACAACCAATAAAGATGCACTATTAGACCTAAAGATTGAGGGTAGGACAAGCTGCTTTTGCTAATATTCGAGTATGCTCTAGAGGACTAGTTTCTATTACTGAACCATTTAGCATGAGGTATAACTCATCTTTGAAGTTATCACATTCTTCAATTACAATTTCTTCTTTCATCATCATCTCTGTCATCAAGTTTGTTACTCTATCGCATCTATCTTTCTCACTAGATTGAGACTCCCTCAGTGATCTCCTCTCAACTCTGCTCGAATAGACGTTGAAGCCCTCATGCCTGTACCTGATTCCAAATTTAATAGTAATTGTACCATAACTGAGTTTTCTAATTGAAACTCACATGACTTTTGCCTTTTAAAATAACATTAAACTTACCAGTAAAAGTAAAATTTCAGGTAAGTGTACATAACAATAACTTATCAAATCATGGTGGTTTAACTTCCTACTAGCAAAATAATGTTGAACAGAGAAACCAAATTGCACCTTCGATTTACTCAACCAGATCTCAACATCAAGTTTGAGAATATGCAAAGTAAAAGAGAAGACTTAAATCCATTTAATATGTAAAAGATCAAACAAGGAGAAGCAGTTAGATGTATGTCATAAAAAACAACTTGATACCTCTATTCTCTTCATTTCCATCTCAGCTTTTCTCTTCTGATGATTTTCCCAAGCTTGTATCTTCACCTCTTCACGCTTAAACCTGTAATAAGTACTGATAAGAAACTCAAGTTCTGGAAAGGGCAATAACTTGATTACGAAAAAAGATTAATTTATAAAAACCAGTCAATGGTCAGGGTAGATTTTCAGCAGTGCATACTTTAATCATTTCAAATATTTAAGGAGAAAAAGCAGAAAAAACTGAGCAAATGAATGAGAGCTATCATTTGCCTCTCTCCTGACAAGACATCCCAATTACTATAATTATGTTCCAACATAGTAAAACTTATTGGGTTTTAGCATAAAGATTATGTAATATTTACATCATTCACTATACAAAGACTATTCCTAATGTGAATCCCTCCCCATCATCAGTAGCTTATCGCAACTACTTGGGGCTGATTTAGATTTCATTTTTTCTTATCTAGTGATGTTTGAGGTGTTAAATCTATACTACATGAATCAACTTTGAACAGCTTTAATCCATGGTGTACAACCCATAGTCTTCGAGGGTGGGACCCAATTCAAGCCACGTAGGCAAAATGTCAAAGTCAAAGGTCAGCACAGAGGACAGAAGTCAAAGACTGAAGACAGCCCAGCAAGCAGAGGCAGCAGAAGGCATGTGCGAGTATGGGCGAGCATGTGCGAGCAAGCCCCTTATACTCGCCAAGGTGGGCGACCATAGGAGATGCTCGCCGGAGCCAGGCGAGATTCCCCTCAATGTCACGTAGTCGCCGGGCAGGGCTGGGTTATAAATAGCCCCCCTCCCCTTTGGTTTTCCTATAAATAAGAATCCAGGGGTACTTGGATCGACACTTTTAGCTGAGCTTTCGGAACCGCATTTTCGAAGACTTGTCCCCCCATGAGTTCTTGACCGTCACCCTCGACCGTCATCTTAGATACTCGTCAAGTTGGTGCCTTCCTCGTACCCTGCTCGGCCATCTTTGGTTGTGGAGGTGAAGTCTCTTCTGAGCTTCTGGGTACGTGGTGGGACCTCCCTGCCGCAGCACCTGGGGTCCTGTTGTTGCTCTTCTAGCCCTTTCATCGTTGCCAGTCAAGCCGTCTAGTCGGACCACTGGGCGAGTAGCCTCCGGCTGCATTGATCCGAATTTTGGAGTCTAGGATTTTCCTGGCTTCAACACATGATATCTTAGGTCTAACTCTATAGTCTAATATACTCGCCTAATTGGTGCATATTTTTAATCTTCACGGTATGTTCACATCACCTAAATTTATTTCCTATCATTTAATCTTTAGTAGATGTCACTCTCATTATTACTCTGATATATTCATTAATCGAACCTTTCTTGTTTTGTCACACATTTACATCATTGCATTTTCACTTCTACCCTACTCAGCTCAGATATCAATGTCTGTTTTTGACTGCTCAACATTCAGATTCATATAACGTCTGTCTTATAACTTCTGATGAACTTCTCTACTCTAACCACATAGTCTTAACTGTAGAGGTGGTATCCTCATGAATATCTCCACTCTTCTGAACAACCGATCCAGTGCACTTGAATCTATTGCATGTACATTATGACAATATTAAACAAGTAAAAGGTAAAAGTGTTATTTTAGTAGTTTGTTAGCACCAAGCAATCCTCCTAATCACAATAGAAGCAAGCAAGTAAAACCTTACTCTTTCCTGTATCAGCAAACAATACATTTAATAAAACTAGACGAATTATAACGAGTAACTAACAAAGACATACTAAATAAGTAGTTTAAATCATTCTCCATGCTATGAACAGTAATCACTTCAAAGGAAAACAAAAACTGGGGTAATTTTAAGCATGTAGAGAGCATATGCAAATAAGTACCTTGCCATGTATTTTGCACGCTCCGCTTCATCCCACGCCGTTGCTCTATTCTCTAGAGAATCGGAGTTCTTGTTCTGCTCCAAATCCTTATCAACCACCAACCCCCGATCATCGGTAACACCTTCCCTGTTCGAAGCCCACCCATTCCCACTAGTCGTGTCAAAAAACACACTTTCATTCTTCCTCTCTAAATTCTTCACACCTGTTTGAAAACCTTCGAGTGAATTCCTCCCTTGGCGGCACCTTCTTGGCGTCGAAGATCTAGAAGATAAAGGACTCGCCAATACCGGAGTTGTCGCCCGGATTGGAGTAGCAGTCCGCGATGGCTCTTGGCTTACAATTGGAGTCATCTCCGTGCCGACATCCCTCAAAGAAACTGTTTTGACTTCAAATGGTAAATCCTCCACGGGATTACGAGTTCTCCAAATCAAATCGCTGCAGTCTATCTTCTTCGTCTCCCCGTCATCTTGAAGGCCATTTCGATCTTCTTCCAAACCCACATCGGCACTGCTGCAAGAATCCCTGCCCCTCTGAGATGCAGAATGCAGCAGTTTCCTGTCCTCAGCATTAGAATTCCGAGGCGTCCTCTTCGAGTGATCACCGTTTCCTCCATTGGAGAACCCAACCAACCATTTTTGGGCATCATCCCACTTCGATGGAGTTGGTTTAGCGCGAGAGCCCAAGGCCTTGCTGTGATGAGATCCCTTGTTGGGAATCTTCCCTTTCTGAAATTCAAAACTGGCTGAACCATGATTTTCTACTGAAGATGAATGGTTGTAACTAGCTTTCTCGTCCATAACCACAGATCTCATTCTCACCCACTGCTTCTCCTTCCAACTCACAAAAAATAACTAGACTACCAAATCTGCCTAAATTTATGTTTTTGAAGATCAGTCTAAAAGATCTACGCGTCCTTTTGAAAACTAAACAGAGGTTTATGCACGAAAGAGTGTGGTTAGTGGCTAATAGCTACAGTTTATAAATTTGCTGAAGTGAAGAAATGGACAGGGAAAACTGTCAACATTGAGAAAGATGAAACCCCACCTTACATAAAGATTCATCAAAGTTAGAGACTGAATTCCAATTCTGATCCACTCCCTCCTCTGCTCCACTTCTCCTTCCGCATCAAAAGAACAAGAGAAGCTTTGAGAGTTCAGATCCTACAGAAGAAGGGAACAGATTCGAAAAAAAGTATTTCCCATCTCCATCGCTGTTCAATTAACAGTCTCCCTCATGAGCCAGGCCATAAACGTATGTAGGGAAGCGCATAAAAATCACATGGGTTTTGGAACGAAGCACACAGTTGGAGAACAGACGAGACAGATCACAAGGAAGGCGGAGTACAGTAAGGAAACTGTCAAGATCTGAAGCCCGTCCACATCTCCATGTGTGCGAACAAATAAAATAATAATAATCGGGCAAAAGGGATATGAATCCACCGATGCGGTGAAAAGTTGGAATAAACCAACATTGAAAACAGAAACCCATCTCCGCCATGAGCATTGCTGATTAGAGGACGAATCTTTGGGAATCACGCTAACAAAAGTTAGGGCATGCTCGTCCTGCACTCCTGGCAGGGAGGGCTCAGCAGTGCCATTAAATAATCGTCAGAGTGACAGTCGGGGATTCAGGGGAATCGCGGTGAGGATATGGTTGTCGGCGAGAGCGGAAGGTGAGGTCCTCAGGCGAGGTCATAGTAAGAGGGGATGATTAGGGTTTAGGGTCACCTTGAGTGAGTGAGAGAGAGAGAATTCAATGCGGATAGGGCATGTTAACGGCTTAAAGCCAACCTCGGGGTAGTGGCGCGGAGACGAAGGACGGGCGTCAGCCGCGTCACGGTGGAGACAGCGGCACCAGGGGATCACGTGGGGGTGTGGGGCGGTGAAATCCAGAAATTATTTTGAGGAGGTTTTGCTGGGGAAGAAGACAGAGAAGACTTTGACCATATATATATATATAATTATATATGTAAATAATTATGTATATATATCTCTTAAATGAATTTTTGTTTTAACAAGGTTCTGAGAAGGGTAGAAAATGTTTTAAGGGTGATATGACCCGAGGTTAATCCATAAGAGTTAATAAATAAATAAAAAGTATTTAAATAATATTATTTACAAAAAAAATTAACTTTAGTAAAAAAAAAAGTAAAAATATATAAACAATGTTTGACTGAAAAATATTATATAATAATCTTATATTGTAAAATAAGTGTGTTGTTATTAGCACCGTAGTTTTGACTAGTTGCACCGTACTTTATCTTAATTTTCACGCCTTTTGAAAATACATTTTGTACATGCATTTTTAGGAAAATTATCCAGCACGAAAGTTGTAGATTTCGACAAGATCTACAACTGTGAAATCTACAACTTTAGTGTTCAACACTTTTCCTAAAAATGCATGTACAAGGCGTACTTTGCAAATACGACCAGGTTTTGCGCCTTTTTGGAAATACGTCTTGTACATGCATTTTTAGGAAAAGTGTTGAAAGTTGTAGATCTCGTCGAAATCTACAAGTGTTGGACAATTTTTCTAAAAATGCATGTACAAGACGTATTTCTAAAAAACACGAAAAATTAGGAAAGAGTGCAGTGCGACTAGCCAAAACTGCGGTGCTAATAGCAACGCCCTAAAATAATGACTCAAATATATGTGCAAAAATAGATATGCATAATATTTATAAAATGATGTTAAATGGATGCCGTTTTTGGCTACATGCATGCCTATGATAAATGCAGGCCGTTAAAATAAATTTAATGCATGTAGGTCGATGACACACCCTCCTTTTTCTGGTGCCAAAAATTCTCGATTGGACCGTTGACTCTGGTGGGATCCCTTGCCGAGACATTGTCGTGTGTGATGAGGGTTTTGGTGCCGGCGTGGAGGTAGGCGAGTCCCCGAGATACGCCGAGAGTTATTATGAGCCGCCTGACCCAATTCAATGGAGGTCTTCCTACTCTAATTTCTAGAACCTATGATGCAACATCAGCTTTTGGAGAGCTTTTGGAGAGACAGAAGAAACAAAGCAAATGAGAGACAGAGCAGAGCCAAATCTTTGATAGTTCCTTCTCGGAGAAGTCGTAGGGCAATGCTGCCCCAGTCGGCAAGCTTCGCTTTGTGCACAGTTCTATAGTTCATCTTCTCTGCCACCTGGCTGGCGGCATTCAGAACATCCTCAAGCGTCGGATGCTCGCCGCCCTCGAATGCCACCAGCTTTCCATCTCCATTGTCGTTCCCATCTTCTTCCACATCCATCTCCTCTTCCACTGCTTTACCACGCCGCTGTTTCCTCCCCTGCACCCACCCAACTGTTGTGGAGTCCATAACCACCGCTCCGGTCACGGAGCCAGTCACAATTTCGGCAATGACGCCAGCGCTCAGGCCGCCAGTGTCCGGCAAGCATTTCCCGTAGAAACCAGGAGAGTCCCCTTCAAAAGCTGACACGACAAACATCCTCCCCAAGCTGTTCTTCGAGCCTTAGTCTAAAACGACATTCACATATCTTAAGAAAAAGAAAATTTTAATCGGTATTTGCGCCCTACAAGTAGCCAACGACTGAAGAAAAAATTGAGATCTAACACTTTAAAGTTGAAGTAATAACATCTTAAATTTATTTTTTATTGAATTTTTTTAGAACTAAGATTTTTTGGGTAATGATATGGGCAGACCTTTTTTGGCTATTGACAAACCAAGGATTTGAAAATCTAAGCATTTTTTCCTCCTCATTTTCACTAAGGGCAGCTCGATCATTTCTCCCGATGGAATATGTTGCCGGTGGCGAACTTTCGAGTTATTCTTCCTCTCAGCAGAGATTCCGCCCTCTATTCCCTATTCAAGTGCAGCCTTAGGGGACTCACAGTCCATCGCCACCTCGTTCCAAAAAGGAACGTACCAACTGGTATCAGAGGATTTGTTCATCCGGCCGACGCTGATTTCATGTCGACACTCCGGGACCGCTGCATCACCATTCACCCTTATCCTGGAGGCATTCGATTGTCTCGATAAGTCATTCGACCACATGTACCAAAAGATCGACGCGCTCTCACACGCTATACCGCCTTAGCCGCCACCAGCAACGCCAACGCCGCCCTCACCGCCGCCAGCAACGCCAACGCCATCGTCGTCGCCGCCAACTCCAACGCCATCGTCGCCTCCACCAACGCCATCGTCGCCAACTCCAGCACCATCATCGCCTCCACCAACGCCATCGTCGTCGCCGCCAACGTCATCATCGCCGCCGACAACACCATCGTCGCCGCCACCAACGCCAATTTGTTTTGACATTAACTCTCGGTCTGCCATTAACATTGAGCTGTCATTAGCCAAAGTAGGTTTGTCAATATCATCACCTTTTTTTTACAGGTATGGTGTTGGGAGATAGAATTATTGGATCCATAGCAACCCTTTGGCTTGAATGAGACTAACCGCCCAACCCATATTTTTTAAGCGTTGCAACTCATTTCCATGCTTAATATTTAGTTTTGGCCTAGTTTTAAGTGGAGGATAAATGCAGTCGTGTGATCACAAATTCTACATTGGATTTGCTATCTAAGAATACTGACAGTATGCCGTATTTCGATCAATTATGGAGAATCAACGACTTAGATGTGCTCTTCTCACTATAATCTTAGGTGAGAGAAACCTACCTATTTTTTTTTTCTATTTTTTAAGCGTTGCAACTCATGTCCACGCTTAATATTGATTTTGCACTATCATTTGATATGAAAATAAAGTCGTGCCCTTAAAATGAACTCAACATTATGGTGTAGTGATGAGCACCTAATCTTACAAGCAGGTAGTTGACCGGTTCACAATCAAATCAGTCGATTTTGTCCGATTTTCAAAGTACCGACTTTTAACTTAAATACCAGAGGAGATATTTTTGTACATAATTAATGTGGTCATACAAAAAAGGACCGCACTTTCTCCTAATTTTTCGCGTCTTTTTGAAATACATCTTGTACATGCATTTTTAGGAAAATTGTCCAACACAAAAGTTGTAGATTTCGACGAGATCTACAACTTTCGTGTTGAACACTTTTCCTAAAAATGCATGTACAAGACGTATTTCCAAAAGGCGCGAAACCTGAGCGTATTTCCAAAGTACGCCTTGTACATGCATTTTTAGGAAAAGTGTTCAACACGAAAGTTGTAGATCTCGTCGAAATATACAACTTTTGTGTTGGACAATTTTCCTAAAAATATATGTACAGGACGTTTTTCCAAAAGTCACGAAAAATTAGAAGAAAGTGCGGTGCAACTAGCCAAAAATACGGTGCTAATAGCAGCGCCCAAAAAAACCCAAACAATAATGATAATGCCCAAATAGTTCCAATGCACAACCTGTATTGGCGGAGGCAGATATATTCAGCAGTCACACAATTTGAGAAGTAAATTGTTTCATGTCCCCGAAGAAATCCGGCAAATAAGATATGGTTGAGAAATTTCATATACTATTGCAATACCTCTTTGGTCGTTTCCTTTTTCCCAATAAGGAATACAACATCCCAAGGGGATTAATGATGTATTCAAATATAAACATATTCAGTAATTACAATTGACCCCAAAAGTTTATGATTGATGTGAGATACCTAATGAATTTATACATAAACCAATTATATATATATATATATATCCTTAACTACTATATACAAGAAGTTGTCTTTGGTGCAACATTTAAAATTGACAAATATAGTCTCATTCTTGTACTCCAATGACTTAACATATATTATGAAAAAAATGGAAATTTACTTTTCAAAACTATTTTTTTTGTTCGTTTGAAGTTCTTTAGAAAAGAATTGACATTCACAGAAAACCTATGAGTTTTGGAGGAAGGTGCTTGACCAAAATCAATTCTAGTGTTCCTTTGCTTATTTTAAAAGAGGGGATTGGTTTTGACCCAAAACCATGTGTTTTGTTTTTTGAAAAATCCTTATATGCTCAAAACTTACCTATTTAGATGAATTTTGGGACAGTTTTGACACTATTCATCATCATTGTGGTCGAAGTTCATCATCATTTTGACACTGCTCATCATCATTTTCTCTCAAAATCTTCTCCAAACGAACACAAGAATTTATTTTTTGTCCATTTCCAAAACCTCTGCGTCATAGGTTTTCGGCCAAAACCAACTCATGTCTCTCAAAACCTACCAAACGAGCAGAGCATAATGGTTTAAAATTTGTGTAATTACACTATCCCTATAATAAAAATAATGATGGAAATTCATAAAATAAAAAATAATTTAGTAGACCTCCTACACCTACTATAGTAGGTAATCATTAGACCTCCTACACCCGCTTTAAAATGATTTTTTGTTAAAATATAAATGTTTTTGAAATTTTTTTTTTATAAAATATTAATTAAAATTTTTGTGTGATCATTTTGAGTACTCATATGTATATATTGTGGGTGCAAGAGCGGTCGAAGCCGGCTGGGGGCGGGCGAAGCCATTTGTACAGTGCCATGGCGCTGGCTATGATGCAATTAGGGTTGCATATGTTCTCCTTGTGTAAGCCTTGTTATCTTAATTATATTGACAAGCTCATAATCACATTCCTCCACATATTTACCACTCCAATATTCTTTCATGTCCACATTAAAATCAAATTGGCTCTAAACACAAGTTTAGAGACATTTTTTTAGTATGTGCCAAAATATTGATCTTTCACAACAACAAATCATTTCGTGTGCACATACTCACGGACATAATACATGCTTCATTTTCACTTCGCACAATTTGGAACGCGTATCATTTTGACTGAACATAAGTAAATCAATGAAAGTAATCATAACTTGGGGTGCTAGTAGTATTAAAATTAAACTGCAACTACTATTTAGGTGCAACCGTTAATAATATGTTCGACCATAAATAATATTCAACGAGGACCATACGAACTTTATGAGGGCAGACATAAAAATATTCAGTGTAAATTGGAAGTATCATTGTACATGTCGACAGATATATCATCCAATATAAGAACTTTTAAGCAAAAATATCACATGATATATCAATTTTACCCGATATATCGAGCAATATCTCATCTGATATATCGGCGAGAATACCAATAATATTTTTTTAATTTCTTTTAAGTGACAGAAAAGTAATATTTTATTTCTTGCTTCATTTAGTACATCTCTCTGAGACTAACTTCGATAACCCATTGGTAATATTTTGTTGTGTTCATTAATTCTTAAAAAATATATATGTATATATATAAATAATTTTATTTAAATATTAAAAGTGGTATATATGATCTTCAAAAATGAAGAAACAATAAATTGAATGCTTGATTCAAACATATGATCGCAATATATGCTTACCGAATTCATTAGCCCGGCGTTCGCAAAATCTTCACGGCCGATCAAAGATCTCTATGTTTTTCAACAACTACGTTTTCTCGCTCCGCCGGCCACCAGTTACTTCCCTAGCTCATACACGAGTGTGTCGACATACGTGTTGATTTTTGGAGTGAATATTTGACACAAAAGCTGGCATTCTTTCAATTGACAATGGAGTGAATATTTTAATTTCTAGAGATTCTGATACGCGGTAGCGTATCAAGAATGAGAACAGAGAACATGAACTTGCATTGCATAAAAAAACTCTGATACAATCAGGAGACAAGCTCCCGCCAAATATCCGGAGGCTGGATCCTCCAAAACACTAACACTTCACAAGATACCTCACTCATAATCTAAAGACGACAAAATACAAAATAATGCCATAATAAACTGCGAATACAAGATAATCCATGACGGCTATTACGTCTCTGCTCGCAAGATGCATACGTATCAGCTTCAATAGATTCTTCACTGTGTTATTCACTGTGTTATTCACTGTTGGTTGATTTTTATGTGCCAGGCTAAAATAACCCAGAAATAAGTCATAACTGTAGCGATATTTAGCTATTTACATGCCTTAATATTTCCAGCTATGACTGGGAAAATGCTCGAAGAGGGATACAAAATTATATGACAAAAAAATGAATGATGAGATTAAGTAGAAAATTGGTTCAGCCAACTAATCTCCAAGCATGTTGGAGAACTCAATAAAATCAAGAATGGAGAGCTCTGTGTATCATCATACCAATCGTGGCTGTGGCGATTCCAAGAAATGCTCCAGCAAAAACCTGGTAGGATGGGAAAGAATGTTTAAGCTAAAAATTTAAGGAATCGAAGCGAAATTCGGTTAATAAACCAGAACGAAACGAATAATAACACATATTCGTGTCTTCGGATGAAGGGGAGCCTTGGCGCACCGGTTAAGGTGCCGCCGTGTGACCTTGAGGTCACGGGTTCGAGTCCTGGAAGCAGCCTCTTGCAAAAATGCAAGGTAAGGTTTGCTTACATTTCACCCTTGTGGTGGGACCCTTCCCCGGACCCTCGCTTTGTGCACCGGGCTGCCCTTTATTCGTGTCTTCGGATCCAGTTTTTTGGTAGATTCTGGTGCTTTTTCTCTCTTAAGTGAACTCTAAAACATCTAAATGTATTTTGAGAAATTTTGGTGCCTGGCATGATTTAGATAGAGCGGGGAAGCTCGCGTGTTCGGCGGATATAAGAGCAGCCAGAAGTAGTCTCAATTGAGGCAGATTGAATACAGCTAACTAGATATTCACTGATGTTGATTCAATCTGAATTCAGGGCAATGATTTTCTATGAGCCATGGTTAACGCTAAAACCCCCATCTACAGCTCATGTATTTTTTCGTGTTCTTTGTTTAGTCCCACATCTTTATTAGAGACTCGTGTCACCCCTCTTCAATATATATATATAGAAGTGTTGTATGCAATAGATGGATGATTTTAATCATATAAATTGTTTTCTTACATGGTGTCAGAGCTAGACAAATTCATTCGCTAATCTAGCTCCCTTTTGCATACGCCAGCTCCTCTGCCCTAGAGTCCACTATCCAAGAGGCTTAGGGCCTGTTTGGGACAGCTCCAGCGGTTGGAAAATCTATTTTCCAACCGCTGGAGCTGTTTTGTAACCGTTTGGGTGCATCAATTTCTGAAAAGCGCGGATCTAAAACCGCGTTTTTCGCCTGCTTTTGGGAAGCTGATATGAGGCCGCGTCCAGCGCCCTAAAAATCGCGTATTCTTTTTTCTCGTTCCCGATCAACGAGAGCCCGAGCCCCTTCCCTGTGCGCACTCCTCTTCCCCTTCTCCGACGACTGGATCGACGGCCTTCTCCACTTCTCCGGCGACAGCAACGGTCTCTCCAGGTCTCCGGTGACATCTACGATCTCCTCCCGATCTCTGGCGAGCCTGACCACCGCTTCCCTGCGCAGATCTTCTTACCCTTCCGGCGACAGCGATGACCTCCAGTCTTGGCGACAGCGGCGACTTCACTTCTCCAGATCTCCCGGCCTCCGACGACACCCTATTCCAGTTCATCTACAGGTCCAATTTCTGCTTTTGTTCTACAGATCTACAGGCCTCCGGCAATTTCTTTTATGAATCAATATTAAGTTCTGATCATGATGGATTTCTGCTATTGTTTTGTTTTGGATTTGTGGATGTGTATGTGTGTGTGTGTGTGTGGGGGGGGGGGGGGGGGGGGGGGGGGGGTGGATGTGTGTGTGGATGTGTGATGTGTGTGTGGATGTGTATGTGAATGTGTATGTTTATGTTGTGTTGTATGGTTATGTGATTTCTGCTATTGTTGTGTTGTATGGTTATGTGATTTGTGTGTGTGTGTGTTTTGTGTATGGGTATGTGTTTTGTGTGTTTGTTTTTTGTGTGTTTGTGTGTATGTGATTTGTGTGTGTGTTGTATGTTTTTGTGTGTGTGTTTTGTGTGATTTGGGTTTGTTTCTTATGTGTGTGTTGTATTGGTATGTGATTTGTTTGTGGGGGGTATGTGTTTTGTGTGCTTGTTTTTTGTGTTTGTGTGTATGTGATTTGTGTGTGTGTGTTGTATGTTTGTGTGTATGTGATTTGTGTGTGTGTGTTGTATGTTTATGTGTGTGTGTGTGTTGTATGTTTATGTGTGTGTGTTGTATGTTTGTTTGTGCGTGTGTGTGTGTTGTATGTTTGTGTGTGTGTGTGTGTTTTGACGGTACACATGTAGATGCGAGAATACCAGTTGATGATCAAGTTAGATATATTGGACGTCATGGTACAACAACGCAAAATGTGATGGTTGTTTGCGACATTAATATGTGCTTCACATTTGCACTGGTTGGGTGGGAAGGATCCGCTCATGATAGTCGTATCTTCGCGCGCGCATTGTCAGACGAAAGACTACATTTTCCGCATCCTCCTCAAGGTACAATGTTCAATAAATTATCGTATATGCTTTATTAATTCGCTATCATATTATTATGTTTAACATATCAACTTATTACAGGTAAATATTATTTAGTGGATGCTGGATATCCACTAAAAATGGACTATTTAAAATCATATCTAGAAACAAGATATCATTTGACAGATTTTGCACGCGGGAGTCGTCCCATCCATGACAGACATGAGCATTTTAATAAGGCGCATTCATCTCTTCGAAGTGTGATTGAGAGGACGTTTGAGGTTTGGAAGAAAAAGTGGCACATTCTTAAAAAAATGCCTCATTACAAATTCAAGAAACAACGTTCGATTGTGCTTGCGACCATGGCATTGCATAACTTCATTCGTAGACATCCATCTCGATGGGACCCGGAATTTAATGCATGTGATGCTGATGACTCATTCATACCCCCAGAAGGTGTTGACGCAGAAGTTGGGGGTGAAATTGAGACATATGTTTGATGCTGGGACTGCAGATCAAATGTCTGCAGTGCGAGATAGTATTGCCGAAGAAGTGTACAATGCTAGCAGGTATTAATTTGTTAATATCACATTTTAAATTTGAAAAAAATGTAATTCTTATTAATATCAAATGTATTTCTTACGCAGGTGAAGAAAGATTGAAGAAAATGAAGATGACGAGGAAGCATATTTTTGTTTATTGGGCAATGATCTTGTACTTTTTTAATGAACATTTTGAAAACTTGTACTGGTTAAAAAGTTAAAGAACAATTTGTATTTGTTGTGCTATGTTTACATATTTAAGTATTTTTTTTTTAAAGTAAAAAAAACAGCTCCCAGCAGCTGTTTTTCCAAACAGCTCAATTGAAAAAGCTCTGTTCAATCAGCAGTTATTCCCATACACCCCAAACAGTTTGCAGCTTCTCAAAACAGCTTCTAAAGGAGCTTTGTTAAATCAGCAGCTTTTCAATCCGCAGCAGCTCTCCCAAACAGACCCTTAGTTATTAAAGGCTCAAGGCGCACCAAGGCGCAAAGGGGTCTTGGAGGGGCAAGGTGCACATCACATCCATTTGAAATAATTAGCATCAAACATCAGTTTATTTTCTTGATCAGATTCTTCATCTATTCTACTCATTAATAATTCATTACTATCATTTATCTCTTAAAAAATAGAATCAATGTGGTCACTTGCATTATATCTAAGTCTCAACGCTCGATAATATTTTCACAAACACTAAGTCATGCAAAAATTATTGAGTTCTTACATTATTTCTTTCTTTATTTTTAAAAAAAATTTACAACAGAACTCTCACTCAGGCGTGACTTTTATGCTCCAAAGGTGCAAAAAAGACGCACGAATGCACAAATCTCTGAGCCTGGTGAACTTTGAGCCTTAGTCGCGCCAGATGCGCCTTTAACAACATAGCCAAGAGGGACTATGGGAAAAGCAAAATATACCTTCATTGGAGATAGAGGTGACCGAGTTGGAAATCAGAGTAACCAGCTCCCGGAGATGTTGGAGTTCCTCACAAGGTGAAAATGTCGGAGCAGGATGTGGTAGGAACATCCACCGCAGGAGAAGCGTGGTGCTGGGAGTTGGAAAGTTGCGGCGGGAACCCATGTTTCCTGTAACAGGTGACCTTGGTATGATTTGTACGGCCACAATGAGTACGCAGACGAGTGTTGTGCCCCTTGGAGCGATTCTGACCATCGCGTCCACCGCCCCGACACCCATGGCAGCCTCCACGAGTCCCAGTAGGTAGAGGGAGAGCTTTAGTAGAATGTTGGAGAAGGGCAGGAGAGGGTGTTACTGAGACATTAGTTGGTTGCGTCACCTTCAAAATCATATAGCATACATCAGAGAGAGGGAATGGTGGGAGAGAATAAGATGTCGGCACAAACGTTGTATAGATGAGGGGGGATTTGTGCCATCATCAGTGTTATATCAATAGCTTCCTTCTAAGCTCATTGTGTTGCGAAATCCAAAGTCCATGGCAGATGTTGGATCCACGCCTCGACGGGGGGTCTTGTACTTTGCAGCAGAAGAAGTCATATCCGCATCCACACCAGGTTCAATTGTCTGGAGGTTCGTAAAAATATCAAACAAATGTTGAAGGTTTTCCTTCCCAGAGTATAGAGACTGAAGTACATCCCACATGGCTTTGGCAGTCTCATGGAATATAGTCAGCGATATGACCCACTCTTCATGGAATTCAGAATCCATGACTGAACCCGACCATCATCCCGGAGTCATTACTTAGTAGGCTCAACAGGCGATCACGAGTCAGATGATGGAAGAGCGTTGGTTTGAAGAACACGACGAACCGAGTGAACCCATTCTACAAAAAATTTCTTCCCAGTGAGATAGAAGGTGGAAATGCGTAGCTCATTACGGATATCAGAGAGAGGCCGAACAAAGGGTTGTCAGAATGGTGGACGAGGTGTACGCAGCATTTTCCTCATGGGATTAGACATTTTTGGCAGCAAGATTGGCGAGCTCTGAAGGATCCTGCAAGGGGGGTTCGACAAGTACGCTAGATGAGCTGCAACGAGCTCAGGAGGCAAGGCGACAGGAAGCAATAAACTGAAGGCAGCGAAAGATGAGCTAGGAGGAAGCGAGCTTAGTGAAAGTAGGAAGCTGCGATTTCAGGAAGAAATGGAACTGCGAGAGCAGAGGCGGATGCGCATCGACTTTAGACGTAGGGGCCGACGCAATTTTGAGCGGCACACTTAAGTCGACAAGGTGGAGAACACATGGAGGACGAAGGCAGCGAGAAATACGATGGGAATGGCGAGGCTTGTGGCCGCGAGCTCTTGCAGGGTCAGGTGGCGCAACTACAGTAGTCGGCAGGTAGAGATGTTGCGAGTTCGGAATCTGAGAAGTTGCGATCTCTGGTAGGCGAGAGTAAGTGATTGCTGAAACAGGATCCCGACGTGAGCTCAGGAAGCAAAGGAGCTGCGATTCTGGTGGCTTAGGGGAACAACGGACCTGCGGAAGGAGACAAATACCCAAGCAGACAGGGTGTGGTCCATGAATACTGAGGAGAGGCAGCGAGTTCACGGGCGTCCGACTAACCTATAAAATACGGGGTGGGATGGTTTATTTGTGATGATGTTCAGGCGCGAAAATGGAGCGAGTACCCGGATATAAGCGACAAACACCTGAAATAAACCAAGGGTGGTAGAAAAATAGCTCAATAAGCGAGAGCGGGAGCTCCATTGTCGAGTGTCTTGACTCGAAAAATCAAGTGGTTCGGATACCATGTACAAAACGAGAATGTGAAATTCCAATATTTTATTACTTCACATAAAAATCTTGTAATACAAGTATTTGTACACAAATTTATTGGAAGGAGAAATGAAAACTCAACTCCAAACCAAGATGTGAGACTAATTTATTCAAAGAAAAATAGGTCTTTGCATAGGCCTCTTTGCAAGGTTCTCTTACTGTTACAATCAATTTTGTATAATGATTTCACACCATATTTGCTCATTTCATAAAATGTTAAGATGTTCATACATTTATTTAATACATATTTCAATTGTGTATTGTGATTTCACACCATATTTTTCTTATTTCATAAAATGTTAAAATGTTCTAGACTTAAAAAACTTAAAATAAAACAAGAATATTTATCTTTTAAATTTCTTTATTTGTTATATAACTTAGTATTATCAAAATAAATTTATTGTATAATATTAAATATATTTATCTCTACTTGTTACTGATATTTATTTTTGAATATTTTCAAATATATTTTGATATATGCATGACTCATTGTTTAACATATTATTTTTTTAACTTTTAGAACGGTAGAAATACACAAAAATGGAGAAAAATAAAGATAATTTTATTAATTTCTCAATCATAGTAAATATATACAGGTATTTGTACACTTATATAGGAAGAGAGAGAGAACTCGAAATCTCATTCTAAGATGTGAGACTAAATCCTAAAAGATGTAGTGGGCTCTAGATGAGCCTTATTTGGGGCCTTTATACATATTTTCTTCAACACTCCCCCGCAAGCTGGAGCATATAGATCGTAAGCACCAAGCTTCGACAATAACTGATAGGATAATGGTCGTGGTAAGGCTTTGGTGAGAATATCCACAACTTGCCCAGCAGCAGTAACATGTTTTAATTCCAGCTTCTTCAATTGAACCTTCTCCCGAATGAAATGACAATCAACTTCAATGTGTTTGGTTGGTTCATGAAATACAGGATTCTTGGCAATATGTATAGCAACTTGACTGTCGCAAAATAGAGTGGCTGGTGAGAAAAGTTTGACTCCCAAATCACCTAGGAGACTTTCTAGTCATGTAAGCTCAGACACAACAATGGCCATTGAACGATACTCGGCTTCAGCAGATGAGCGAGCAACCACAGACTGCTTCTTGTTGCGTCAGGTAATAAGGTGTCCTCCAAAGTAAATACAGAATCCACTAGTGGAGCGTCGATCATCCAGAGAGCCAACATTGTCAGCATCAGAGTGGACAATCAGAGATAGAGAAGAATAAGAAGAAGGTTTGTATACAAGCCATTGTCCAGGAGCAGTCTTCAAATATCTGAGGATGCGCTCGACGGTCTGGAGGTGAGAGGTCCGTGAAGCATGCATGAATCAACTGAAAACTCAAACAACAAATGAGATATCGGGTCTTGTAACTGTAAGACAGATCAGCTTTCCTACAAGACGACGATAATACTCTTGGTTCGGAAGTAGTAGATCGGAGTCGGAGTCATGAGTACAGAGTTTGTGGTTGACATCCATAGGAGTATCAACAGGTTTGCATCCAGAATAGTCAGCATCATGAAGAAGGTCAAGACAGTATTTCCGTTGAGATAGGACGAGACCATCAGGACATCTCGCTACCTCAAGATTAAGGAAGTGCCGAAGATTTCCCAGATCTTTAGTTTGAAAGACCGAGTTCAAGTGCTGCTTGATCATTTGTATTCCTTTGAATTCATCACCAGTAATCAGAATATCATCGACGTAAACTAAGAGAATCATTGTGTATGTAGGTCGATGACGAGTAAAGAAAAATAAGTCAGTCGAGTTTCGAGTGAATCCAACATCACAGACAACCTTACTGAACTTGTCAAACCATGCACGAGGAGACTATTTGAGACCATAAATAGATTTCTTGAGCATGTTTAATCTATTTGAGACCATAAATAGATTATTTGAGGCGTTCAACTGTCCCGTCTGAAGCATGTTTGATCGCAAAGACCCACTTACATCTCACACAAATCTGTCTCGGAGGAAGAGAGACAAGATCCCAAGTCTGATTAGCCCATAGGGCAGTCATTTCCTCATCCATGGTGGCACGCCACCCCAGATGTTGGAGAGCCTCCTGCAAAGAGTTAGGTATAGAAATGGAGGATAAAGAAGTTGCGAATTTGAGAAGTGTCGGGGAGAGGCGATGCAAGGATACATAATTAGCCAAGGGATGAGCCGTAAAGATTGGTGTCGGATCTTTAGGCCGCGAGGTATCACTAGTAGAGGGTAACTGTTGTGGGGAATCAGATCTAAGAGGACAATGAGTGTACATGTTGGGAAAAACTCCTTTGATTTAACTTAACAAATTATCTAAAAAGTGATTTTATCCCTTAGGTTGAATTACCCATTGTATAGTGAGGGTAATCTGGTCATTAGATGTCTTAGGATGTCACACTCAACCTAGGGTGTCAAGACCATATCAAGAGAAGCACAATTTGGGCAAAGTTAACAGTTGCGTCGAATGGAAATCGACGCAACATCGAGTTATTGTCGACGCTACTCTGACAAGAAGTCCAAGCAACTCACTCTTTCTGTCGGAGTAGATCAAGTCGAGGTTACGTCGAATAAGATATCGACGTAGAGACCATGGACTTGTCGAAGTACCTAGAGCAGTCGACGCAACTTCTACTTCAACTCAGTGCAGAAGAAAGAATCTGTCGAAGCCATCTGAAGTCGACGCAACGTCAACTACCATTCGACGCAGATGATGAAGTTCAGAGTTAAGCTTTCAACTCGACGGTTAAGACGATAAGATATCGACGCAACGTCGACAAGCAGACTTGAAACAGAGTAAGAATGAATTCGAAGCTGCTCTTACAAGAAATCGAAGGTGCGTCGATAAGAGAGGAAGAGAACTCGACGCTACGTCGAATATAGTCTGAAAAGGAAATCTTTTCAGTTATCATTTTGGACCCTCTCTCATGACCCACAATACTGAAGACCGTTCTCCAACGGCTCATTAATTGCCTCAAATAGAAAGAATAATTAAAGGAGGACAAAAAAGCTTTCTTGAAAACAAGCTTACAGTTGGTGGACGAGTCGTGTATTAAAGAAGGAAAGGAAGAGAAATTATCTAGTGCAAAATACCTTTTCAGGACCTACCAGAAAAGGAAATTAATTCAAATTAAAGAGGGACAATAAAAGAGAGAAGTAGACAGAGAAACTTAGAGCATTCATCACAATCGGCTAAAATTTTTCAATTAGGGCTTCCTCTTCTTCTTCTTCTTCCTCATGGAACCCTAATAGAGAAAATAGAGTGAAGAAACAAGAACCGCTCTCCCTCTCTTAGAACAAAACAACAGAAGACTGCTCATCATCAATATCATATAGCAGCCAAAAGGAAGAAAAAGGATCTGACAATCATAGCTCCTGCAAAACATCACGATCATAAGCAGGAGTTCATCATCAGCAGATCCAGTGAAAGAATATAGAAGCTGTTCTTGATACAGGCTTCATAAGAATTCTGAAAACAGAATTCTTCTTCCTCCCTCTTCTTATTTCTCCTTCTCATTCTCAACTGTAAAAGAGTTTTAAGAATCCCTCTTCCAAAGGATTCAGTGGTTCAAGATCTCCTTATCAAAAGATCTGGTTGGTTCAAGATCTCCTTATCAAAAGATCTGGTTGGTTCATGATCTCCTTATCAAAAGTTCAGTGGTTCTAAGAGTCTCCTTGTCAAAAGACTCAGACACATGTGGTGCATTCATACCAGGTGGTAGAAGAGAGGACTACTCACATTTTGAGGAACCTCTATAAAATCTTTGTGTCTTCTAGTTGCTTATTTTCTGTGCTGTCCCATACAGTTTACCTTTTCTATTACTGCTTTTCTTGCTTTACTTAAACAGCTTGTGTTTTATTCTGTGTGTGGAATTGTAGAGCATAACACTTAGTGTTTTTATTGTATTTGCACAAATAGGATAGAAATATATTGTAAATCTCTATTCAACCCCCCCTCCCTCTAGAGTATATCTCAGGGGCACACTGTGCACTTTCAATTGGTATCAGAGGGAGGTTGATCATTATAAGGTTAACACCTTGATCAAAAAAACCTCATACATTTATTTCTATATTACAAATATTTTTTATAAAGAAAAAGAGTACTAAGGATTACGCTTCTTCAAGACCCTCAGTGTGTAACTTGAATAAGTTCACACTCTGGAAGGCCAGAATAAGGCTTTATATGAATTTCATTGATGAAGACATTTATAATGTTCTTCTCACAGGTCCTCCAGCTCCAGTCAGACAAAAGGCAGGAGAATCTTCAACAACTGAGGTTGTCCCAAGAAAAGAATGGACAGAGGCTGAGAAGAAGGTCAAGGCATGTGATGCCAAAGTCATGAATATTCTGGTGTCAACAATATCCGATGACATTTTTCAGAAGGTTGCTGAATGCCAATCAGCAAAAGATATCTGGGATTCTCTCACCAGAATGGTGGAAGGAAGCTCAGATGAAAGAAAGGACAGAAAGTCCCTTCTCATATCCCAGTATGAGAACTTTCAAAAGAAAGCTGAAGAATCTGTTGCTGATATGTATGACGGATTCAGCATTATCATTAATAAGCTCAGAGGCTTGGACAAGGAGATATCATTGACTGAAATTAATGATAAAATCCTCATGTGCTTCCCTAGCTCATGAGATTCAAGGATCTGAGCAATCAGAGAGTCCAGGTGCCACAGAGAAATCTCTACTGAAGCTTTGCTACGAAAGCTTAAGTCATATGAGATGTTACTAAAGAACAGGGCTAAGTCAGAAGAACAGGAAATCACCACAGCTCCTATCCAAAAAAGCCTTGCTCTGAAAGCTTCTGAAAGAGAGCCCTCTACTCCTGAAGATGAGATGTTCAATCTCCTAGCAAGGAGATTCAAGAAATGGGTCAAAACAGAAGACTCAAAGAGAAGAGATAGAGACTCACGGCTCAGGTATGATAAAACTCCAAAGAAGAAGATTATCTGTTTTACTTGCAACAGACCAGGACACATAGCTCCTGAATGCCCACAAGAACAAAGGGACAGAAGCAGCAAAAATGATGAAAAGAAGAAGTCTTTCAAAGGGAAAGACAAGAAGAAAACCAAGGGCTTTATTACTGAAACATGGAGTGACTCAGAAGCAGAGTTAAGCTCCTCATCATCTGAAAGTGATGATGAAGCAGAAGCAGAAGCAGAAGCAGCCTGCATGATGGCACTAGGGATGTCATCAGATGATGAAGAGGAACATGTATCAGTATTTGATGATTTTGATTTTAGTTCAGATGATTTTAAAACCTATTTTAAAGATTTATGTATTGATTACCTTAGGGTAGAAAGAGAATTAGACATAGCTAGAACTGAATTAGAAAACCTTAAACAAGATGACATATACCTAAGAAATCAAGACTTAACAAATGAAATTAATAATAAAGAGTCGGAATTGATTGAACTTAGAAAAGAAAACATAAAGCTAAAAGAAGAGCTAGCAAAGACAAAGGCCTTTGAGGACTCACTCAATGGGAGGAGTTAGAAGCTCAAAGACATCACAGAAAATCTCTCTATGAGATTTAATCACCTAGAATTAGGAGCAGAGCCCTCCACTAGCACAAAAGCACCTAGGAAACCTGCCTGGAAAAATCCAGTATCTTTTGTTAGACCAAATGACTATGAATCATATAAGGACAGTAAAAATACTAAGGATCAGGAAGTTAATACATCAAAGAAAACATCTAGAGATAAGAAAACAAATCTCAACAAAGGAAAGAAATCTCAAGAAAATAATAATGTAGAAAAATTATACAATCAAAGGGTAAAAGCAAAACCTAGGATAATAAGACATTCTGCTGATCTCCTATATTTAGATACATTCTATACTCATTTCAAGTATCAAAACAATAAGTTTGGGAAACCCATCCCTTATCATCCAAATGGGTATCATGAAAGACTCTTCTATTCTTTCATTGAACCCTACAATGGTAAAAGCAATGGGCCCAAGGTAACCTGGGTTCCTTCTAATGTTTGAATTACTTGTGCAGGGTAAGGAATGGAGCTATCTAGGAGATGGTAAGAAAAGGAATAAAGAACTAAACTCAATCAAGGGAGTACTACTTCTCTTAATTCCCTTGTTATCTTTATAGTTCATAAAATTATTATCATAAACTCTACTTTCAATAAATATAATTGCTGGAAAAAACAGCAAGAATTTTCTAAGGAAATGGATCTGCTCATTCATAGGTGCGTCGAATAAAAGTCGACGTACCATTGATTTCTACTCGATGTTAGCGTCAAGAAGCACTCCGAGTGGATAATGTTGGAGTTACCATTGTGATCTAGAAGTGGTCAAACATGTAATGTCATTGCCAACGCGATATGAGCCTGCAGGGTCGCACATAAGAGCATGTGGAGAAGTTGGAAGATTGACTGTGTTGGTAAAGGTTACCAATCACCATATAGAATCGGGGAGGTAAAGCAAATGTTGCTGTCGGAATTCGTCGGATATGATTCGTCGGATTCGTCGGAATTTGTCGGATCGTTCGGGGGAAACTCGACAAATTATCACAGAGACCCTTAACTCGGCAAATGTTGCCGTCTGCTATGATTCGTCGGATTCGTCAGATTGTTCCGTGGAAACTCGACGAATTGTTACAGAGATCATTAACTTGGCAAATGTTGCCGTCTGATATGATTCGTCGGATTCGTCGGATTGTTCCGTGAAAACTCGACGAATGTTGTTCCGTGGAATCCCGACGAATTGTTACAGAAACCCCAATTCTGCTGTGTGGTCTGCGGATAGCGATTCTTCTAGAAGCATGTTTATGCTTTGGGTATAAATAGATCTTCTTTTAGGGTTCTTTAGTGTGACGAAAAGTTCAGCCGATGGAAGGAGTTCCGCCTCTCGCCCGAACCCTAGACGGAAAGAGTTCCGCCGCCCCATTCGCCTCCGCCGACCTCCTCTCCGGCGATCGTCGTCGTGATTGTTCTTCCTGGAGCGAACCTAGCAGTTCGTGGAAGTGCAAGGTGCAGTCGTTCTTCTCCCGGCTCGTGTGGATCACTGTAGAGATGTAGACATCATTCTACGTGAGGACTCTCGCATAGCCGCTGACAAGACTCATCTTCTTGGAGCACCTAGGTTGGATTCGATCCAACTCCACTAAGGTAATTTATGCCTAGTAGTTTTCATTACTTCTTGATTCAATATTCATGGCCGATCCGAATCTTTTTGGGTTGTTTCTCTTTATTTCCGCTGCGCCTACATACGATGTATGGTTGTAGAAAAACCCAACAGTGGTATAATAGATAGGTTCTGGTCAGGAATGTTGTTTCAGAAGTTAGGTTATTCCAGTACGTGCAAATCTAGGTATTTGGAAGCGTTCTAAATGTCAAGATTTCTTCCTGGAACATCAAAAGTTGATGATTTTTTCCAAGGGAATGTGGTGGTGATTTTGAAAAATTTGGACGGGGCTCTGCCCCGCACCCCGCAGGGGCTCTGCCCTTTGACCCCGCCCGCTGATCGGTCAGCGGGACCACCGCCAGGGGCGCTGCCCTTTGGACCCCGTTAGGGGCTCTGCCCATAAGACCCCGCCAGGGGCACGACCCCTTGGAACCCCGTCAGGAACGTCTGGGATTTTGTGGTAATTTCTAATTGTTAGAAATTGTTGTCTCCTTAGCAGTAACCGTCCCTCAAGTGGTTAATGAACCCTTGTATTGTTTTAAGATTTTGAATCCAACAATGAGAGACGAGCTTGTCTACTGCTTTGAGTCGAGTTGTCTTTGCCTTTGTCCAATGCATGTAAATCTGAAGATTTGGAAGAGTTCTAAATGTCCAGATTTAGCCCTTTCGTCTATCAAAGGTTGATAGTCTTATGTTGTGCACATAAGAGATGCATGTGGATTTTAGAAAGCTTGTTTTTCTGTGGATGTGCACTTTGATCAAATGTTGATCATGGTTAAGTGTTAACCTATTATTAAAAATTAAAATCCCTTCATCAAATATTAAGTGTTCAGATGCCTTCCGATGGATGACACTCTTCCTGCCTCGATCGATGAAGTGTGGGCTTGCCAAAGCAAGGTGCATTAATCTATCTTGGTAAGGGTGCGAGCGGATAATTGTGATATCCCACTGTCGACATCGGGTCTAACTTAACTAGGTGACCTCAAAGGTTGAGTGCCTAGAGGCATAGGGTTGGCATGCACCATATGATGGATGTGAATAAGGAGTTATTCACCAGCCATACAAGAGTTGCATGAGGATGCAATTGGCAAGCGTTGCCTACCTAAATAATCGCATTATGAGAGGAACGCCAAAGCGGACTCGTGGTGTTGGTGAAATACGGATCTTGTCCACTAAGAGAGTAGCTCGCATGGACTCTCCGAATTGATAGTGAGGGCTATCGATTTGAATAAAATAGTGGGAGTATTTAATTGAAGTCCAAATTAAAATAAGTTGTATTTTGAAATTTTGGTATTGATTAAATTCTGCATGAATTCTTGTAGAATTCCATGGAAGTGGTTCACATTCCACTTTGTCCCTGAGAGCTATCCTTGAGAAGGACAAGCTAAGTGGGACGAATTACATGGACTGGTATAGGAACCTGAGAATTGTTCTCAGGCAAGAGCGAAAGCTCTACGTCTTGGAAGAAGAAGCCCCCGAGGAGCCGACCGGGAACTCGTCCCGTGTTGATAAGGATGCTTATAAGAAGTATACCGATGACGCCTTAGACGTCGAGTGCCTTATGCTTGCCACCATGAACTCTGAGCTTCATAAGCAACACGAGAACATGGGGTGCAAGGAGATTGACGAGCACCTAAAGAAAATGTTTCAAGGGCAAGCTCGTCAAGAGAGGTTCGATGTCACGAAGGCCTTATTTCAGTGCAAAATGGGAGCTCGAGACTCAGTTGGTACTCACGTACTCAAGATGATTGGGTATATTGAGAACCTGGAGAGACTGGGTTTTCCTCTGGGTCAAGAGTTGGCCACAGATCTTATCCTGCAATCGTTGCCGGATAGTTATGAGCAGTTTGTCTTGAACTACAACATGAATGAAATAGACAAGACACTGCCCGAGCTCCTAGGCATGTTGCGAACTGCCGAGATAAACATGAAGAAGGCCAAGCCTGCTAGTCCCATATTAATGGTACATAAAGGCAAGGGTAAGGCCAAGGGCTTCAAGAAGACGAAGGTGGAACCTAAGTCACATCTTGAGCCCAAATCTTCTGCGCTGAAAAAGAAGAGCACCGTGAAGGAAGGGAAATGCCACCACTGTGGCAAGGCTGGTCATTGGAGGAGGAATTGTCCTTCGTACATTGACGGTCTGCGGAAAATGAAGGGAGGTATGACTTCCGCTTCGAATATTTACGTTATAGAGATAAACTTTTCTGCTCCTTCATCTTGGGTATTGGATACCGGATGTGGTTCTCGCATTTGTACAAATGTGCAGGAACTGGGAAGGAGGAGATTGCTGAGTAAAGGAGAGGTGGACCTGCGCGTCAGCAATGGAGCAAGAGTTGCTGCTGTAGCCGTAGGGGTTTACCGTCTTTCTTTACCCAGTGGGCTTGTAATAGAACTTAATAATTGTTATTTTGTTCCGGCCATAACTAGAAACATTATATCCATTTCATGCTTAGACATGATTGGATTTTCTTTTATAATTAAGAACAATTGTTGTTCTATATTTAAGAATGATGTTTGTTATGCTGTAGCTCAATTGTTTAATGGTCTTTATGTTTTGAACCTGGACCATCCGATCTATAATGTAAATAATAATAAAAGACTAAGAACAAATGACTCAAATCCTACATATCTCTGGCATTGTCGTTTGGGTCATGTAAACGAGAAGCGCATATCCAAGCTCCATAAAGATGGACTATTGGACTCATTTGATTATGAATCATTTGAGCGATGTGAGTCTTGTTTATTAGGCAAGATGACTAAAGCCCCTTTCACTGGTTATACTGAGAGGGCTGAGGATCTTTTGGGTATAGTAAATAGTGATGTATGCGGACCCATGAGTTCTATGGCTAGAGGCGGGTATTTCTACTTCGTTACATTTACTGATGATTTCAGTAGATACGGATACGTGTATCTTATGAAGTGCAAATCCGAAACTTTTAAAAAGTTCAAAGAGTTTAAGAATGAAGTGGAGAACCAATTGGGTAAAAAGGTTAAAGCACTCCGATCTGATCGAGGTGGCGAATACCTGAGTCATGAGTTCCGTGATCATCTGAAAGAGTGTGGTATTGTATCACAACTCACTCCACCTAGGACACCGCAGCATAATGGTGTGTCTGAGAGGAGAAATCGTACTCTGTTAGACATGGTACGGTCGATGATGAGTCATGCAGACTTGCCTGTTTCCTTTTGGGGTTTTGCTTTAGAGACTGCTGCAATGACACTGAATCGCGCTCCGACGAAAACGGTTCTAAAGACACCATATGAGATATGGACTGGGAAGCGTCCTAGTATGTCATTCATTAAAATTTGGGGCTGTGAGGCATACGTACGACGTCAAATGCCTGACAAGCTGGAACTCAAATCAGATAAGTGTTATCTGGTGGGATATCCTAAGGAAACGAAAGGATATTACTTTTACCTACCGTCTGAGGGCAAAGTGTTTGTCGCAAGGACGGGTGTCTTCTTAGAGAAAGAGTTCTTGTCAAGAAAGACGCAAAAGGTAGAACTTGAAGAAGTTCAAGAACCACAAGTAGTGAATGAACCAGAATTGGATTCTGAGCCAGGACTACAAGATGTTGTAGCTAGAGAACCTGCTCAAGAGACACAAGTCCTACGTAGATCTGGTAGACCAAGATTTGAGCCTGAGAGATATGGATTTCTCGTGTCCCAAATAGGTAATGTGTTGCTTATGGATCATGATGATGAACCAGCGACCTACCAAGAGGCTATGAATGGACCGAACTCTGACAAATGGCTTGAGGCTATGAAATCCGAAATGGACTCCATGTATACAAACCAAGTTTGGAACTTGGTGGAACCACCTGAAGGGGTACGACCCATAGGGTGCAAGTGGGTCTTCAAGAAGAAGACCGACATGGATGGGAATGTACAGACATTCAAAGGGCGACTGGTGGCTAAGGGTTTCAAGCAAATTCATGGTGTCGACTATGATGAGACATTTTCCCCTGTTGCCATGGTAAAGTTCATTAGGATATTGCTTGCTATTGCTGCGTATTATGACTACGAGATCTGGCAGATGGATGTCAAAACGGCTTTCCTAAATGGAAACCTCCTTGAGGAAGTGTACATGACACAACCCGAGGGTTTTGTATCCCCAAATGAAGCCACTAAAATATGCAAGCTGAACAGGTCCATCTATGGATTGAAACAGGCCTCTAGAAGTTGGAATTTTCGTTTTGATGAGAAGATCAAAGAGTTTGGTTTTGTCAAGAATGAGGATGAACCGTGTGTTTACAAGCGAATCAGTGGGAGCATTGTTGTCTTCCTGATATTGTATGTAGATGACATACTGTTGATCGGGAATGACATACCTACCCTGAAGGTTGTTAAGAACAACCTAGGGAACTGCTTTTCTATGAAGGACTTGGGTGAAGATACTTACATACTCGGTATTAAGATCTATAGAGTTAGATCGAAGAAGTTGCTGGGTTTGACCCAGAGTACGTACATTGAGAAGGTGTTGAAGCGGTTCAACATGCTTGAGTCCAAGAAAGGATTTTTGCCCATGTCTCATGGTGTAAATCTCTTTAAGGACCAGTGTCCAAAATCTTGTGAAGATAAGGACCGCATGAAGTTGATTCCATATGCTTCGGCAATTGGGTCAATCATGTATGCAATGTTATGTACTCGACCCGATGTCTCTTTTGCTTTGAGCATGACTGGCAGATATCAGTCTGATCCTGGTGAATGTCACTGGATAGCCGTAAAGAATATCCTGAAGTACTTGAGAAGGACTAAGGATGTATTCTTGGTGTATGGTGGAAAGGAAGAGCTCGTTGTAAGTGGTTACACGGATGCCAGCTTCCAAATTGATAGGGATGATTCGAAGTCTCAGTCAGGGTTTGTGTTTTGCCTGAATGGAGGAGCTGTGAGCTGGAAGAGTTCCAAGCAAGAGACAGTTGCTGATTCTACAACTGAGGCCGAGTATATCGCTGCGACAAATGCAGCGAAGGAGGCTGTATGGATTAGGAAATTCATCGGCGAGCTAGATGTAGTTCCTAGCATTGTTGGTCCTGTAGTTCTCTACTGTGATAACAATGGTGCAATTGCACAATCTAAGGAACCTAGATCCCATCAGCGCTCCAAGCACATACTTCGGCGGTTCCATCTTATTCGTGAGATTGTCGAACGAGGAGATGTGAACATTTGCAGAGTGCCGACTGAGGAGAATATTGCAGATCCACTGACAAAGCCTCTCACGCAGAGAAAGCATGATGGTCATACTAGATCAATGGGTATACGATACCTGAGTGATCAACTCTAGTGGGAGTCTTGTGGGTTGCATGTAAAATATATATTTTATTGGCTGTTTATATTTATTCATATGATGAATTGTGTACCAATTATTTCCTTTTACAATTAATGACGAGTTCTTTTATTACGATATACTGTTTCTATATGATAGAATAAAATTCGTGATAAATACCCTTAGAATGTTCGCTTCCATAGGACATCAAGTACGTGACTTGAATATGAGAGCCTACGATTTCGAAGCTTCATTCATAAAAGGTCCCTGGTCGAGGTATCATCGTAGAAGCTAAGGGTGATGATGATACATTAAGACTAGCATGTGTGTTGACTGATGACCGGTTCTCACAGGTCATGATATTGTGATATCAAGTCATCACATGGGTACTTGTTAGTGAACAAGTTGTACTGGGCAGACCCAACCTGAGACTACTTTGTGGATTGTTACTTAAATGTGTCACAAGTAGGTCTCATTTGACAATGGTGTTGTGGTCCTTTGACCTGAAGTCACAGCATTCATCGAGTGAGGAAGAGCGTGCTTTGATGTCATCTAAAGTCTTCCTTGAAGAAGGTTGATGATAAGGATGGTCGTTGGGTACGTTACGAATCATTTGGGTGTTTGAGTGTGAGCAGATATGGGATTTGTCCTCCTATATAACAGGAGTTGCATCCATGGGCCCCTTGATGGAATTGGACTGAGAAATGCATGGCCATGCTTGGTTGAGTCAATATGTGATATTGAGCTCACCATTCTCTGGAAGTCCGTTCTAGATCAAGAAACTTGGATTGAGCTATTAAGAGGGTGACACGGTCCATGCCTCTAGTTCTTTCCGGATGTAAGGAACAAAGGGACAAAGACAACGCTGGAACATTGGTCATAAAGGCTTATGAGTTATGAACTCTTATTGCTTGGGGAGCAATGATGCATTGCTAGATGCCGCTCATTGTTTGTGAGGTTTTTTTTGTTTGATACTTTCAAAATCAAGTGGGAGACTGTTGGAGTTACCATTGTGATCTAGAAGTGGTCAAACATGTAATGTCACTGCCAACGCGATATGAGCCTGCAGGGTCGCACATAAGAGCATGTGGAGAAGTTGGAAGATTGACTGTGTTGGTAAAGGTTACCAATCACCATATAGAATCGGGGAGGTAAAACAAATGTTGCTGTCGGAATTCGTCGGATATGATTCGTCGGATTCGTCGGAATTCGTCGGATCGTTCCGTGGAAACTCGACGAATTATCACAGAGACCCTTAACTCGGCAAATGTTGCCGTCTGATATGATTCGTCGGATTCGTCGGATTGTTCCGTGGAAACTCGACGAATTGTTATAGAGATCATTAACTTGGCAAATGTTGCCGTCTGATATGATTCGTCGGATTCGTCGGATTGTTCCGTGAAAACTCGACGAATGCTGTTCCATGGAATCCCGACGAATTGTTACAGAAACCCCAATTCTGCTGTGTGGTCTGCGGATAGCGCTTCTTCTAGAAGCCTGTTTATGCTTTGGGTATAAATAGATCTTCTTTTAGGGTTCTTTAGTGTGACGAAAAGTTCAGCCGACGGAAGGAGTTCCGCCTCTCGCCCGAACCCTAGACGGAAATAGTTCCGCCGCCCCGTTCGCCTCCGCCGACCTCCTCTCCGGCGATCGTCGTCGTGATTGTTCTTCCTTGAGCGAACCTAGCAGTTCGTGGAAGTGCAAGGTGCAGTCGTTCTTCTCCCGACTCGTGTGGATCACTGTAGAGACGTAGACATCATTCTACGTGAGGACTCTCGCATAGCCGCTGACAGGACTCATCTTCTTGGAGCACCTAGGTTGGATTCGATCCAACTCCACTAAGGTAATTTATGCCTAGTAGTTTTCATTACTTCTTGATTCAATATTCATGGCCGATCCAAATCTTTTTGGGTTGTTTCTCTTTATTTCCGCTGCGCCTGCATACGATGTATGGTTGTAGAAAAACCCAACAGATAATTCGAATCGAATTCGACGCAGCGTCAAGTTCATATCGACGTATGCATCGACTCAATGGTCGCTGCTAAAGGTCGAGGTAGCGTCGATTGGAAATCGACGCAACGTCGACAGGATTACGTCAACTTAAGGTCTGCTGAACTATCTCGAAGTTACGTCGAATGCTAGTCGACCCAACGTCGATACAACATCGCGCGCATAATTGCCTCTAGAAGCAATTTCGACACAGCTTTGTGCGCCAAATAATAAGTTTTATCGACGGTGCGTCGACCTAAACCCTAAGTTGCGGCGATTCATCTCCTTTTAAGCAATTACAGCGTCGAGATCATTGCGCTTTCAAATTTTCCTCTCCTTGCTCTCATGCTCTCTTGTTCTCCAGTTCTCCCGTGCCTCTCTCTCTCTCATTTTTCTCTGTGTTTGCAGATACCTTTAATCAAATTGCTCCACCCAAGATCAACTCTGGGTTTGACGTCGATATGGACTCATTCGGTGCAAGCGGCAGATAGCTTCAAAGCCATTCTTGGCTTGTTTCAGGAAGCTGACCTAACCAAGCTTATCTCCACAAGGTGTAAGATTCTAGATATGGAACTTACAGAATTCAAGGACAGTGTCCATGCTGCAGATGATGGGTCCCTTCTAGGGACAATTTCTGGACAAGATATCAGCATAACTGATGAAATTCTCTCACAAACATTTGATCTACTTACTGGGAGTGACTCAGAAGAATTGACTGGAGAAGAGACAAAGAATGTCCTGGAGATCATGCAATTCAAGAAAGACAGACCTATAAATCTGAAGAAGATCGACTTGGCAGAAGAGTACATGTTCCTGGCTGACATAGTTGGGAAGGTTTTGTTGTGCAAAATCTCAGCTCATGATGCAATTCCAAAGCAGCAGCTGCAGATTATGGGCACTCTTGTCCTCAAGAAAAAGATAAACTGGGGGGAAGTTACTCATGAGAATGATTGTGCACAAATATGCCCACAAACAAAATGCTTACATGAGAACAATGAGTCAAGTGCTTTTCCAACACTATCCAAGCATCTGCAAATCCAAAGGAGTTCCCATACCTCCTGGTAAAAGGATAAATATTGGGATCTTTTCCAAGTGGACCAGGCAGATTCTAAAGTCTGGTCAGTCTGCACCTTCTCCTCCTCCCTCTCCTCAACAGGATAATGTTTCAGATCTCCCAAGGGATGATGTTCATGCACAACCCTCTCCTCAATAGCAAAATCGTCAGTCCACCTCATCCACTGCAGTTCCTGATTCAACACCTCATATTCCTCAACAACAACCATCAACTCCACCACCACCATCCATTCATATCTCCCCAGAAATCTACCATGCACTCTCCCCAATCCAAGAAGATCTATCTTTATCACCTCCTCCATCTACCTCATCCATCCATCCAATTAACCTTGAGCAAATCATCTCCAAAGCAGTTGTCCTTGCCTCCTCTATATTTGCAGACCTGGTGACTTCCCAAGCAAGAAAATTTGACAGGAAATACTCTCAAATAGAGACTGAACTGCTAGATTCAAAAAGATCTCTCCAGGGTCTCAAGGATTTTGTGTCTTCCTCCATGGTCACAAAGGAGTTCTTAACCTCTCTGGCCAGCAAGGTTAAGAAGGGGGAGAACATCTTGGAGGAAGAGAGACCTGTTCTAGATTTGAGTGGACAGGGTAAAGGTGATGCTGATGAAGCTCCTGCTCCTGACAAAGTGCACAGGTCCAGGGGGAGCCTGTACCAGAGAATCAGAATAAGGAGGAAACAGCTGCAGAAAATCAGGGGGAGCTCCCAGATATTCAGGAGGAGCCTGCTCCAGAAGTCCAAAGGAATCTGGATACAGAGATGGCAGATGTAAGTACAGCAGTAGTTCAGGGGGAGCCTCAGAATGATATTCTGAATGAGGTAGCTCAAATTGCTCAGGAAGCTGCCCAGGAGGCTGAAGTAAATACACACTCTCAGGGGGAGTTTTTCAAGGACAAGATTACTGAAGAAGCAGAAGCATCTCCAGATGCAGATGGTGAAAATCTTCCCGAAGATGATGATGAGCCTCTGAAGATGACAAAAAGGAAGGCTGTGCCAAAAGTATTCTCAAGGAAAAGAAGAACTCCTGAGAAGGAGCAATGAGGCTCAGTTATTCTTTAAAGTCTTAATCTTCCTGGAAAACAGCTATGGAGATCTATATATTTCTTGGCAATTGAATGATATGGCCTGTGATTTCAGTCTGTCATCTTCTTATGTCTATGTTGTCTTGAATGTATTTTTGTTTATATAAAAGGAATGTGTAAAATCACTTTAATCAATCTGTAAAATTTGTTAAGATAAATAGGGGAGATTATTGGAAAAAATTCCTTTGATTTAACTTAACAAATTATCTAAAAAGTGATTTATTTCTTAGGTTGAATTACTCATTGTATAGTGAGGGTAATCTGGTCATTAGATGTCTTAGGATGTCACACTCAACCTAGGGTATCAAGACCATATCAAGAGAAGCACAATTTGGGCAAAGTTAACTGTTGCGTCGAATGAAAATCGACGCAACATCGAGTTATTGTCGACGCTACTCTGACAAGAAGTCCAAACAACTCACTCCTTCTGTCGGAGTAGATCAAGTCGACGCTACGTCGAATAAGATATCGACGTAGAGACTATGGACTTGTCGAAGTACCTAGAGCAGTCGACGCAGCTTCTACTTCAACTCAGCGCAGAAGAAAGAATCTGTCGAAGCCATCTGAAGTCGACGCAACGTCAACTACCATTCGACGCAGATGATGAAGTTCAGAGTTAAGCTTTCAACTCGACGGTTACGTCGATAAGATATCGACGCAACGTCGACAAGCAGACTTGAAACAGAGCAAGAATGAATTCGAAGCTGCTCCTACAAGGAATCGAAGGTGCGTCGATAAGAGAGGAAGAGAACTCGACGCTACGTCGAATACAGTCTGAAAAGAAAATCTTTTCAGTTGTCATTTTGGACCCTCTCTCATGGCCCACAATACTGAAGACCGTTCTCCAACGGCTCATTAATTGCCTCAACTAGAAAGAAGAATTAAAGGAGGACAGAAAAGCTTTCTTGAAAATAAACTTACAGTTGGTGGATGGGTCGTGAATTAAAGAAGGAAAGGAAGATAAATTGTCTAGTGCAAAATACCTTTTCAGGACCTATCAGAAAAGGAAATTAATTCAAATTAAAGATGGACAATAAAAGGGAGCAGTAGACAGAGAAACTTAGAGCATTCATCACAATCGGTTAAACTTTTTCAATGAGGGCTTCCTCTTCTTCTTCTTCCTCCTGGAACCCTAATAGAGAAAACAGAGTAAAGAAACAAGAACTGCTCTCCCTCTCTTAGAACAAAACAACAGAAGGTTGCTCATCATCAATATCATATAGCATCCAAAAGGAAGAGAAAGGATCTGACAATCATAGCTCCTGCAAAACATCACAATCATAAGCTGGAGTTCATCATCAGCAGATCCAGTGAAAGAATATAGAAGTTGTTCTTGATACAGGCTTCATAAGAATTCTGAAAACAGAATTCTTCTTCCTCCCTCTTTTTATTTCTCCTTCTCATTCTCAACTGTAAAAGAGTTTTAAGAATCTCTCTTCCAAAGGATTCAGTGGTTCAAGATCTCCTTATCAAAAGATCTGGTTGGTTCAAGATCTCCTTATCAAAAGATCTGGTTGGTTCATGATCTCCTTATCAAAAGATCAGTGGTTCTAAGAGTCTCCTTGCCAAAAGACTCAGGCACAGGTGGTGCATTCCTACCAGGTGGTAGAAGAGAGGACTACCCACATTTTAGGGAACCTTTATAAAATCTGTGTCTTCTGGTTGCTTATTTTCTGTGCTGTCCCATATAGTTTACCTTTTTTATTACCTCTTTTCTTGCTTTACTTAAACAGCTTGTGTTTTATTCTGTGTGTGGAATTGTAGAGTATAACACTTAGTGTTTTTATTATATCTACACAAATATGATATAAATAATTTTTAAATCTCTATTCACTTTCCCTCTAGAGTATATCTCAGGGGCACACTGTGCACTTTCAGTACACCCGAAGAGGTGATTTGGAGGGTACTGGAGTTGGGGTTGGAAGGTGTGGTGGAAGATGAGACGTAACAGGTACGGTAGGACGTGGTAGTAGTGGAGGTGGAGGAGCTGGATGGGGAGAGTGAAAAGGTTGGTCTTCGTTGAAAGTTACATCCGCAAAAATGACAACATTGCGATCGTTGGAAGAGTAGCACACATACCCTTTCTGAGTGCGGGAGTAACCAACGAACATATATTTGGTAGTACGAGGAGCAAGTTTATCAGTGGAAGGATCAAGATAATGGACATAATAGGTACAACCAAAAACACGAGGTGTGACGAAAAAGGGGGGCGTGGAAGGAAAAAGAAGACTAAAAGGAGTCGCAAAGTTGAGAATGGAGGAGAGCATGCGATTGATAAGATGACAGGCTGTAGAAACAGCGAAGTTCCATTAAAGGTTAGGTACCTACATTTGAAACATCGGTGAGTATGCGACCTAAAGAAGGTGACGGTTTTTGCGCTCGGCCACACCATTTTGTTGGGGCGTATAAGCACATAAAGTTTGATGGATGATTCCAAACTCAGTACAAAGATTAGTAAAAGCATGGCTTGTGTATTCACGCGCATTGTCGGTGCGGAGTATCTTAAGAGAACTGGAAAACTGAGTATGAGTCTCCGTAATAAAAGCACGAAAGATAGAGGTTACTTCAACACGATCACAAAGTAAATACAATCATGTCATGTGAGAGTAATCAATAAATATAATCAAGTAACGATAACCATAAATACTAGATGTTTTATAGGGTCCCCAAATATTAGAGTGTACTAAAGAAAAAAGGAGCATTGCTCCGAGTACAATTAGGGAGAAAAGACGAACGATGCTATTTTTCGAAGATACATGATTCACAAGTAAAGTCATTGAGGGAGATATCGGGAAGAGCTTTCTTGAGGATTTGGAGGGGAGAATGCCCAAGACGTCGATGTCAATCAACAGAAGTGACAGATGAGAGAACCGTGGGTGGAACATCCAAGATATAGAGCTCATTAGACAGTCGCCATTTACCAATGATATTCTATATCCGTCGATCCTGCACAACAAAAGATGAGGGAGAGAAGGTTACACAACAATCAAGGTCTTGAGTAAGACAACTAACAGAAAGAAGGTTAAAAGCCTAAAAGGCGATCCCGGAACGGTGTGAAAATGGTGAAGATGGGCATCGGGCATCCTACTATATATGAGGATGTCATCGAAATAGACTACTAAAAACTGACCCATGAATGGTTGCAAGGCCTGAGTCATCATCCTCATAAACGTGCTCGGGGTGTTGGAGAGCCTGAATGGCCTCACTAACCACTCGTACAATCAATCTTGGGTTTTGAAAGTCGTCTTCCATTTGTCGCCCTCACTATCCTAATTTGGTGATACCCACTTCGTATGTCCATTTTAGAAAAAACTTGGGCACCAGCTAACTCATCAAAGAGATCATCTAGGCGAGGAATAGAGAATCTATACTTCACAGTAATCTTGTTTATAGCCCTGTTATTGATGCACATGCACCAACGATCGTCCTTCTAATGGGTAAGGAGGGCAGGGACGACACAAAGGCTAAGGCTTTCTCGAATGAATTTCTTCCGAAGAAGCTCGTCTACTTACCGCTTTAACTCGGCATGCTCAACGGGATTCATTCTATAGTGTCGCAAGTTGGGCAGGGATGCCCATGATACTAGATCGATGGCATGTTGGATGTCCCAGGTATGGGGTAGCTCAACGGGGAGCTCGTCAGGTAGGATATCTGCATACTCATCTAGTATATTATAGACGTCAGGATGGATAACAGGTTCGGTAGGGGCTTCAATGACTTGGGAGGCCCCACAACATAGATGACGTCGGACTCACGACTCTCAAGAATTCTCCTGACCTGATGAGCTGGAGGGGCTTCGACGTGCTAGTGCTCACCGAAGGAGTGATCTTGCCCCCGGGGGAGTCCTTGGGCTTGGTTGGGACAAGGGTAATCTTGCGCCCTTTGTCGTAAAGGACACGGTTTTTCGATCTCCCAAAACAGTCACGTCTCGATCATAGAGTCAGGGCCTTCCCGGCAATACATGTGCGACATCCATCGAGATCACGTCGCACCATACTTGGTCCTCAAAGGATGCAAGACTAATCGGGAACAGACATCTTTGGGTGACCTGAATCGCGGTCTCATCGACCCAAATAACTCTATAAGGATGCGGATGCGGCTCGGGTGGCACTTTCAAGCGTTCTAAGACCTTCTGGGCTACAATGTTTATGCAGTTACCACTGTCAATAGCAAGCATGCATACGCCACCCGCACTAGAGGAGTATGTGTAGAATATGGTCGTGCAGAATGAGGAGTATTGACTATTGAGAAGGCGCTGAAGGACTCCCATCCTAATGCTCTTTCGGCGTCGCTCACCCATCCTTCCTCCACGGTCGCGACAACATCCTTCGCAGGGGTCACATCAACATTTGCACTAGCGTTAGTTTCCTCCTCAATGAGTAGATTCCTTGTGGGGCAATGAGCCACCACATGTCCCCTACATGAACACCTAAAGCATGGAATACCACTAGGCTTGTCATCTGAAGGAATGATCACCTTCCCTTTCGTGTCGATGGGGGCACGAAAAGAATTGGGAGCAGCCAAAGGCGGGGGAGAGGGCTTCCTAAAAGTCGAGCCATATGGTCGAGATGCAACTTGTCGGAGGGCAGATGATCGAAGGTATTGCTCGTATTCCAGATCCATCTGATAAACCTGCTCGACCGTCTCTAACCTATGGGAATCAGCTCGCGACGGATGCCCGCTCTCAAACCCGACCGAAAACGGGAGGCAGTAACAATGGCCTCTTCGTGGAGGTTGCTTCTCACAACAAGTTCATCGAATTGTGCCATATACTCTGTTACAGAGTGGGTTCCCAGTCGGAGAGCATATAATTGGTCAAGTAATTGATTCTGATACGATGCATGCAGATATTTCTCTTTCAACCTTTTCTTCATTTCAGTCCATCTTGTGATGGGATAGTATCCCTCTCGCTTCAGAGACTGCTCAAGGTTAGTCCAATAAATCTTCGCTTGCCCCTGGAGCCGCATCATCGCGAATCTAACACGACGCTCATCGGTCATTTCAAACCAATCGAAATAGTGATCCATGTTCATCAACCAATCACTGAAAGCTCTAGGATCCAGCTGGCCATCAAAGGTGGGGGCATCGACACAAACACGATGAGTTGATATCATCCTCGGCTGGAGGAGTCCGACAGGGAACCAGTGGGTAGTCCCCATACTCATCATATTCAGGTCGAGACTGTGGAGGAAAATGCTCTCTGCGTGGTTGAGGTTGCGGCGGCCGATACCATCCTGAGGGTGGAGCGGCCTAATGGGTGCGACTCGGGGATAGTGATTATAGACGAGCTCAGGGTTCCGCCTCGCAGTGCGCATCTGGTCTCTGGCTGGTAAATCTCTATCTAATCCTTCGGTCTGGATAAAGGTATCACGATCCTCGTCCAAATGACCATTCCTAAACCTAATTGTCTCATGTGGCCTTGGGGTGGATTGACCAGACTCTCTGGTATTTTCTAAGGTCTCTACCCTAGTAGTCAAAGTAGCGACCTCATCTTTTAAATCATCGAGTCTAGCGTCAATCCAATCAAATCGGTCTAGTAAGAATTTTTGAAGGTCACCCATGGACATGTCCACGTTCGAGCTAGCCGCTTGGACGCTTGTGATGTTTGTGCCTGGCATGGACAATCTATATGGCTTACCGCTACGAAGCATAAAGTGGCCCAACCTGGGCTCCGATACCAACTGATGTAGGGTAGAGCGGTGAGTGTGTTCAGACACATAAAACACAATGCTTAGTGATGGTGAGTGTGCAAAGTGGACTCGTGACCAATGCGTGTGTGCACTGAAATTAAAATGCATGCAAGTTTTTCGTCGTTAGATTAACACTTTAATAATGAAATCAGAAGACTTAGCAAAATATTCAGCAGCTCGCAAATATAGTGAAAACAAACGAGTTTAGATCTTCCACTTGGCGTGCACAAGTAAGAATACCAAGCAATTGAATCTCACAATCTATATTGATTAATTAGAAAGGTAAACGATTACAAAATAGCCTCCACTAAACAATACAAACATTTATAATGCACAATAAAGGAACCACACAACCAAAACTATAAGAGTTACAAGTATTAGGGCTGCTTTGAGGTGCTCGGTGGATGTGGAGAGGGGTCCGGCGGATGTAGGGTGGATAAAGAGAGGGGTATGGGCTGGAAGTTATTCGTGGAGGTGCGGAATACGGCAGATATGGAGCGGGGAAGTGAATTTGGCAGTGGGAAGGGGCTGGACAGCATGGTTTAACAGCGGGGAGGTTCTGATGGTAAGATTTTAGAGTGGGGAGGGGATGGAATGCTGAAATCTAAGGCGAGGAGGGTCGGGCCTGCTGTGGGGAGATGCTGGAGGATGTATTTTGAAGTGTAGAGGGGCAGGTAGGCTAGGATATGCAGCGGGGAAGGAAGGAGAGGCACAAATCTGGGATGTGGAGGGCTGGGGAGGTGCGGGAATGAGGTTACGGGAGGTATTTTGGAGCAGGACGGGAAGGGGAGGCTCGGCTCTTAGGTGGGGAGGTAGAGATGGCCGCGTACTTGAACGGGAAGGGAGGAGTGGCTCGGTTGAGGGTTGGAGAGGGGAGGAAAACCTGTTAGGAGATGGTAGAAGGAGGCCGGAGATGGCAGGAGGCGGAGAGAGGTGGAGGAAGACACGGCCTAGGCGTCGGCACCAAGGATATAGGCGCCGACTTCAGCACCGACGGGATCCAAGCCATTTTCTCGTCAAAACTTAGATG
Organism: Dactylorhiza incarnata; assembly: GCA_033032865.1. Lineage (NCBI taxonomy): Eukaryota > Viridiplantae > Streptophyta > Magnoliopsida > Asparagales > Orchidaceae > Dactylorhiza > Dactylorhiza incarnata. The sequence continues at coordinate 6,545,630 of JAWHQI010000129.1, read as the reverse complement.
AAGAACCCCAAATCAGCCCCATACATGCATATATATATGAGATGGGGGTTTAGGGCATCCATCATGGATTGTTAATGGATGCTTAAACCCACAAAATAGGCCATAGAAAAAATCCAAAAATAATAAACAGCGGGTCAGGTGTGGATGTGGCCCGGATCATCGAGATGCAGCTCCAATCAACGTCAGCGGCATGTATAGACATGCATGTGCTCTGGATGGCGGTCATGGCGATCCTCATCAAGTTATAACTTCCTAGTTCTTTTCTTTTATATACAATAGCATCATAACAGTGAAAACTTTATTAGAAACTACTGGATGAAATAACAATGTGCAGATCCCTTCTTCAATTAAGAGAGTATAGAAAAAACTAAGGTTGCTCGTAAAAACCTGAGGTGGAGTATGGCCAAGAAGTTCATGCAATGGTCTTGTATCTGCCAATGGATGCTCTACTGGAAGTTCACAGACAATCCGATTCAACACCTGCATATGATTCAATTTTAACGGCTAGAATGTATCAAGGATTATTTTGTGCAAGCAAAACTACTACATACATGAGTTTAAGATACAAATAGAACAGAGGGTAGAAGGAAAATATAAGAAGGTATTGGACCAATTAAGGAGAAGTACAATAAACCAAATTTAAAACATCGAGGGATAAAAAAAGTAAAAAATACCTCTGCTTGCCGACCAGCATGTAACCTGACACCAAAAGCATCATACATGACCTGAAAATATTCCAACTTAGCACTTGTTACGTCATTCTAGAAAACAAGAGATCATGGATATCCCTTGTGCAGGGAGGTAAACTATGGGTTTTAACTTATATCAACAGGCGATCACGCATGAGGTCTGCCCCCACCCACCCACCCCGGATTGCGATGGTACCCGAGTATCACTTGAGTGACAACTATTCATTGGGGACACTGCGCAGCTGCTAGTATCCATAAACAACCAAATAATTATTGGCTTTTATGCTAGCTTTATATAGTAAAAAACTACATAATCCGTTGGATCAAGGAAATTAAAATCAAGGGCTATGCTGCATGGGGGTAGGGATCAAGGCCTATGTTGGATGGGGGTAGGGACGGGATACGAGATACTATATAGTACGGATAGTGAATCAAGATTTTCAAAAATCCTAAGATACGAGATAGATTTTTACTTTTTAATTATTTAAATATAAATACAAATTAATATGAAGACATACGTAACATTTTATTCTTCTTTATTTTTTTCAAACATTATATCTCACATTTCATTTCGTATATTAAATGAATACAAGATTTATGTCACAAAAATGCATCATATTCTAAATATGAGTCATGAATCAAAATATGTAATCAATTGAATCCTACCACTTATCATTCAACATTTTCTCTTTCACATGTCTCTCCATCTCACCATCACAATACACACATTTCTTGGGTATTTTCGAGCATACTCAAGCGTATTTGGTAATGTTCGAAAGTATCCTAGAATTTTGTCTAGAATTAAAAGAAAAAAATTCTGAGAGTTACGATGACGGATTTCCAAGATTTTTCCGACTCTGAAACGTTATGGATACGACACATAAGGCCGTTGCAAGTACCGTGCTTCGAAGATAAAAGGGACGTGATGGTCCTATTTAGGACCATGACCACCCAAAGTTTATCTTTTAAATATAGTATAGATAAACCATGTGGTGAGGATCGCGCCACAATTTGGATCCACAGTGACGATCGAGACCATTCATTTCTAGCGAATTGCTGATCTGGGATTTTATGTATTATTTAGCTTGTTTTTGGAGGTCGTTATGATCGGAGAATCATGACCGTTCGTGGCTCCTCCTTAGTCTATATAGAAGGCTCTATTTGACGACACTAAAAATTAGAGAGAAAATCCTCCTTTTGATCATCGGTGCTGAAGCCGGATTCCGAGTGCGAAGCTCGGATTTCCATCCTTTACCTCTCCTTTGAACGGCCAATCCAAGGTCTCCTCCGTTTCCGGCCACCATCCCTCCACCACCGCCACCTCTAGCTATCATCCACCACCGCCGATCACCACCAAGATCGTCTGAAATCCACCGACCCCACTTCCCCATAACTTCCTAGCAATCACCCTCACTACCCATAATATCCACATAACTACCTATAACTACACATGACCACCCAAATACCACAACTAACTCCATATTAATACATCCTCAATTAATTCTTATGCACCACAAGAGCCGGTCCAAATTCCCCGCTATCTAAACAGAGGGTCTACTCCCCCCTCTACCCCACTAGTAGGAAATCCAACCCCACCTCAACCTCCCAGTATTCCCCACCTGCGCCTGCAATTTCTCCTCCCAAGGGCGCGCCTAGGTTCCCCCAACAGACCACCCTCACCTCCTCGTATTCCCCATAAACAAAATTCCTTGACCTCCATCCCCCCCTCATCATCTGAACCCTCCCCCCTTTTCCCCCATTTTCCTACAACTTAACACAAATTCCCTCCTCCACAAACATTCCCCAACCTTTCCCAACTCATACACAGCCATCTACTGCCCCTGACAGCTCCCCAAGATCAATTGGAGTGTGTATACCTCTCAGCCAGTAGCAAATCAACTACCATTCATCCTTCCGCCTTCGCTCCAACTTTAGATTTCTATCCTGACTACCGTTGAGCCTTCTATTATGTAATTATTATGAGTTTATTGATTGGTTGTAATTCCTTCCGGATTCAACAGAAGGGAGCATCAGAGAAAAGATAACATCAGAGAGAAGAGAGGAAAGCAATTCACCTCCATCAGAGAGCATCAGATAAAAGAGAATATAGCATGCAACCCTAAAAAGAATATTAGAAAAATTGCAGTGCAGACTGTGCAGTTACTATAATCGAGAACCACCAAGCATCAGAATTCAGAAACCAGCAGAAGTCATATAAATCAGAGCTCAAATAGATGAGAGATTGAGAGTTTAAAGAGAAGAGATCATCAGAGACCATAAGAAGCCCTAAAAAATTTGCAGTGCAGTTGTTATAACCGAGAACCACCAAACATCAGAATTCAGAAACCGGAAGAAGACGTGGAAACCAGAAATCATAGATGAGAGATTGAGAGTTCAGAGAGAAAAGAGCATCAGAGACCAAAAGATAGAATCTTAGGGAAGAGAGGAGAGCATCAAATAAGCTTCAGCCATCACCAGAGAGAAGATAGCGTGCAATCCTAAATTAAATTTAAAAAATTGTAGTGCATTTGCTATAACCGAAGAACCACCAAGCATCATAAACCAGAAGAAGCCCTACAAAATTTACAAAGCAGTTATTATAACCGGAGAACCATCAAGCATCAGAGAGGAGAGAAAAGAACTTCGAGAGATGAGATGAACCAGAGAAGAACTGCTTGAGTGCCGACGCAGAAACCATAAGTCATAGAAACCAGATAATATTTTGACTTCGGTGCTTTTGCAGAAACATGAGAGGCAAGGAGAAGAACCAGAAGAGGTTGAAAAACTAGCGAGAATGTCGTAGAAAACAGGGAGAAGAACCAGAGAAGCCGTAGAAACCGGGGAAAAGAACTAGAGAAGAGCGCCGGAGAGTTGAGAGAGATGTTAGGGCACTAGAAGAATGGAAAAGGGTTTGCTCGGAGAGTAATTAAGGGGGCGAGTTGAAACGACGGTTTTAACAAAAATATTTAATAAAATAATAAAACAGGCGACATATCGCCCGTTTTCACGACCGATATATCGGAAACGGGCCGATATATCATCTGTTTTGTTCAAAACATTATTCACCAAAGGTAAATCGGAAATGTGTTGTTTTAGGTACAAAACCTTCACGTCGGACGATATGTCGGCCGATATCTACAACACAAGTTGAATCTTGTGTTTATTCTTAAATTCGTGAAATATTGTATCATACTCTTTGGGTCAAGCCTTGCGTAACTTGTCGGACTTTATTCTTTCAAATATTTTATTCTCTGGCACTCTTGAACGTGTACTACATTATTTGTTCCAGTAATAGAAACTCTACTCAATCGTGATTGTTGTGTCATATTATTTATAATTTCAATTGTTGTAAGTCTGGGTGCCAGCTTAGAGTCTAGCTCGCATATGCATCATCTTTAGTCGACATACGCCCCGTTAGAACATACCCTATGTCAACATGTCGGTTGATCCAAGCCACCAACCTTTATGATGAAGACAAATGGGAAAATCGGGAAAATCAAACTTCTGGTAGGCTGATCTTTTCATGGGTTCACAAAAATAAAATCAAATTTCATATTCTAGATAGAAATCTACCATTTATTATTTAAGAGTTGCAGTATATCTCAGTCATAGAAAGAACATAAGCCTGTAGTTCAAAATGGTATGCAGTATGCTAGAGTACTATCCAAAAGGTTGTAGGCTCCAGCTTTCATGTTGTTTTCCCTTTAGGACTCATTAATGTTATTAAGAAACTTCGTTCTGAGTTTCAATGTTTATATGATTCCAATTAGAACTCATTTGAAAATAAGTTGATTCCTGATGCTCTAAAGGAAAACAACATAATCATCATTACTTATCCAAATTGTTTAAGGACAGCTTTCTGAATCCCATTCTCCAATAATTCCAACTGAGTGCTCCCTGAGGTGTAATTGAAATATCGCCTTAGTTCTATCCATGCTATCTTAGGTGTATTTATTTTCTTTCTTAATCCTTCAAGATAGCTTTTATCTATACATTTATTGGATGCCTTCTATACATTTTGTTGTACATATACACACTACCTAAATCCATTTTCTATGAACCTTAAATGGAATAAAAGTCACTCCAACCATTTTTGTAAAAATATAATCATTTCTTTAATTTATACTTCCTAGTTTTTTTTTGCATACCAACCTTTCCTCTAAGATATAATCATTTATTTAATTTGCACTTCCTAGTTTCTCATACATACAACTTGATATTATTATTTTCACCACCCTCAACTAAGCTATGGATGAATATTCATACTATCATGCACTTGAATGCAAATAGTCAGCACAATTATAGTTTCTAAAACTTATCAAGTCTCCACAAATATTCATACTATCATGCACTAGAAGGATCGGGCTATGTCATATCAGGAGGGCAAAATACATTTGACGCGGGATGAATCTATAGGCGACGGACACGGGATTCTCAGCTAGATGCAATGCGAGCAATTAAAAACAGATGCAAACGTCCACGACAAACCCTAAAATGATAATGCAGATGCGACATGCGAGCAAGCAGACGACACTTGACCGATGAATGGAAAGCTCATAACATAAACCCTAATGCAAATGCGACACTTCACTCATATAAGAACTTCCGAAGAGCAATTAATTAAACAATATTTATTTTAAAACTCCCATAGGCGTCACAATTGATTACAAATATTGCAATTTAAGGAAGTAGATAATAATTGCAACTAAATGAGAGAGCACTAAGATTAGAATGCAGGGAGAGTAAATAATACACGTCTAAATAAAGAAAATTCAGTCAACATTAATTAAGCCCAATATTACAAGAAATATAACGGTGCATTTGTATAATGTAATGAATTTGAAAATAAATGTGGACTCACAGAGTAATTGGAATGAGGACGTAAGCGTGGAGATCTGGTGCTTGTAGATGTGGTGTAGGTACTCTGGAAAAACAACGTCGTTGGACGACGGAGGCCTACCGGAGAAGGGAGGGTGGCTGTTTTGGGGCTGGGGTAGCTAGTTGGGGATTTAGGAGGGTCAAAGCTTAGAAGGTAGTAGGGGGCGTCCAAGGCTCCCAGAGGCTAGAAGGAGGTTGTGGAGGTGGAGGCAGAGATACTGGAGGTCGGAAGGGGCTGAGGAGGCTGGCCGAAGCTAAAGGAGAAGGTGACTAGGATTTTCGAGGTGGAGAAGGGGCGGTCAGAGGTCGGAGAGGGCTGAGGGGAGTTGAAGGAGGCGGCAGATGGGGCTGTAAAGGTGGATAAGGGGCGGTCAGAGGTCGTAGGGGGCTGAGGAGGCTGGTTGGAGCTGAAGGGGGCGGCGATTGGGACTGTGGAGGTGAAGGGGCAGCCTGAGGTCGGAGAAGGGGCGGCCGGAAGTCGGAGAAGGTAGTAGATGATGGATAAATAAGGATCTGTCGGCGGGAGCAATCGCAGGAAGAGGGATGTCGTCGAAACCGTAGAGTCCTGGGGCTCAGCTGGCTCGAGAAGGTCGACGGAGGCTCTAGGAACAATGAGATGGGTTGGCAGCAATGGAGAAGAGATGGAGTCAGCACCAGCGGCTGTAGTGTCCCTCGGCATCGCACCGAAAGGCGCGAGAGTCAGCACCAGCGGCGTGACCGAGCGACTTCAATTTTTGGAAGCCAAAATTCTTAATACCCCCTTGCCTTAGCAGTTGATGAGATATAAGTAAGAGAGGGATCTAAATTAAACCAGTTGACGGTTTTAAACCAGTTGACGGTCTTAATAGGTAACATGCTCAGATCGAAACCTAAAGACTACAGTCATAGGAAATATAGTCAGCAATAAAGTGAGCAATAAACTGAAGTTTATCATTTTGGTGAGTAATGGGTAGGTAATGGGTAGTTCAAGATCTGGATAAGGACTTGACAACAATTCAGAGGATGGTGAATAGAGGGTGTTGTTAAATTTGAAGATTTATTTACTTTTCACACCTCTTTACCAAATTAGTAGGTGCGAATAAGGGGAGGAAGACACTGATGTGAAGGAGATGTGACTGACTGTTGGAGTTTCTGAGGTGATCTCAAAGCAATCAACAGTTAGTCTTACTGCCAACGCAATATGAGCCTATAGGGTCGCACATAAAAGTGCTTGGAGAAATTGGAGAAAGAATTGAGTTGGCCTTGCTTATATAGGATATGAGTGGAGGACCAATCCTGTGACTGTTTGGAATTAAGTTGAGAATGTCTCAATGGGAGATCGTTTAAAAGGTTTAAACGAATGAATTTATACTTGACAAATTCGGCTAAAGTGTTTAACCGAACTGTGTCAAATTCGGCTAAAGGGATTAAACGAATTCGGCTAAAGGGTTTAGACGAATTCGGCTAAGTCAAAATTCGGCTAAAGGGTTTAGACGAATTTATATAGCCGAATTTATATAGTCGAATTCGGTTATAGTGTATAGTCGAATTCGGTTATAGTGTATAGTCGAACTGAAGGCATTCGTCGACCGCTGAGACGGCAAAAGGCTAGTGTAGTGAGTTCGTCGAACGCAGGCCTCTTGAGTTCGTCGAACGCAGGCTTCTTTGAGTTCGTCGAACGCAGGCTTCTTCGAGTTCGTCGAACGCAGCCTTTGGTATATAACAGCTCACGATCTTAGGGTTCGACACAGATATAGACATACAGACGCAGATATTGCGGCCGACCCTTTTTCGTGTTTTGTGAGAGCAGCGCCGGAAGTGTTCCGCTATGGCTTATCTCCTCTTCCGACAGTTGCCGCCTCCCTTGTCTCGGATCTAGCAGTCCGTGGGGACGCTGAGAGCTTATCTTCTCCGACTCATTCCTTGTTCGACAAGGCATTGAGGTTCTCCTCCACTTGTGTGGATCTCTGTAGAGGGGCCGATCCATTTCGGTTCTTGGAACTTAAAATTGGTTCTACCAGAAATCAGTGAGGAGCATCTTGATTGAGTATCGACTCAATCCCGCAAAGGTATATCGTTTTGTTGCCTTTTTCTATTTCTTGATTCATGAAATCCGCAAGATCCTTTTAACTCTTTGGGTTGTTCTTGTTATTTTTCCGCTGCGCATATGTGATATGTTGTCCACTTTATTGTTAAGAAAACCCAACAGTGGTATCAGAGGGAGGTTAGCAATCAAGTGCGTGTAAATCGGGATTTTGGAAGCGTTCTAAATGCCCTGATTTCTTTTTGGAACCCCGCCAAGAACGCATGTGATTGCGTTGCGATTTCATTGTTTCAGAAATAGTTTCTCCTTTGCAGTAACCGTCCCTCCCAGTGATTTGTGAAATCACATGTCTGAGATTTTGAATCTGATATTGAGAGACGAGCTTGTCTAATGCACAAGTGGAGTTGTTTTTGCTGTGTCCAATGCATGTAAATCTGGAGATTTAGAAGTGTTCTAAGTGTTCAGATTTAGCCCTTCTTATCAAAGTGTTGATAATTTTTCTGTGCACATTGGGGATGCATTTGGTTTGAAATATTGTATTTCTATTTTGTTAATGTGCATAATGATTAAATGTTAATCAAGATGAAATGTTCATCGATTGAATAATAAAATCCTTTATCCAATATTAAGCATTTGGATGCCTTCCGATGAATGACACTCTTCCTGCCTCGATCGATGAAGTGTGGGCTTGCCAAAGCAATGTGCATTAATCTACCTTGGTAAGGGTGCGAGCGGATAATTGTGATATCCCACTGTCGACATCGGGTCTATCTTAACTAGGTGACCACAAAGGTTGAGTGCCTAGAGGCATAGGGTTGGCATGCACCATATGATGAATGCGAATAAAGAGTTATTCACCAACCATACAAGAGTTGCATAGTGATGCAATTGACAAGTGTTGTCTACCTAAATAACCGCATTGCGAGAGAAGCGCCAAAGCGGACTCGTTGTGTTGGTGAAATACGGATCTTGTCCACTAAGAGAGTAGCTCGCATAAACTCTCTGAATCGAAATTAAGGGTTATCGATTTGATTAAAATAATGAGAGCCCTTTTTAATTAAAGTCCTTATTAAAGCAAAATGTATTTTGAAATATAGTACTGAAAATCTTTTGCAAATTTATTGTAGAATTTCTATGGCAAATACATCTCACTCCACGTTGTCCCTGAGGCCATCCTTGAGAAGGACAAGCTCAATGGGACGAACTTTCTCAACTGGTATAGGAACCTGAGAATTGTTCTCAGGTAAGAGCGCAAGCTCTATGTCTTGGAAGGGGAAGCCCCTGCAGAGCCGACCGGGAATGCTCCGAGAGCAGACAAAGATGCTTACAAGAAGTATCAGGATGATACCTTGGATGTGGAATGCCTCATGCTTGCTACCATGTCCTCTGAGCTTCAGAAGCAACACGAGAGCATGCGTGGTTATGAGATAATTGGGCACCTCAAGAAAATGTTCGAGGGGCAAGCCCGGCAAGAGAGGTTTGACATATCCAAGGCATTATTTCAGTGCAAAATGGGAGCTCGAGACTCAGTAGGGACTCACGTACTCAAGATGATTGAGTATATCGAGAATCTTGAAAAACTGGGTTTTCCCTTGGGCCAAGAGTTGACCACAGATCTGATCCTGCAATCGTTGCCGGACAGTTATGAGCAGTTCGTCTTGAACTATAACATGAATGAAATAGAAAAGACACTGTCCGAGCTCCTTGGCATGTTGAGAACTGCCGAGAACAACATGAAGAAGGCCAAGCCTACCAGCCCCATACTGATGGTGCATAAGGGCAAGGGCAAGGTCAGGGGATCTAAGAAGACAAAGATAGGATCTAAGTCTCATCTTGATCCCAAGTCTTCTGCACTGAAAAGGAAAGGTCTGGCGAAGGAAGGAAAATGCCACCACTGCAGTAAGGCAGGGCATTGGAGGCGGAACTGTCCCCTCTACATTGAGGATCTGCAAAAGAAGAAGGGAAGTGTGACTTCCACTTCAGATATTTACGTTATAGAAATAAACCTTTCTGCGCCTTCATCTTGGGTATTGGATACCGGATGTGGTTCTCACATTTGTACAAATGTGCAGGAACTGAGAAGGAGAAGAATATTGGGTAAAGGGGAGGTAGACCTGCGCGTCGGAAATGGAGCAAGAGTTGCTGCCGTTGCCGTTGGTGTCTATTGTCTTTCTTTGCCCACTGGGCTTGTAATAGAACTAGATAACTGTTATTTTGTTCCAGCCATAACTAGAAACATTATATCCATTTCATGTCTTGACATGAAAGGTTTTTCATTTATAATTAAGAACAATTGTTGTTCGATTTTTATGAATGATGTTTGTTATGGTGTAGCCCAATTGTTTAATGATTTATATGTTTTGAACTTAAACTATCCGATCTATAATGCTGAAAATAATAAAAGACTAAGAACAAATGACTCGAATCCTACATACCTTTGGCATTGTCGTTTAGGCCATATAAATGAGAAACGCATATCCAAGCTCCATAGAGATGGACTACTGGACTCATTTGATTATGAATCATTTGAGAGATGCGAGTCATGTTTCTTAGTTCACTTCACCCAGTCTAAAGTCTAGCGCCTAGTCTTGCAAGCAAGGGGACGAAGTTGAATCCAAAGGATCTACTGCTGGATCGAAATTGAAACACCGATATCCTTGACATACTGAGAGGGCAGATGATCTCTTGGGTGTCATACATAGTGATGTGTGCGGACCCATGAGTTCTATGGTTAGAGGTGAGTTTCACTACTTCGTTACATTTACTGATGATTTCAGTAGATACGGATACGTGTTTCTTATGAAGAACAAATCCGAGACCTTTGAAAAGTTCAAAGAGTTTAAGAATGAAGTAGAGAACCAACTGGGAAAAAGGATAAAAGCACTCCGATCTGATCGAGGTGGCGAATATTTGAGTCAGGAGTTCCGTGATCATCTGAAAGAGTGTGGTATTGTATCACAGCTCACCCACCCAGAACACCGCAACATAATGGTGTCTCTGAGCGGAGGAATCGTACTTTGTTTGACATAGTACGGTCGATGATGAGTCATGCAGATATGCCCGTTTCCTTTTGGGGTTTTGCTCTAGAGACTGCTGCTTTTACACTAAATCGCGTTCCGACGAAGACGGTTCAAAAGACACCATATGAGATATGGACTGGGAAGCGTCCTAGTATGTCTTTCATTAAGATTTGGGGCTGTGAGGCATACGTACGACGTCAAATGTCTGACAAGCTGGAACCCAAATCAGATAAGTGTTATCTTGTGGGATATCCTAGGGAAACCAAAGGGTAATACTTCTACCTGCCGTCCGAGGGCAAAGTGTTTGTCGCAAGGACTGGCGTCTTTTTGGAGAAAGAGTTCTTATCCAGAAAGATTGCAAAGGTGGAACTTGAAGAGGTTCAAGAACCACAAACAATGAATGAACGTGAATTGGAACCTGAGCAAGGACTACAATCTGTTGTAGCTAGAGAACCTGCTCAAGAAACACAAGTCCTACGTAGATCTGATAGACCAAGATTTGAGCCTGAGAGATATGGATTTCTCGTGTCTCAAATAGGTAATGTATTGCTTATGGATCATGATGATGAGCATGCAACCTATCAAGAGGCTATGTATGGACCTGACTCCGAGAAGTGGCTTGAGGCCATGAAATTTGAAATGGACTCCATGTATACAAACTAAGTTTGGACCTTGGTGGAACCACCTGAAGGGATACGACCCATAGGGTGCAAGTGGGTCTTCAATAAGAAGACCGACATGGATGGGAATGTACAGACATTCAAAGGCCGGCTGGTGGCTAAAGGTTTCAGGCAAATTCATGGTGTTGACTATGATGAGACCTTTTCCCCTGTAGCCATGGTCAAGTCCATCAGAATTCTACTTGCTATTGCTGCGTATTATGACTACGGGATCTGACAAATGGATGTCAAAACGGCTTTCCTTAATGGAAACCTCTTTGAGGAAGTGTATATGACACAACCCGACGATTTTGTATCTTCAAGTGAAGCCACTAAAATATGCAAGTTGAATCGATCCATCTATGGATTGAAACAAGCTTCTCGAAGTTGGAATCTGCGTTTTGATGAGAAGATCAAAGAGTTTGGTTTCATCAAGAACGAAGATGAGCCTTGTGTTTACAAGAAGATTAGTGGGAGCAATGTCGTTTTCCTGATATTGTATGTAGATGACATACTGTTGATCGGGAATGAAAATCCAACGCTGCAAGCTGTTAAGAACAGGCTAGGGGACTGCTTTTCTATGAAGGACATGGGTGAAGCGACTTATATACTTGGTATTAAGATCTATAGAGATAGATCGAAGAAGTTGCTGGGTTTGACCCAGAGTACATACATTGATAAGGTGTTGAAACGGTTCAACATGCTTGAATCCAAGAAGAGATTCTTACCCATGTCTCATGGTGTGAGTCTCTCTAAGGACCAGTGTCCTAAATCTTTGGAAGATAAGGACCGCATGAAGTTGATTCCATATGCCTCGGCAATTGGATCAATCATGTATGCAATATTATGTACTCGACCCGATGTCTCATATGCTTTGAGCATGACGAGCAGGTATCAGTCTGATCCGGGTGATGGTCACTGGATAGCTGTCAAGAATATCCTAAAGTACTTGAGAAGGACTAATGATACGTTCTTGGTGTATGGTGGAGAGGAAGAGCTCGTTGTAAGTGGTTACACAGATGCTAGCTTCCAAACTGATAAGGACGATTCAAAGTCCCAATCAGGTTTTGTATTTTACCTTAATGGAGGAGCTGTAAGTTGGAAGAGTTCCAAGCAGGAGACAGTTGCCGATTCTACGACAGAAGCCGAGTATATTGCTGCCGCAAATGCGGCAAAGGAGGCTGTGTGGATTAGGAAATTCATCGGCGAGCTAAATGTAGTTCCTAGCATTGTTGATCTCGTAGTTCTCTACTGTGACAACAACGGTGCAATTGCCCAAGCTAAGGAACCTAGATCTCATCAGCGCTCCAAGCACATACTTCGGCGGTTCCATCTTATTCGAGAGATTGTCGATCGAGGAGATGTGAGCATTTGCAGAGTACCGACTGAATAAAACATAGCGGATCCACTGACAAAGCCTCTTGCGCAAAAGAAGCATGATGGTCATGTTAGATCAATGGGTATTAGATACCTGAATAATCATCTTTAGTGAGATCCTGGTGAATTGCATGTTTGTTGGTTGCTTATTCATTTGATGAATTATAATATGTACTATATGTTTCATTTTATATTTATGGCAAGTTCTTTTATTATGTCAACTGTTTCTATATGATAGACTAATTAACATAATGAATGCCCTTAGAATGTTTACTTCCATAGAAATTCAAGTACGTGGCTTGAATGTGAGGGTCTGTGTTTAAATGAAGCTTCATTCTTAAATGGTCACTGGTCGAGGTAATATCCTAAAAATTAGGGCGAGGATGAGACCATAAGACTAGCATGTGCGTTGACTGATGACCGGTTCTCACAGGTCATGATATTGTGATATCAAGTCATCACATGGGTACTTGTTAGGAACAAGTTGTACTGGACAGACCCACCGTGAGACTACTTTGTGGATTGTTATATGAACGTGTCACAAGTAGGTCTCAAGTGACAATGGTGTTTGTGGTCCTTTGACCTGAAGTCGCAGCATTCATCGGGTGAGGAAGAGCGTACTTTGATGTCATCTAAAGTCTTCTCTTGAGAAAGGTTGACGATAAGAGTGGTTGTTGGGTATATTACGAATCATTTGGATGTTTGTGTGTGAGCAAAAATCGAATTTGTCCTCCTTTATGACAGGAGTTACATTCATGGGCCCCTTGATGGAATGAGACTGAGAAATGCATGGCCATGCTTGGTCGAGTCAATATATGATATTGAGCTCACCAATTTTTGTCAGTCTATTCTAGATCAGGAAACTAGGATTGAACATTTATGAGGGTGACACGGTCTATGCCTCTAGTTCTATCCGGATGTAAGGGACAAAAGGACAAGACAACACTGATACATTGGTCATGACAGGCTTATTGAGTTATGAACTCTTATTGCTTGGGTAACAATGATGTATTGCTAGATGCCGCTCATTGTTTGTGAGACTTTTGTTGACACTTTGTGATGAAGTGGGAGACTGCTGGAGTTTTTGAGGTGATCTCAAAGCAATCAACAGTTAGTCTTACTGCCAACGCAATATGAGTCTATAGGGTCGCACATAAAAGTGCTTGGAGAAATTGGAGAGAATTGAAATGGCCTTGCTTATATAGGATATGAGTAGAGGACCAATCATGTGACTGTTTGAAATTAAGTTGAGAATGACTCAATGGGAGATCGTTTAAAAGGTTTAAACGAATGAATTTATACTTGACAAATTCGGCTAAAGTGTTTAACCGAACTGTGTCAAGTTCGGCTAAAGGGCTTAGACGAATTCGGCTAAAGGGTTTAGACGAATTCAGCTAAGTCAAAATTCGGCTATAGGGTTTAGACGAATTTATATAGCCGAATTTATATAGTCGAATTCGGTTATAGTGTATAGTCGAATTCGGTTATAGTGTATAGTCGAACTGAAGGCATTCGTCGACCGCTGAGACGGCAAAATGCTAGTGTAGCGAGTTCATCGAACGCAGGCCTCTTGAGTTCGTCAAACGCAGGCTTCTTTGAGTTCGTCGAACGCAGGCTTCTTCGAGTTCGTCGAACGCAGCCTTTGGTATATAACAGTTCACGATCTTAGGGTTCGACACAGATATAGACATACAGACACAGATATTGCGGCCGACCCTTTTTCGTGTTTTGTGAGAGCAGCGCCGGAAGTGTTCCGCTAGGGCTTATCTCCTCTTCCGAAAGTTGCCGCCTCCCTTGTCTCGGATCTAGCAGTCCGTGGGGACGCTGAGAGCTTATCTTCTCCGACTCATTCCTTGTTCGACAAGGCATTGAGGTTCTCCTCCGCTTGTGTGGATCTCTGTAGAAGGGCCGATCCATTTCGGTTCTTGGAACTCAAGATTGGTTCTACTAGAAATCAGTGAGGAGCATCTTGATTGAGTATCGACTCAATCCCGCAAAGGTATATCGTTTTGTTGCCTTTTTCTATTTCTTGATTCATGAAATCCGCAAGATCCTTTTAACTCTTTGGGTTGTTTTTGTTATTTTTCCGATGCGCATATGTGATATGCTGTCCACTTTATTGTTAAGAAAACCCAACACTGACTTGATGATAAGAGGAGGATCACTTGCCCTGACAATGATGAATCCATTATGTAAATATGGAGTATTGGGAGAAATACTCACAATAGAACTCTCACATTCATCACATTTCCATCAGATATGAGCAAACCCATAACGCATCATCTCATAAGAGGTGGTGGTGGTAGCGGAGATGCAGAGCTCAAAATTAAGAAGGGAAGAAGGAAGAGTCTTGCTCGAACAAAACACTAGATTGAAGAGGGAGAGAAGAGAGAAGCATGAGAGAGGAGACTAAGATAGAAAAAAGAAATCCATTCATTGCTTACCCTTCTTCATGACCCAAGGGGGTCCTTAAATAGTGACTCGCGACACAAATTATAAAGACACAACAGGCGATAATTTAAGTCCTTATACTCTACAGACATGCTCGAACTATAAAATAAGTGACACATCATTTAATAATACACGAAATATAAACCTACATGAGACGACATTTAATTAACTATATAAATAATGGAACGTGTGGACTCATAACATCATATCACGCCTTCACTTTGAGGTTGTCCTCAAGCTCATAGAAGGTTATACAATGTGTGAGGCGGTCGTCAAATTCCTTGATCTCTCACAAGAACAGCTCCTTGTTGTGGGTTGCTGGAACTAAGATGTTCCCGGGAGAGGAGCATCCATCATGTTCGTTGATGATGCAACGACGGTGATGTGTCGGAGGGTCGTTTCTTGCGGAGAGGCGTAATCAACGAGTCATGATGGGTGTAATGGTTGGGTTCCTGAAGAATGATGACTACAATGAATTGGAGTGGTAGTGTCAACATGGGAGAAACTGCTAGCAATAATGGATGGAGAATGACTGGCAGAACAGAAGGTGCATAGCTCAAAGACGGCTGAACTTGTGGTTGGGAAGGAGGATGTTGGATGGAGACTGTTGGAACTAATATCGAAAGTCGGGGCAAAGGTGTTATGTGGTTGTGAACGGTTGAGAGAAACTGAGGAGCCTGTAGAATATGAACTACGATAATCGGGAGTGGAGAAGGGGACTGAAAAGAAATCGACATAAGGAATGGATCGAGAGTGGACCGCGACATGGGTGGCACGAAGCTCAAAGCGGGAAGAATATGTGGCTGAAGAATCGTTGGTTGGATGGAGATTGTGAGGGTTGATAGTGGTGTGGCTTGACAGACAGAGATTGATGGGCACTCTTTGTTAATTGTGTCAATCAGACCCCCGATCCCTATCGGGCCCCCGCTCATGTTGGGTTTCAAGAGTTCGTAAAGATGTGTCAATGTTGCTTATAACGTTGTCATTGTTGTTGTTGATACTTCATACACCATTCACAGTATCTCGCGGATTTCATTTTGACCATGTGCAATAGCTACTATAAGGCCCTAGGAAAGCTCAGTTACACTGGACCTCAAGTCGCGGATTGCACGATCCCCGGGGAGGCAGTATAGCCTCATAAGCCATTTAGAGGCGGATGATTTCCGTCCCTTTTAACTTTTTTAAATAAATTAATGAGCTAATTATTAATTAATCAATTAATTAAACCATTAATCTATGAACTCTGCAGGTGGATGGCTCGATGTGGGGGAATGCATATGGCTCAATGAAGGGAAAGGTAGTGTTGCATTCGATACAATTACAAGGGAGGGAGGCTAGTTTGTTGTAGAGCAGTAGAGGACATGCGTTGTTCCATCTGCTATCAATTCTAACGGGGAGCTCTATAGTTACGAACTTGAAGCTACGCTGTCCACAATAAGGCTGGAAGGAGATGATCGTTGGAAGGGGCGGAGGAAGCCACAGATTTGACGAAATCGAAAGAATTAGAGTGGAAGCAAAGTCAATTGGCTCTGCGACAAAGCGTTGGGCTGGGAGAAGTCGGAATCGATGGAATCAGAGGTAGCAGAGTGGAATCGATGGAATCGGAGGTATCAGAGCGGAATCGATGGAATCGGAGGTATCAGAGCGGAATCGACGTCGATTAGCTCTGTATTATGCGATGAGTGCGGGTCCCTGGGAGAGTTGTTTGTCACGTCAACGAGAATGTCGATGGGACAATCCCTTGGAGGTTGTCATATCCTAAAGGAGCTAATTTGGCGGTGTGTCGCTTGATACCCAAGGCAAGTGTTGTGCAGCAGCAAAAGGAGTGAAGGGAGTAATGCTCGTCAGAGGTGGTGGTGGTGGTGGTGGTGGTGGTGGTGGTGGCGGCGAAGATACAACGGAGACAAGATCAACCTACAGAGAATGCGACGTGGGAGTCGAGCTCAACCTAAGAAGGGTGGAAGGAAGACTTGCTCAACAACAACCCTAGCTTGAAGTGGGAGAGAAGATAGAACTGGGAGAGAGAGAGGGAGTAAGAGAGAACTAAGAGATTCATTTGTTGCTTACCCTTCTTCATGACCCAAAGGATCCTTAAATATAGACTACATGACGCAACACGAATTATAAAGATATAAGACACGATGATTATGTACATGTACTTGAATCGACTACAAACATACTCGAATTATAAAATAAATGAAGCAACATTTAATCATGTGCGGAATATAAACATAAATGACACGATATTTATTAAATATATAAATAATAGATCGTGTTGATCCATAATAGAAATATTATAGCCTAAAGTGTCACACAAATTGTTAGAGATGGGCTCAAATAGTATGGAATAGACTCGACGAAAATAACATCCTTACAGATAGTCAGACTTGATCATACTCTCAACTCTCCTCTTCGTGTAAAGCCCTATAACACATGATCTAAAAATTTAAGGTGAGAGTGAGAGTACATAAAAGGCTCAATGAAAAGCATTATAAAACAGAGTATAGAAATAGACAATCATATGAGGTAACAATGTCAATTCCTTTACCTGAAGAGGATGAACCAGATGCTAAGGTCACATTAGGCAAATGATGAGGATGAACATAAACTAGAGAATATACTTGTCTCTCCTATAATATGGTTTGAGGCATGAATCAATAACCAGTATGGGACTAAAATAAATTAAAATTTTTGAGTAGAATGATATTGAGTCGAGTTCGAATGAGTTGGGATCAGTTTGAAATTGAAATTTGTGAATTTGCGCCATTTTGAAATCCACTCGAAATATATTTCAAACCTAGTCGGCTCGACTTAAAATCAAATCGAGTTGTTGGTTCGACTTGAAATCAAATTATGTATGTTATAGAAATATGAATAGTTTAGTATTTCAAAAAATATAGATCAAAACATGAAATCGAGATCGAACTGAATCACTTGGTGTCCCCCGTACAGCTTGAGTCAACTCAAAATCAAAATCGATCAGAATTAAAATCGAAATTGAAACCAAGTTGTCTCGAATCATTTTTCGAGCAAGCAAACCCAAGCTCAAGCTTGACTAGAAATTTGATTCATGCATGTTTGAATGGCTCAAAAGCGGTTCGAATCATTTTGAAACTAATCCAATTAGAGTAAAATATCAAGATATTGTTTTCGTTCTAATTATTACAAGTAACTTAATCATGAGTCACAGTCGTGTCTACCCAAAGTTACCCGACCTCCGATTCCTCATAGAAATCGCCTAAGATCAAGGATTGGCGAGTGCTCGCGGACACTTCAGGAGTTCTCACGAGGATTCTCACATTACTACAGGTGCTTGTGTCGTGCTCGCAGACACTCAATCGTGCTCGCAAAAACTTTCATGTGTTTGTGGGATCCGCATTCAAACGCTCCAATAGTTGTTCTTTTCTATGTTTTATTTACTTAGCTTCTTTTCTTTATCTGCCATTTTTTGTGGTCAGGCAGACTTTTTCTATGTAAATTGTCCGTCAAAAAGGCTTCTGGGTAGTATAAATAGGGGGTGAACAATATTTTGATGGAACATCTGAGTCAGACTTGGAAATCACCTAGTACTCGCACCTCTAGAAATAGTGCTCGCAAGCTCCTATCTTGCACTCTCGGAAGGACCTCAATTGGATAACCTGGTGAAACTCAATTTTTAATCAATACAATTACGCATGACTAAAGGTTCGCATTGTGTGAAGTCTGGCCTCGCCGATCACGACTTTCCTCTTTTTGTCGCACTACTCAAGATCTGATATATTCTTCCACCAGTGGTAACTCTTATCCATTTTAGCACTTGCAAGTGGGATATGGAGACTTTTGCCCCAACAGAACGAACACGTGACCTTTAGATCATGGGGGTTGGTGAACATGTTGCGATAGTGGGACAGGGCATAGTTGGGAAGTCACCTGAGAATTCTCGCGAAAACACGATACATCCATCAGCAGGAGCAAGTTCAATGCTCTGCTTGCTTAAGTTACTCGACTTCCTGATCATGTCGAGTCTCTCTTTCGGGGTGCAGCTAACACTCTTGATGTTTGACTACCGCCTGTTCAGACCGCGCCTAGGCTTCAGCGAGTGGAAGATGAGGTGTTTGCGAGGATGAGGCGCGAGTTCTAGAGAGCGGCAACAACCCTCAGGCCTCGCGAGTACTAGACTTCGATTAAGTCACATATCCTTCTGAGGAGGAAGAGTCCTCTCCTTTTTCTGATATGATCTGTTAGGAGCCTCTACTAGTGGGATTCATAAAACCACATCTCTCCCATTTTACGGGGAGAGGAGATCTCGCTCATCACCTTCAGGCTTTCAATTCTGTCCTTTCATTACGAAACCTCTCAGATGGTATCGGTTGCAAGTTCATCTGTCTTTCGATGGAAAAGCTAGTGATTTCTTCTATAAATTGCCCACGAAATCTATCTACTCTTTAGAAGAACTTGGGAGGGAACTTCTGTCGAGGTTTGGTACCTCAAGGAAGCGGAAGAGCGGGCTTCAGGCCCTCTTCCAGATCAATCAAGAGGTGTCAGAGACCTTTGACTGTTATATCGACAGGTTCCTGGAAGAAATTCTAAGAATTCAAGGCATCGACCTGACGATGCACTAGGTCGCCCCTATTTGTGGTCTTCGGGAAAGGCTCTTTAAGTTTGAGGTGATTCGAAGACACCCAACTCTTATAGAGAGATGATTAACATGGTAAATCACTTCATAGAAAGGAAGGTAACAAATTCATGGTTCGTCTCTTCTTTGTCTCAACTTGTGCAGAGGCAGTACAAGGAGAGTTCCATAGTCACCAGACAACCCATTGATCATTCCAACCAAGTTCTCAAGCATCGTCCTGAGTCCCTCCCTTTGATGATGAGTTCCTCCCTCTTTTGCCTCAACGAGGGAAAAATTTCATCATCATCGTCCACC
Source organism: Dactylorhiza incarnata (assembly GCA_033032865.1). Classification (NCBI taxonomy): domain Eukaryota; kingdom Viridiplantae; phylum Streptophyta; class Magnoliopsida; order Asparagales; family Orchidaceae; genus Dactylorhiza; species Dactylorhiza incarnata. The sequence goes on along the minus strand of JAWHQI010000129.1, from coordinate 6,525,624 downwards.
TCCACCCCGACAATTCCAGTAAATGAGGTCGATGCGACCTCGTTCACCTCTTAAGAATAAGACAGCGTCAGGCGAGACTTCATCCTCAAATGATGCAGCCTACACATTTGTCGGTGCCCCATTAAGTCTTATCGTCCACCTCCACCCCGACAATTCCAGTAAATGAGGTCGATGCGACCTCGTTCACCTCTTAAGAATAAGCCGGCGAGACCTCATCCTTAAATGATGCAGCTTACACATTTGTCGGCGCCCCATTAAGTCTTATACTCCTCCACATGCTACTAGATATAACATTAGTCAGGAGTATACATATCTCATTCTACCCATGGAGGAGGACGTCCATATCATTCAAAAGCAGTCAGACTATATCGACTGGACAGAGACTGTATCGACTAGAGCTTTAGTCTGTTTGAACTGTGTCGGCTAGACATCTAGACGATATAGTGTAAATCGACTTGATGACTTATGATATCTATCGACTAGAAAGTCTGTCATATAGACTTCAAGACGATATAAAGTATATCGTCTTGAAAGTCTGCTAACTGAGACTTTGTCGACTAGACGTCAAACCGACATAGTTAAAGTCGACATAGTGTATGTCAACTAGACATCAAGTCGACACAGTGTATGTCGGCTAGACAACTCGCCGATATAGTGTATATCGACGAGACATCAAGTCAACACACTCAAAGACAGGTTATTCTCCTGTTTTAAACCCTGAGCCCGGTTCACCTATTCTTAGGGTGATTCCTATTGAAACTGAACCCGGTTCACTAATAATTATATATAGATATAATTACAGATCTAGGGTTAAGCTAAGTCAAGCATTATCTCTCCCGAGCCCTTTCAAAGAGTTCTGAAGAGCGGTGACGACGATCTTCTCCTGGAAGCGAACCTAGCAGTTCGTGGAGACGAAGAAGCTGATCATTCTTCTAGCCTGCTTCTGTTTGACGCAAGTGAGGTGTTTCTCCCGTTAGTGTGGATATCCCGTAAAGGCATAGATCTAGTTCTATGCTTTCGTGGACTCAGAAAGGGAACATGGTCAATCGCTGATTTCGAATCAGCTACAGGAAGAAGAAGACTTGGAATAGGATTCCAACTTAGGCACAACATTTTTGGAGCATCTTGATCGAGTTGTGACTCGATTCCGCACAAGTATTTTTGCACTTGTTGCTCATATTTCTTGATTCATGGTCAGCACAAGATCCATTGCTTCTAGTTAGGGTTTTTTAGAACTTTATTCCGCTGCGCACATACTGATGTGTACCTCTAGAGAAAAACCCAACAACTTACACATTTGTCGGCGCCCCATTAAGTCTTATACTCCTCCACATGCTACTAGATATAATATTAGTCAGGAGGAGTATACATATCTCATTCTACCCATGGAGGAGGACGTCCATATCATTCAAAAGCAGTCAGGCTTCAGGAGACCCCCACCTTTGAAAGTTGAATAATGGGAACAGAAACAAAGAGCTCTTGTGTGCATTCCACAAGGATGTTGGCCATGACACGGGAGAGTTGTCAAGTTCTTCGAGACCTCATGGAAAAGATGCTGAACCCGGGCACGCTATAGGATTACATTGCTTGTGAACATGAAAACAAGCCAACATCGATCAAAGGGAAAGAGGGGGCCGCAGTGCATCTCCCGCGTCAGTGGGAAGATGTCGTCGACCTCTTAGACTAAATCAACTACATTGACGAAGGAGTTGGTCGCGAGTCGTCTAAGAAAGCTAGTGTGGGGAGGTTGTCTCTACTTCTCAAGTCGCTCTACCACGGGGAGACTCATCATTAACGAGGAAGATCTCCCTGAGACTGCCAATCCTTTCAATGACGATGTTGTTAACGTAATTCTGGAGAACCATTTAGTGTCCCGGATCCTCATCGACACTGTGAGTTTTGTGAATGTTCTCAAGTTTTCCATCGAGGCTATGAGCACTAGAAAGAAACTGCAGGCCTATGACGGACCTCTGTACGGGTTCTCTGTAGGGAGGTAGGAAGTCGAAGGAAGCGTCACCCTTTCCGTCACCATGTGCGGAGTAACACGGCAAGGCACTTCCGTTGTGGTGGACGCTCTCAACAGTTACAACGTCATCTTTGGTCGGCCCCTTCTGAACGAGTACCAAGCTATCATCTCCACCTACCATCAAGTTCTGAAGTTTGGCATGGGAGGCAAGCAATTCAAGGTTCGTTTGGTACTCATTCAGGAAAGGCCAGCCAAATGATAGGGGAGAATTTATTGTTGGATATGTCTTTGCATGTTTGCATCATCCTATAGCATTAGTTAGGTTTCCCCAACACCGCACCACAAAAATTTGCGTAGCCTAGAGTTGAACTCACCAACCCACCCTGCAATATACAAGTCAGGCAATAGAATTTAAGAACCTAAGATTTTATTTCAACCAAGGACAGCTAAGATAGTCCGTTTATACATGTATATTTACATCCATTCAAGTAAAAAATAACAAAATTGATGACTAGTTTTAAGTACTATGAAAACAAAATCTGACTGAAAATTCATGAACTCGTAAAAGTGGTAGCATTCATGCCTTGTCAAAATAAGTGGTCAGAGCATCTTACAACAAAAGCTAAAATCATTGTGCACGCAAAAACAGGACTACCAAAACCCTCTTGGTATCCAATAGCTACAGCTAGTGCTGAAACTGATGCTGAGTGTGATGAAGGCATCCCACCAGATCCAATAAGTTGTTTAGCATCCCAGCGTCTTTCCTTGTACCTGAGAATCGCAAATAATTATCATTCTTAGAAGAAGCATACCCAAGAAAAACAAGTATCATAAACACTAAGGCTCTGTTTGGCACGCCGTTCGGGCTCCGACACGTTTCCAGGGAACGCCACCGCCGGAAGCCCGCCTGTTTAATTTTCCGCCTTCCCGATCTCTGTTCGCACCGCCGAGCCCCCTTTCTCCCTCGAAACGGCGAATATCTGCCGTCTCTGAACCGAGCCCAGGCCCTGCAGTCAGCGATCGCGGTGGCGTTCCGGCCCTTTCTCCACCGCGCCGGAAGCCCCCACGACGCCCCAAACAGAGCCTAAGTAGGAATATCTTGGGAAATTCTTTCAATGATGTAGCCACCAGAGCATAAGCCAGAGGCTAATTTCCCTTCACCTCTAAAGCATATTGAAGAAATAAAAATTATTTTCTGCAAAATAATAACTAAAAATGATAATACGGATAAAAAGTAATATTGAAATTTGAGTAATTTCTAAGAAAATAAGACATGCTGAAATGAACCAGAAAAAAGTCTCAAAAATTCTCTCTATCTATAAAGAGAGTAAATCAATCAAATTAGTGGAGAAGTGTTACAAAATCTTGAATTTGTGGAGATAGGCAAAGAGGATACGTGGCACTACAGTGCCCTCCCCTTCTGCCTACCAAAATCAGCTTTAAGTAATTGTAGAGGTGACAAACTAGAAAGCTGTGTTTCTTGGAGGAGGAAAAAAGGTCTGCTTGTACTTTCTTAAAACAAGTGAACCTAAGTGATCTTGGCATGAAAATCACAGGTTTGATCGTAATTTGCTTTGAATAATATGATTTCTTAAAGACTAACAAAGAGTACCATGTTCTGCTTTGTTTTTTGTCTCTTCTAATTGGGAATTTTCAGAGTAATTTAATTGTCTTGAAACTTGCTTAATATGGAGTATCAAATGGATTCATGGGCAAACAATTAAAAAGGGTACTTCATTTCCTTCAAACAAAATATGTCAAAATCAATTCTATAAAAGAAAATCTTTTGTACACGCAGCTCTTATAGAAAACCCAGGTATGAAGATTTTAGTACAATAGGAAGATACGGCAGAATAATAAGATATCTTATAAGTAGAAAATCAAAGGAAAATATTCAAATCTCGGTTCAATTCTACAATGTGCCGAGTAACCAAATTATATAAACTAGGACACTAATAAAAAGCTTAAGCACCAGCCTACTTGAAAGAAAGCAGGCAGTTTAGGCTCTGTTTGGGATGATGGTGGCAGTGGGAAAGTTCTATTACCACCGTCACCACTATTTTAGAGTCGTTTAGTTACCAGTGGTGAGAAAAATGCTCGTGTCAAAAGGTGTTTTCGTGATTTGTAAATCACTGAACTCTCCCACTTTCAAAAATGGTAAAAGGAGTTTTCCGCATTTTCATGCTTCTATTCTCGTAGGTCCACATCTCATTTCCATTCCTACTATTTTTCCTACCACACCTTTTTTGACAGCTATAATACCACCACGAGTTTCCCACCATCACTTTTCCAACTGCCACAGTCGTCCCAAATAGAGCTTTAAAGAAAAATGCTCAGGAGGTCAACAGGTAAGGAAAAAAATTTACTTAAGTGACACATGTAACACCCCGAATTTATCCCCTAAATATCTTTTGCAAAACTGGTAAATGCTTGAAATGTGTGTGGAAGGTTCGTCGAATCGAATACGGTAAGGAAACCTGGAATTCACTCCACGCACAATCGTGCGCTGCACAAGGCACGACCGTGCACCCTTGAAGTGAAATCTAGCCGAATTTCTAAAGTTCTGTCTTCTGATCGTGCGCTTCTTCACGTACGACCATGCTCCTGACCATGCGCACTATGAGCTGCAGAAAACCAAAATTTGAGAGCTCTAGATTTTGCATGTGCATATCCTTCACGCACGACCGTGCACACCTTCCAGGAAATCGTGCGGCTGTAGCAGGTTGAAACACAGGCGAGACGCACAACCGTGCGCCTTGGGGGCACGACCGTGCGCGTGAATCGGGAAATTATTAACACTCGTTAAATCTCAGACATAGCTCATGAGATTAAGGCAACGGATGGCTAGGATCATTTACTAAACCTATTAGGTCGTGGATAGACCAACCAGCAACCATATTCACTTCTCTTTTCTCTCTCCAAAATCTAGAAGGAGGAGGGAATTAGGGCAAGGAGGAAGAAGCCACCATTGGAGGAGACTTGGAGCTCCGACTGAGGATCCGCTTCCATCAAAGCGAAGAGGCTCACTTCCCGCGCGATCTCATCCATTTTGCTAGAGGATTCAATGGTCGGAAGACGATCGAAGAAGGTAACGATCTCTTTTCTATTGGTCATTAGGAAATATGTTTGCATACTTTAATTTCCTTCTTGTATTAATGTGTAATAACCCATGGACCCTCTAATTAGAAGGGGTTACACTTTACGTTTCTATTGAACCACCGGGTATGGGATTGCAACCATGGCGTGATTGCATTAGAGGACCGAGGCTCGATTTCATATTATGCATGGTGTGTGCGCCTAATCGTAGTCGCATGCCCGATTTGGTGATGGATGTTTCGTCGATTGCAATTAGGGATTTTTCTTGTAGATGCGAATGCGATTGTAGTGCCGTCATAATACCCGATTTTTGTGGTAAGAATCCTACGTGATGATTAGGGCATAGATTGAAAGCAAAATCCTGATGCGATCATGGGTGGAGATATCCCTGTACGATAATGAAAAATTGTTTGAAATCCTATGTGTGAATAGGTGATTGATTATGATTGATAACGGAGGTGGTAAAAAATTGTTTGAAATCCTATGTGTGAATAGGTGATTGATTATGATTGATAACGGAGGTAGTAGAAGGGCCTAAGAATGGGTATAACCAGTCACTTCGATAAGGAATTGATTGTGAGTTGGTAGAAGTGCCCTAACATGAGTACAATCGGTCGCTCCTTAGATGAATGAGTATGATTAGGAGATGGTAGAAGGGCCCGAGCATGGGTATAACTGGCCACTCCGATCGTATGGTATTAGTAGAAGGGCCCAAGGAAGGGTATAACCGGCCACACCAAAGTGAATTAGTGTTACCGATATGCACGCCGAGGACCCGCCTTAGCAAGTTTATTCGAGGAGGACGCGCGACGACAAGGGAGCGCACGACGCGGGAGTGCAATCCGGGACGCATGGCGGCGAACGGACCGAACCGGGCGGTTCGGGCGAGGCAGAATAGGGGACCGGCCCTTCCTCTTTGTATCTTTATTTTGAATGCTGTATTTTATTTTATTGTAATGTTGAGTGTGAGTGTGGTGGATCCCTCCCTATAAAGGGGATCACCTTATGTTGTATTAGCATCTTTGGATCACTTAAGTTAATTGGGGCTGCTCCCCTTCTTCTCTCCAACCCTAACTCTCTCTCTCTTTCTACCTTCCCCCTTCCCGTCTCTCTCTCTATCTCGCTGTCGCCAACCTTCCGCCGTCAACTCCGACGGAAGCCTTTCTCCCTCGCTGCCGCCCCTCTTGCCGGCTACCCGATACCCCAGCGGTATCATTGGTCCGACCTACCGCTCCGCCTGCCCTAGCGCCGCTGGTTTCCCCGATCGTACCTTCCGCATCAATGGCGCCCACCACTCGGTCGAATGCCCACGAGGGCCTGGACGACGCGGAAGCCACCCGCCTGCGCGTCAAACGATGTGAGGATACCTTGGACGGGCTGAAATCCACCGTCGACGCCCTTCTCACAAGACAAGCTCGCATCCTGAGCCGCCTCAAAAGCCTCCCGGCGCCACCACCCCCTCCCTACCGACGAGATCTGCCTCCTACCGCATCCATCTTGGGGATGCCACCGCCTCTGTCTACCCCCGCCGCTGCGGTTCCCGCGCCTCCAGTCGGCCGCCCGCACCTCGCCTTGGAGATTCCTGCATTTTCGGGCGTGGATCCGATGGGCTGGATCGCTCGGGCGGAACAATTTTTTGACCTCAATAACACACCCCAGGCGGACAAAGTGGGCACGGTCGTGATCGGCCTTGACGGCTCGGCCCTCCATTGGGCGCGTTGGCTACTCCAGGTCCAACCCTTCATCCCATGGCACGAGTTCAAACAGGAGATGATCAGTCGTTACGTTTCTCACTACACCGGTTCCGCCATAGAGCGGCTCTGTTCAGCCCGCCAGTCCACAACTGTGGACGCTTATATCGACGAGTTTGTCGCGCTCGTCACGCAAGTGTCGGGCTTTCCGCCCGACCACTAATTGGGATTTTTTCTGCAAGGTCTCCTCCCCAACATCCGCTCCCGCATCCGGACCCACCACCCCCGCACCGTGTCGGAAGCCCACCTTGCCCGTGCGATGGAAGCAGACATCGGGCCCCGCGCTGGCGGACCCCCCACCTTCCGCCATCTGCCGCCGCGCGATAGCGGCCCTCGGCCACCTCCAATGGGGGCCGGCCGCCCTCCCCCTATCCAGAAGCCCCGCACCGCGTCTCTAATAACGACTACAACAATCTGTGCCGCCGCGGTTTATGCTTCTGCTACCGCCAACCATACTCACCGCAACATGTGTGCCCGGTTAAAGAGTTTCACGTGATTATTGGTGACGGGGACGGCGACTACTCGCCCGAGGACTCGGCACTTTCAGGGATGTCGTCGGACACCCCCCCCCCCCCCCCCCCCCCCGCCGGAGTCGGAGGGGGCACCCCTTAATGTGTTGGAATTGCCCTTCTATTCTGTGGGCGGTCTTACCGGTCCCCACACGATGAAGCTCGCGGCCGTGATCAATAACCGCCAAGTGATCATTATGATCGATAGTGGAGCGAGTCACAATTTCCTGTCAGCTCAACTCGCCCGCGACATCGATTTACCAATTTCCGCCTCCCTGGATTTCTCCATCTGTCTCGGCGATGGTCGCCGCCGCCCCACCTTGGGGAAATGTTTGGATGTCACCTTCTCCGTCGGACCCTGCACGGTCACGGCGGATTTCTATCTGTTCGAGCTGGGCGGCCTCGACGCCATTTTGGGCGTGGCGTGGCTGCATGGGGGAGGTTCGGGTGAACTGGGCCTCCATGACCATGTCATTTCAGCATCATGTCCAACCATGCCGCTTAGTGGGCGACTATACACTCCTCCGCTCGCCGATCTAGTTCCGAGCTATGTCCCGCGTCACCGACGTCGACTTCTCGGCTTGGCTATGAACTCTCCAGACGGTCCGGACGGATACGGACGGCCCTCTCGCGGCCGAGTTGCATGACGTGCTCGAGGAGTTCTTGGATACCTTTGCCACCCCATCGTGCCTTCCGCCTACCCGGCCGGCCGACCATGCGATTGCGCTCCAACCGGGAGCGACGGCGGTCTCCGTTCGGCCCTACCGATATGGACATGCCCAAAAGGACGAGATAAAGCGGCTCGTACGGGAGATGTTGTTGGGGGGCCTCATCCGGCCTAGCGCTAGCCCGTTCTCCAGCCCGGTCCTATTGGTCCGCAAGAAAGACAGAAGTTGGCGGTTTTGTGTGGATTACCGAGAGCTCAACAAAGCCACGATGCCCGACAAGTATCCGATCCCAGTCATTCAGGAACTTTTGGATGAGCTCCATGGCGCTGCCTTCTTCACAAAATTAGACCTTTGCGTCGGATATCACCAAATCCGGGTCCGACCGGAGGACGTGCCGAAGACAGCTTTCCGCACGCATGACGGCCATTTCGAATTCTTGGTGATGCCGTTTGGGCTTACCAATGCCCCCGCCACATTCCAAGCGACCATGAATGACATCTTCCGGCCAGTCCTCCGTAAGCATGTCCTTGTTTTTTTAATGACATTCTCGTGTTTAGTGGCTCTTGGCAGGACCACCTCCGCCACATGCGTGAGACTTTTACCACCCTTCGGCGCCACCATCTCACCGTCAACCGGAAGAAATGCACTTTGGTGCCACCACGGTGAGCTACTTGGGGCATACCATCTCCGCCAACGGCGTGGCGATGGACGAGGATAAAATTCAAGCGGTCCTCTGATGGCCGACCCCCTCCTTTATTCGGGACGTTAGGGCGTTCCTCGGCCTCACCGGATATTATCGGCGCTTCATCAAGGACTATGGCGGGTTGGCCCGTCCCCTCACTCAATTGTTGAAAGCCTCGGAGGAAGGCCCTTTTGTGTGGCCACCGGCCGCAATGGCGGCGTTCACCGCCCTACAGGCGGCTTTGGTGCAAGGGCCGGTCCTGGCCATGCCATATTTCCGACAATCGTTCCTCGTGGAGTGTGATGCGTCGGGTTCCGGCGTAGGCGCAGTATTGATGCAGGCCGGCCGGCCTATCGCTTATTACGTCGGGCGTTTTCTTCCGCGGTGCGCAGCCGCTCGGCTTACGAGAACGAGCTCATGGCTCTCGTGTTGGAGGTGCTGCATTGAAGGCCATACCTAGTGGGCCGCCCCTTTGTGATCCGCACAGATCATCATAGTCTCCGCTACTTACTCCAACAGAAAATCGCCACGCCAACGCAACAACTTTGGGTGGCCAGGCTTCTTGGTTATGACTTCACGATCGAGTTCCGTCCGGGCAAGACCAACCAAGCGGCCGATGCTCTCTCTCGCCACACGCAAGCCCCGAAATTGGTCGCCATTTCGCGCCCGATTTGGGAAGACGCCACCGCCCTCCAGCAAGAAGTAGACCACGACCCCCACTTAGTGAACATTCGGGCGGCCTTACTAGCGGACCCAACGGCGCGGCCGCCCTATTCTCTCATTGGGGGCCGGCTCTTCCATCGGGGCCGCCTAGTCCTATCGGCAACCTCCTCCCGGATCCCGCAGTTGTTAGCCGAGTTCCACTCCACCCCTTCGAGGGGCCACGCAGGGGCTTTTCGTACGTATTGGCGTTTAGCCGCGTCGCTGTACTGGCTGCACATGCTCCGCCAGGTGAAGGCCTGCGTGGCTGCCTGTTTGCCTTGTCAGAAGGCGAAATATGAGACGATGTTCCCCAGCGGCCTCCTGCAGCCCCTGCCGATTCCAGAGCGCGTTTGGGAGGACATAGCGATGGATTTCATCACCCGATCACCACGTTTGAATGGGTTTGATTGCATCATGGTGGTCGTCGACCGTCTCACGAAGTACGCCCACTTCGTTCCTCTCCGTCATCCATACACGGCGGCAACCGTGACAGCAGCTTCATCACCGAGATCGTGCGACTTCATGGTTTTCCCCGCTCCATGGTGAGCGACCGCGACCCGCTCTTCCTCAGTAGTTTTTGGACGTCTCTGTTTCGTCTCCAGGGCACGCGTCTCCGGATGAGTACGACATATCATCCGCAGTCGGATGGGCAATCCGAGGTGCTTAATCGGTACTTGGAAACGTATTTGCGGTGCTTCATTGGCGAGCGGCCCGGATCATGGGCAAAATGGTTATGTTGGGTGGAATACTCCTATAATACGACATACCACCGCGCCGCAAATACCACCCCGTTCGAGACCGTTTATGGCCGACCTCCTCCTTTCGTGCTCCGCTATCTTCCGAGGGAATGTCCCGTCGCTAGCTTGGCCGACCATTTGTACGATCAGGACATTATCTTGGACAGTTTGAAGCATCACCTTCGGCGTGCACAAGCCAAGATGCTCTCATTTGCTAACCGGAAGCACATGGATCTTTCCTTCCAAGTGGGCGAGCAAGTTTTTTCCAAACTTCATCAATACCGCCAGCTTACGGTCGCCCGCCGCTCTTGCCCCAAATTGGCACCTCGTTTCTACAGGCCTTTTAAGATCGTCAGTCGCATCGGAGCCGTGGCATACCGGCTCCGCCTACCGGACAGTAGCCGCATCCACCCGGTCTTTCATGTTTCTCAACTCCGACGCGTTATCAGCGACCACCCCGTCACTGACCATATACCGAACGACCCCGACTACTCCGGTTCCGAACCCCTATACCCGAAAACCATCATCGATCAGCGCCACCATACGCCGGGGGATCCCATTTCGGAAGAGATTCGGGTAGCTTGGCGCAACCGCCCTATCTCCGCCACGATGTGGCTACTGCGGGATGACTTTCGGCGCCAATTTCCAGATTATTGCCTTGAGGACAAGGCTAATTTTCCAGACGGCGGTATTGTTACCGATATGCACGCCGAGGACCCGCCTTGGCAAGTTTATTCGAGGAGGACGCGCGACGACAAGGGAGCACGGCGCGGGAGTGCAAGCCGGGACGCATGGCGGCGGACGGACCGAACCGGGCGGTTCGGGCGAGGCAGAATAGGGGACCGGCCCTTCCTCTTTGTATCTTTATTTTGAATGCTGTATTTTATTTTATTGTAATGTTGAGTGTGAGCGTGGTGGATCCCTCCCTATAAAGGGGATCACCTTATGATGTATTAGCATCTTTGGATCACTTAAATTAATTGGGGCTGCTCCCCTTCTTCTCTCCAACCCTAACTCTCTCTCTCTCTTTCAACCTTCCCCTTCCCGTCTCTCTCTCTCTATCTCGTTGTCGCTAACCTTCCGCCGTCAACTCCGACGGAAGCCTTTCTCCCTCGCTGCCGCCCCTCTTGCCGGCTACCCAATACCCCAGCGGTATCAATTAGAGTTTTATTAGAAGGGCCCTAGATAAGGGTATAAACGTCTAGACTCTAACTTGTGACATTTAGAACGATAAGTGAGTGTTATGTGAATATGATGTGATGATGTGCTAGATTCATGCGCAATTAATTAAGTGTCGTGATGTATCCGTGGGGATGGCCCAACTTGCATGCATTTTGTATAGTAGACACTTTGTTTATGCTCAACAAGTATAGAACGTGATTGATGTCTGTGACACTCATTATATACATGTTTATAATGTTTTTATTATGATATACGAAGTACTGACCTGCAAGATGATGTGGTTCCCCAGGGTCCACTAGGACGGTTGAGAGGAGGGGGATTGTTACACGGTTTGTGTTCAGCTCATAGCTGACCCTCGTTTATCTCTAGTGCATATTTGATTGCAGGGCAAAGATCACAAGCAGGCGCTTGCTAATGCCGCAAAGCAAAGCTAAAAGAAAAGCCTCATGAAGTGCTAGATGTACTTTCTTATCATGTAATTCTGGACTGCGTGTCGATGTGGTTTTGTATGAATGAACTTGAATGATATAATGTAATGGTCATAAGGCTGAATACTCTTTTCTCTCCTTTTTGGTAGTTGTGGACATTCATATGTTAGTTTTGTTCTAAGCTTCTGCTATTTTAGTCGCCTACTCTGAGATTGTGGTTATTATTTATCAACTTATAAAGTTCTACTTGTATCAGTGGAATGGTGTGGGGCCCGGACAGACCCATAATATATGGCAATTACAAGAAGAGTATTACAATTTGGTATCATAGATCTTCGATCTTCTGATAGGACTAAGGTTCGGGGACGAAACTATTTTAAGTGGTGGTGAGCATCGTAGTGCAAATGTCTTGGAACATTAATAGCATAACTAGGAGAATGTCCACTTAAGGATTTTATACTTTGTTTGCTTTGGTACTAACGTTTTTTTATCAATGTTATGTAGTCAGTGACGGTGGTGGATCTTCGTCCCGTCGGGAGAATACCATTGACAGTGGTGCTTTGAACCCTATAATTGTCAATATGTCACATGTAGAACTTAATTGTAGGGTCAATATCGCATTTTGTGTGTGTGATTGTTTGGAACCATGTGTGTTCCATTGTCTGACGTCGTAGTGTTTCGTACGTTAGGTTGTTGGTGATGAGGCAGGGATGTCTCGAGCTCGGGAGGATCACACATATAGCAATAACACTGCTTCGGGATTGATGAATATGAATGTATCCCCGGTGGATTTCTGTAGGATGATAGTTGAGGTGGTAGTGATAGTTCAAGCTACAAGAGTGGTGGTGGGTGGAACACCCGTTACACCAAAGGGTGCAGTAGAACGTGTGGCGGTCGTGGCACCGGCCGTGGTATAAGTAGTGGTCAGAAGGACCTCCAACCTAAATACTTCTTAAGCCTCCAACCCTGACGTTCAACACCTTCAGAGGCGGAAGATTGGTTGGTATGAATTAAGGAGTTGTTGGAGGCAACGGAGACCACCGAGGAGCGAAAAGTGTGCTTGCTACCTTCATGCTCGAAGGTGATCCTAAGCTTTGGTGGCAAGAGGAGGGCGGGAGGCGATTTGCTGGACACCTCGCCACTCAAATTGCAATGAGAGAATTCTCAACGATCTTTCTGAAGCGCTATCTTCCAACGACAACGAGGATGGCTCTCCAAGGGAAGTTTTTGAGGCTTATACAAAGAGATATAAGCGTTGATGCATATATCCAAGAGTTCACATGTTTTAGTCGATATGCGGGGAACATTATTATGGATGATGAAGAGCAGACTCACTGATTTTATGAAAGGTTGAGGTATAACCTATGCCAATTTTTAATCGCTTCAAAGGTGGATGGCTTTTGTGCATTAGTGGAGGCCGCTAGAACTTTGGAGATAGATATCAAAAGAACTCAACGCCGCAAGGGTTCGGGGTGAAGCAGGCGGATTCTAAGGCCCCTTAATCCCGTGGGAAATCTGATGGTGGTAGATGGCGTAAGAAGTCACGTCCCCAACAATCTGGTGGCGAAACTATGATGGTGACGAGTGGGGCACCACTTAGGGGACATCCTACATGTTTCACTTGTGGCAAGGTGGGACACATCACTCTCCAGTGTCGCAGTGGTCCACCTACGTCGAAGCAAAGGCAAGGACCCATCGGGGTCGGCAGGACCAAGTTATGCAGTGAAAGGCAAGGTGGTGGAGTCTACCGCATCTCATTTTGCACCTTGCAACCTAGAGATTATAACTTAAGGCTACATGAGGTTATTCGTCAGTCCGGCATGGCGACGGGTACGGAAATAGTAGGATACTTGTGTGACTGATTTTGCCCATTCTATGATATTAGATTGCAACCGTCTACCTTGTGTTGTGTTTGTCGTTAGTCATCATCCTAGTGTTCGCCGTACTCGCTAAAGTCTTATTCTATACGAGGGCGTCACACTCATTTATTGCGGATACCTTCATCCGACATATCGGTGGTGGAGCCTTTCTATGCAGGTGTAGAGTTGAATGTACGGATGTCGAATGGATCCTTTATGTACACCGGTAGAAGGAGTCGTGTTGTTTGGAGGATAGAACAACACGATTACGATTTGGAGGCAGAAGTATTACCGCTTACAGAATTCAACGTAATCTTTGGCATTGATTGACTCTCGGAGCAAAGAACCAATATTGAACGCATTCTGAAAGAGGTGACTTTAAGAAGTGGGTGCTTAGATGAAGTTAAGTTCAAGGGCTTGGCTGGAGTTGCTTCCTCTTTAATCTCCTACATGCAAATGATGCGCGCGGTGAAATTGAATTGTGATAGACTTAGTGTCGGGTGTAAGACCGGTATGGCGTTCTCCTTATCGGATGGCACCAAAGAAGTTAGCCGAGTTGAAGATTCAATTGCAAAACTGATAAATCAAGGCTACATTCGACTAAGCTCTTCACTAAGGAGTGCACTTGAGCTTTTTGTGAAAAAGAAGGATGGTAGTATGTGCTTTTGCATAGACTACCGAGAATTCAGGAGGACATCTCGAAAACTGCATTTAGTACTCAGTATGAACATTGGTTATATGTCGTTTGGTTTGACGAATGCGCCATTGGTATCTATGGACCTTATGAACCATGTGTTTCAAAGCTACTTGGATATGTTTGTGGTGGTCTTTATTGATGATATACTAGTTTACTCGAACTCGGAGAACGATCATGAAGATCACTTGCGGTTAGTGCTGCAGACTCTTGGAGAGAACCGGATTTATGTCAAGTTCTCAAAAAGCGACTTTTTGATTGTTGGAGAAAGTCACTTTCTCTGGCCATGTGATTAGTGAATAGTGGCAATGGTGTGGCAGTGGATCCAACGAAGATTGAGTCGATTTGTGACCGACCTGTATTGAAGAATGTGGCAAAAGTGGGGAGTTTCCTTAGACTTGTCGGCTACTATAACGAGGTTCGTAGAGAACTTTTTGCGAATCGCATCGCCCCACATTTTCACTCGCAAGGATCAGAAATTCATATGGACACGTGAATGCAGCCAAGCTTTGGAGAAATTGAAGGAGAGGCTTATGACTACCTTAATCTTTAATCTCCCGAGTGGGCTGATGGATTTCGGTTTTTTAGTGACGCATTTGCTTGGGGTTTGGGTTGCGTGTTATATCAACATGACAGAGTAATTGCTTACGGCTCTAGACAATTAAAACCGCACGAGAAGAACTATCCAGTCCATGACACATATAGCCAACCTAACATTTTTTTATCAACGTTATGTGGTCAGTGACGGTGGTGGATCTTCGTCCCGTCGGGAGAATACCATTGGCAGTGGTGCTTTGAACCCTATAATTGTCAATATGTCGCAATTAGAACTTAATTGTAGGATCAATATCGCAATCTGTGTGTGATTGTTTGGAACCGTGTGTGTTCCATGGTTTGATGATTGTTTGTTGATAGTAATCTGGCGTCGTAGTGTTTCGTACGTTAGATTGTTGGTGATGAGGCAGGGATGTCTCGAGCTCGGGAGGATCACACATATAGCGTAACACTGCTCCGGGATTGATGAATATGAATGTATCCCTGGTGGATTTCTGTAGGAAGATAGTTGAGATGGTAGTGATAGCTCAAGCTACAAGAGTGGTGGTGGGTGGAACACCCGTTACACCAACGGGTGCAGTAGAACGTGTGGCGGTCGTGGCGCCGACCGTGGTATAAGTGGTTGGTCAGAAGGACCTCCAACCTAAATACTTCTTAAGCCTCCAACCCTGACGTTTAACACCTTCAGAGGCGGAAGATTGGTTGGTGCGAATTAAGGAGTTGTTGGAGGCAACGGAGACCACCGAGGAGCGAAAAGTGTCAGCTTGCTACCTTCATGCTCAAAGGTGATCCAAAGCTTTGGTGGCAAGAGGAGGGCGGGAGGCGATTTGCTGGACACCTCGCCACTCAAATTGCTATGGGAGAATTCTCAACGATCTTTCTGAAGCGCTATCTTCCAACGACAACGAGGATGGCTCTCCAAGGGCAATTTTTGAGGCTTATGCAAAGAGATATAAGTGTTGATGCATATCTCCAAGAGTTCACATGTTTTAGTCGATATGCGGGGAATATCATTATGGATGATGAAGAGAAGACTCACTGGTTTTATGAAAGGTTGAGGGATAACCTATGCCAATTTTTAATCGCTTCAAAGGTGGATGGCTTTTGTGCATTAGTGGAGTGGAGGCCACTAGAACTTTGGAGATAGATATCAAAAGAACTCAACGCCGCAAGGGTTCGGGGCAAAGCAGGCGGATTCTAAGGCCCCTTAATCCCGTGGGAAATCTGATGGTGGTAGATGGCGTTAGAAGTCACGTCCCCAACAATCTGGTGGGGAAACTGTGATGGTGACGAGTGGGGCACCACCTAGGGGACATCCTACATGTTTCACTTGTGCCAAGGTGGGACGCATCACTCTCCAGTGTCGCACTGGTCCACCTATGGCGAAGCAAAGGCAAGGAGCCTTCGGGGTCGGCAGGACCAAGTTATGCAGAGAAAGGCAAGGTGGTGGTCTACCGCATCTCATTTTGCACCTTGCAACCTAGAGATTATAACCTCGGGCTACATGAGGCTATTCGTCAGTCCGGCATGGCGACGGGTACGGAAATAGTAGGATACTTGTGTGACTGATTTTGCCGATTCTATGATATTAGATTGCAGCCGCCTACCTTGTGCTGTGTTTGTCGTTAGTCATCATCCTAGTGTTCGCCATACTCGCTGTACAACCCCGATATTCGCCGGATAAAGAAATCAAGCGAGACGGGAGTGGCGAGATCCAGACCTCGCTGAGATTAACCCCCAGCCGACGAGACCTCAGCAGACCACCAAAATGGGCTAGCGCGGTCCTCGCAAGGCCACCCTCCAAAGGGGATGCCGCTGGCGGTATTCGCGAGAGGGCTCGCGAGAGCTCCTTCAGCGGGGTTCTCGCAACGCTACCCCCTAGAGGAGGGGTCACGGACAGGATCCGCGAGAAGGCAGGCGAGAGCTCCGATCGTAATGTTCTCGCAATCCCTTATCCATGAATCAGTAGGGTCAATTTACCATTTTACCCTCGGTGGTCTGCCCTTAGCCTCCTCAAACAGCGGAGCTTGGCTGTTAGCAGACCCACCTGGGGTACAGTTAGCCATTTTGGGGTGCGGATAGCCATTTTGGGGCTTGGCCGGGTCGCAATTGGCGAGCCCAACCAGTTGAGGAAGGAGTTCGCTAGGCGAGCCCGCCTAGAGTGAGAGCGGATAGTCATCCTGGGACTCGCCGAGGTAGTGCAGGCGAGCGAGCCATGTAATGTGTCGATAATAACTCTGGGATTCGCTGACCCAGAGGCTCGCGAGCTCCACTCGCGAGGGAGGTCGCGAAGCGGGCTGGCTCGCCCCGTAAAAGTCCAGGAAGGGATTTTTACCAAGAGGCCCCCGGTGGTCTGCGTTTAGCCTCTCCGAACAGCGGAGTTTGGCTGTTAGCAGACCAATCCGGTGTGCGGATAGTGAGAATGGACAGCGGGATTTGGTTATTGACAGGCCACAAAACTAAAATCTATAAATAGACCTCAAAGGGCACCTTGGAAGGAGACCGGTTCATTATTTTTGAGCTCTTCTCTTCCTAGGTCGCTTTGGTTTGAGCTCTCTAGCTCTCCAAGGTGCCCGAGTCTTAGCTTTGGCTTGGGAGGGGAAGCGCTCAACGATCTTCCGGGTTAGTGGAGGGACCTCCTCGCTGAGACTAGGGTCTTCGTTCTTGGCTCGAGTCATCAACCTTACCTCTCCCGAGGGACCGGTAAGGGCTAGCTGCCCCTCATTTCGGTGAGGGCCCCGAGCTCCACTCGAGACCGAGAAATCGGTTTCAACATTTTGGTGCGGTGAGCGTGGAGCGCGGCTGGTTCAAGAAAGTCCCAGAGAAGAGTTATGGCTGGAGATGAAGAGCAGGGCGAGGAGTTCGGCGAGACCCCTCAGGAGGCCATGGCTAGGATGTTCGCGGACTTCAGGAAGGAGGTGCTCGACACTTTGGGGTTCACGGTCACGGCTCTGCGGAGCGAATTCGCGACCCCGGCACCTCAGGCGACCACTCCCCCAACAACAGTCGGCGAGAAGGCACCAGGAGGAAGGGCTGGAAAAGAAGTTGCCATTGAACCAGGACATGACAGGGAAGGGCGAGTGTTGTTCGCCAGTCCGGCGAGCCCGGTGTTAGCGAGCTCCGCGCCGGCGAATTCGGTGCCGGCGAGCTCTGCCCCAGCGAGCACGACACAGGCGAGCGCACGCCAGGAAAACGCGACGACAGCCGGGGTGGTTCAGGCGAGCGTCGCCCTCGCGAGTGCGATCCCGAGCTTGGCGAGCGAGCTGGGTCCGCGAGCCGAGCGAGAGAAGATGGTAGGAGGGGGAAGCCCCTTCTGCGAGTTAGTGTTGTCTGCGCCCGTTCCGGCGGGATTCGGAGAATGGGATAGAGTGTACTACAATGGCAGAGATGACCCAGTTCAGCATCTGCAGTCTTTCGAGGACTCGGTCTCCATTAGGCCGATGTCCGATGCCTTCAAGTGTCGGCTCTTCGCCGTCACTCTCAAGGAGAAGGCCAGGGACTGGTTTCATTCGCTTCCGGCAGGCTCTATCTACGCGTTCGAGGACCTGCGCCGAAGTTTTCTGTTAAGGTTTTCGACTTCAAAGAGGAGGAAGAAGGACGCTGACTCTCTTTTCGCGGTGAAGCAGGAGTCCCGGGAGACGTTGGCTCAGTATGCGGATCGGTTCCAAGAGGAAGTGCAGCTCACTCAGGAGGTGCCTGGGTTTGCACTTCAACTCGCTTTCACGGTCGGGTTGAAGGAAAGTTTCTTCAAGATGGCGTTGAAGAGGAAGGCCCCCGTCTCCTATGAGGAGTTGATGGAGAGGGTGGCGGAGGAAGTAGCGAGCGAAGAAGCTAACCCCGAGCTCACCAAGAGGCTTGCAAAGCTCAGTGAGCCGGAGTTGAGGCAGCAAGAGGTCAGAAGAAGGGAAGAGCCCCGGGCCCCGGAAGGGGGATGGAGGCCGCAAGGTGGAGGAATGCAGGGGCAGGGAAGGGGTTACGGCCCAGGAAGGGGTAACCGTTTCGAGGGTCAGTGGAGGCCCCCCCAGTTGGGGTGGAGGCAAGGCCCGATGCAGCTACCTCCCCCACCTCAACAGGCCATGGCGATTGGCCGGGGGAGAGGAAGAGGGAGGGGAGGAGAAGCGGAAACGGCGGCCGCTAGGAGAAGGAGAAATAGGGTGGCGGAGGCCGAGGCCAGGGAAACGGCGGTGCCCTACTGCATCTTCCACGATGTGGAAGGCCACTCCACGGACACCTGTCCGGAGTTCCTGGAGGTGAAGAGGGGTCGAGCACCCGCGCCGCCACCGCAGCAGCCATTAAGAATCGTGGAGGTGGAACCTCGGGAGGAGGAGGAGGAAAGATGTGAGGATAGAGCAGATCTGGGGAATAGAGGAGGGATCGGAATGATCCATGGGGGGGTAGGGGTGGAGGCAACCCGCAAGGCTAGCCTCCATACCATCTACCGCCGGAGCGTAGCGTCAACATCCACCGCTCCACCCCCGACCGAAAAAATTATTTTCACCCAAAAGGACATGCCGAGCTACGAAGACCCGTTCTGCGACGCGCTGGTCATCCAGACGGCGATCGAGAACTTCACCGTCTCCCGAATCCTAGTGGACAATGGGAGTTCGGTCAATGTCATCTTCAAGAAAGCATTCGACAAAATGGAGGTGGAGCCCAGAAGGGTGTTGGCCTCGGATGGCCCTCTGTTCGGATTTTCGGGGGAGAGGAAGGAAGTAGAAGGAGGGGTGGGGCTCCATGTGACCCTGGGTGGGCAGTCTCGGAACTGTCGCTTCGTCATAGTGGACGCCCCGAGCAGTTACAGCGCCATCTTCGGACGGCCACTCATCAGCGCATTCCGTTGCGTCCCTTCCACTTTCCATCAGTGCCTCAAGTTCAACGACGGAGGGGTCCAGGTGCGGGTCAGGGGGGATCCCAAGGTGGCAAGACAGTGCTACGTGACGGCTGTCAACACCATCTCCTGGATGGGAGAGGCCGAGGAGTGGGACAAGGTGATGGAAGAGGTAGCCGAAGTCGGAGGTCTGGAGGTGGCTGGAGAGAAGAAGGGAGGTGAAGTTCATGCCCAGGAAGGGGTGGCTGAGATACCCCGGGCGGAGAGAAAGGAAGAAGAGGAGAAGGCCCAGGAGGAAAGGGCGGAAGGGCTGATGATGATAGGGAAGGAGGCCGAGGAAGAGACTCAAGCTCCCACTTGTGCCGGGGAAGAGAAGGCTTGGGGGGAGCAGTCCCGGTTGGAGGCCGTGGACGAGGTCGTGGAGCTCGAGGTCGTCACCCGGCTGGGGGTGGTGGAAAAAGTCCGGGTCAGCGGAGAACTCAGCCCAGGAGATCAGGCGGAGATTCTAGCCTGCGTGCAACAGAACGTGGACGTCTTCGCTTGGAGCGCCGCCGAAATGCCCGGGATCGATGCAGATGTGGCGTGCCATCGCCTCAACCTCGACCCCGGTGCCCGTCCCATCCGCCAGAAGAGGAGAGCCGTCGCAGACAAGCTAGAAGGGCCCATCCGCGAGGAGGTGGGCAAACTCCTGCAGGCCGGATTTGTATCGGAGATCCAGTATCCAGGCTGGGTCTCCAACGTCGTTATGGTAAAGAAGGGCGGAGGTAAGTGGCGTATGTGTATCGATTTTTCACTTCTTAATAAAGCATGCCCGAAAGATTGCTACCCCTTGCCTAGAATCGACGCGCTGGTTGACTCAGCCGTCGGTTTTACTGTAATGTCCTTCTTAGATGCTTTTTCAGGTTACCATCAAATCCGCATGCATCCCCCGGACATTAAGGACGTTTCCTTCATCACGGGGGATGGATGTTATTGCTATAAGATGATGCCCTTCGGGCTCAAGAACGCCGGGGCAACATACCAAAGGATGATGGATAGGGTCTTCCGCGAACAGAAAGGAAGAAATTTAGAGGTCTATGTCGACGACCTCATGGTTAAGAGCCGAGACCTCGGGACCCACCTCCGAGACCTCGAAGAGACATTCGGGACCCTGCGGCGGTACAAGATGAAGCTCAATCCCTTGAAGTGTGTCTTCGGGGCAAGCCGAGGGAAGTTCCTGGGCCATTTGCTCACCCCCACGGGAGTGGAGCCCAACCCGGACAAAGTTAAAGCGGTAATGGAGTTAGAGTCGCCGAAGAACCCGAAGGAGGTCCAGAGCCTCACAGGGAAATTGGCTGGGCTCAGTAGATTCCTCTCCAAGGCGGGAGAGAAATGTGCACCTTTTTTCAAAGTACTGCGGGGAAACAAGAAGTTCGAATGGACCCCGGAGTGCGAGAGGGCCTTCCAAGCCCTGAAAGAACAGCTCACTAAAACCCCTCTACTCCAGGGACCGAGACCGGGAGAGGACCTATCTCTATACCTAGGGGTAGGATCCGAGGCAGTAAGTTCCGTGCTAATCCGAGAGGAGGGGAAGAAACAGTTCCCGATCTACTATGTTAGTCGAGTGCTGAAGAAGGCGGAACTCCGATACCAAATCCTAGAAAAGTTAGCCTTCGCCTTGGTGGTATCGGCCCGGAGGCTCCGGCCTTACTTTCAAGCCCATTCAATTAAAGTGGTGACCGACCATCCGCTCCGCAAAATCATGGAAGGGGTGGAACACTCAGGAAGGTTGGCAAAGTGGTCCGTGGAATTAAGCGAGTTCAATATCACCTTCGTACCCAGGACATCCATCAGGGCTCAAGCAGTGGCAGACTTCATGGCCGACTACGCGGCCGAAGTGGAGGAGCACGAGCCACCTTCCCCGGAAGCATGGAAGATGTTGGTGGACGGAGCGTCGGGAAAACACTCCTTCGGGGGGGGAATAGTCCTAGTGAGTCCTCAGGGGACTCGGATTGAGCAAGCCTTGAACATCCATTTTCCAATTACCAACAACCAGGCGGAGTACGAAGCAGTGATAGCGGGCCTTCGATTGGCCCAAGAACTGGGTGTGCAGGACGTGGAGGTCTCCACGGATTCCATGGTGGTAGCGTGCCAGATCAAAGGAGAGTTCGAGGCAAAGGACCCAACCCTCGTGCTATACCTGGAAAAGGTTAAGGGGGTCATCGGACAGTTCCGCACCTTCTCGATTAAACATGTGCCGAGGGAGGAGAGCACCCAGGCGGACCTCCTAGCCAAGTTCGGTCCTCGGGCAGGGGGGACTACCTCGGAACTCTTCCGGCCCTCTATCGAAGAGGGAGAGTCGATGGAAGTGGATCAGCAGGCCTCATGGATGGATCCATTCATCACCTTCCTATCCTCCGGACAGTTCCCAGGAAAGGAAGTGGACAAGAGGCGCTTCAGGTATAAATCTGCATATTACTCTTTGCATGCAGGGGGGCTACATAGAAAAACTCTCTCGGGACTCCTGGCTCGCTGTGTCTCCGAGAAGGAGGTCCCGAGGGTGCTGGAAGAAATCCACTCCGGGGAATGCGGCAGTCACTCCGGGAGTCGGACCCTGGAAGGGAGGGTGTTGAGACAAGGCTATTTCTGGCCCACTCTCAGCAAGGATGCAGCAGAGTTCACAAGAAAGTGTCAGAAGTGCCAACTCTACGCTCCGCTCCAACTCCTCCCCGCTCAGAGACTCCGGACCATCACGGCTCCCTGGCCTTTCGCCATATGGGGGTTAGACCTGGTCGGCCCCTTCCCCCAAGCCAGCGGTCAGAGGAAGTTCCTGCTAGTCATGATTGACTACTTCTCCAAGTGGGTAGAGGTGAAGGCGCTAGCTAAGGTAACCTCTCAGGTTGTAAGGAATTTTGTGTGGGGGGAAATAATCTGCAGGCACGGGCTCCCACTAGCCATAGTAACAGACAATGGGCCACAGTTTGCAAGTGAAGAATTTGTTAGCTTTTGCACCCAGCTCGGCATTGACCTCAGGTTCGCTTCGGTCCACCACCCAAGGAGCAATGGGCAAGTGGAGGCCGCGAACAAGATAATCGTCAACCTGCTCAAAAAGAAAGTGGAAAACCTACGAGGAAGTTGGGTAGAACAACTACCCTCCGTCCTCTGGGCCATTAGGACTACTCCGAATACCGCCACCGGGGAGACTCCATTCAAGCTCTCTCACGGGTCAGAGGCCGTCCTCCCCATAGAGTTTGAGGTGAAGACCCCCCGGGTGACCGCTGCGAGCGAAGGGGATGAAGAGTGGCTAGAGGGTAATAATGCAGAACAGAGGCTGTCCTTGGACCTGGTGGAAGAACTCCGGGACTTGGCCACCATCAGGCAGGAAGAGGTCAAGCGGCGGATGGCCCGATATTTTGACAAACATATCCGGATCAAGCACTTCCAGAAAGGGGACCTAGTCCTGAAAAAGGTCGATGCGGCCGGAAGAGGGGCCGCAGTGGGTAAGCTTAACCCAAACTGGGAAGGCCCGTATATTATAAGCGAGGTGCTCAAGTCGGGGGGGTATCACCTCCAGGATGTGGAAGGGATGTCCCTTGACCGAGCTCGAAGTGGGGATGATTTGAAACGATTCTACCCTTAAAAACTTTATTATGTCATTCAATCATTATCTTACTCTCGTTCGTTGTGTTTCTGACTGCTGCTGTGCCAAGATTAGATATGTTGGTGCTGGAATGCCCCAGATCGATTCCGCTCCCGGGCTCTCATCTAGACGGGGGGTTCTGGTTGATCTCTGGAGAGGCTGGCAAGGTTGGATATGTTGGTGCTGGAATGCCCCAGATCGATTCCGCTCCCGGGCTCTCATCTAGACGGGGGGTTCTGGTTGATCTCTGGAGAGGCTGGCAAGGTTGGATATGTTGGTGCTGGAATGCCCCAGATCGATTCCGCTCCCGGGCTCTCATCTAGACGGGGGGTTCTGGTTGATCTCTGGAGAGGCTGGCAAGGTTGGATATGTTGGTGCTGGAATGCCCCAGATCGATTCCGCTCCCGGGCTCTCATCTAGACGGGGGGTTCTGGTTGATCTCTGGAGAGGCTGGCAAGGTTGGATATGTTGGTGCTGGAATGCCCCAGATCGATTCCGCTCCCGGGCTCTCATCTAGACGGGGGGTTCTGGTTGATCTCTGGAGAGGCTGGCAAGGTTGGATATGTTGGTGCTGGAATGCCCCAGATCGATTCCGCTCCCGGGCTCTCATCTAGACGGGGGGTTCTGGTTGATCTCTGGAGAGGCTGGCAAGGTTGGATATGTTGGTGCTGGAATGCCCCAGATCGATTCCGCTCCCGGGCTCTCATCTAGACGGGGGGTTCTGGTTGATCTCTGGAGAGGCTGGCAAGGTTGAATACTTTGGAGCTGGAATGCCCCAGATCGATCCCGCTCCCGGGCTCTCATCTAGACGGGGGGTTCCGGGCGGTGTCGGGAGAAATGGTAGGCTGACGTCTTTTGTCGGCAAACCGTCTCGCTCGTCGGACATGCTCGCTCGGCCAAGAAAGGTCGCGTATAATACTACGCAAGTAGCGAGGATCAATCTCATACGATCCCAAACATCTAGTCCTCGGCAGAAAGGTCGCCTGCACTAGGTAAGAGGCGAGTTCTCGCCAAGAGAAAAAATACCCTACGAGACAGATACCCAAAAGCGCAACAAGCCTAAGGCAAACGGCGAGAGATCCAAGCAGCCGGAGCGTCCGGAGCGCACCTACCCAATAGCGTGCGGCGCGAGAATGACCTCCGCGAAAGCGAAGGATGAGATAAACAATAGCGGGACATTCAACACATGAAAATAACAATACAAAAAAAAGAGGGGGCGAGACAAGATGAGCAAAGCAAAAATTTATATTCAACACTTTAGAGTTCGGTTACAACTTTTTGGCAACCTCGCCAATCAAAAATTACAACACAAAATGAGAAAGTCGGCGAGCCTCAGGAATCGCCTGCGGATCCTTCTTCGTCATCGCTGTCCTTCACTGGCGGGAGGGGGAGGAAGAGCTCTGGAACGATGTCTTCCAGGGTCATGTCAGCTGCGTCGTCCGCCAAGAGGCCAATCGCCTTCGCCACCGAGAAAATGTAGCGAGCCGACTCTATCGACCCCACGCGGACTTCTTCGTCTCGCGCTCGCCGGTCTTCCTTTACACGACGAGGCGAGGGGGGGACAACGGCACGGGTAAGGTCGCTGTTCAAAGCCTTCAACCCGGTCACCTCGCTCTCCAGATCCTTGATGCGAGCGTTGGCCCTCCCGGCGTCCTCGACATCCTGCTAGCAGGTCCGGTTAGAGAGATGAAGGGGCTAAGAGAAAAAGGAAGTTGGAGGTATAGATAACTCACCACCCCACCCTCCGCGGCGAGGAGCTTCTCCTTCAGCTGTGTGTTCTCGGCAAGGATTCCCTGGTAGGCCCTCGCGAGCTCCACGTTCTGAAGCTCAAGCTGTAGACAACGCCTCCCCGTCATGTGGGCGAGCTCAGCAGAGCGCAGTTGGGACCTCGCGCTCTCATAGGCGAGAGTCCTCGCAGTCTCATCCTTGTAGGACCCCGCGTCTTCGCGACCGTAGAGAGCGAATGAGAAATCGAAGGCGTGGCCACTGACGGTCTCCTTCTCCACCCAGGAGGGGAGGATAGAAGAAATGTCCACCCGGTTGGTCTCTGGTTTCCAAGTCACAAGGGGCTCGCCAGTCTCGTCTCGACGCCTCTGGCCGAGCCCGAAATTGTAATGATTCACCGGGATAGGGAGGACCGAGGTCCTGGTCGGCTCCTGGCCAGGCTCTACGTCCTCGCCCACCGAGAGACCAGTAAGGTCAAACTCATCAAAGGCAGCCTCGCGAGGCTCCTTACCTTTCGGTGCAGCAAGCGAGGCTGCGCTTTTCTTACTCCTCTTTTTTGGCGGAGACTTTGGGGGCGCGCCGTGACCACCGGAAGCTCCCTGCCTCTTGCGAGAGGGGTGCTCGGCCGGGGTGGCTTCGCCTCGGCAAGCTTCGGCCCCCATGGTAGCGAGGGACATGAGAGCATCAGGTTTCCGGTTGCTCGCGTAAGGGGGACGGAGGGGGAGATCTCGCTCGCCTATAAACAGGCGCATTAATATGACAAACTTGCGAATTGAGGCGGACATATTAGGCAAAAATCTATACCTTCTCCGGCGAGAACCGGGAGCAACGTGTCCAGGTTTTGGCGGAGGTAGGCGACTTCGAAGTTCTTCTTGTTTAGGAATTGATGGAGGAGGGCTTCATGCCCGCCCAGGGCGGTGGGCCGATAGGTGGTCTCGCCATGTTGGACCGGCGAAAAGGGAACGTTGCCGAAGTTCCCCCTGACGATGACGAACTTTTGGGCCCAGAAGTGGGCCTTGTTGACGGTCTCAACCACTTTCGGGCCCGTACCCACGAAATACGCGGTCCCATCCTTGTAGGCGCGGAAGGAGAACGCCTTTCTGAAGACGGGAAGGCTGAACTCTATTCGCTCTTCGCGGAGGTAGCAAGCGAAGGCAGTAATCACCGCCATGGCGTTGGGTGTGAGCTGACCAGGAACTACGTCGTAGTGCTTGAGCACCTAAGGACAGAGAGCGAGATTAGTTCACGCGGCGAGCGAGACTAGAGTGTCAAAATGAGTAAGAGGTAAGCGAGAGCGAGGATTACCTGGCGAACCTCCGGCCACAATGGAAGGCGCAAACCAACCGCAAAGTGGGCGATGGGGATGGCCAACTCGTCGACCAACGGATCGTTGATCGTGTCATCCTCGCTGGGGCGGCGCGCCTCGAATGGGGGGGTGACGTAATCAGCGACCGCGCTGAAATACTCCTCGTCTGTTAGGTTGCAGTTAAAGAATCCGTGCTCGGCGAAGGCCTTCGCAATCCTTCGCCGTCCCTCCGATTCCGCATCACCACCCATCTTGCGAACCTGCGAGAAGCGAAAAAAGGCGAGAACGAGAAATAGCGAGAGCTCTGCAAAAGGAGAAGAAGAGGATCAAGAATAAATGCGGTGGTTGGCTCGATAAACACCGCTTATTTATAGCAAAAGTAAAAAGGCGGGAAGAAGTCCAAGCGCCGGCGAGCACGCATATCAACAAAAAACATCGGGTCATGTCCGCGAGGGATAAATACCTGCAGGGTTAGCGTAATCAACACTTTCAAGACATATCTTTGGCAAAAATAGAGGGTTCGCACGAGCAATGTAATGTGAAATAAAGCAGACTAGCCAGCAGCCGAGCGAGAAGTCATAAAGAACAGATACAACTTATTGTCAATAGAAATAAAGCCAATATATATAAATGGCAATTACGCAAGTCACCCACAGTAGCGAGATTTTCTAACAACAAGCGACATCCATTGCAATTAAATCCATGACATAACAACTAGCGGGAATCGTGGGGGAGCCATTTCCACCGACCACCACCCCGCGACCCTGACCTCGGCGGAGCCCTAGAGTTATAATATTCCTCCGCCAAACGACCCTCCCGATCCGTGAGAAAGGCGTAGTCCCTCATCCTCGCTATGTGTACCTCCGGCGTCGAGGCGATCTCATCCTGATCACGGTGTCTCGCTTGACGAAGCCTCGCACATTCCTCCATCAGGACCGCATGTCTATCCTCGGCAGCTTCCCTGTCCCGTCTTGCCTGCATGTTGAGATCCATCAACATTCGCCCGTGCTTTCGCAAAAGCTCCGCGGCCCGCCGTTTCATCATCTCAGGATCTCGCGGATCCCCTAAGAAATCTTCCACCTGATCAGGAAGGGGGGACATTTCGTCGTCGCCCAGTTCAGAATCGGTGTGCGGGTTCTCGGCAGAATCTGCGAGATCTCCAAAGGTCAGGTAATGAGCGAAAGATCACGTAAACTGTCGGCGAGGTCATAACACTTACCTAGAGGGGGGCGAGAACCCGAAGGACGGCCCTGAAACACGTTTCCATAATGGGGGTAGAGGGATTTGCCCAGTCCGGCAGGATAAGCTGTACTGTTGGTCGGGGGAATCTTTGGCGGTGCGGGGCCACCCGT
The DNA here is from genome assembly GCA_033032865.1 of Dactylorhiza incarnata. Lineage (NCBI taxonomy): Eukaryota > Viridiplantae > Streptophyta > Magnoliopsida > Asparagales > Orchidaceae > Dactylorhiza > Dactylorhiza incarnata. The sequence continues at coordinate 6,497,965 of JAWHQI010000129.1, read as the reverse complement.
CTCCTCGCTCGTGAGGAGCTGGAACCCGGGCTTCTCTACGATTTTATCTGGAGGCGGCGGAGATGGAGGTCGCGACGACGGGCGGATCGGGGACTTCAGAGGCGGGACTGTAAGAAAATAGTAACAGAGATCATATGTTTAGACATAAATATTACAGCATGCGAGATCCAGATCGTACCAGTGGTGTCTTTTCCTGCGAGATTCATGTCCACCTGAGGGCTTTTCCGAGACCCCTCAGCACGTTCCTCACAAATCTCGCTCGGCAAAGTATCCTGCGGGTGAAAATGAATGAAGAGCAATTTATAGACGTGAATTCGAACAACTCATACCTTCCCGGGGCGGCGATCATCCGGGGAGGAGTCCAGCGTCACGGAGTCGTCTCCAGAGAGGCGAACCGCCTTCGCCTTCTTGGTTTTTGGCGACTGGGCAGGAGGCTGCCGGTTCATCCAGGCGGGTACCCTAGTCGTGGGAGGTAGCCCGCCGGCTCTCATCGCCCTCAGGCGAGCCTCTGCCTCTTCGGAAATCGGCATCTCCCGGCAGCTAGAACGGGAAAGGAGGGAAAAGAAGCGACGTGCACCCATGGGGGTTCGGGATGATATTTATAACCTGCATGGTGGGTCCCACAAAAGATTCCTGACAGGTCATCCAGGAGCGGTCGAATATCAGGGGTTGGACGATTCTTCGCGAAGACATTAGTCCTCGCGAAGAGCGGGGATTGTGTACAACCCCGATATTCGCCGGATAAAGAAATCAAGCGAGACGGGAGTGGCGAGATCCAGACCTCGCTGAGATTAACCCCCAGCCGACGAGACCTCAGCAGACCACCAAAATGGGCTAGCGCGGTCCTCGCAAGGCCACCCTCCAAAGGGGATGCCGCTGGCGGTATTCGCGAGAGGGCTCGCGAGAGCTCCTTCAGCGGGGTTCTCGCAACGCTACCCCCTAGAGGAGGGGTCACGGACAGGATCCGCGAGAAGGCAGGCGAGAGCTCCGATCGTAATGTTCTCGCAATCCCTTATCCATGAATCAGTAGGGTCAATTTACCATTTTACCCTCGGTGGTCTGCCCTTAGCCTCCTCAAACAGCGGAGCTTGGCTGTTAGCAGACCCACCTGGGGTACAGTTAGCCATTTTGGGGTGCGGATAGCCATTTTGGGGCTTGGCCGGGTCGCAATTGGCGAGCCCAACCAGTTGAGGAAGGAGTTCGCTAGGCGAGCCCGCCTAGAGTGAGAGCGGATAGTCATCCTGGGACTCGCCGAGGTAGTGCAGGCGAGCGAGCCATGTAATGTGTCGATAATACCTCTGGGATTCGCTGACCCAGAGGCTCGCGAGCTCCACTCGCGAGGGAGGTCGCGAAGCGGGCTGGCTCGCCCCGTAAAAGTCCAGGAAGGGATTTTTACCAAGAGGCCCCCGGTGGTCTGCGTTTAGCCTCTCCGAACAGCGGAGTTTGGCTGTTAGCAGACCAATCCGGTGTGCGGATAGTGAGAATGGACAGCGGGATTTGGTTATTGACAGGCCACAAAACTAAAATCTATAAATAGACCTCAAAGGGCACCTTGGAAGGAGACCGGTTCATTATTTTTGAGCTCTTCTCTTCCTAGGTCGCTTTGGTTTGAGCTCTCTAGCTCTCCAAGGTGCCCGAGTCTTAGCTTTGGCTTGGGAGGGGAAGCGCTCAACGATCTTCCGGGTTAGTGGAGGGACCTCCTCGCTGAGATTAGGGTCTTCGTTCTTGGCTCGAGTCATCAACCTTACCTCTCCCGAGGGACCGGTAAGGGCTAGCTGCCCCTCATTTCGGTGAGGGCCCCGAGCTCCACTCGAGACCGAGAAATCGGTTTCAACACTCGCTAAAGTATTATTCTATACGAGGGCGTCACACTCATTTATTGCGGATACCTTCATCCGACATATCGGTGGTGGAGCCTTTCTATGCGGGTGTGGAGTTGAATGTACGGATGTCGAATGGATCCTTTATGTACACCACCAGTAGAAGGAGTCGTGCTATTTTGAGGATAGAACAACACGATTTCGATTTGGAGGCAGAAGTATTACCGCTTGCAGAATTCAACGTAATCTTTGACATGGATTGACTCTCGGAGCAAAGAACCAATATTGAACGCATTCTGAAAGAGGTGACTTTAAGAAGTGGGTGTTTAAATGAAGTTAAGTTCAAGGGCTTGTCTGGAGTTGCTTCCTCTTTAATCTCCTACATGCAAATGATGCGCGCGGTGAAATTGAATTGTGATAGACTTAGTGTCGGGTGTAAGACCGGTATCACGTTCTCCTTATCGGATGGCACCAAAGAAGTTAGTCTAGTTGAAGATTCAGTTGCAAAAACTGATAAATCAAGGCTACATTTGACCGAGCTCTTCACTAAGGAGTGCACCCGTGCTTTTTGTGAAAAAAAGGATGGTAGTATGCGCTTTTGAATAGACTATCGAGAATTCAGGAGGACATCTCGAAAACTGCATTTAGTACTCAGTATTAACATTTGTTATATGTCGTTTGGTTTGACGAATGCGCCATCGGTATCTATGGAGCCTATGAACCATGTGTTTCAAAACTACTTGGATATGTTTGTGGTGGTCTTTATTGATGATATACTAGTTTACTCGAACTCGGAGAACGATCATGAAGATCACTTGCGGTTAGTGCTGCAGACTCTTGGAGAGAACCGGCTTTATGTCAAGTTCTCAAAGAGCGACTTTTGGATTGTTGGATAAGTCACTTTCTCTGGCCAATGTGGCCATGCGATTAGTGAATAGTGGCAATGGTGTGGCAGTGGATCCAACGAAGATTGAGTCGATTTGTGATTGACCTGTATTGAAGAATGTGGCAAAAGTGGGGAGTTTCCTTGGACTTGTCGGCTACTATAAGGAGGTTCGTAGAGAACTTTTTGCGAATCGCATCGCCCCACATTTTCACTCGCGAGGATCACAACTTCATATGGACACGTGAATGCATCCAAGCTTTGGAGAATTTGAAGGAGAGGCTTATGACTACCTTAATCCTTAATCTCCCGAGTGGGACTGATGGATTTCGGCTTTTTAGTGACGCCTTTGCTTGGGGTTTGGGTTGCGTGTTATATCAACATGACAGAGTAATTGCTTACGGCTCTAGACAATTAAAACCATACGAGAAGAACTATCCAGCCCATGACTTTGGATTTGATGAGAAGCTTCAACCCTTGGTGTTGAAAGTGCAGAAAGATAAGAATGGTGATTTGACTATGGTTGATGGACTTCTAAAGAAGAAGGGTAGGGTATGCATCCCATGGTTTATCAAAAATTGAGAAGAGTTGATGTATGAGTCGCATTTCACAAAATATTTCATTCATCCGGGCAACACAAAGATGTATATGGATTTGAAGAAGTTCTTTTGGTGGCCTGGTATGAAAAGAGATGTGGCCTTGTATGTAGTCAGCGTCAGACTTATGTGTTAGTGAAGGCGGAATGCCAGAGACACGGAAGATTTCTACAACCTCTTCTCATTCCTGAATAAAAGTTCGATGATATATCTATGGATTTTGTGCACGGATTGCCAAAATCTCAGCAAGGGAATGACGTTATTTGGGTTATTGTGGACCATCTAATCAGGGTGGCTCACTTCATCCCTAATCGCAAGGGGAATAATGTTGAAAAGCTCGTCGAGCTCTATGTTTGAAATATTGTTCTGTTGCATGAAATACAGAAGAACATTATCAGTGATTGAAATGGGCATTTTACCTCTAAGGATTGGAGATTGGTTGAACGCATATGCCCATTTCAGATTGTTGAACGCATAGGCGAGACTGCATATCATTTTGCATTATCAACGGAGTTGAGTGGATTGCATGATGATTTCCACGTATCGGTACTAAGGAAGGCATTATTGGAGACCAGTGACGTGATTGAGTCGACTGCAGGCTGGTAGAGGAGAATCTGGCGATCGTTGTTCACCCTGTTTGTATACTTAAGTCTGATAGTTGCGTAATAAAGAGGTCAAATTCATGAAAGTTCGTTGGAGTAACTGCAGACATGATGAATGCTCATGGGAGCAAGCTATACGGGGGGAGTACCCGGAGTTGTTTACCTCAGGTATGTTTGTGCTTTAAATTAATTCCAGGGGTGAAATTCCTTTAAGGGGGGAGAGTTGTAGCACCCCGAATTTATCCCCTAGAATTCTTTTGCAAAAGTGGTGAATGCTTGAAATGTGTGTGGAGGGTTTGTCGGATCGAGCATGCTGAAGAAACCTAAAATTTACTCCACACACGACTATGCGCTGCACAAGGAACGACTGTGCGCACTTGAAGTGAAATCTGGCCGAATTTCCGGAGTTATGTCTTCTGATCAGGCGCACTCTGAGCTGCAGAAAATCAAAATTTGAGAGTTCTGGATTTTGTCCGTGCATATCCTTCGCGCACGACAGTGTGCACTTTCCAAGAATTCTTGTGCATGTAGTAGGTTGAAACGCAGGTGAGGCGCACGACCGTGCGCCTTGGGGGCACGACCGTGCGCGCGAACTGGGAAATTATTAAAGTCCGTTAAATCTCAGTCATAGCTCGTGAGGTTAAGGCAACGGATGGCTACGATCATTTCCTAAACCTGCTGTCATATTCAATTATATTTTCCCTCTCTCTAAAGTTTAAAAGGAGGAGGAAATTATGACAAGGAGGAAGAAGCCCCCATTGGAGGAGATCTGGAGCTCCGATTGAGGATCCGCTTCCGTCAAAAAGAAGAGGCTCTCTCCCAGCACGTGCTCATCCCTTTTGCTTGAGGATTCAATGGCCGGAAGACGATAGAAGAAGATGATCTATTTTATCACAGTCATTAGGAAATGCGTTTGCATGCTTTGATTTCCTTCTTGTACTAATGTGTAATAATCCATAGACCCTTTTAATTAGAAGGGGCTACGGTTATTATAGTTCTTTTGAACCATCGGGGAGTGGGAGTGCGACCACAGCATGATTGCATTAGAGATCCAAGGCTCGATTCTGTATTAGGCATGGTGTGTGACGCATAATCGTGATCGTAGGCCCGATTCGGTGATGGATGTTTTGTCGATTGCATTTAGGGATTTTCTTATAGATGTGAATGCAATAGTAGTGTTTTCATAATGCCCGGTTTTCATGGTGAGAATCATATGTGGTGATTAGGGCATAAAAGGAAAGTGAAATCTGGATGTGATCATGGGTGGAGATATCCCCGTACGATAATGAGAAATTGTTTGAAATCATGTGTATGAATAGGTGATTGATTATGATTGATAACGGAGGTCGTAAAAGGGCCCAAGAATGGGTATAACCGACCACTCCAATAGGGAATTGATTGGGAGTTGGTAGAAGGGCCCTAGCATGGGTATAACCGGTCGCTCCCCTAGATGAATGAGTATGAATAGGAGATGGTAGAAGGGCCCAAGTATGGGTATAACCGGCCACTCCGATCGTATGATGTTGGTAGATGGGTCCGGGGAAGGGTATAACCGGTCACACCAAAGTGAATTAGTCTTAATAAAAGGATCCTAGATAAGGGTATAACCGGCTAGACTCTAACTTGTGATATTTGGAACGCCAAGTGGTTATGTGAATGTGATGTGATGATAAGATGGATTCATGCGCAGTTGATTAGGAGTCATGGTGTACCCATAGGGATGGCCGACTTGCATGCATTTTGCATAGTAAGCACATTGTTTATGCTCAACAAGTAGAAAATGTAATTGATGCATGCGACACTCATTATAGACATGTTTATGATGTTTTATTATGATATACAAAGTGCTGACCTACAACTTATAATATTCTACTTGTATTTATGGTATGGTGTGGGGACCGACCGGACCCATAATATACGACAGTTACAAAAAGAGTGTTACAACACAAGCATGCAAATCTATATGTATTATATATAAGGGAAAAACACTATTTGGTGAAACATTCATCTTTTCCAATTTTACTTCTTCTTTATTACAATATTTTATAATTATGTTTAATTTGTGTGTTTTTATTTTTGTTGAAGTATGTAATATTTAGGTATTTAATATGCTTGGTGTTTAGTCCCACACCGCCTATCGGTGTGTTGTGTTATGTTGTAATCCTATAAATGTACCCCTTTGAGGATGAATATATTGCACCTTCCAATTTCTATTTTTATTTCTCAACATGGTATCAGAGCGTTTTTCGATCTGAAAGCCTAAAATAATTATTTCCTCTCATCCCGCGACCTAGCCTGACCCTTCCTTCCGCTTCCGGCTCGCTGCTAGGGCTTCGACGGCTCCCTCTCCCCCTCGCTCTCGTTAATGGGATCGTCTCTTGATTCCAAAGACGGGAGCGGGGTCATCTCTTGTCAAAAACGACTCCAGATCTCCCGTCGTCCTCGATGCCTGCTCCTCCCGTCGAAGTCGACGACGCCTCTGCCCTCGACGACTGCTACTGGCGATCCCGTCGACTGCTGGCCTTCCTCGACTGCTGGCCTTCCTCGACTGCCGGCCTTCCTCTGCCTCTCCCGCAACGACTGCTACTGCCTTCATCGACAACACTCCCGTCGACTGCTGCCTCCATCGACGACTCTTCCTCCCGCAGCTTCTCCTCTGCCGATCTCTTGTTCTCCGTCTGCTCTTCTGCTCCGCTGCTGCGCTTCTTCTCCGGCAGCTTCTCCTCCCTGCTGTCATATCGCTGCTCTACTTCTCCGGCCCTGCTTTCCTATGCCGCTGCTCTTCTTCTCCGTGGCGCTGCTGCTCCCGGCATCTTCTCCGGCTACTTCTCCGGCCCTGCCGCTCTGTGCCACTGCCGTCCAGCCCTCTTCTTGTCGCTGCCGCTGCTGCCCCTCTCCTGCTGGACATCTGCGCCGCCCTGTGCCGCTGCCGCTGCTGCCCCCCTCTCCTATTGGGTTGCTGTGCCGTTGTTGCTATGTCGTGCCCTCTCCATTTTTTTTAAAAAGTGTTGTTGTAATTTTTTTTTGTGGGTTGTGTTGTTGTCTTAGTAGTGTCTTCTAGTTGGTTTGCGGACGATGGTTTCCCGTGCTGCTGCTCTCTGGGTGCCGAGCTCTTCTCTTCCTCCCTTCTCACTCGCCCGCTGCTTGAGCCTTTTCTTGCTCGCTGCTGCTTGAGCACTCTGCTCGCAGCCGCTTGAGCCTTCTACTCGCAGCTGGCTTGTGCTTTGCTCGCTGCATCTCGGATCGTGGTCTTGCCGGCAACCGTTATCCTTAGTTGTTTGTTTTTTGTGTTGTTCTGATTGTCTTCGTCTGTGTCTCCATGCGAGTCTATGCTTTCATGCACGTGTTCCACGTGAGGAGGAGTGTTTGTGATAACGGCGACTTGGATGCCTCTTTTCCCGACTCCTGCCTTAGTCACACATGGCCCCCAGGTCAATTTCGTATGTTGTTCGTGTGTCTCCCCATCTTTTTCTTCTATGTTAGGTAGGTGTGGTTTGTCCTTTGTTGGTTGACCTGGTTTCAGCTCTGGGAGCATCCAGTGTGCTCATGGTCGGTTTGTGGACCAACGTCGTGTGGCTTATGCCCGGTTGAAGTATCCCCGGTGACACACGGTTGGGCCTCGGTGGCTGTTGTTTTGTCCCACATTGTCAACAACTATTTACCTGTCCTTTTATGTTGTGTTCAAGCTGAAGGTTTCACCTCCAGCTTGAGGGGGAGTGTTGAAGTATGTAATATTTAGGTATTTAATATGCTTGGTGTTTAGTCCCACACCGCCTATCGGTGTGTTGTGTTATATGTTGTAATCCTATAAATGTACCCCTTTGAGGATGAATATATTGCACCTTCCCATTTATATTTCTCATTCTTTCTCAACAATTTTAAAAAATATGTCATTATCCCTTCAAATTTTATTAATTTTTGTATTCATTAAGACAAACTTTTACGGGGATGACGAACATGTGTACTATCGTGTTGGGGTATGGGGAAACCCGTGCACGACTGCTTGAAATAATAAATTGAAGAAATATTTTAAAGCATTTTATGGTGGGTATAGATTATTAAACCAAAATTTCTAGATGAGTTATGCATACCCATAAATTGAACCTAGCTCGGAACGCATTACATTCCAAAAAATTGAGTATCAATACGATCAAAGAACATTTCAAATGCTACAATTAAGTAGTAAATACAAATCAATCAGTTAATGTTAGAAAGTAGTACATAACTATATATTCATAGTAGATAGCAACTAAAACTCAACTTCCATACTAGTCATACTTCATATATACTCCCATTGGAACAATGTGCCTTGATCATGAAAAGGTCACTACACAGTTTCCCTAAAGCCTTTGTTGGATCATAAAGTAGAAAATGGACTTTGATAGATGTCGGCCCTAACTAAGATATTTTGCAGAGCTTCATTTCTGAAATGGGAAGAATGATAGAACTCCATGGTCTAGCATTTGTCTTCCATACATTCATGTCATTGATGATTTTGCATTGCTTTTTAATGTTCATGTAGCACCCAATTATTAAATTGCATGCAACAGGAGATTATGCTTCTCCTCAAGCACCTCATAACTCACGTATCAACTTACGTGTGAGAAATCTACACATTTCTCATCTCATGCATAAAAAATGTAACATATTGCTCATTATCAGGGGTGATCACATAACATTTAAATTTCTCTAAAACCCAATAAATCTCATAAAACTCTTTCTGATACGAACAAGCAAATTAGAGATTGCATTAGAATCCGAAAGAGGGATATGAACTTGGGAGCACACTCACACTTTTGTTCTCGAAGATTGGCATTGCCTCTCTCTAAGAACTCCTATCTATATGTGAGCAAACAAATGATCTTCAAGGTAACTCATTACTCACATTACATTCCCTTTTATTGGGAGAAAAACAATTCACATACATAAAATTATCCAAAACACCACTAAAAAGAAATAAATCATCTATGAAAATTATATTTTAATTGCTACGAAATGTAAAATTATTGGGCTTAGTCCAATATTGAACAATATGCATGCATGGAATACTTGGTTCACCTCAATCATAGGTTTAAGATTTTGGGTTAAAAGAGGATTTCACAGTATAATATATTAGGCCTACTTTTGGTCATCTTTTGGACGAGACTCCCTAACAAGTACTAAAAAATTGAGTTCGGATAGAATTGAGTGTTCATACATGCTACAGCTTATGATTTTTCATGGGTCTTTTGCACTTTATAGTGCGAGTGAGCAAGGTTCAGAAGGAGGTAACTCACATGATGCCTCCACTTGGTTAAGTGAGATCTTGGATTTAGTACATGAGGAAATATTTATTAAGGGATGTAAGAGTATACTACATCGGATACAACAACAACACTCAAGCATTTATCCCGTCATAGTGGGGTCGGCTATATGGATCATTTGTCGCCATTGCGCCCTATCTTTAGTCATAATCTCACTAATGCCTAAGTGCATCATGTATTTCCTTATAGTTACATTCCAAGTCTTTTTTGGTCTACCCCACCCCCGTTTAACATGCCTAGTGGATAAACTCTCACAACGCCTAATAGGTGCCTCTAATGGTCTCCTTTGTATGTGTCTGAACCATCTTAATCGGGCTTCTCGCATCTTCTCTACAATTGGTGTCACTTTTGTCTTATCCCTGATACATTCATTCCTAATTTTATCGTGCCTCATGTGTCCACACATCCACCTAAACATTCTCATCTCCAAACTCCCATTTTTGCTCATGTACATAATTCATTTGCCCAACACTCAGAACTGTAAAGCATCGTTGGTCTAATTGCAGTACGGTAAAACTTGTTTTTAAGTCATATAGTCCATCTTTGTTCTGCTCAGCCTAAAACCCTTCTTTTTTAAAAGAATCTCGTCAAGATTTAAATTTTGTGTTTACACCCCCGCGCGTCTCATCGACCAAAACAATATCATCTGCAAACAATAAACACCAAGATAATACTTGTTGGATATGTTTTGTGAGCTCATCTAAGATAGGGGTAAAGAGATGGGCTTAAAGCTGACCTTTGATATAAGTCTACATTGATAGGGAATTTTTGTGTTAATTCTCCGGATGTTCTCACCCTCGCCACTGAAATTGTATACATATATTTGATTATGTCAATGTATAATAGTATTACACCTTTCTTTTCTAAGACTCTCCATAAGACCCTCTTGGAATCCTATCATAAGCCTTCTCAAGATCGATAAACAGCATATGCAAATTTTGTTTTTTTTCCTCAATAGTTGTCAATGAGTGGAGTCAATAGGTGTATAATTTTCACGGTCGACTGCCCTAGCATGAATCCAAATTGATTTTTCAAGATGCTAGTCTCTCGCTTACTCTTCTCTCTATTACTCATTCTCATAGTTTCATGGTATGACTCATTAATTTAATTCTTCTGTAATTAACACAATTTTATTGTTGGAAGTATTAATATTTAGGTATTTATATATGTGTGGGTTTAGTCCCACATCATGAGTTTAGTTTGTGAGTCCTCTTGTAGTCTTATAAATTAGCCCCATTGTGGAAGAATAAATTGCACCAGTTATTATCTTGTTCTTTCTTTCCAACATGGTATCAGAGGCTATTTTTCCTCCCGATTTTCTCGGCCCCGAATATTAGGGTTGGGATCGGCTGCGTCTGATCGTGTGTCCGTGGAGCCACGGATTCGGTCGATCCCGTCGTTCTTCCGTTGATCTGGCATCAGCGCAGATATCGTCTGAAGCACCTTCGGATCGACGTAGGTTCGACGATCTCTTGCTCTCATCGACGCGTCCTGCTGCTCATGGCCATTATTTCTTCATCTCTACCGTCCACTATTCCCGTCAAAGATCCTGTATGGATCCTGTTGAAGCATTTTTTGGCCTGATCCCGTCGATTATGTACGTCTTCTTCCCGCTGATTCTGCTGCGTCTTCCGCTGGACATCATCGATCCTGTCTGCTCCAGCTTCCCTCTGTCGACGACGAAGATCTTGTTCCAATCGTCATTTATGTCTTCTCTTCCAGATGACAACGCCATCTTCAGATCCAGTCGACGCTTCCTTCATCATGCCCGGTTGCTGCTCTCGTCGACGATCCCTCCAGGCCCTCGCTGCTCCTGTTCCAGTCATCTGCTTCTTCGTTCCTGCTGTTCTTGTGAAGTTCTTATGCCCTGCGATTCCAGTAGTGTTTCCGCTGCAGCTACTGCCATCTACTTGCAATCCCAACGACTCCAGCAGATGCCCCTCTGGTTTCTATCACTTCCAACTGTTGTTACCCCTTCTGGGATGCTGATCTCTCGTGGATGCTGAAGTTTTTGTGTTATTTTTTGCTGTTATTTTGTGTGGCTTATGTTTTTTGTGTCTTGTATTAGTGTTATGCATTCATGCACGTGTATTTCACGTGAAGGGGAGTGTTTGGGACGAAGGCGACTCGGATGATCTTTCCCGACCTTTCGCCTTCGTTCCACGCGGCCTCTAGGTTTTTATCGTATGTTGTTTGTGTCTCCCCATGTTTTCTTTCAATTGGTCGTGTGTTGGGGACGCGATTGATGTTGGTGCTCTAAATCTCACTGGGTTATGTCGCGTGGGACCGTGTCGTGTGGGACTGTGATGTGTGGGACCGCTCTTGTGCGGATGTATCCCCGACAGATTATCCCCGGCGGATTATCCCCGGTTGCTCGAGTGATGATTTGCTCCTCATTTTTCATTCCTTTTTCGCATGTTGTGTGTGTAGTTGATGTTGATTGACCGGTTTCCAGCGAGTCCATGTCGTGTGTGGGTCCTGCGTCGTGTGTGGGTCAGCTTCTTATGTGGCTATGTCCCCGACTTGATTCCCTGGTTTGGAATTTCCCACGGTGGCTCGTCTAATGTTTTGTCCCGCATCGCCTACCTCCCTTGTCGTTATTATGAAGTCCAAGTTGAAGGGTCCCCCTTCAACTTGAGGGGGAGTGTTGGAAGTATTAATATTTAGGTATTTATATGTGTGGTTTAGTCCCACATCATGAGTTTAGTTTGTGAGTCTTCTTGTAGTCCTATAAATTAGTCTCATTGTGGAAGAATAAATTGCACCAGTTATTAGCGTGTTCTTTCTTTCCAACATTTATATATCTCTTTTATTCTTATACAAAGTTAACAAAATACTTTCTCTTCATTGGTCCGACATCCTCTTTTTTTTCATTATTTTATTAAAGAAACATGTAAGCCACCAATTCTTTCCTTCCTTAGGCATTTCCATACTTCGATGGGTATATCGTCTGGCCCAACCGCCTTTCCATTTTCATCTTTTTCAGAGCATCATTTACTTTCGATGCTTGAATTTTACGATAAAAATTTATGTTCATATACTCCTCCAATTTACTTAACTCTTTCAAGCTCAGTACATTATTTTTTTTCTTCATTATAACGGTAGCGTTTTTTGTCTAAACTCACCGGAGCAAAAATGTCATGCCAAGAGAGACCTAAACGTGCATTTAGCCACAACGAAATCAGACCCAATTTTTATTCCCTTTTGATCCGCACACTCCCTAGCACAAGCTTAATTTCCTCCATATACAAATATCCGAATGGGAACAAGGTAGCAAATGACCCTCCTAACCAGGATGATTTGCATAGCTGCGTATGCTGAATAGGGAAAAATCACAGGGCATTCCAACGTCATAAACATATTTCCTCCATCATTCATCTTATGCACTACAGATTGATAATCCATCATTTAAGTATTCCTCAACATCAAATGATTTACTCACAATCCTCTCAAGAGCAAATCTGAAAGATAAGCAGCAACCATTCAATAATTTCTTTTTTAATGGGATTGTTCAGCTATCAACGCCCGTTTTCTCAAGAATCTAGAATCTCAGTTTCAAATTAAATTACATTCTACGAGTTTACCGATGATCCAGACATTGACGAAATCCAAGGCTGCAAATCGGAACAAATAACGACTGCCGGTAGCGGATTGAGAGATGAAATACGCTTTAAAGAGAAAGGAGGGAAGGAGGTACCAGGTGGTGAAGAACTTGATGGCCTGAGCCATGGAGAAGGAGAGAAAAGCGGCAATGAGGGGATAGTTGTGGAGTATAGAGGACATGACGGAGTCAAGTCGGCGTCGGAATAAGAGAAGGAAGTCACACCGCCCTTCCTTTCTCGACCCCTCTTCGGACCTCCCCTCGATCTCGCAATCTCCGTCTACTCCAGTTATCCTTTTCCGCCACTCTTTTCTCGTCTCATTTCCCTGCCGGGAAAAAGAAGAAGAGTAGGCTGAATTCACACGCTTCTCCGTCAGCTGTTGAAGGCTCGGACATCAGCAACGCAATAATACAGCTTTTTGAGTTGAAATTGTTTGGAAAATAGCTTATAAGCAGTTTTTTGAAAATCGATGGACCTCGCTTTTAAGTGATTTTTCGCCCGAATGCGATTTTTTCGCTTGGACGTGATTTTTCGCCCGGGAGCGATATTTTCGCCTAGATGTGTATTTTTTCGTCCGGAAGCGTATTTTTTCGTCCGGACGCATATTTTTTGCCCGGACATGATATTTTCGCCCAGGGTGATTATTTCACGCGGGCGCGTTTTTTTCGCCCTGAAGCAATATTTTTCCCCCGGACGCGATATTTTCACCCGGACGCGCCTTTTTCGCCCGGGAGTGGTTTTTTTCCCACAGGTGCGACTTTTCCCCCGAGCGCGATTTTTCGCCCGGGTGCGCTTTTCCCCCGCACGTGATTTTTTCGCCCGGGCGCGATTTTTTCTGTCGGACGCGATTTTTTACCCCGGCGCGATATTTTTGCCCGGACGTAATTTTTCGCCCGGACGTGATTTTTCGCCCGGACGTGCTTCCCCCCCCCCCCCCCAGACATGATTTTTTCGCTCAAACGTGATTTCTTCCGCCGAAAGCGATTTTTTCGGCTAGAAGAAAATATCGAGTTTGGGTAAAAAAATTCGATTGCAGGTCGAAAAAATTGCTTCCGGGTGAAAATTTTGCGTCCTAGCCGAAAAAATAGCGTCTGTGCAGAAAAAAAAATTGCGTGCGTGCGGAAAAAATTGCGTCTGGGGCGAAAAAATCACGTCTGGGCGAAAATATCGCGACCGGGCAGAAAAATTGCGTCCGGGCAAAAAAACGCGTCCGAGCAAAAAAAATCGCGTCCGAGCAAAAATATCGCGTCCGGGAGAAAAAATCGTGACCGAGCAAAAAAACCGCATCCGGGATGAAAAATAACGTTCGGGTGAAGAAATTGCATCCAAGCGAACAAACCCTTATAGATGAATGAAATTTTAGATCAGCACTTATGGACAAACCATCCAAACAATCTACTGCTTATTAATCATTGATTTTATAATCGCTCTAATCAATCAGCAATATTCAATCAACAGTTTTTTCATCAGCATCGGTTGTCCAATAACATTATACGATGTTACTTCGGCAAATAAAAAAATAAGAAACTAATTTAAGATATTAGCTCCATTTGTTTCGGCGATGAGAGTAATAATGTAGCTGTGGAAATGAAGTTGTGTATTGAACAGTGAGAATTGAGTTGTAAAAAATAGAGAAATCTTTTTTGTAAATCAATGTGTAAAGTTGTTCAGAACTGAAAAGCTGTAATATTGACATTATGAATATTTTGTTGGGGCGGCTCCGCTCAAAGTATTCTACAATACTCTATCAAGTATAGAATAGGTATTTATAGTACCTCCAGCGTAGAGCGATGTCCTAGAATGACACGAAACCCACGAGCCCTTATCGGGTCAGTCACGACACGTGCGGACATACACGAAATATTCAACAATCTCCTCATATGTCCGCCGTAGACCCGACTTCGATATAGGTGGTTAGTGCAATGTTCAAACACACATGAATCATTCACATCAGTGTCGCAAACATGTTAAACAAAATTAGACTAAAAAAAGAGATTGTATGCAGGCATAAGAACATAATAAATTCAAAGCAGCATCACAAATCATAAGAATAAAACTGTAGCACATAGTCCAGCAGATCTAAGTGTCTACTAGTCACCAAAGCATAATAGTCCAAAATAAAACATGAAAGTAGGAAACAGCAACTCTAAACAGAGATACAAGAAACCAAGAACATAAAGTAAAACACTCGATACTGTCATCGTCCTCAGATGTCCAGTAGGTCGTCCTTCTCAGGATCCCAATTAGCAAATGCTCCTCCATCTGCACCATCTCCTGTAAATTTCAAACAGAGAATTTCATGTCAAAATGAATTCAAACATTTGAAAATTACAAGTATCTAGTTCTACTATAAGAACTTAGTACTACATGATTAAGCAATGGAGAACACCTACACAGAGTATTTATGTTCCAGGTTTAGAATCCATTATCTATTTCACAAGAGAGGATATTATGGACTTCTACTCAACTCAGCTATATTTGTGTTTCAGTTTGGAATGTCACGGTCACTGTTCCCCTAAAGTTAAACAGATATCATCAGAATTTGGAATGATACTATTTAACAAAAGAAGAATCAAACCTAGTTGGATTGTGTTATCAAAATTTGGAATAACACTTTCTTCCCAAGTAAGAAAGAGAATCTAGGTTGAGTTATAAGCATCAAAATTGGAATGAAACAACTCACCAGATTCAAGATCAGCAACCACGAGCATCAGCGAGACACAATATGCTACTAAATGACAAAGGAAAATCTGAAAAGCATCAAAACATTAAACTAAGGCTGAACTAAATCGCCTTTAGTCTCATTTCCCCCACTGTTTTGATCAATCGATCTTTAGGCATTCCTTTCGTCAGTGGATCAGCTAAGTTATCTTTCGATCGCACATCAATCAAAGTGATAACTCCTTGTTCCTTCAAATAATTCAACAGAGCATGTCTCAGTCGCACATGTCTCCTCTTAGTGTTGTAGAGGGCATTTGTAACGACTTGGACAGCTGCTTGATTATCACAATACAAGCTCAAATAATTGACTTGTAATCTAGATAAGGGAACATCCAGAATTAAATTTCTGATCCAATCTGCCTCTTCACCAGCTGAAGCTAAGGCAAACAATTCTGCTTCCATAGACGACAACGCTATG
Organism: Dactylorhiza incarnata; assembly: GCA_033032865.1. Classification (NCBI taxonomy): domain Eukaryota; kingdom Viridiplantae; phylum Streptophyta; class Magnoliopsida; order Asparagales; family Orchidaceae; genus Dactylorhiza; species Dactylorhiza incarnata. The sequence continues at coordinate 6,482,020 of JAWHQI010000129.1, read as the reverse complement.
CAAGTCTGTCTTTTGGATTTCCAGGTTATAGCAGCTCCACCCAAAGTGAATATGTATCCACTGGTGGACTTACTGTTACTGATTTCTGAACACCGGGAGGCATCAGAAAATCCATCCACTGTAGGAGGGTGACCAGTATAGCACAGAGCATGATCTTTGGTTCCTTTCAGATATTTCATCAGTCTATCTAAGGCATCCCAATGCTCTTTACTTGGATTACTGGTAAAATGACTCAGCATGCTAACAGAGAAAGCAATGTCTGGTCTCGTACAACTTGTGGCATACATAAGACTACCGATTATACTAGAATATTTTCCTTGATCAACACTGGTCCCTACATTTGGACTCAATTTGACATTGTGATCAAAAGGTGTCTCTACAGGCCTACAATCTTTATATCCCCAGGTAGAAAGTAGTTGCTCAATGTAATGAGCTTGACTAAGGGTAAAACCACTCTTATCTTTACTCATTTTCATACCTATAAGGGTATCTACAGGACCAAGGTCCTTCATATCAAATTCTTTTGCTAGAGTGGATTTTATATCACTCACTGCAGAAAGATCCGACCCCAAAATCAACATATCATCCACATAGAGACATATGATGACGGTCTTATTCGACACAGGACGATGATAAGGGCATTTATCAGAATAACTGGATTGAAACTCATAGCTCTTTACCACTTTGTCAAATTTATGGTGCCACATCTTAGGCGCTTGCTTGAGCCCATAGATTGACTTATCCAATTTGCACACCTTATTCTTTAAATCTTTCTGGACATAACCTTCAGGTTGTGCCATATAGATTTCTTCATTTAGCTCTCCATTCAAGAAGGCTGTCTTTACATCCATCTGATGGACTATGAAGTTCTCGATAGACGCTAGAGCTAAGAGAATTCTTATAATTGACAGGTGACACACAGGTGAATAAACATCAAAGTAGTCTATTCCCCCTTGTTGCTTATAGCCCTTAGCTACCAGACGTGCTTTGAATCTAGCTATTGTCCCGTCACTATTCATCTTCTTCTTCAAAACCCACTTGCATCCAAGGACTTTTGCACCTTTAGGTAGGTCAACTAGATGCCAAATGTTGTTCTGCAGCAGCGAGTCCATTTCATCATCTATGGCTTCTGCCCACATTAACGAATCTCTTGATCTCATTGCTTCCTGGAAGGAAAATGGATCATCCTCTAAGTGGTAGGTAACAAAGTTCTCACCAAAGTCCTTAGGGATTCTCTCTCTTGAAGATACTCTAACAGGAAAAGGTTCAACCTCAGAAGGTTCTGGAGCAGTGCCAGAGGGACCAGCTTCAGGTTCTACCGTAGATTCTGAAATCAAGTCAGTAGACCCAGATAAATTAAAGCATTGATCTTTGATAAACTTGTTTTCAAAGAAGACGGCGTCTCTAGACTCTATCACTGTGGTAGTGGATAGATCAAGAAACCTTTCAGCTGCACTGTCCTCTGCACTACCTAGGTACACACAGGTTGTAGTCCTAGGTCCCACCTTAGGTCTCTTTAGGTCTTGTATTCTCACATAGGCAATACAACCTCAAGTCTTAAGAGTATCAAATCGACAAGAGTGACTGTGCCACAGTTCATAAGGTGTAGAAGTGAGCTTAGAGTGAGGCACCCTATTTAGAATGTGATTTGCAGTCAAGACTGCTTCTCCCCAGAAAGAGGTAGGCAAACCAGATGTAAGTAACATAGAATTCAACATCTCTGTTAAAGTCCTATTCTTACGCTCAGCAATACCATTTGATTGGGGTGAGTAAGGAGCGGTAGTTTCTAGAATTATGCCCTCAGAGGCACAAAATTCTCTGAACCCAGTAGCGGTGTACTCTCCTCCTCTATCACTTCTAAATCTCTTAATTTTCAGATTCAACTGATTTTCTACTCTAGATTTGAAGATCTTAAAGGTCTCGAATGCTTCATCTTTCGATTTCAACAGGTATACATGACAATATCTAGAATAATCGTCTATAAAGGTAATCAGATACTTCTTTCCTCCTCTAGTGACATAACTTCTGAAGTCACAGAGGTCAGAATGTATCAACTCAAGAAGTTGTGTGCTCCTAGAAACCGACTTAAAAGGTTTTCTGGTGATCTTTGTTTGTGCATAGACCTCACACCTATCAAATTGAATAGACAAATCTAAAGGGATGTTGTGACTCTTAGCTAGATCACGCATTTTCCTATAGTTCACATGTCCAAGCCTATTGTGTAATAACTTAGGATCAATTAAAGTTGAACTAACTTGGTGAATGCTGTCATTGTTTAAGCTAAGTCTATACATTCCATTTATTAGATATGCACAACCGAAGTAGTGTGAATTAACAGTTAAAGTTATTCTACCATTTAGGGTTGTAAAACACATTCCAGCCTTATCTAACAAACTCATAGAGATTAAATTCTTGGTTAAAGAAGAAACTACTCTAACATGCTTTAGAGTTATAATTTTACCTGACGAGAGCACCAGATTTGCAGTCCCAGCATGAGACACTACTGTCTCTCCTCCATTGCAATTCTGCACAGTGTCCTTGACCACGGTCACCTCAGTAAGAAGACCTTTATCATTTGTAGCATGGCAGGTAGCACCAGAGTCCAGCCACCACTCAGACGAGTCACTGCTGCTGCGACCTCTCCCCATCATAGCAATCTGAGTAGATTGACTAACCTGTTCTGCGCATTTCCTGACAACATTTTGATCTTCAATATGTATGAATCTCATGAGTTCATCAAGCCCAATCTGCTCCTTTAGCCTATGTATCTTAGTCTTGAAAGTGGCCCACTCAGGAGGCAGCTTGCTGATGATCAGACCAACAAAGAGATTGTCGGAGATTTCCGACTTTTCATCATACATCTTGTTCCGCATATTTTCCAGCTCAATCAACTGTGAAGTGATTGTCGATGTTGCATTCAATTCAAAATTAAAGAACTTCTCAGCAAGAAGTGTTTTCGACAATCCTTCCTGCTTCTGAAACTGCGCGTCCAAACGGTCCCAGATTTCCTTTGCAGTTTTGAAACCACTGTACGTCATCGCAAGGCGAGGATTCAGGGATTTCAGAAGGTAATCCCTGCAAAAATCCTCGTCTTTCTTCCACTGCAGCTCGTCTACATCTACAGTCGTCGTAGCAAAATCACTAAGCACCGTGTAGAAAATCTCCCGTTCTTTCATGCCGAGTTGAACGTGGAGTTTCCAACCATGGAACTCAGTGGGATCGAACGACTGCAGTTTCACTAAATCGTACGTGCTGCGCTTCGACATTTTAAACAGATAAAATGTAAATCAGAAAAATATCACCTGATCCGGATGAAGGCGATCAAGTCACTTTAGATCCAATCCAGAAATGTGTGCTCCACCTCTCCGGCTCTTGAAACCAGCTTTATGAAGGAAAAGGAGTTGATTTGGCCTGAGACAACTTGCTCCAAAAGAGACTTTAAGGATTTGTTGACTGTTGTCGGATTCAAACCAGCAATCCAGATAAGCTTCTTCCAACAAAAAAAACTTTATGGATTTGTTGTAGTCCTCAACTGTGAAGAAATGACCAAAGGGGCAACAACAGTCTTCTTCATGCACGAGTGAAGATCTATGGTGTGGCTGCAGGCAGCTTCTTCCCTTCCTGTTTTCGATTGAAGACAGAGAAGAGTTCGGTGCAGAAATTCTTCCCTTCCTGTTTTCTCCTACTTCACAGATCGCAAAACTGCAGAGGAACGGCAAGAAAATACCAGATCTACAGGGATGGAGATCAGATCTAGCGAGGGGCTTCTTCTATCTATCGATCTCAAACAGATCCGGCGAAAGAACCAGAGCAATGTCTCCTTCCGATCAGTAACAACGAACAAGAGATCTGGAGGAGAAGCACCTGGATCGAGAAGCTACAGGCGATGGACGTTTACGATCGGCAGACTTCAAGAGCGAATCAGAGCGGGAGATCCGATCGGCAGAGGCGACAAGATCGCAAAACAGCGATTAAATCCTTCCTCGTCTGGAGAAGATGAAGAAAAGGAACGACGCTGGGATTAGCGGGATCTTCTCCTTTCTCGATCGACAGAGGCGCACGAGAATAGGCGGCAGCGAGATCGCAAAAAACGGCGAGAGGTTCGCAAGAAAACCTTCTCGACGAGAACAAGCGATGGGATTGTCTTCTCCTTTGAGCGGCGCACAGGATTTCCTCGATCGGCAGAAGCGCGGGAACGAAGAGAGAGCGGCGCAAGAGAGAAAAACCCGGAGCGGACGACGGGAGAAAACCCTAGTAGAGCGCAAACGATACTTTGAGAATGTTGGGGCGGCTCTGCTCAAAGTATTCTACAATACTCTATCAAGTATGGAATAGGTATTTATAGTACCTCCAGCGTAGACCGATGCCCTAGAATGACACGAAACCCACGAGCCCTTATCGGGTCAGTCACGACACGTGCGGACATACACGAAATATTCAACATATTTCACCAATGAGACTTTTACCTTTTAATCCATAATATATTAAAAAGAAGTATCATTTTGGGTTTTATGATAAGGTAATATGACAAGGTAATTGAGACCCCACACAATCACAATCATCCAATCAAATACTTTTAATCACTCTGGACCGTCCGATTAAAACGCATCTACGAAGCCCTAAAATACCCACGCTCTATGTCTTCGCAGCCACAGTCATTCCCGACTGTTTTCTTCTCTCCTCTCGACCTCTCAAACCGACAAATCATCACACCCTCACCAGTGGAGGAACACAACTCCCCATTCGAAAACTCTCCTCCAAATCCCTCTCCATCTTCCATATCCTAGTCGGCAACCTCTCCTCATTTCACTCTTGCCGCATCGAAGGACATCACCCTACTCCGATCGAAGCCGAAGGGACACAACAACCAATCCTCCATCGCTCAGAGTTCAGATTTCGAGCCCTTCTTCTCTGACAGTCCGTCATTCAAGAACACCTCCTAGATCGCTCCAAGAACTGTAGAAGCAGGTATCGCCAAACCAAAAATACCTCACGCACCATCTTCTTAGAACGGGTACTGCCTCCCCACCTCCCTCTTCAACGTTGTTGATTCACTTTGATCACGCCATCTCCAAACATTTACACATTTGGCAAGGCTTCCAAGATCGGAGACTCGTCTGCCCTAAAGACACAGGTACTGATTATTAACTGATCAATTCATTGGAATTTTATCTGATCTTCATATTTGTTGCGGCTCACTCGAAGCTCCTAAAACCGGTCGAGACTAGACCGTCTTTGCCCGGGAGCGGTTAAGCGCGCAATCAGTCACAAAGAAAAGAGACGGCTGGCAAGGGACTCTTTTTACCGTGGAAAACACCGGAAAGGGGTGAAACCCCACGTGGTCGGAGCTGTACCGACCAAACTTCACTATTTGTTGGCATTGTACAGAGCTTTTTAAGAGAAGGCGAGGGCGACGGACCGCTTCTCGTTACAATTGTCGGGAGTGAGAGAGGTCCTCGGAGGGTGACAGGTCACCACTCACGGAGCTAAGTGTTTTGCCTGCGGCAGAAAGGAATGATGCGCTCTTGAGACTTCTACTGTTGCTTGAAGATTGTATCGGTGTGCTCTGCGCACCTTTATCTTTGCAGCTTGTCTCCTGCTGTGTGAGAGGAGTCTGGAGTGTTGGTCTTGTTGGTGGATGGAACGCTTATTCTTGAGTGCGCAGAGTGCTTGTTCTTGAGTCCGCTGAGTGCTTGTTGCTGAGGACACGGGGGTGCGCTTGGAGCGGTCTTGAGAGCATAGCGCACGAAAGCGCGCTTGGAGCGGTCATGAGAGCAGAGCGCACGAAAGCGCGCTTGGAGCGGTCTTGAGAGCGGAGCGCACGGAGGCGCACTTAGAGCGGTCTTGAGAGCAGAGCTCACGGAGGCGCGCTTGAAGCGCTCGTGAGAGCGGAGCGCACGGAGGCGTACTTGGAGCGGCCGTGAGAGTGGAGGGCATGGAGGCGCGCTTGGAGCGATCCCGAGAGCGGAGCGTGCGGAGGCGCGCTTGGAGCGATCTTGAGAGCGGAGCGCACGGAGGCGCGCTTCGAGTGGTCTTGAGAGCGGAGCACACGGACGCGCTTCGAGCGCTCGTGAGAGCGGAGCGCACGGAGGCGCACTAGGAGCGGCTGTGAGAGCGGAGCGCATGGAGGCGGGCTTGGAGCGGTCCTGAGAGCGGAGCGTGCGGAGGCGCGTTTGGAGCGATCTTGAGAGCGGAGCGCACGGAGGCGCGCTTCGAGCGATCTTGAGAGCGGAGTGCACAGAGGCGCGCTTGGAGCGGAACTCTCGCTCGAAGGAGGATGAACACCTTCGTAGGATCTTCAAGGTGCTCGAAGATCTTCGAAGATGATCGTAGATCTTCGAAGGATTCTTCGAAGGCGAAGGAGATCTTCGAAGGCGCTCGAAGATCATCGAAGGCGCTCGAAGATCTTCGAAGGCGCTGGAAGATCTTCGAAGGCAAAGAAGATCTTTGAAGATCCTTCAAGGTCTCCTTCGAAGATGATGAAGATCCTCAAGTAGTGCTCTCTCTTGCACTTAGGAGGAAGAGGGAGAAGAGAAAGATGGAAAAAAGAGAAGCCTTGAAGCTCTATTTATAGGCCTCAAAGGTGGTTATGGTGGTTACATGGTTATCCACAGACCATAACCACCTTTTTTATTATTTGTAGGCCGATTTAATTTCGGATATTTACACCCACCAATAATGGGTGGTTATGGTGGTTATGCGGCTACCCGCACACCATAACCAATTTGTGTTATACATACACCATAACCAATTTATGTGTTATACATACACCGTAACCAATTTATGTGTTATCACACTCATTATGAATATGGTTATGTGCACACCAGTTTGCATAGTTTTGTGGTGATATGTACTCATATGACAAATATGGTTATGCTCACACCATAACCATATTATTTGCTATACGCAGACCGTATTGAAGAATTTTACTATCTGCATCCCACGATATGGGATTTTACTATTTCCACCCCCATGTTGGAGGATTTTACTATCTGCATCCCACGATATGGGATTTTACTATTTACACCCCTATGATTGGGGATTTTACTATTTGCACCCCAATGATGTGGGATTTTACTATTTGCACACAATGATGGGGGATTTTACTATTTGCACCACATGATGAGGGATTTAACTATTTGCACCCCATGATTGGGGATTTTACTATTTGCACCTCATGATGAGGGATTTTACTATTTGCACCCCATGATGTGGGATTTTACTATTTGCACCCCCATGATGTGGGATTTTACTATTTGCACCCCCATGATAGAGGATTTTACTATTTGCACCCCCATGATGTGGGATTTTACTATTTGCACCCCATGATGTGGAATTTTACTATTTGCACCAATGATAGAGGATTTTACTATTTTCACCCACATGATGAGGATTTTGGGGCTAGTGGGGTTTATTATGGTCACCCTCATTTCCTCCACCAAATGAGGCGGGTGCTTTTGCTATTCGCCCCCCGGATTATGTGGTACCTATCATTTACCCCCTAAATTCTCAGAGTCTGAAACTCTTGCAAGAGTACGAAAATTTTTCTTCCTAGCGTGTGTGTTGAATTCTTGCGGGCAAACAACCCATTGTAGCCATGTTGGAGGTGGATGGTGGCGATGGCGGTGATGGAGGCGATGGTTACACCTCAGGTAGTTACGTTGTTAGTGGAGGTTCTTTGGATAACTGCACCACATGGAGGGGGTGTGGTTAGCGCCTCTAAGTGGGTCTTCATCATTTGCCACCAAAATCCCTGTGGCTTCGAGTCGAAGCGAATGGAGGGCGGGGACTTTTACTCGAAATCTGGACGACGTGCGTAATGTTTTGCGGTGGTGTCTGTACGACAAAATATCTAAGAGGTGCACAAGATAAGCTAGCCACCGAGTAGAGAGCTTGCTTGCGGTTGTGCGCGTAGCAAGATGCATGGGGGGTGCAGAGGGAGGAACTCACACGGGGTGTATCGCACGCTGGGAATGGTGTGAGGAAGGTGCGCCCACATGTTGCGTGCATGTGGAAGGGGCGCTCGTGCGTTGTGCGGGTGTGAGAAGAGCGCCCGCGCAATGCGCACGCATGTGCGCATGTGCATTGTGCTCGCGGGGGATGTGCGCCTAAGCGTTGTGCGCCCGCGAGTCGTTCATGCATGGGACGACCGCACGAGTGTTGTGCGCGCACGGGGAGTGTGCATGTGTGCTGTACGCGCGTGAGAGGCTGCCCTCCCGTGGGGAGTGCACCCGCGTGTTGTGCGCACGTGGGACGTGCGCCTGCGCACTGTGCGCGCGTGGGAAAGCTGCGCGCATGTTGTACGCGCACGGGTGTGTGTGTCTGTAAACCCCCCCCCCCCCCCCTCCCGGAACACAAAACACGGCCGAGGGGAGTTTTATGCCCAGGACAGCCGCCTTGCGGAAGCGCCAGCACACGGGCTAGCCACCTCCGCAAGACGCCTATCCTGCCGGCTAAACCAATATCATCAAGCCAACCCATCAATAATCAAAAACAAGAAGCCACATATATATAAATATTCGCATAAGTAAAAGTCCATAAATATACTAGGCAGGCAGCTCCACGAGCTCCTGCAAAACTACATCAGAGTGACAAACTAAAGGACGCCCAAAGGGCTACATTTCATTCTACGCTCACATCTGTCACCAACGGTACTGCGGGTATCGCGGCCTCCGGCCCTGTCGACCTGACCTGGCTATCCGTCTCCCGCGCCGTGCGCTGCTGCTCCAGGGTGCACTCCTAAAAAGGGATACGTAGAAACTGTTAGTCATAAAGACTAAGTGGCTTCACATCCGCTCCCTGATGCGCAAATCCTACACACCGCTATAGGCGGTAGCTCGACTGCGACACGAAACGGCAGTGTACCGATCGTTCAAGTAATATAAAACGAGGAGTAATCCCCGAGTATCGAATCTCAAAGGAACACAGTAAGGTGGAGTTGACTATTGAGGGAGGACTTGAGATCGAAGTCCTTTCGAGCGGATGGATGCGAAAGCGGGGGTTTTGGATTATGGAAAATAAAGAGAAAATACTATAACTACTCCTATGCAATGCCGCTATGCAAAGCTTCGCTCGGCGGGATGGAAGACTACGTAGGCCTTGAACGCGCTACTTCGTAAGGGCGGATGGACGAGTAGGCAAACTGATCGAACTATGCAGGCCTTGAGCGCGCTGCTTCGTTAGGCGGGATGGAATACACGGGCCGCTATGCCACGCTTCGCTAGGCGGATGGAAGAGTAGGCATACAGATGAGGGTCGCAAGCACCTCTTCGACAAGCACGCCACTAGCAATTGCTAGTGCGGCACCGGACACGGTGGTGGAGTGGAAAATGGATGGCGGCGCATCTCATTCACACATATGAATAATATGATTCCATAAACATGAAATGAACATTAATAAACAAGATTCATAGTGTCATCATCTAAATATAGAGATTACAAACAAATACAACCACACAAGTAGAAGAAAGAGGCAAGAGATACGACCGAATCCGGAGTCTCGTTGTAGATTCACGGTAGGAATCGTTGGGTTGTCAATCCACGTCCTAGCTCGGTCCCAACTGCGTCCGGGGTAGAGGAGGGCTGTCACACCTCCCAATGGACCCGTCTTCTCCAGCGTTTTAAAATCCGGCCACGTCCGATGCGAGGAACTCCTTCCTTGCGATGAAGATGAGTGTAGAATCTCCTTCTTGAAGCCCTTGGATGATGGAGGAGGCCTAGGGGGCGAAAACCTGCGGAAATAGGCGGAACGACGGAGTCGGGCGGAAGAACGGCGAAGGATCCGACCTAAAATCGCGAGCAGGGCAATTTATAGGCGCTGGACTGAACAGCGCGCACGGTCGTTGGCGCACGACCAGTGGTCGTGCGCACTATCATCCTGTGATCGTGCGCCTGACTGGACGGAGCCTGAAAGGGGAGAAAATTATAAAATACAATGTTCGCATGACCAGTGGCGCACGACCAGTGGTCGTGCGCGCTATCGTAAGTGGTCGTGCGATAAGCCAGACAGAACTCATGAAATGGGCGTTAAGTGCGCACGAGCAGAGGCGCACGACCAGTGGTCGTGCGCGAAGGAACCAGTGATCGTGCGCAGTGTTCCTGTACAGAATTGTACCGGGAACACCTGCACGACTCCTGTTCCAGCATACGACACCAATCAAGCCACTGAAGGTGGCACTTAACACAGCATGACAACTAGTAACAAAGATAAACAAGAAATATTCACCCAAACGGGCCAAGACGTGCACCTAGCAGAGAATGATAATTATGAGCTAAAATGGGGCTAAAGTGCAGTGGAATGAATGGGAAAATGGCCCGGATGAGTCCAAATATGTGTATATGAGGACTCATCACTCCCCCGACGACTCCAAGGCACCGGGCGGTAGAATTGAAAGAAAGCTGCAATATTAACAATAATATACAAGCAGGTGACAGAAATGGTTGTTCCTATATGTCGGTTGTATGAGTACCCAAGTACTTGCAATAGTACTATCTAACAGGTTCATAAGTATATCAGCAGCAGTAAGTATATACACGAAAGTATAAGTAACAACAGACATAAGCAGAGTAATGAAGAGCTGAATTGAACTTAACTTATAAGGATGCCCATACAAGCTTATAAGTTAAGGGTCTGCATATAAAGGTAACTCATCATATAAAGATGCTCATACAAGTTTATATGATGAGTATCCATTGCTGTGCAATGCAATGATTATGATATGAATGCGGTGCAATGAATTGAAGGATGAATGCAATGCAATGCAATACGATAATTGTGTATTGAACCCTCTCCCATATCCACAACTATCCGGATGGCGCCTTTAGGAACTGAACACCAAAGGACCCCGACCATCCACCGACCATCCACCGACCATCAACATTATGCCACCACGTGTTAAGCATGCGCAACCACAAATTTCCCATGCACAACCGTGCGCTATCGAATACCCAAGGACTCTCGAACGTAGACTTAATTCATAACTCCTACGCCTTTAGCCGACGCCCCGAACTGCACTCAAGGCCCCCAACAACTGAGTCCTTACCGTTTACCATAAGATATAACCGAATCTTATAGTCCGCTCCGAATCGCCAGTGCTAATCATACCGAGTTAATTAGCTCGCGTGTCGTGGTGTGCGTATAACAATATATTTACTAAGCCGATCCCGTAGGATTATTCGCGTGATTGATGGCATATCATATTTAGCGATTAGGCAATCCAACCAACATAATGGGAGAAATCCACAAAATGCCGAGATTGAAGGTGTTATGACACAGTTTACTAAAACAGGATTTCTGGGTGCTACCGATGTCCAACCGTTATGACCCACCCCAATTTAGAAAGCTAACAACAAGGGCTACAACATTCGTGTTGAGTCCTAAACCCAGATCCCAGTGGGTCCTACCTAAAATCTGCCCTGAAGTCCACTGCAGAAACCTGGACAGCAAAAACAGCACGCAGTGGACCCAAACCAGCTTCCTGGTCAGTCCACTCGACTGGACTTTTAGAGAGCTACAGGTCACCCCAGAAAACGTGTAACCTATCGTTGGAAAGCTCTTTCCGAGGCCTACAACTTTTGTGGTAAGCCTGAAACCTGAATCCTGCTGTATCATGCCCATAACTGGACTTGAACACAGCTGCGCGCAGAAAACAGATTTCTGCATCGGTCTGCAGATATAATTTCTGCACGAGTCTTAAGGTAAATCTAACGTCCGCTGTTCATCTTCTTCCCCAACAAGAGCTAAAGGTATACATATGTATATAAAATTGAAATCCAATTTAACAGGGAAACTTTCTCATTTCTCAAGCAAGCTTATGAACCAATATATATATATATGTATTTATAATTGAGATCCATTCAACGGGGGCTTATTTCTCAAGCAGCCAATTAACATATATATATATATATATATATATATATAAGATTGAAATCCAATTTAACGGGGAACTTTCTCATTTTTCAAGCAAGCTTATGAACCAAAATATATATATGTATTTATAATTGAGATCCATTCGACAAGGACTTATTTCTCAAATCCAAATCAGCAGCAATAGAACCTATATATATATATATATTTATATATATAATGAAATCCCAATAACAGGGACTGTTCATTTTCATCCTAAATGAAATTTAGGGCAACCACCTTCTCTCCTCTCATGCACCCTCACGAGGCCTTCGATTATCACGACACCAACGCCCTTGCATTCGTATTGAAGCAGGGAGTTGATTGGGGGTATTTTCGCGGCGATCGGCGCCCTACGGCGAAAACCCTAACGCGGCCTCAACCTACGGAATTTCATTTCGCTCCCATATCGACACAATTGAGTTCGATATCTCGCCTAGGGGGTCTAAGATACTAGCACCAAGGGAGAGGGGTCGGAAGTCACCTGAATCCGGGCCGACGATCGCGGCAGTCTCCTCGGCGCCATGAACGAACTCGACCTTCTCCAAGCTAGCTCCTCTTCCAATGGTCGCACAAGCTTCTCCACGGGTTTTCTTGGCCAAAACCCTAAGTTAACACCATCAGGTTGGAGGGAAGGAGATGAAGAAAAGAAGAAGAAGAAGAAGCAGAGGACAAAGATGAAGATGCTGATCGGGAGAAAAGCTAAGAATTTATCTTCATCTCGCATTAATGGCATTAATGACAACACCACCTTCAAGGCCATACGTTGGAACTCCCAAATTTGGTGTCAGGGTAAGCATTCGGAAACAGCAGAATATTTCGTCGAACGGGAGACAATTCGTCGAACGGATTGTTCGACTTTCGTCGAACGGAGGTTAATTTGTCGATCGCAGCTGGCAAAATCTTCGTCGATCGCTGCCTAATTCGTCTACCGCCGAACATATGATTCGTCGAACGCCGTTCGACGATACTTCGTCGAACGCCGTTCGACGATACATCGTCGAACGCCGTTCAACGAACTTTCGTCGAACGCAGAACCTTCTTCGATCGCGGCAGCAGCTTATATTTCGTTGAACGAAACTATCCTATACTTCGCCGAACGGCGCAATCCCTTCGACGTTCGTCGAACACTTCCCCTTCGACCTTCGTCGAACGACATCCTCCCTTCGACGTTCGTCGAACGAAATCTCAGAAAACCTATTATCTTATTACCCCCCCCCCCATCACCTACAACAATATTGTTATTCCTTTCCCCCAATTAATCTAAATTTGAGCACGCACTGGAAAGCCCAAATCGGGTAGTCAAAACGTCTCCGATGGGTCTAGCGCGAAATGGGATGTTACAGTGTCTGCACGATGTGAGCATACGGGAAGGTCTCCCGCGCGCTGTGCGTGCGCAGGGAGTGCACTTGTGTGTCGTGTGTGTGCGGGATAGGCGCCTATGTGTTGAGGCTCGTACCTGCCCACTTTTTGCTCGTGAAGACTCGAGCGACTCCTTGGCCCTTCAGGCAGCGAGGCATTGTTCTTAGGGGAAGTTGATGCAGCGGTGTTCCTTATTAATTGCGGAGTATGCTGACATTTGAAAGTGACGGTATAGGATACCTGCAAGGCTGGGGGTGGACATCCCTCGTACGGCGGCGTTGACAAATTGTTAAGATGTAGCCGAGTTTGATATCAGAGGTCTCTTCGAGGATGAGTGCTCTGGCATTGATGTTGAGGAGTAGCTCCTGTATTTTATATCCTTGCACCTTTAGGTGTGGACTTTACATTTGTACTTATATCGTGCACGATATTATTATTGTGTTTTGGATGCCTCTTATTGGTTGTTTGTGGTATCAGCGTTGTTCTGTACGCGTGACCTTGATTAGAACCAATTTTATGAGGGCAGGGCCCCAAAGTTTCGACGAAGGGCGGATGCTCTAGTCATGGCAGTGAGGTCACTGGGGGAGGAGAGCGAGCTCTCTCTCTATCTGGTGGATGTTGGGTCCTTCGAAAAATATCGGAGTCTCTACTTTGGATACCCGATCGTTCTGTTCAGAAGAGCTCAAATATACATGGAATATCTGAGCGCTTTGTTCTGAGAGAGGTCAGAGTCCCTTGTAGCGAGATCCGAACACTCTATTTTAGGAGAGGTCGGAGTCCCTTATTGGAAGATTCACACACTTTGTGTTGGGAGAGGCCGAAGTCCCTTGTTAGGAGATCTGAACACTCTATTCTGGGAGAGGTCGGAGTCCCTTGTTGGGAGATCCGAACACTCTGTTCTGGGAGAGGACAGAGTCCCTTTTGGGAGATCCGAACACTCTATTTTGGGAGAGGTCGAAGTCCCTTGTTGAGAGATCTGAACACTCTATTCTGGGAGAGGTCGGAGTCCTTCGTTGGGAGATCCGAACACCCTATTCTGGGAGAGGCGGAGTACCTCGTTGGGAGATCGGAACACTCTGTTTTGGGAGAGGCCGGAGTCCCTCGTTGGGAGATCGGAACACTATATTCTGGGAGAGGTCGGAGTCTCTCGTTGGGAGATCCGAACACTCTGTTCTGGGAGACGTCGGAGTCCCTTGTTGGGAGATCCGAACATTTTGTTCTGGGAGAGGCCGGAGGCCCTTGTTGGGAGATCCAAACACTCTGTTCTGGGAGAGGCCGGAGCCCCCTGTTGGGAGATCCGAACACTCTGTTTTGGGAGAGGCCGAAGTCTCTTGTTGGGAGACCTGAACACTCTGTTTTGGGGCAAACAGAAAAATTGAAAATGATATTGGTTGTTTGTATACATGGAGAGAAACTCGTGACTTGTTTACAAGGATGCTAAAAACATGAGATACAAGTATATATGTCGGATGCCCTGGACGTTTCACGGGCAGAGAACGTGCTCTTCTTTGGGACAGTCACCCTGGGGATTCCCCCCCTGCTGGGCCATTCTTGACCTATTGATTTAGGGTCCTTGGTTTGGAGAAATTTTCCAAGGAGTCCCAGATGAACGAATTGTTCGATTTCTGTGTTCAGCCGTGCACAATCTTCTATTTTATGCTCTTGGCTTCTGAAGAGAGGGATAATCGCGGATGGCCATCAATACTTTAGTCCCGCAATAGGTCATTGTGTCGCCAGGGTATGCCCCCTCGCGCTCGCAAATGACTTGAAGCATATGCCCTTCACCGCCTCTCCGGGGCCACGCCCCCGTGAAAGTGAGGTTTAGATCTTAGATGTACTCTAGGGGTGAATAGAGTATTAAACGTTTTTAACTTATTTTATAGCGGAATTAAAATACTGATATATATATGTGTAACAGAGTGAGTATGAAAACAATATAAATAAACAATACAGCACGGTACATCAAAGAAAAACACACAAACACAGAAGACACAAGGATCTATAGTAGTTCCCCAATCAAACTGGGTACATCTACTCTTCTACCACCCTTGGTAGGAATCCACTAGGTTTTTGATCAGATGCCCTATCACCAATGGGATTTTTGATCAGGTGCCCAAACACCACTGAGCTTTTGATCAGGTGCTCAAACCAAAACACAGGTTTTTGATTAGGTGTCCTGCCACCAAGGTTTAACTTTTGAAGGGAGTTAGAACCCTGTACAAGATGGGATAAAAAGGGTAAACAAAAAGATTTATGGAATTCTTCTCTGTCAACAAGCTGAGAGAAGACTAGTGGATTGTTGATGTAAAGCTCCCCCTGTCTGATAGAATTTCTTTGACAGTTGGATGGAGCTTTCTCTTGAATGTAGAATATCTTCCGTGATAGCAGATGAATCTGAGAGACAAAGTTTCTCAGATTATTGTTGCTCTTTGAAGATTAGGAACTAGCAGCTGAAAATTGGGAGAAGATTGTTGATGTTCTCAGAGAGTGAGAGTGATGCTATTGAGGATGAAGATCTATTTCTCTTTTTACTTTTTGTATATCTCTCTCGACTGATTCTATTCATTGGTACTATATTACTACTGTTTCACCCTTTTCCTTAGAGAATATATGACAGATTTGAAATTCAAATCTTCTGATTAAGGAATAAAATAATCTGAAATGATCATTCTTGGAACTGCAATCTGATTCAGCACAAATATTTAATTTCTCTTTCCTTTTTCATGAAAGTATCCTTTTCCAATATATGTCAATGGCTACTTTCTCTAAAGAAGAGAATAGAAAGGAATAATTAAAGGAAAGATCAAATCTTGACTTATCTGATAAGTGAATAAGTCCAAATAATAGAATTGATCCGTTGTTGATTAGTCGATCTGAGTTCAGAGAAAAAAATAGATAACTGATCCATCAGAAATTTGTCAAGCTGGAGAGAAAATTCATCGAGCTGAAAGCTGAGTTCGTTGAACTGAATTGATTCGTTGAACACAATCTGGAGTTCGTCGAACTGAATCTGGAGTTCGTCGAACTGAGAGAAAATCTGCTGAATTGGCTGGAAGACTGAATTCGTCGAGCTGAGAAGGAAGTTCGTCGAACCAAAACATGATGTTCGTCGAACCCAGGAAGGAGTTCGTCGAACACATAATGGAGTTTGTCGAACACAGAAACTTGGAATTTTTCCTATGTTCTATCTAACTTAAACAGCCTAGACATTGACCCTAAGACTACACAATGGGGTCAACTTGAGTCCTAGTCAACAAATAATGATCCTAGCCCAAATCAGTAATAGGGTTTGTTCCAACAATCTCCCCCTTTTTGGGTTATGATACTATTTGACAAAATTAAACAAACAACAAACACAGAGCATATATATATCTGACAGAATTTTAAATCATTTCAGTAGATAAAAAATATATCACCCTGAGTTTAGAAACATTTACACTAAAAACAGAAATAAGCAAAACCAAATGAATAGATGCTTTTACTCTATCACTTTGAAGAGGGCTTGAAGATGATTTGCCTGTTTGGATTCTCAGATTCTCTTTTACTCATGTAGAGATCATTAGCTCCCAGCAGAGTTTGAGATGATGCATGAGGAACCACTGCTGCTTGGTGCAACCTTAAGTAATCTTCAACATTAAATAGGTGTATTGAGTTGTACCTTTCAAATTCTTGTCTTCTGAAATCAGACATTATAGTGAACTGAGAGAAATCCTTGCCTTCTGCTTTGGCTTTGTTGATCTGAGCTGTAGCAATTGATTCTTTGAATCTAGCTATGTGAGCTATCTTATCTGATTCTGGATTTACTGGAGAAGGAGGCCTTTCATCAATATCATTGACCTGATATGAAGTTTGTTCATCAGAATTCCTTTTCCTGTGAGAGGAGCCATCAGAAACACTATACTTATATACTGAAGAAGAAGATCTGGCAGATCCTGAAGGAGGAGCTCTGGCTGATTTAGAACTATGGGAGCCACTTGAGCTTCTATGGCTTCCTTCAGATCTTCTTGATTGCTGGGGGACATATTTCTGAGAGGAGGAAGAAGACATCACTGCTGATCCTGCTGCTGGAGGAGGAGGAGGAGGAGGGTGATTGAACTTTACTGCCTTATCAGAATAAAAGCATGTCTTCTTCATTTTCTTTCTTTTGTTGTTCTCATTTCTGGAGAACCTCATCCATGCTGGTGAATCCTTTGTGAGGGTTATATTGTGCAAGATATAATATGGGGTATCATTTGTTGAAGATGGTGGTTTAGGAACAGCAACAAGCTTTGCTTTGCTTCTTGACTTTCTTTTCTTTAAAGATTTGGCATCTGAATCATCATCATCACTATCATCATCAGAAGACTGAGCAGGGTTATCATATAGATCATCATGATCTTTAAGAGCTTTATCAACATCTTGCTCAACGTCTTCTGCATCTTGCTCAAAATCATCTGGCAGAGGAGAATCATCATAGACAAAAGTTAGAGGAGAATTCATCAATCCAACTTCTTCTGCTGCTGCAACTGCAATTTGAACTGGAGCTAGAACTGGAAAGCTTTTGATGATTTCCTTTAACAAAATTGAATCAATGGGAGAAGAATATGGAACTATAGCTTTTGAATAGTCTTGAGACTTTGGCAGACTATTGAAAATCAAATTGAAACTTGATAACAAAGAATTAATATCTACTGAGGGATTAATAGATATATTATTTACTGGAGCTATAACTGGAACTATATCTGAACCTAGAGCTACTTCAAACTCAATGATCATATCTAAACCTGCAAAATCTGGAGCTTCTTCATCAAGCATCTCCCCCTGCCTAGTTTCAGGAGACCTGAAGCTAGGCCCCTAGATGAAGGGACAGGTGTAGAGGAGGTAGGGAAGGATGCAAGCTTTGAAGAGAGGTCAGATATGGCTTGCAGAATAGGAGCTAGTTTCTCATCAAGGAGAGCAGTTAGCTTTGGAGAGATATGAGAGAAAATCTGGTCAGCTATAGAGGAGAAATCAACATATACAAAATCTGAAGTATGCTGAGAGGATGATGGTGCTAGGATAGAAGAAGATGGAATAGAAGAGGGTATGAAGATGTTAGTAGCATCTGATAGGGGTGGAATGCTATCCACATGGATAGGAGAGTGAGTTGGAGATTGTGGAGGAGACAATAGGTCAAAAGATGGAGGTGGAATGAAAGGAGGAAGAGAATCATGAGGGGGGAGAGAATCATCAGTTGGGGTAGGAGATGATGGAAGCTCTGAAGACAGATTTGTCTAGAGAGGAGGAGAAGAAGGAGGCAATGGAGAAGGAATGTCTAAGGGAGAGTTTGAAGGAGGAACTTCTTCTGGAGAGGTGTGCTGAAGAGGTTGAGAGGGGAGAGGAGTTGAAGATTCAAGAGGAGGAACTTCTGGTGGGGTGAGGTGAGTGACTGGAGCAGTCCTGGTGCTTTCAGAAATACTCTTGGAACCTTCTGCCCTTGGAGTCTTCTTGGGAATCACCCTTTCCCACTTGCCAAAGAGAGCTGGAGTCAGCCTCTTGCTTGCATTAATGAAGACCTTTGGTGACACCAACAGGTCTGGGAATTTCTCTTGAAGAACAATGCCTAATATCTTGCCATAGCAAGCATTCAGTTTTCCTTGCTTCTTCTTGATTGATTCAAACAGAATCAATCCCCAATTGACCTGTTTCTTCTCAACTAAGGCCACCATCACAAGAAATTGGTGCCTAGGGATATAATCTTGAGCTGAGGTTTTTCCTAACAAACCCTTGCCAACTACGTCATCCATGAATTTGTATTCAACTGACATATTCTTTTTCAGAAGATGATTAGGGTTTCCATTTGAGTGACCCATTTTCTCCAATGTAGCATTAAAGTCATCAGAACTAATATCCAACTCCTCATCACCATTCATCAAACCAAACACTTCTGTTAAGATATCTGGGGTAAGGGGAACCTGGTTTCCTAATATTGATCCTGAAATTGTAGTTGCATTCTCTGACTGAACAGTATGAACCCATTCTTTTATTTCTGCTACTAGTAACTTGATTCTGGTGGTCATGAACTTCTTTAGTTGTTGTTCTTCAAACAGTTGAAGAATATCTTGAAAATCTTGATCAGACCGAGCAAACGATTCCATATCAATATCAAATCCTGCGTCAAACTTCATCGACGAGATTAGTGCTTGAGAGATTTCCATTGTACCTGCAAGAGAGAAAACGATCAAGTGCAAACGGGAACTGAAGGGAAGAGCAAAAGCAAGTTCTGTTGGCGCAAAGATGAAAAGAAATCAAAGTTTTGATTTTAAGAGAGAGAGATCGGAGAAGGCGCGAGCTTTCGTAGAACGGGGTTTGGTTAAACCTAAGAAAATCAGAAGTTGAAGAGTCATTGGGCTTCATCAAATTGCGTTCGACGAAGAATAGATTTTCGTCGATCTCAGTTTGACGAACGAGCTGACTTCGTCAATCTCTGGATTTAATAGGTTTCGCCGATCTCCGTTCGACGAACGACTAGATTTCGTCGATCTCCGTTCGACGAAATGAGGGGATAAGTAGAAAACTTAATTTTTAATTTATTGAGTCTTCATCTATCATTCCTAGCTGATTTATAAAGAAGATGTGCTTCTTTTCATCCAAGGGTTTGGTGAAAATAGCAGCCCTTTGTAAGTCAGTAGGAATAAATTGTAGGCAAATTTTATTTTTATCCACATTATCTCTAATAAAGTGGTGCATAATTTAGGCCTGAAACTGGTGCGGTTTGAGCCCAAACCGCAACCACACCGAAGATGGTCGATTTTGGACTTTACAAAACCGCACCGCATCCAAACCGTGCGGTGCGGTTTGGCATTTGTGCGGTTTGGAGTCGGTTTTTGCGGTGCGGTTTCGATTTTTGTATATTTACCAAAACTTATCAAAGAGTACATGGACTATTTATATTTTATACCCAATAATGCTATCCACTCAAAATTTTCTAACACATGGTATTCTCTTAGAATTGGGTGATAATCATATATTCCAAGGACTCTATCATCACTTAAATAACGATATTATTTGTTCAATTATTATCAACCGTTTGATCATAAGATACATGTACATTTTTCTATAGTATATGAAAATAGTGAATCAATTAAGCTATATTACCAGAGCAAGTAGACATGTGATGAAAATTAGCATGACACTAAAGTTGTCATAGGATTATATAACCGTGACATTCAGATCAAGAAATTCATCGTATTATGAATTATGATTCATAAAAGGACACAAATCCTGAAGCACCACAAAGATCCTCGTATTATGAATTATGATGAAAATTAGCTCTTCTACCTTTGGTTTTTTTGAAGCACCACAAAGATCCTCTTTTTCTCTCCCGCATCAACATTTTCTGTGTCAATTTTCTCTATCGCTTTGACAACAATAAATTCTTTTCCTTTGGACCATTTCCCCTTGTCACTCTTTGAAGTAAGCATCCTATTACATTGGAATTTTTTATATACAATTTGATCCTAAAATTGATATATCATGCTTATATAAAAATAATACCTACAAGGCTCGATCACTATTTCAGCGGTTCAGCCCACGGGTTCACCGTTCACTTCAGGCAAAGGCGGTAGTGGCATAGTTCGGTACTCGGTTAGATTTAGATACACAGATACTTAGATTAAGTAATATTAATATATTATATTATATAATTATAAGATATATTATATGATATATTAATTAATTTGTAAGATATATTATAAGATATAAAATAAAAATAAAATAATATTATAATTATTGTGGTGCGGTGCGGTTTATTCGGTTTTGTCAAGGCAAAAACCGAACTGCACCGCAAACCATGCGGTTTTCCAATAACCAACACCGCACCACAACCACACCGTTCGGTGCGGTTCGAAAACAGTGCGGTGCGGTGTTGCGGTTTTTTGCGGTTTTTTGCGGTTTCGGTTTTTAAATTTCAGGCTTAGCTAATTTCTATGTGTTTAGTCCTACTATGGAGTACTGGATTTTGTACTATAGATATTGCACTAGTATTGTCACAAAATATAATTGACTTATTTAAGTTGATACCATAATCTAGAAGTTGATTTTGTATCCACAGAATCTGTGAGCAGCAACTGCCAGCAGCAATATATTCTGCTTCAGCTGTTGATGTAGACACAAATGTCTGTTTCTTACAAAATGAAGACACTAGCCTATCACCAAGGAACTGGCAAGTTCCTGATGTGCTTTTCCTGTATACTCTGCATCCAGCATAATCAGAATCTGAGAATCCAGTTAATTCAAATTCTGATGTTGTTGGATACCAGAGTCCTAGATTTGGACAACCCTTTATATATCTCAAAATTCTTTTTAATAAAATAAGGTGAGATTCTTTGGGGTTAACTTGGAACCTAGCACAAATACATGCAACAAATATTATGTCTGGTCTGCTAGTTGTTAAGTAGAGTAAAGAGCCAACAATAACTCTATATTCTTTCTGATCAACAGGTTTCCCTGATTCATCATTGTCTACAACAGCATTGGAGGGCATGAGTGTTTTCATGGTAGAAGCATCAGACATACCAAATCTTTTCACTAATTCCTTAGCATACTTGGATTGTGATATGAATATGCCATTATGAGTTTGCTTCACTTGAAGGCCAAGGAAGTAAGATAACTCACTCATACTACTCATTTCAAATTTAGATTGCATTAGGTCAGAAAACCTTTTGCATAGATTTGAATCAGTAGAGCCAAAAATAATGTCATCTACATAAATTTGAACTAGTAAGGTTTGATTTTTATGTATCTTGAAAAATAAAGTTTTATCAACAATGCCTCTACAGAACTTGTTCTCTAAAAGAAAATTAGATAAGGTCGCATACCATGCTCTGGGAGCTTGCTTAAGGCCATAGAGAGCTTTATTAAGCTTAAAGACATAAGAAGAGTGAGTTGGAGAGATAAAACCTGGTGGTTGTTCCACATAAACTTCTTCTTTGATATCTCCATTAAGAAAAGCACTATTCACATCCATCTGATATACTTTGAATTTCTTGAAAGCAGCAAATGCAAGGAATATCCTCTTCAAGTCTAACAACAGGAGCAAAAGTTTGATCATAATCAATTCCTTCTTCCTGAGAGTATCTTTGGGCTACTAATCTTGCTATATTTCTGATTATGAAGCCTTGATCATCTAGCTTGTTTCTAAAGACCCATTTGGTGCCAATGACTGGATGCCCTTTTGGTCTTGGAACCAAATCCCAAACTTTGTTCCTTTCAAATTGATTGAGTTCTTCTTGCATTGCAAGAATCCAGTTTGGATCTTGTTCTGCATCTTTTATGGATTGAGGTTCAACTTGTGATAGGAAACAAGTATGCATCTGATTTTGATTCAGTTGATGCCTTGTTTGAACACCTGCTGAGATATCTCCAATAACTTGGGATATTGGATGATCTCTAACTGTGATGTGATCAACAGTTGGAGTGGGTTCAACAATGGTTTCCTCTTGAGGGATTTGTTCAGATGTCACTTGATTTGAATTATCAGCAAGATCTTCTGGAATATCTTCTTCTTCATTGTCTTCAATAGTTTGAGATGATGGAAGTAGAGATTCTTCATTCTGTAGATTTAATCCATTGAGCTCTTCACATAGAGCTGGTACTTGCAACATATCTCTGGTAGACGTGGTATTCCTCTCCTCATTCAACATATTAGTTTCATCAAAAGACACATGAATGGACTCTTCTATCTTAAGAGTTGATTTATTGTAAACTCTATATGCTTTACTAGAAAGAGGGTATCCAAGGAATATGCCTTCAGCAGCTTTTGCTTCAAATTTCCTTAGACACTTCTTATCATTGTTATGCACATAGCATTTACAGCCAAATATCTTAAAATAGTTAACCTTAGGCTTTTTATTCTTAAGTAATTCATAGGGTGTTTTACCCTTAAGTTTATGTATCAGACTTCTGTTCAACACATAATTTGTTGTGTTCACTGCCTCTGCCCAAAAAGGAGAGTGACAAGTGAGCATTAGTAAGCAATGTAGTTGCTGATTCGATTAATATTCTATTTTTCCTTTCAGCTATCCCATTTTGTTGAGGAGTTCTAGGAGCAAAGAAACATTGCCTGATCCCTTCTTTTCCACAGAATTATCTCATCAGAAGAGATTCAAACTCGGTTCCATGATCACTTCTGATCAATCTAACTAGAGTAGAGTACTCAATCTTGATGGACCTGAGAAAGTCTGTCAGAACACTGAAGGTGTCAGACTTGTTCCTAAGAAAGAACACCCAAGTGAATCTTGAGAAGTCATCTACAATAACTAAAGTGCAATGCTTCCCTCCTAGACTCTGTATTGCAGTGGGTCCAAAAAGATCCAAATGCAGTAAGTACAGAATCCTAGGTGAATCACTCTTGGATAAAGATTTAAAACTACTCTTGGTCTGCTTTCCTAGTTGACAAGCCTTGCAGAGTCCTTCCTTCTTGTATGAACCAGAAGACAGTCCTCTTACTAGATTGTCCTTGGATAGCTTAGAGATAGTTCTAAGGTTAATATGTCCTAGCCTTTTATGCCATAATTCATTTGTTTTACTTATTGAATTAAATAAACAAATGTCTGAATTGACAGAGTCAAAATTGACTAAATAAATATTTCCATGTCTAATACAAGATAACACATTAATATTTTTATTATTGGTATTAAGACATAAGGAATGATTAAAAGTTACCTGATAACCTTCATCACATAGCTGGCTTATGTTAATGAGGTTATGCTTGAGACCCTTAACATATGCTACCTCTTTGAAGGTAACTGCTCCAACTTTGATTTTTGCATATCCTTTGATTTGTCCACAGTTTGAGTTTCCAAAAATCATTTTGGGTCCAAGCTTTGCCTTGTAGTTGCTTAGGTTAGCCTTGTTTCTTGTCATGTGCTTGGATCACCCAGTATCCAAATACCACTGTTCTTTTATGCTTGGATAGCCTTGTACCTATACAACAGAAAATAAACTAGTTGTTTTTGACCCAGACTACCTTGGGTCCTTTTGTCTTACCACAAAAATCAGAAATGTAAGAAATCTCAGGCTGATCCTTATAGCCTTGTGGATGATATCTCCTTGGAGGAATAATCCACTCAGTAAAGGGATTTTTAGTTTGTTGAGAATTAGAATTCTTTTGAAATTCAGTACATTTTCTGTTCGACGAACTTGGTTGAGTTCGTTGATCGTCGTTCGACGAATTGAAGTAATTTTGTCGAGCGACGTTCGAATAATAACTGTACTGAAAGTCCGTGTTCAGCGTTCGTCGATCTACGTTCGACGAATTTGTGTGATTTCATCGAGCGCCGTTCGACGAATTCTTTTGAATTCCTTTATTCTTAATATCCTTACTTGAGATATTCTTACCTACTTCTACTGCCTCTTGGCTCTTGACAGAGATGAATTTGACTGGTGTAGATAAAATGTTTTCTTAAGGAGATGTGGCTGACTTGATGATGCACCCAAACCCAGTTTGCCATTTAGTCTGGCATTCACAGTGCTTGTGATGTCCATCAGTTTGATGCTTCTCCCATTGAGGGATTCTTCAAACTTTTTTGCCTCAGATAATTTGTTCTCAGATTTAATTATTCAAACTTTTTAGCCTCAGATAATTTGATTCATTTCAACCAACTTATTTCTGAGGGAAATTATTTCCTTCTCAGATTTAATTAAATCCAAACAAAGAGTTTTAAATTCATTTTTGAAATCATTTGAATTAAAGTCAAAGGTAGAGATTACCTGATCACTGTCATTGTCAGATTCTGATTCATCTGAATTACTTCCTGAGGCATTGATAGCCATCATGCAGAAGTTTCTTTCATCTTCATCATCACTGGAGCTGGATGATGATGCAAGTTCTGAATCATTGCATGAGTCATAGACATCCATCAAGCATTGATCCTTTTCATTTGCATCATTTTCATCTTCAGATGAGCTGGATGATGACTCTGACTCTGTATTACTCCATGTTTCAGCTACAAAGCATCTTCCCTTGTGTTTGTGTTTGTGGGAGGACGGCTTACTGGAGTGCCTCTTTTCTTCTTTCTCTTTTCTTTTGTCCTTCTTTTGGTTCTCTGGACACTCATGTAGAATGTGTCCAGGTTTTCTGCAGCCATAAAAAATAATTTCTTTAGAGTTTGTTTTGTTATACCTTGGTTTTTCTTTCGATCTGAGATCCTTCTTTCTGAAGTCCTTTCTAGCCATTTTGTAAAATTTCTTGGCTAGAAGGCTCATAAACTCCATTTCTCCTGGAGCTTTATCTTTCTCTTTTGTAGCTTGGAAAGCAATGCTTCTCTCCTTCTTGTTGGCTGGAGAGGAGGTAGATTGTTCAGCTTTTCTAGACTTGATAAGATGCTCATAGGATTTTAATTTGCCCAATAAGGTCTCAGTAGAGATCTCATTCAGGCTTCTGGCTTCCTTGATTGGCCAAATCCTAGAGTCCCATGTGCTGGGGAAGCACATCAAGATCTTATCATTAACTTCAGTGATTGAAATCACTTTGTCCAAAGACTTCAGTTCATTGATTATGAGACTGAGTCTATTGTACATGTTTGCAACTGTCTCAGTTTCTCCCTTTTTTGAAGTTTTCATATTGAGAGATAAGATGAGATCTTCTGTCTTTTCTCTCATCTGCAGAACCTTCAATCATGTTGTTGAGGGAGATCCAGATGTTCCTGGCTGAGGTGCAGTCCACAACCTTCTGGAATATATCATCAGACATTGTTTGTGCCAATATGTTCGTTGCTTTGGCATCTGTATTTCTTTGCTTCTTTTGAGCTTCTGTCCACTCAGGAGGTGGAACAACATTATTGTTGGTTGCTGTCTCAGTACTTGTTGATGCTGAAGGAGTAGGGGGTCCTGTCAAAATAGAGTTGAAAATATCCTCATCAATAGAATTCATATATAACTTGATTCTTGCCTTCCATAATGCAAACTTATTGAGATTGCACATAGGAGGTCTTGTGCTTGAGTAATCTTTATTTTGTGCCATGAGTTTATATAAAAATAAGACTCTAGAAAAAGGTTAAGATTTAATTGATCTTTTGATTCAGGTGTTAGCCTGTGTAATCAATCAACCAACCTCTGATACCAATTGAAAGTGAGGTTTAGATCTTAGATTTACTCTAGAGGGGGGATGAATATAGTATTAAAAGTTTTTAACTTATTTTATAGCGGAATTAAAATACTGATATATATATGTAACAGAGTGAGTATGAAAACAAAATAAACAAACAACACAGCACAGCACAGTACAGCAAAGAAAAACACACAAACACAGAAGACACAAGGATCTATAGTAGTTCCCCAATCAAACTGGGTATATCTACTCTTCTACCACCCTTGATAGGAATCCACTAGGTTTTTGATCAGGTGCCCTATCACCAATGAGATTTTTGATCAGGTGCCCAAACACCACTGAGCTTTTGATCAGGTGCTCAAACCAAAACACAGGTTTTTGATCAGGTGCTCTGCCACCAAAGGTTTAACTTTTGAAGGGAGTTAGAACCTTGTATAAGATGAGATAAAAAGGGTAAACAAAAAGATTTATGAAATTCTTCTTTGTCAACAAGCTGAGAGAAGACTAGTGGATTGTTGATGTAAAGCTCCCCCTGTCTGATAGAATTTCTTTAACAGTTGGATGGAGCTTTCTCTTGAATGTAGAATATCTTCTTTGATAGCAGATAAATCTGAGAGACAAAGTTTCTTAGATTATTGTTGCTCTTTGAAGATTAGGAACTAGCAGCTGAAAACTGAGAGAAGATTGTTGATGTTCTAAGAGAGTGAGAGTGTTGTTATTGAGGATGAAGATCTATTCCTCTTTTTACTTTTTGTATATCTCTCTCGACTGATTCTTTTCACTGGTACTATATTACTACTGCTTCATCCTTTTCCTTAGAGAATATATGACAGATTTGAAATTCAAATCTTCTGATTAAGGAATAAAATAATCTGAAATGATCATTCTTAGAACTGTAATCTGATTCAGCACAAATCTTTAATTTCTCTTTCCTTTTCCATGAAAGTATCCTTTTTCAATATATGTCAACGACTACTTTCTCGAAAGAAGAGAATAGAAAGGAATAATAAAATGAAAGATCAAATCTTGACTTATCTGATAAGTGAATAAGTCCAAATAATAGAATAGATCCGTTGCTGATTAGTCGATCTGAGTTCAGAGAAAAAAAATAGATAACTGATCCATCAGAAATTTGTCAAGCTGGAGAGAAAATTCGTCGAGCTGAAAGCTGAGTTCGTTAAACTGAATTGATTCGTTGAACACAATCTGGAGTTCGTCGAACTGAATCTGGAGTTCGTCGAACTGAGAGAAAATCTGCTGAACTGGTTGGAAGATTAAATTTGTCGAGCTGAGAAGTAAGTTCGTCGAACCGAAACATGACGTTTGTCGAACCCAGGAAGGAGTTCGTCGAACACAAAATGGAGTTCGTCGAACACAGAAACTTGGAATTTTTTCTAAGTTCTATCTAACTTAAACGTCCTAGACATTGACCCTAAGACTATGCAATGGGGTCAACTTGAGTCCTAGTCAACAGATAGTGATCCTAGCCCAAATCAGTAATAGGGTTTGTTCCAACACCCCGTGACCTCATTGCCCCAGTTCGAAGGTTCGCCCTTCGCTCCCGCAATAGGTTGCCACGTCATCAGGGTCTGCCCCCTCGCGCTCGCAAATGGTTCGAAGCGTATGCCCTTCACCGCCTCTCAGAGGCCCGCCCCCTCACGCTTGCAAACGGTTCGAAGCGTATGTCTTTCACCGCCTCTGCGTGGCCACGCCCTCGTGACCTCATTGACCCAGCTCGAAGGTTTTCCCTTCACTCCCGCAAATAGATCGTCGCGTCGATAGGGCCTACCCCCTCGCGATCGCAAATGGTTCGAAGTGTATTCCCTTCACCACCTCTCCGGGGCTACGCCCCCATGACCTCATTACCCCAGCTCGAAAGTTTGCCCTTCGCTCCCGCAATAATTCGTCACGTCGCCAGGTCCTGCCCCCCCCCCCCCCCCCCCCCCCCCCTTGCGCTCGCAAACGGTTCGAAGTGTATGCCCTTCACCGCCTCTCTGGGGCCACGCCCCCGTGACCTCATTGCCCCAGCTCGAAGGTTTGCCCTTCGCTTCCGCAATAGGTCCTCGCATCGCAAGGGTCTGCCCCCTTCATGATCGCAAACGGTTCGAAGTGTATGTCATTGACCGCTTCTCCGGGGCCACACCCGCGTGGCCTCATTGCCCAAGCTCGAAGGTCCTCCCTTCACTCCTGCAATAGGTCGCCGCATCGCCAGGGTCTGCCCCCCTCGTGCTCGCAAATGATTCGAAGCACACGCCCTTCATTGCCTTTCCGGGGACACGCCCCCGTGACTTTCTTTTTTCAACAATTTGAGGATCCGCCCCTCACCATCTCAATCAAAGTCAACCCGCAACGCGGAGACCTCAATCTCACGCCCCTTTGGCGCAAGGATGCGACAACATCGGGATAGCAATCCCCACAACAATGACATCCAGAGGCAAAAAAATGTAAAGTCGTACAAAAGACAGCACAATCAGCTCACTAGCATAAAACCATTACACAAAAAACATCTCTACAATCAGATAAACAATCAGCAAAAAGCACTCTAACATTCTACGGATACAAATACAAAGGTACCAACTCAAATACAATAACACAATCAAAGGGAAAAGACTACAAGATACAGAGAAAAACTACTCCTCGACATCGGAAGCAGAGCGCTCGTCTCCGGAAAGGTCTGCAATGCCCAATCCCAACACGTCGCAACCTTGCATCCACGCAACCAAGCGGAGAGTCTTTATCTTCCCATGCATAAAGGCTACCTCGCGCTCATCTTCAAGCTTGGGCTCCACTTTCTTGCTCCAGACCTCCTCATGAACCTCCTCCGAGATCAAAGAACGGTCCCGCATATAATCAAGGGAGTCTTTGTACTTAGTGACTCCAGCAGCCTTCAACTAAGTAGTCTTCTCCAGTGAAGAAAGACGCTCCACCTCGACCTTTAAAGATACTAGATCGACAACTTGGCGAACCATCGTGGCCTGCGAATCTTCCAACAGATGGATCATCCTCTCTACGAGAGCCTTCTCCGTCCGGACCTTAGCACGAGACTGCTCCAGCTCCGCCTGCAACCCGGCCTCAATCTATCAAAAGCGAGATACATCGCGATCCCGCCACCCCTTCAAGTCAGAAACAGAGCTCCTGACTCCATGAAGCTCCTCCTCAAGCACGAGATAGCTATCTTTCAGACCCACGCATCAATCATTCCATGTGAGAGCAATGCTGGTCTGGAATCCGATCAACTAAAAGAAGGAAAAAGTCAGGGTCCCCGTAAAAACAAACAACTGATAAATAAAAAGTTACGGTCCTTACTGCAACATTCATAGCCTCAAGAGAAGAGAAAACCCGACTCGCCTTAACCGGCGGCAGAGCAGAAGAGCCCACGAGAGCCTGGGGGGCAACGGGAGCCTGAGGCAATGGAGCCAAGGACTTCCACATCGGGATCGATCAGAATATCGTCAACCCTCGAGCTACATGGAACCACCTCGTCAGTACACCCCTCGGACCTACAAGGAGGATGAGGCCCTGAATTTGAACTGCCATTCCTAAAAACCAGCTTCCTTTTCCTGCCTCGATCCAACTGAACTACTGCATGATGCTCAGCGTCAGTAGAAAGACCACACAGTAAGAGATGCTTCTTGATGCTCAACAAACACGGAGATATCAAACAAAGGATTTGGCAACGCAGGCTCAAGAAACCCAAGCACTGGAGTAAACTCTCGCTCAAGTCCCTTTAAGCGACATCAACGGACAGGAAGTGAATTCCATAGCTCCGGCAAGCCCCAAGAATTCGTAACATAACCGAACAAGGTGTTCCCATGATGACGGTCCACCCGGTTCTCAAACTCGAGCCAATGCTTATTGATGTAAACCCTGATTCGTCCACTGATAACTTCTCAAAAGGAAGTTATTTTACTCATTTGTTTGAACTAAATATTTATTATAAAGTAGGGAAATGAGTGTAATTGAAGTAAGAATGCTTGCAATTTAATATTTATTTTATTTGTGACTAATTCAGTCTTTTTCCAGTATTATATTGTCAGAAACATCAAAGAAATCGACTTGGAGAAAGGAATCTGCCCAAATCTCATGACCAGGAAAATAGGTTGCAACCTCAGAAAACCAAGTTGCAACGCATTCTGGGCGAATTTCAGATTTTCAAATTCAAATTTTGAAACCGTTTCCGATTATGGAAGGTCGCACCTTTCCAGGGGGGGGGGGGGGGGGGGGGGTGGATATTTTTAAGAAAGTAAACTCCTGGAGAGAGGAGACACTTAGAGAGAGAAGGATTTTCGGATTAGAGAGAGAAAGAGAAGACCCAATTTCGAAATCCTCCATTGGGGAGTGGCTAGACCATGGAAGAAGGTAGATCTCCGGACTGTTCAATCGACCAAAATTGTGGAGAGAATCCTGCAGCGACTAAGCATTAAACCATCATGTTTTGTAAGATCTCTCCAAACATTTTGTGTGTTTCTTCCTTTGCTATGAACTAAGTCTCTCTAATCTTGTATGGTGAGAGTACTTAGGCTTGTGTGATGAATATTTTCTAGATTTCTCTTTGTGTTTTGTTTGATGAATGCTCTTTATCGAATTTATGATCTTTATTGTTAAAATTTTGGCCAAGGTTTTATCTTTTTACTACGCTCCATAATTCGAGAGATGAGTTGCGAAAGTGCATCATAGTTTTGATATAGCATTTGAAGGGAGAAAGAGATTTCCTCTTAGTGCTAGCAACTTTGGTTTTCGTTATTTATGCGGTACTTGGCTCTCCTGAGGGAGAAATAGAGTGTTGAGGCCAGGAAAATCCTAGCTCCAAAATTCAGATCAATGCAGCCCGAGGTTACTGATCCTGCGGTCCAACTCCACGGCTCGGATAGCTAAAATAGGAGAGAGAAAATGACTTTAAGCACACCCCAGGCGCTCCAGCAGGGAGGTCCCACCACATACCCGAAAGTTTGGGAGAAACTTTCCCTCCGCAACCAAAAGCTGGGCGAGGTACTTGGCGGGCATGGACTGGGTGAGTATCCAGCTTGGGGGGACCTCGACCACTTCAAAAAGTGCCATTTCAAGTACCCCTAGGGGTCTATTTATAATTTATAGAGAAATCCTAGGGGGTACAGGCGAGTATACTGCCTAATCTCGCGAGTTACAAGGGCTACTCACCCATACTCGCGAGGTACTCGCCCAAGCTCGCCTCTGCTCTCCCCTGCTCGCCTCTGCTCGCCCCTGCTCGCCTCGCGAAGTCTGCGAATAGGCGTCTTCTTGGGCCTTTCTGATCTTGACGAATTACGGGTTGAACACAATCCCCGCTTTTTTTGAGCTCGCTCGCGAGGTCGGAAAAACAATGTTGGACCCGCAGTTCGGAGAGATGTGAATAAGAGGACGTATCGAGCAAGGTCCTTCGCAAGAGGGGATCTCATCTGTAGGAGAAAAAAAAAGTCGATACCTCGCTGTGCTTAACTGGAGGAGGAGAGAACGCCGACACTTCACGGGAGCCGAGCTCAACTGGAGGCGGATACAAGGTCGACACCTTCTAGGAGCCGGGCTCAACTAGAGGAGGAGAGAAGGTCGACACCTTCTAGGAGCCGAGCTCAACTAGAGGCGGATACAAGGTCGACACCTTCTAGGAGCCGAGCTCAACTAGAGGCGGAGAGAAGGTCGACACCTCGCAGGAGCCGAACTCAACTAGAGGCGGATACAAGGTCGACACCTTCTAGGAGCCGAGCTCAACTAGAGGCGGAGAGAAGGTCGACACCTTCTAGGAGCCGAGCTCAACTGGAGGCGGATACAAGGTCGACACCTCCTAGGAGCCGAGCTCAACTAGAGGCGAAGAGAAGGTCGGCACCTTCTAGGAGCCGAGCTCAACTAGAGGCGAAAGTGCATCATAGTTTTGATATAGCATTTGAAGGGAGAAAGAGATTTCCTCTTAGTGCTAGCAACTTTGGTTTTCGTTATTTATGCGGTACTTGGCTCTCCTGAGGGAGAAATAGAGTGTTGAGGCCAGGAAAATCCTAGCTACAAAATTCGGATCAATGCAGCCCGAGGTTACTGATCCTGCGGTCCAACTCCACGGCTCGGATAACTAAAATAGGAGAGAGAAAATGACTTTAAGCACACCCCAGGTGCTCCAGCAGGGAGGTCCCACCACATACCCGAAAGTTTGGGAGAAACTTTCCCCCCGCAACCAAAAGTTGGGCGAGGTACTAGGCGGGCATGGACTGGGCGAGTATCCAGCTTGGGGGGACCTCGACCACTTCAAAAAGTGCCATTTCAAGTACCCCTAGGGGTCTATTTATAATTTATAGAGAAATCCTAGGGGGGTACAGGCGAGTATACTGCCTAATCTCGCGAGTTACAAGGTCTACTCACCCATACTCGCGAGGTACTCGCCCAAGCTCGCCTCTGCTATCCCCTGCTCGCCTCTGCTCGCCCCTGCTCGCCTCGCGAAGTCTGTGAATAGGCGCCTTCTTAGGCCTTTCTGATCTTGACGAATTACGGGTTGAACACAATCCCCGCTTTTTTCGAGCTCGCTCGCGAGGTCGGAAAAACAATGTTGGACCCACAGTTCGGAGAGATGTGAACAAGAGGACGTATCGCATAAGGTCCTTCGCAGGAGGGGATCTCATCTGTAGGAGAAAAAAAGAGTCGATACCTCACCGTGCTTAACTGGAGGTGGAGAGAACGCCGATACTTCACGGGAGCCGAGCTCAACTGGAGGCGGATACAAGGTCGACACCTTCTAGGAGCCGGGCTCAACTAGAGGAGGAGAGAAGGTCGACACCTTCTAGGAGCCGAACTCAACTAGAGGCGGATACAAGGTCGACACCTTCTAGGAGCCAAGCTCAACTAGAGGCGGAGAGAAGGTCGACACCTCGCAGGAGCCGAACTCAACTAGAGGCGGATACAAGGTCGACACCTTCTAGGAGCCGAGCTCAACTAGAGGCGGAGAGAAGGTCGACACCTTCTAGGAGCCGAGCTCAACTGGTGGCGGATACAAGGTCGACACCTCATAGGAGCCGAGCTCAACTGGAGGCAGAAAGAAGGTCAACACCTAGCTGGAGCCGAGCTCAACTGGAGGCGGATACAAGGTCGACACCTTCTAGGAGCCGAGCTCAACTAGAGGCTGAGAGAAGTTCGACACCTCGCAGGAGCCGAGCTCAACTGCAGGCGGAAAGAAGGTCGACACCTCGCAGGAGCCGAGCTCAACTGGAGGTGGATACAAGGTCGACACCTTCTAGGAGCCGAGCTCAACTAGAGGCGGAGAGAAGGTCGACACCTCGCAGGAGCCGAGCTCAACTGCAGGCGGAAAGAAGGTCTACACCTCGCAGGAGCCGAGCTCAACTGGAGGCGGATACAAGGTCGACACCTTCTAGGAGCCGAGCTCAACTAGAGGTGGAGAGAAGGTCGACACCTTCTAGGAGCCGAGCTCAACTAGAGGCGGATACAAGGTCGACACCTTCTAGGAGCCGAGCTCAACTAGAGGCGGAGAGAAGGTCGACACCTTCTAGGAGCCGAGCTCAACTAGAGGCAGATACAAAGTCGACACCTTCTAGGAACTGAGCTCAACTAGAGGCGGAGAGAAGGTCGACACCTCGCAGGAGCCGAGCTCAACTGGAGGCGGATACAAGGTCGACACCTTCTATGAGCCGAGCTCAACTAGAGGCGGAGAGAAGGTCGACACCTTCTAGGAGCCGAGCTCAACTAGAGGCGGATACAAGGTCGACACCTTCTAGGAGTCGAGCTCAACTAGAGGCGGAGAGAAGGTCGACACCTTCTAGGAGCCGAGCTCAACTAGAGGCGGATACAAGGTCGACACCTTCTAGGAGTCGAGCTCAACTAGAGGCGGAGAGAAGGTCGACACCTCGCAGGAGCCGAGCTCAACTGCAGGCAGAAAGAAGTTCGACACCTCGCAGGAGCTGAGCTCAACTGGAGGCGGATATAAGTTCGACACCTCACAGGAGCTGAGCTCAACTAGAGGCAGAAAGAAGGTCGACACCTAGCTGGAGCCGAGCTCAACTGGAGGCGGATACAAGGTCGACACCTTCTAGGAGCCGAGCTCAACTAGAGGCGGAGAGAAGGTCGACACCTCGCAAGAGCCGAGCTCAACTGCAGGCGGAAAGAAGGTCGACACCTCGCAGGAACCGAACTCAACTAGAGGCGGATACAAGGTCGACACCTTCTATGAGCCGAGCTCAACTAGAGGTGGAGAGAAAGAGTCATCTGAGGAGGCAAGTAGTCGATTTGCTGGAGAAGGGATCGGCCAGAGGCCTGGATTACGACAACTCCATAACTCGATGACTTCTTTTCACTCGAAGGGGTGAGCAACTTCGGGCTAGGAGGGTGACTTCCAACTCTACTCTGATAATCTCTCCAAATGGATGAGAGGTACAATCGAGGGGGGGGGGGGGGGGGGTAGCTCGACCAACGTGCAAGGGGGAGATGATCTCAACCGTCAATGCAGATGCTTGGTCTTAGGAGGACGCATTAAAAAACTCGGTATACTGTCCCATCACTCGCTCTGGATGTTATGAGAGCTAAGCATGATACTCATCCTCTAACCCACTCGTGATGTGAATCGATGACCGCTTCGGCTGAATTTCGTCGCATTGCCTGGATAGGGCATGACTCTCGGGGGGTCCTTCTGGACACACACACTCGAGGTCTCCACTCTGCCTACTGAGAAATTTTCAAGTATCACAGTAATTATAACAGGAGCGAGAACATGTTAAGGCAAGTGGGGAGTGACAGTCGGGGAGATCCAAGGGGACACACCATCCCGAGGCCTTCATCTTACTCGGATGCTGGATGCTGGCCAATAGGGAATGACAGTCAGGGAGGTCCAAGGGGATACCCCATATCGAGGTCTCCATCCTATTGCTCTCGTTGATGCTGTTGAAGAGATTGACACAGTAGGGAATGACTGTCGGGGAGGTTCCAAAGGAACACCTTCCAAGGGAACACACCATCCCAAGGTCTCCATCCTACTGCTCTCGTTGATGCTGTTGAAGAGATCGACACAGTAGGGAATGACTGTCGGGGAGGTTCCAAAGGAACACCTTCCAAGGGAACACACCATCCCAAGGTCTCCATCCTACTGCTCTCGTTGATGCTATTGAAGATATCGACACAGTAGGGAATGACTGTCGGGGAGGTTCCAAAGGAACACCTTCCAAGGGAACACACCATCCCAAGGTCTCCATCATACTGCTCTCGTTGATGCTGTTGAAGAGATCGACACAGTAGGGAATGACTGTCGGGGAGGTTCCAAAGGAACACCTTCCAAGGGAATACACCATACCAAGGTCTCCATCCTACTGCTCTCGTTGATGCCGTTGAAGAGATCAACACAGTAGGGAATGACTGTCGGTGAGGTTCCAAAGGAACACCTTCCAAGGGAACACACCATCCCAAGGTCTCCATCCTACTGCTCTCATTGATGTTGTTGAAGAGATCGACACAGTAGGGAATGACTGTCGGGGAGGTTCCAAAGGAACACCTTCCAAGGGAACACACCATCCCAAGGTCTCCATCCTAGTTCAGTTCGAGCTTCTCGATGACAAGTGATCTCCCTGTTGAGCCTTTAGGTACTTTTGAGCTGTTCCTCATCTCGTAGAGGTGAGTAGTTAGAGACATCCTTGCTAGTATGAGTCGTTGAAGAGCTTAAACGAATAACATAGCTGCATAATTGCTGAAGTGATGACCTCACAAGCATGACCAGCTTAGAATTATCATGGAATGCCGGTTGTTGGAGAAGATCATCGCGAGCAAGAGCTTGTGGAATTGAAGAGTACTATGGCTGCTGAAGAGACGACCTCGCGAGTATGGAACTCGCATAATAGCATCTCGAAGACGTCATGAGTAAGCCATCTCATGGAAAGTACGTTCTTAGTGAAGATCAACACGAATGGGAGCTCGCGAGATACCAGCTAGAAGACGTCACGAGTAAGCATTCTCGTGGAATGTAAGCCATTGATGAAGATCATCGCGAGTTGGAGCTCGCGGAATACCAGTTTGAAGACGTCACGAGTCAGCATCCTCGTGGAATGTAAGCCCTTGATGAAGATCATCGCGAGTAAGAGCTCGCGGAACACCACATTTGAAAACCATCGTGACTAGGAGCTCGTCGAGCATCAGCTTGGAAACCTCGCGAGTAGGTTGTTGAAGAAGACCATCGTGACATGGAGTCGCGGAACAACTTATGCGCTTTCCCTTGGTGGCGAACTCGTCATGAATCATCCTGTTTGTTAGTCAGACAAAAGCACTCACGGGCTTTACCAAAGCACCCGTAAGTATGAACATGTATGAAAAATCATTGGTATTGAAGAAGGACGAAACTGAGGGGGTTCCGCTGCCCGGTCAGCGGACGGGGGTCAAGGGGGCAGCGCCCCTTGCGGGGTCGGGGGCAGTGCCCCTGGAAATTTTTTATTTTCCATACTCGCGCGGCCTTGAAATCGCCTTTCAGGAACTCGCCTATGGCCGAGTATTAGAGAAGCTCGCCTATGGCCGAGTATTGGAGAAGCTCACCTATGGAACTCGCCTCTGGAACTCGCCTGCATGAACTCGCCTCTGGAACTCTCCTCTGAAACTCGCCTCTAGAACTCGCCTCTGGAACTTGCCTCTAGAACTCGCCTATGGACGAGGAGAGAACTCGCCTAGCATGAACTCGCCCAATTTGTCGAATACTCGCGAGTTGCTTACTTTGGCATCCATCTCGCCATCTTAGCTATGAAGTCTTCTCGCAAAAATTTCTTCCTCCGGCTACGATCCACGCTCACCGCACCAAAGTGTTGAGGCCAGGAAAATCCTAGCTCCAAAATTCGGATCAATACAGCCCGAGGTTACTAATCCTGCGGTCCAACTCCACGGCTCGGATAGCTAAAATAGGAGAGAGAAAATGACTATAACCACACCCCAGGTGCTCCAGCAGGGAGGTCCCACCACATACCCGAAAGTTTGGGAGAAACTTCCCCTCCACAACCAAAAGCTGGGCGAGGTACTAGGCGGGCATGGACTGGGCGAGTATCCAGCTTGGGGGGACCTCGACCACTTCCAAAAGTGCCATTTCTAGTACCCCTGAGGGTCTATTTATAGAGAAATCCTAGGGGGGAAGGTACAGTCGAGTATACTGCCTAAGCTCGCGAGTTAAAAGGGCTACTCGCCCATACTCACGAGGTACTCGCCCAAGCTCGCCTCTGCTCGCCTTTGCTCGCCTCTACTCGCCCCTGCTCGCCTCGCGATGTCTGCGAATAGGCGTCTTCTTAGGCCTTTCTAATCTCGACGAATTACGGGTTGAACATAGAGACTAGGGATTTCCGATATCGGGAGGTACGGATTTCTATTCTAAAATTGTTGCAAGGCATTTCACTACACTTTTATCACAAAGTTTCATTCATAAATTCATCGCACTTGACTAAGGAAATCACGATACAAGATTATTTCTCAATACTGATAAGAAAGTATTTTTCTAAGGAACTGTAATTTATTTTGTTTTAAATCTCCATCTATTTTTATTTTATTACTATTCAAAATCATATTACTTAATTTACTTGGATTTAAAGAAAAGACATAACTAGTATTTGTAAGCACTAAATTGAACACATCTCCGTGGAAACGATCTTAACTCAGTTTATATTACTTGACACGATGCATGCACTTGCGTGTATTACGTATACCTATTTCGGGCGTATCAAGTTTTTGGCGTCGTTGCTGGGGAGGTGCAAATAATTTAGTGTATTTTTTTTACAATATTAGTAAATTCTGAGTATTTAGAGCTCAAGTTTTTGTTTCTGTTGGGAATCTTGCCCACATGATTCCTGATTTGTAGAAATCACCAAGTCAAGAAAATTTCACTTTGTATTTGATCACTTCTCTAGCTCATAATCTCAGGAAGTTAAAGGAATGTCGTCGAGAAGAATAGGAGATGTCGTCGACAAAGTATGCTTGTCGTCATGATGATGAGCAAAGTAAACGCTGAGACTTGGCGAGTTCGTCGAACGAAGAATCAAGTTCGTCGAACGCAGAATGAAGTTCGTCGAACGCAAAGACAGGACAGAAGCAAACGCTGAGACCCTGCGAGTTTGTCGAACGCAGAATGCAGTTTGTCGAACGCAGAATGAAATTCGTCGAACGCAGAGTCGGGACAGAAGAATGAAGTTTATCGAACGCAGAATGCTGTTCGTCGAACGCAGAATGAAGATCGTCGAACGCAGAGAAGACATGAGATATCAAAGGAAGGAATGCCATCGAAAAGATGCAATATCGTCGACATCAACAAAGTAGCCTTGTCGTCGAGAAGAACATACATCGTCGTAAAGAAGGCATGTCGTCGAGAAGACTGAAGAAGGACAGCTGAAGATAAGCATAGTCTGTCGACATGATATCGCTCATGTCGTCGAAAGATCAAAGTGATTACGACGACAATCTGCATGAAAGAAGATCACGACGACACGGTCAGAGATTGCATATCGTCGTATATGCAGAAACGCTGGGATGTCACGTATCGTCGAGATACTAGCATCACAGGAAGAAGCTAGAAGACTTGAAGATCCACCAAGGTCTAAGGCATTGATAAAGTCCTGTCGTCGAGATATTATCCGTATCATCGTAACAGTGGAAATATCATCGGGACAGATTCAAATGTTGCGGACGCGCTGTCAGCATTTAATGCCGCCGCCGGATTGTCCAATCAGCGCGTGCTCTTAAGGAATGGGCGTCTGACAGTAAAGGACATTACATGTGACCATTAAGCGACTCATTAGTCCTATATAAAAGGGAACAGTGATGCCCTAAACAGCGAATCTTCGAAAGGGAGACAAGAACGAAAAAGAATCCCGCTGTTGCTTCTCAATACTACAGTACATTATGCTGAGAAGAAGAAGAACAAGTAGAGAACAAGAATCAAGTGTTCTCAGAAGAATCAGTCATCTCCATCGACTGATAAGAAGTCGTTCCTCATCAGGCTAAGATAATAGATTGAATAAGAACTATGCTTTCAAGATCTGAATCAGAAACATCTTCTTCAACCTCAAGAAGCCGATCTTCATCAGGCTAAGTTGTCGATCTTCATCAGGCAGAAGAAAAAGTTTTTATTACTGTAAAACCTTTATTGTTGTAAGGCTTGAGGGCCTATTTATCTAGCTTGAGGGCTGGAGAGCTGTGAGGCTTGAGGGCCAGGGCAGTGGACTTGCAGGTCCGACTTTGTCTAGCTTGAGGGTTGGAGACCTGTGAGGCTTACGGGCCAGGGAAGAGGCTAGACTTGCGGGTCTGAGCTGCGTAGGGCTTGAGGGCCTGATTGTCAAGCTTGAGGGCTTGAGACCTGTGAGTCTTGCGGGCCAGGGCAGAGGATAGACTTGCGGGTCTGAGCTAGGTAGGGCTTGAGGGCCTGAGTATCGAGCTTGCGGGCTCGGGTGCAGTAGGGGCTTGCGGGCCTAGGATGTAGGACTTGCGGGTCCATGTTGTAAGGCTTGAGAGCCTGAAGTTTTGGCGGAGTTTGCCGAGCCTAGCACACTGCTAGGTAGGTGCAGAGGGAAAAAGGACTACTCAAGACACCCTGTCTTGAGGAACCTCTATAAATTCTTGCGTGTTTTCTGTGTTGTGCTTTATACTTTATAGATCTATTAATCAGAAATCAAGAACACCTAAAGGGGATAAAATAATTTGTAAAACCTATTCACCCCCCCTTTCTAGGTGATAAGTTGACACCCAATAAATAACATTTTCTTTTGCTTTGTTTTTCTTTATTATGTTTGCTTTGTTAGTGCATGTCCCGATATCGATTATCAGAATTATTTTGCCTTTAAATCTAGAGATTGAACGGACGTGTAGACAAAATAGGAAAGCATCTCGGGTAGAACAAAGTAATTCTTCAACCATGAATCTTAATCAGCAAAATGTTAACAATGAAAATCATCAGGAGGATGCAGGACAAGAAGGTCAGGTAGATCAAAATGGTCAACCCGCTGAATTTAGGAGAACTTGTCGGGACTATAATATGCCTTTAAGGGGAGAGGTACAATTTAGCATAGCTAGACCCGCGATTGAAGCCAGTAGTTTTAAAATTGATTCTACTACAATGCAATTAGTTCAAAATAATAAATTTGGCGGACTAAATCATGAAGACCCCAATTCTCACTTAAGGACTTTTATAGAAATCTGCGATACATTCAAAATCAATAGTGCTTCTGATGAAGCCATTAGACTTTGTTTGTTCCCATTCTCATTGGAGGGAAAAGATAAAGACTGGTTAAATTCTATGCATAATGCTTCTATAACTACTTGGGCATTGTTAATAGAAAAATTCTTAGCTAAGTATTTTCCCTCATCTAAAACTGCCAAACTAATGCGTGATATATCTACGTTTATTCAAGGGAATGGGGAAACACTTTATGATGTGTGGGAGCGTTTCAAAGAACTATTGCGGAGGTGCCCACACCATGGCCTAGCCATTCACCAACAAGTGTGGACCTTTTATAATGGCCTCCAGACATCTACTATGATTCAAGTGGATGGAGTTGCAGGAGGATCTTTGATGAATAAGTATCCTGAAGAGGCCTATTCAATTTTATAAGATTTGTCTTCCAATAATTATCACTCAATTGAGCGACAAGGAACATCTTCTTCGGCCGGCTTATATCAAGTTGACCAATTAACTTCATTTGCGGCTCAAATGACCGCCTAATTTAACTCGATGAATAAGAGGTTAGACGCGTTAACATTACATCAAAGTCAATCGATCCCTCAGGTCAATATTATATCCAATCCTTTGCCCATCACACACCCATCGCTCATGGTAGAACAACTAATCAGACATAGCGAGGAGGCCAATTATTTTAGCGGTCAACAAAGGCAAAACAACAACGCATTCTCAAACTATTACAATCCGGAAGTACGCAACCACCCTAACTTTTCATGGAAGAATAATACCGGAATGGCACACCCACCCGGATTCAATTCAAATCCTCATCCATCCCAAAATAATAACTACAATCAACAAGTTTCTTCTAGAAAATTATCTAATGAGATGCTCATTGAATCCATGCAAAAACGTGATGCTCGCATTACAAGTCTAGAGGGTTCATTACGTGTGATTGAGTCTCAATTGGGACAAATTGCTAATGCCTTGAACATTAGACCACAAGGGTCACTCCCAACTGACACTACACCAAATCCGAAGGGGGATAATCAACAGTGCAAAACGGTCACTTTATGGAGTGGTAAGGAGTTAGTGAGAGGACCTTCAAATGAGCAAGATAGAGAGAACAATAATGAGAAGGAGTTGAAAGATTCTAATCCTAGTGGTCCCAATGAAGAGAAAGAACAAAGTAATAACAATAATGAAGAAGAAGTTGAAGTATTAGGAGAGAACAAGACAGAACCCGACACTGTAGAAACGAAGAAGAAAGACAATGTGATAGTATACTCACCTCCACCTTTTCCTCAAAGATTAAGAAAAAGCAAGTTGGATAATCAATTCCAAATTTTTTTAGAAATCTTTAAAAAATTGCAAATCAACATCCCATTTGCCGAAGCTTTAGAGCAAATGCCTAGCTACGTTAAATTCATGAAAGATATCCTCACAAAAAAGAGGAAATTTGGAATAAATGAAATGGTGGCACTCACTCACGAGTGTAGTGCAATTCTTCAAAAAAGGCTTCCCCCTAAATTGAAAGATCTGGGAAGCTTCACCATTCCGTGTTCCATAGGATATCAATTTGAAGGTAAGACATTGTGCGATTTAGGAGCAAGTATAAACTTAATGCCCCTCTCAATATATATAAGAAATTGGGATTGGCAGAAATATCAAAAACGTCAGTTACTTTGCAATTAGCGGATAAAACACTTGCTTTTCCAAAGGGGAATGTAGAAGATGTGCTAGTAAAGGTGGAAAATTTTATTTTTCCAGCGGATTTTGTGGTCCTAGATATGGAGGAAGATAAAGAAGTACCTATCATTGTGGGAAGACCCTTTCTAGCTACAAGTAGAACATTGATTGATGTTCATAAAGGTGAATTGACTATGAGAGTCAATGATGAGCATGTCACCTTTAACGTGCTCAAAGCGATGAAGTTTCCACACAGAAGAGAAGATGATATGGAAGAAGTTAATAACATTTCCCTGTATGACCATGACTTGAAGTTTAAATTAGGAGATCAAGATGATATGTTGTCACGACTATTAACCCAAGATGAGATCTCCGACGAAGAAGAAGAAATTCGTGAATGTTTACAAATCTTTGAGCGTCAACCTGTATTTTTTCGTAAGTCGAAATCTCTTGAGATGCCGGAGAAGTCATTGATGGATAAACCCTCTATCATTAGTCCTCCAACCTTAGAATTGAAACCTCTTCCCGATCATCTCACATATGCATATTTAGGGGAAAATAACAGATTACCAATCATAGTGAACTCCAAATTGCTTCATGAACAACAACATAAATTAATAAGTTTATTAAAGCAATTTAAGCTAGCCATAGGTTGGACAATAGCGGACATTAGGGGTATTATCCCTTCTTTATGTATGCATAAAATTCTCTTGGAGGAAT
Organism: Dactylorhiza incarnata; assembly: GCA_033032865.1. Classification (NCBI taxonomy): domain Eukaryota; kingdom Viridiplantae; phylum Streptophyta; class Magnoliopsida; order Asparagales; family Orchidaceae; genus Dactylorhiza; species Dactylorhiza incarnata. The sequence continues at coordinate 6,439,150 of JAWHQI010000129.1, read as the reverse complement.
CCTTTAAGGGATCGGTAGAACATCAACGTCGTCTGAGTCCACCTATGAAGGAAGTTGTGAGGAAGGAAATTATTAAATGGTTGGATGCGAGAATCATATATCCTATTTCAGATAGCTCGTGGGTTTCCCCAGTGCAATGTGTCCCCAAGAAAGGAGGGATGACAGTAATTAAAAATGATAAGAATGAATTAATTTCAACAAGAACAGTCACGGGTTGGAGATTTTGTATGGACTATAGGAAGTTGAATAAAGCTACTAGGAAAGACCATTTCCCCTTACCATTCATTGATCAGGTTCTAGACAAACTAGCGGGAAATGAATTTTTCTGTTTTTTAGATGGCTATTCAGGTTATAACCAAATCACGGTCGATCTAGAAGATCAAGAAAAGACCACATTCACGTGCCCATATGACACTTTCACATTTAGAAGAATGTCATTCGGTTTGTGTAATGCACCGATTACTTTTCAGCGATGCATGATAGCCATATTTTCGGATATATTGGATCATGGTATCGAGATTTTCATGGATGATTTTTCAATTTTTGGAGAATCATTTGATGGTTGTTTAGCATGTTTAGAAAAGGTGCTTACACGTTGCGTTGAAACTAACCTCATATTAAATTGGGAGAAGTGCCACTTTATGGTACACGAAGGGATAGTTCTAGGACATCATATCTCTAAGAATGGACTAGAAGTTGATAAGGCGAAAGTTGAAGTAATTGAAAAATTGCCACCCCCTAAGAACGTGAAAATGCTGCGAAGCTTTTTAGGCCATGCCGGGTTCTATAGAAGATTCACTAAAGACTTTGCAAAAATATCAAAACCATTGAGTGGCTTACTAGAAAAAGATGTAAAATTCTATTTTGATGACGCCTGTTTGTACGCTTTCGATGATCTAAAAAACCGATTAACCACTGCGCCCATTGTGGTGGCACCAGATTGGGAAGAACCCTTTGTATTGATGTGTGATGCTAGTGATTATGTTGTAGGAGTGGTGTTAGGGCAAGTGCGAGATAAAGTTTTCCACACAATTGCTTACGCTAGCAAGACTTTGATTGAAGCCCAAATTAATTACACTACCACTGAGAAAGAATTACTAGCAATTGTATTCGCTTTTGAAAAATTTAGATCGTATCTTTTATGCACTAAGGTTATCGTATTCACGGATCGCGCGGCTATCCGGTTTCTCATGGAAAAGAAAGACACAAAACCACGTTTGATCCATTGGGTGCTTTTATTACAGGAATTTGATCTAGAGATTAAAGATAGGAAGGGTGTAGAAAATCCGGTAGCAGATCACCTCTCTAGAATTGAATATCCTACATCACCCGTTCGTGCTGAGATTGATGAGAGATTTCCGGATGAATATCTATTATCTATTTCTGAATTTTCTGCACCCTGGTATGCGGATTATGTAAATTATATAGTGAGTAAAGTTTTTCCACCGGACATGCATTATCAACAAAAGAAGAGATTTTTACACCAAATCCGTTCTTATTTTTGGGACGAACCTTACTTGTTTAAACTTGGAGCTGACGGAGTTGTGCGAAGATGTATACCAGAAGAAGAAATGAAAATAATCTTAGAAAAATGTCGCAACTCTCCGTACGGGGGGCACTTCATGGGAAATAGAACTGCCATGAAAGTTTTAGAAACGGGTTTCTTTTGGCCGAGCTTATTCCGGGATGTGAACGAGTTTGTGAAACGGTGTGATCGCTGTCAACAAGGTGTCAATCTTAAAAAAACAGATGCGATGCCATTGAATGTCATTTTGGAAGTTGAAATATTTGACGTTTGGGGTCTTGATTTTATGGGACAATTCGTGAATTCTAACGGCAATTTATATATTCTTCTAGCAGTGGATTACGTTTCTAAGTGGGTCGAAGCAATAACTACGACCAAAAATGATGCTAAGGTAGTCTTGCATTTCCTGAAAATTTATATTTTTAATCGATTTGGGACCCCGAGAGCCATTATTAGTGATGTGGGTAGTCATTTTTGCAACAACTAATTTGCTTCCCTGTTAAGAAAATATGGGGTGACCCAAAAGGTTGTCTTAGCTTACCATCCTCAAACAAATGAGTTAGCAGAGGTTTCCAATCGAGAGATAAAAAAATCCTTGCACGGACTGTTAGCACAAACTGCAAAGATTGGTCCTAGAAATTGAACGACGCTTTGTGGGCATATCAGACCGCATACAAAACACCAATAGGTCTAACCCCATATCGTCTAGTCTATGGAAAGTCGTGTCATCTACCTTTAGAATTAGAGCACCGTGCTTATTGGGCAATTAAGAAAATAAATTTTGACTTTCAAAATGCAAGTAAAAATCGCATCCTACAACTTAATGAAATTGAAGAAATGAGGATGAACGCATATGAAAGTTCACGAATCTACAAAGAACGAACAAAAAATGGCACGATCAACGTCTAGAGTAAAACAGTTCGAACCGGGACAAGCAGTTTTGTTATTCAATTCTCGTTTAAAATTATTTCCCGGGAAGCTCAAATCGCGTTGGTCGGGTCCGTTTAAGGTTAAGGTAGTGCATCCTTACGACGCAGTGACCATCCAGAATGAACATGACGGGACAGAGTTCAAGGTTAACGGTGAGAGACTTAAGTTGTATTTGGAAGGCGACAGTGACCGAGCAATGACGTACTTATCGCTTCTTTAATTAATGAACCGTCCTGTCGGGACGGTAAATTAGGCGCTTGATGGGAGGCAACCCATCATTTATAACATAATTATATAAATTAAATTAAATCAAGTGTTATGCTTATTAGGTCGTTTGAATTATGCTTAATTTGGAGGAAAATATAAGAGTTTATTTTTTCTTAAGTGTAAGGTGGGACATCACAACCTATAAAACAAGTAGGTTGCAACTTTTTTTTTGCTGGATTGACGTGAAAAAAAGTGACGTGAAGAAATTGGTTGAAATATGCTTAAGGCAAAAGAACGTCACAACCTATTAAAAAAGTAGGTTGCAACTCGATTTAAAAAACCGTTGGAACGAAATGGGCTGGTGCGATTTAAAATCGCTGGAACGAAATGGGCTGGTGCGATTTAAAACTGCTGGAACGAAATGGGGCTGGCACAATCTAAAATCGCTGGAACGAAATGGGGCTGGCGCGATCTAAAACCGCTGGAACGAAATGGGGCTGGCGCGATCTAAAACCGCTGGATTGTTAAGAACCGGTTTAGCTGAACCGTACCGCATGATTGGGATAAGTCCAACCCTTTCTTCTTCCCTTCTTAACATTTCCTGAAAGAAGGTTTTCTAAACCGGAGAGGGGCCGACCTAGGGCGCCGAACGAAAGTCCAGAGCGGCGACGATCTGAGGTCTGGTAGGTGATGCCGGAGAAGCAAGGATCTAGGGGGCAGTTCTTCATGATGCAGGCGAGTTCTGCAGCGGCAAGTGACAACACCGCACGATACGCAACGCCGGCGACGCTACGACATTCGGCAAGGCCGTTCCTGAAGGTATACTCCTCAATATTGTTCTTACCTGGGATTCATACGCACTCCTCGATTTAGTTTCATTTTTCCCTCTTAGGATATGTCTTCGAGAAAGAAGGGGAAGAGCAAGGAAATCGCTCAGAAACGAGTTAAATTTTTAAGTGAAAATGCCCTTCACCGTTTTCAAATGTTGTAATCGATTCCTCCAATTTACGAGCGCGGTTTCAAGATGGAGAAAAGAGCTTGGAGTGCCACATACGTCGAGCAAATAGCGGCTCTGCAGTGGGAGACATTTTGTCACCCACGAACGAAGGCAGTGCTACCTTGGGTATATGAGTTTTACGCTAACGCACCGGACGGCAAGGATGGAAAAGTCTGTGTGAGAGGAAAACTAATCGATTTCTCTTCGGCTGCGATAAATGCCTTCTTTGATGTGGATGGCAACATGATTAGTGATCATGTCACAATCCATCCAGCCGTGCCTAAGGAAGAGATGGTTGTTGTTGTTTGTGGGGCAAACAGACTAGACTGGGTGAATAAGAAACAAAGTGCAGTGAAGTCGACTTGTTTATCTCGAGTGGCAAAGGTTTGGCTCTTATTTATAAATGCAAGTGTACTACCTACTCGTCATTTGAACAACGTCAGTCTTGATCGCATATCTCTCATTTACTGTATTATGAAAGGCGTCAAAGTTAATGTGGGGAAGATCATCTCCCAACTGATTGGGAAGAAGATCCATGAGAACAATGCAAAACATATTTGGTTCCCCACTATTATAACTGAATTGTGCCAGATTGCTGGCGTACAAGAATTTGACGGAGACATGATAACTCAAGTTGGGCGACACATTAATGAAACGGTTGTGGCAGTTAACATTAAGGTTAATGTTGATACTCCAAAGACGACGATAGGGGTCAAATCAAAAAGGGATAGCCATTCCCCTGAGTCACCACAGCACGAGCCTATTTGCATTGGTCTTCCATGGCCACATACTGAAAATGCCACCAAAATAATGATGAATAATATTGAGTATATGAAGACCTTCCAACGGTGCCAACACATATATTTCGATGCACAACTGAAGTACCTTCGAGCAAGTGTTACTACATTGATGGAGAATGCTAAGATTCCTGTCCCCAAACCAAGCTTCCTGATGTCCGCACAATTTGATCGCTCCGAATTTCTCTTAACAGTTGACCGATATAGGTTGGATCCGACGGCGTCGGTGAGACGAGAAGTGGAGTCTGAGTCAGAGGTGGACGAAGAAGACCATTCCCCGTTGGAAGAGGATCGTGTGACCACCGAGGAAGACGAGACAGACGACGATGACGACATGGAGGATAATAAGTTCCATCATGATTCCATATTGTTGTTCTTATTTTATTTCCATATTGTTGTTGTGACCTCATATGAACTATTTTGCTATTTAGTGTTTAGTGCTGACTTTAAAGTTCTGGATCATTACTGATAGGAAATATCTGGATAACTGCTGCTATGTGGCGATATGCCCTATTTGGATAATTTTTGCTATGTTCTGCTTGGTATTTCTTGGGATATGTGTTGATATGAACCATAACTTCCATTTGGATAATTGCTTGATACTGTATTTTCATTTTCTAATAAGTGTTGTATTCTCATGTTTTGGATATTTCTTGATAATTGCTTAAACTATATGTTCATGTTCTGATATGTGCTGCTATGAGTCTTATGCTATTTTTTTTATAATGTCTTGATACTTGCTTGAGTGTTATTAACAGATGGGAATGTAATTAGCATTGATATGGATATGAGCCTTATGACGAATGCTCTGCCCTTGGATTTCTATTGCTAACTTCTAATGGCAAACCCGGAATTGTATAATTTTATGCCTTGGGCCTTTATTTCTTTCTGTATCGCAGTTATCAGTCATGCAAGTTACCTCGAATGGTTTGGTTTGATGAAAGACACCTCTTAAAGAAGAAGAAAAAAATAATGGAAACATCATCAGTAAGCAATGGACACCTCCAATTTCAGGGGAGTATTTAAATTTCAAGTTTTTTTATCCCTATCTTTATGGGCTGATTATTATATACATTTAAGTTTAATTTCTATGAGAATTGAGGACTCTTTGCTAGGGACTAGCAAAGGAAAAAAAAGTTTGGGGGTGAGGTGATGATATCATGAGCCGATCCTAATTCTAGATATAATTAATGAATAAGTTATTCAAGACTATTTGATAATTACTGTTTGGTAAGATAGTCAATCTTAATGGTTCATATTTTGATTTGAAGTTAGCAAGATAAGTAAAAGCTCTTTTAAAGATTTCTTTTATCCACAATGTTCTTTAAAAGAATTTGCTTCCAAAAAACTATTTCTATTGATTTTTGAAAATAATGGTGGAAGAGCGAGCAAGAACCGAGTCAGAGATGTAAGCCAAAACATTGAGTTGAGTAATTAATTTTTAAGAATGATTGGGCTTTTTCTTTGATCATCACATGTCATCCTTTGAGCTTGAACCTTGAATTACCATGTATAATTTCCCTATAATTCCAATAGTTATTTCTTATTAAGCTTTTCAACTATGGGTGATGTTTAAAAAAAAATTGTATGTCATAGTGATATGTGGCCTAAGTGTGTGCACACCTACTTGGAATGATCCCAACTATGAATATATTTATTTATAAAAAAAGAGAAATGTCATAGTGATATGTGGCCTAAGTGTGTGTACACCTACTTGGAATGATCACAACTGTGTACTAAAAAAGAATTGAGAAATGAACCCCATAGTTTGGAGAGCTATTGAGAATATTAATTAGGGATATATCCTCCACTATCTAAACATATTCCTCACCAAGCCAAAGTCATTGTTACCATAAGTCTCATGAGTTCTTTTCAAATTAAATTACCAAACTCTTGTGAAGGTTAAGGTCTCGGCCTATTCTCATCCTTCTCAGTTATTGGGAAAGTTCAATGAGAAAAGTTGATGGGAGTAATGGATTTTAAAGGATAGCACACACTACACTAGAAATTTTAATTGAGCTTTATCTTTCATCAAGCAAATGAATATTTAAACACTTTGAACCTTTATTGATTGACAAATTTTCCATTGGTTAAATCAATTTTCTTGAGTAGGCTTTCCTTAATTTTTTTTATTAAGGAGGATCATGGGAGTATTATATTTCGATGACTATCATCTCACTCTATTTGATGATCGGATTCGTCTTTGCTAGGGACTAACAAAGGTTTAAGTGTGGGGCGTGATAACTTCTCAAAAGGAAGTTATTTTACTCATTTGTTTGAACTAAATATTTATTATAAAGTAGAGAAATGAATGTAATTGAAGACTGCTTGCAATTTAATATTTATTTTATTTGTAACTAACTCAGTCTTTTTCCAATATTATATTGTCAGAAATATCAAAGAAATCGACTTGGAGAAAGGAATCTGCCCAAATCTCATGACCAGGAAAATAGGCCGCAACCTCAGAAAACCAGGTTGCAACGCATTCTGGGCGAATTTCAGATTTTCAAATTCAAATTTTGAAACCGTTTTCGATTATGGAAGGTCGCACCTTTCCATGGGGGGTAAACGTTTTTAAGAAAGTAAACTCCTGGAGAGAGGAGACACTTAGAGAGAGAAGGATTTTTGGATTAGAGAGAGAAAGAGAAGACCCAATTTCGAAATCCTCCATTGGAGAGTGGCTAGACCAAGGAAGAAGGTAGATCTCCGGGTTGTTCAAGCGACCAACGTTGTGAAGAGAATCCTGCAGCGACTAAGCATTAAACCATCATGTTTTGTAAGATCTCTCCAAACGTTTTGTGTGTTTCTTCCTTTGCTATGAACTAAGTCTCTCTAATCTTGTATGATGAGAGTACTTAGGCTTGTGTGATGAATAATTTCTAGATTTCTCTGTGTTTTGTTTGGTGAATGCTCTTTATCAAATTTATGATCTTTATTGTAAAACTTTTTGCCAATGTTTTATCTTTTTACTACGCTCCATAATTCGAGAGATGAGTTGTGAAAGTGCATCATAGTTTTGATATAGCATTTGAAGGGAGAAAGAGATTTCCTCTTAGTGCGGTACTTGTATCTCCCAAGGGGGAAATAGAGACTAGGGATTTCCGATATCGAGAGGTACGGATTTCTATTCTAAAATCGTTGCAAGGCATTTCACTACACTTTTATCACAAAGTTTCATTCATAATTTCATCCCACTTGACTAAGGAAACCACGATACAAGATTATTTCTCAATACTGATAAGAAAGTATTTCTCTAAGGAACTGTAATTTATTTTGTTTTAAATCTCCATCTAGTTTTATTTTATTATTATTCAAAATCATATTACTTAATTTACTTGGATTTAAAGAAAAGACTTAACTAGTATTTGTAAGCATTGAATTGAACACCTCTCCGTAGAAATGATCTTAACTCACTTTATATTACTTGACACGACGCGTGCACTTGCGTGTATTACGTATACCTATTTCGGGCGTATCATCCGCCTCCATGAGAGCGCATGTCGCACCATTGCCTGAAAAGATCCAAAGTGAACCTTGATCCATGCTCCCTGAAGAAGGCGATCAGGCCCATGATTTGCGTCATCCCGGCAGGAGTAAACCGGGATACTGGTACGTTGCAGTGCTTCAGGATCTCAATAACCTCCTCACAGTGGGGCTAGCGAAACCCGGATCTCAACGATGACTCGCACAACGTCATCCAACCTCGCGGAGGATTTTATGCGCGTTCCTCAATCCACGGGATCTTTATCTCCAATTCAGCAGGTATCCCGTACTGCTTCCTCCATATACCAACTTGCTCCACAATAAGAGAAGAGCGCAATCACATCGGCCTACTTTGTGAACATCGCCACATAGCCTGGAAAGGGGAAATAAATAAATATTCACAAAGGTCAATGACCTAAATACAAGCACAACCAAGCAAACCACCGCACGTGGTCGCACGTCCCATTCATGCACAAGCACGACGCACGACGCACGACACACGACGCACACGCATCACATGACGCACGCGCTCCCTGCGCGCGCAGGCGCTCCTTGCGCGCATCTGCACGCAGGTGATGCACCCGTGCGCACACGCGCAACACTCATGTGCGCAGGGTTGCGCGCGCACGGGACACTGATCGCGCACCCCTACACTTGTACGGGGTACTGCACAAGTACTCCCACACGCGCGGGGTGCTGAGCGCACTCACCCGCGCACGTGCTGTGCACACCCCCCTGCACGTAGCCACTCCCCGCACGCTGCACTAGCGGGCATTGCATGCACCCCTTACACAAAGAGTCCTCGCACCGCACTCACACCGGCTTCGGGGACTTTGGGGGGCAAATGATGGGGTCACCCTCATTATATAGGAATTTCAGGCTGCGAATAACCGGAATTCCATAACCCCCACTCCTTTAGTGGGGAGTTAGGAGGAAAATCACCACGCGCAGTCTGATCCAACCACCGCTCGAACCGACCGCCGTCACATCGCTGGCACGCAACCGCCAGCCCAACGGTCGGCCACCCGACCGTCCACCCTTGGTCGCACACCAACGGGGTGCAACCCCACAGCCGTCCACCCAAGTGTGGCTGGCGGCCGCCCGACCGGCCTTGGTCGTGCGCCCACCGTGCACGACCACGGGACGCGCGACTGCGGGGTCGCGAGGCCGGCCCCACGACGACCGTGTCCGCGTGCGGCCGCAAGGCGCGTAGTCATGTTGCCATGTGGCCGGTCGTGGTCGCGCGTCCGCGAGGCCACGCGACTGGCCCCCGTCCGGCCGGACGGTCGGCCTTGGCCGCGCGCCCGCGGCTGCAAGGCTCCCGCGACCGATCGTCCTCCCGTCCGCCCTCCCTCTTCGACCGTCTCCGCCGCTAGTTGGTCTCCTCGCCGCTGGCCGGTTCCCCCGTCGCCGGTCGAGCCCTCAACCATGATCGTACGATATTTTCGCGAAATCTCCACCCTCTGATTGTTGGGTAACCACCCGTGTAACCACATGAGTAACAACTCATCATGGGTGGGTGCGTTTAATCGAAAATTCATCGGGTTGCGTATATAAGAATGCCCAAATAATGCTCGTCCTAACCATAGGAAACCAGCCTGCGAATAACAATTATGGTGATTATAGCTTGGGAATAACCGCATAACTACTGTAACCACCTCTGGTGCCTATAAATAGGACCTCAAACCCTTTTTCATTCTCATCTTTCTCTCATCCCTACTTTTCCTCCTAAGTGCAAGAGAGAGCACTCCTTGAAGATCTTCATCATCTTCGAAGGAGAACTTGAAGAATCTTTGTACGCCTCGAAGACGGTTCAGAGAGTTTCGTCCTCCTCCTCCAAGCTTCGTTCCGAGCACGGAGCGCCTTGAGATCGTTACTTCCATGGCAACGACGAGCTCCTCACTTCAGACACCGCCATCAAACTCCAAAGTGCTCTAAAAGTCCCGCGCGCACCCCTTGATCTTCCAAGCGCAAGCAGAAGGTGGTATGAGCCTCGGAGCGTGGTGCTCCCCGCCACAGCAAAGAAGAAGACTTAGCTTTGAGAGCGGTGACCTGTCACCCTCCGAACGCCTCTCACCATCTCTCTCCATCAAGCTGTAACAAGGAGTGGCATGTCGCCCTCATTTCCTTACCAAAGCACTGTAAAAGAGACACTGATGGTGAAGTTAAATTGGCTTTGAATCAACCACGTGGTTTTTCACCTCTTTCGGGGGTTTTCCACGATAAAAAGATCTCTTGCTAACCGTATCAATTTTTTGTGACTGATTGCGCGCTCGTCCGCTCCCGGGCTAAGACGGTTATTCTAGACCGGTTTTAAGAGTCTCAAGTAGACCACAACAAGATTTTTTTATCGGTCAACTCTTGATACAAGACATGCATAATAATAATAGGCGTTTGGATTTTCTACTTTCTCATTCCCTATAATTTATTATAATGATGTTTGGTTAGCACCCTGAATTTTCTACTCTCGATGAAATACAAATATAATCCCCCCTGGAGTTGCGAGCTGTCGGTGTGCCTCCACGCGAAGCCCATGTGCCTGAGAGCAAGTGAGCATGGGCGGAGGTACAATTGTTGTTGAGGCATTGTCGCACGGGGCACGGGGGTCCCCCGTGCACTATCTGTGAGAGTTTGCTCGAAGCATCCGGAGGAGGATCAAGGTGGAATCCACTCCCCGTTTCCCCTAGCGGGTATTTATAGGGAAAACCCTAGGAGTACCTACAGGGATGAGTATCCGTGTACCCAACTGACCTGTTATACCTTCGAACCCGTTATTTGACCAAATATACATTAACAATCTCCTCCTATATTTGTGACAAATAATGTATACGTTTCGAAGTGCAGAAAGTAGTAAAAGCAAAAGGGAGTTTTCGACTTAGCATAAGCAAAAGAGTTAGCACAATAAGTAACAGCAAGATTTTACACAAAATATCCAGAATAAAAAGGTGCTACTCAATCAAATAGTCTGAAAACAAAAATGACAAGGATAAAACATATGATAATTCTACTCGTCTAGTAGATCATCAGCATACATGTCAAATACTACTTTCTCTCCTTCATCTCCACCATAGCCTGCAAGGAATTTCATGAGTTAGAAAACTCTATGAATTCATGAACATATGCAGTAACGTAGAAAGAGAACTAGCTCTTACATAAGTGAGCTTAGAACCTGTAGCAACGATGAAGTAACATTGTCAGCATCTCTATCCAGTCTAGCAGGGACCAGCCTAGTGTTGATTTTGTAAATCAACCGTTATCATATCCATTAGTGATCATTATGTGCTTCATCAACAAAAGTTGAATGATATGACACAACAACGTTTGCAACATTATCAGGTGTGGAATAATGTGTTATGATCATCAATGTTAGATAACCGACTACAACAACTTTCTATTCCCAATTGAATAATTTTTGAATCAACTTACAATGAGAAAGATGCTTAGTTATCAAATGTGGAATAACAAGCATCTAAACATCTTGGGTTTTCATCAAGAAATTATTTGGGGTTTTCAGTCTGTTATTTAGATGCTTGAATGTTGCGACTATAGGTTCTCACTATCAAAACATAAACTGCGGAGGAAAGTTTCATATTTCTATGAACTTTAGTCCTATTTCCCCCGATGTTTTTATTGTGAGAGCTCTATTCAAGCCTTTGGTCAAGGCGTCTGCAATATTATCTTTAGATCTCACATCAATCAGGGTCATAATCCCTTGACTTGTGAGTGAGGTCAACCATGATTGTTTCAGCCTGAGATGCCTTCTTTTTCCATTGAACAAAGTGTTCGTAGCAATCGTTTTCGTAGCCTGATTGTCACAGTAAACTACAACATAACTCATTTTCAGGCTCGATAAAGGAATGTCCATCACCAAATCTCTTAACCACTCTGCTTCTTCTCCTGCTGCAGCAAGAGCGTAGAGTTCGGATTCCATAGAAGAGAATTTAATAGAGGATTGCCTCTTGGACTTCCAGGCTACAGCTGCTCCTCCTAGTGTGAAGACAAACCCACTAGTGGACTTGCTGTCGTTTAATTTCGAGCACCATGATGCATCAGAATAACCTTCAAGAACTGAAGGATGACCAGTGTAAACTAAATCATACTTTTGGGTGTGCTTTAAGTATCTCATTAGCCTATCTAAGGCGTTCCAATGGTCTTGGCCAGGATTACTAGTGAATCTGCACAACATGCCGACCAGAAAGGCTATGTCAGGTCTAGTGCAGACCATAGCATACATGAGGCTACCAAGCAGTTTAGAATAATCTAACTGTTTAACCATAGCTCCTTCATTGAGCTTTAGGCGGTTAGTGTAGTCGTATGGTGTCTCAGATGCTCTACCGTCACTGTATCCCCACGTGTCCAACATGGACTTTATATAGTGGCTTTGACTTAGGGAGATGCCAGTCTGCCCAAAGCTCACTTGCATGTCTAGTATAGTGTTAGCTATACCTAGGTCTTTTATGCTAAATTCTTTTATTAGGTCTGACTTAACGTCATCCACTTCGGATTGATCAGACCCTAGAATGAGCATATCATCAATGTACACGCATATTATGGTGACTTTATCCGATCTATTACGTATGTAAAGACATTTATCCGAGAGACTCGACATGAATCCCATGTTCTTTACACTATAGTCAAACTTCTCATGCCATAATTTCGGTGCTTGCTTTAGTCCGTATAAAGACTTAAGTAATTTACAGACTTTCGTTTCGTGACCGTCTACAATGAAACCTTCAGGTTGATTCATGTAGATCTCTTCGGTCAGATCTCCGTTCAAGAACGCAGTCTTAACATCCATTTGATGAACAATAAAGTTCTCAATAGACGCAATAGCAAGGAGGGCCCTAATGGTTGCTCAGTGACACATGGGTGAGTAGACATCAAAATAATCTACTCCACTTACTTGTGTGAAACCTTTAGCCACCAGGCGTGCTTTATACTTAGCTACGCTACCATCAGGATTTAGTTTCTTTTTCAGAATCCACTTACACCCTATGGTTTTAGCCCCTTTTGGCTTATCAACCAACGTCCAGGTGTTATTCTGAAGTAGAGAATTCATCTCTTCATCAATAGCTTCTTTCCAGAGTAGGGAATCCCTGGATCTCATCGCGTCCTTATAGGTGGATGGATCAGCCTCAACGTGGCAAGTGACAAAATCACTACCGAAGGTTCTGGGAATTCGCTATCTTAGAGAAGTTCTCCTAGACTCTAGGCCAGAGTTATCTACCGGAACGGAATAGGAGGTGCTCGGTACTGAAGTAGGATCATCTTCAGTAATAGTTACTTGCATACCTGGGAGAGACATGTTCTTATCCTTGAGAAACTTATCTTCAAAGAACATTGCGTCCCTAGATTCTATAACAACGTTATTAGAAATATCTAAGAATCTATCTGCAGCACTATCCTCAGCACAACCTAGGTAGACACATGTATTGGTCCTAGGTCCAATCTTAGATCGTCTAGGGTTAGGGACCCTGACATAGGCTATACATCCCCAGGTCTTAAGTCTAGTAAAAGATAGGGGTCTCTTAAACCAAAGCTCGTAGGGTGTAACCTCTAACTTGGCATGAGGAACTTTATTCAAAATGTGATTTGCAGCTAAGACTGCTTCTCCCCAATAAGCGGAAGGCATGCTTGCAGTCAAGAGCATAGAGTTTAACATTTCTGTTAACGTGCAATTTTTACGCTCAGCTATGTCATTAGACTGGGGCGAGTAAGGAGCAGTGGTTTCTGCAATGATTCCATGTTGGGCAAGGAAACATTTGAACTCACTGGACATATATTTTCCTCCTCTATCACTTCTAAATCTTTTGATTTTCATGCCTAATTGGTTTTCTACCCTGGTTTTGAAAATACAAAATTTTTCAAACGCTTCATCTTTAGTTTTAAGGAGATAAATATGACAAAACCTAGAACAATCATCTATGAAGGTGATCAAATATTTCCTGCCTCCTCTAGTGACAAAACTTTTGAAGTCACATATATCGGAATGTATTAGTTCTAAGGGTGTTGTGCTCCTAGTAACCGCACTAAAAGGTTTCCTAGTGATCTTAGTCTGAGCGCACACTTCACATTTATCAGTTTTAACTGTAGTGTCTAAATCTATCTGGTGAGTTCTAGCAATTTGGAACATTTTCCTATAGTTTACGTGTCCTAGTCTCTCATGTAGAGCTTTAGGGCTAACTAAGTTTGTTTGAACTTGTTGAACTATTTCGTTTGCTAGACTTAATCTGTACATCCTATTTTGGACGTATGCACATCTAAAATAGTGTTAGTTAACTGACAGTGTTACTCTACCGCTACAGAAAGTAAAAGATATACCATCATCACAAAGTAAGCTAATAGACACTAAGTTAGCAGCTAATGAAGGAATAAACTTAACATTCTTTAAAGTTAAAGTCTTACCTGAGGATAGCAACAAAGTTGCATTCCCCACCTTCAGCACGTCAGTTGTCTCACCGTTGGCAATGGTCACATATTCTCTTGTGTCAGTAAGACCTGTCATCAGAGTAGGGTTGTTGCAAACATGGCACGTTTCCCCCGAGTCAAGGAACCACTCTGTACTGGCCTTTCCATTTCCGACCATGGCAACAAAGTCGGATGGCTCAGTGAGACTAACCATATTAGCATGGTTGCCCTCCTGTGGTGTCTTGCCCTTCTCCTTACGAGAAAGCTTGCAATCAGATGCACTGTGTCCCCACTTGTTGCAGTTATAGCACTTGCCCATAAACTTTTTGATTTGTTTACTTGGGCCTGCAACCTGGGAGTTACTTGGGTTGGGTTTTGACTTCCTAGGATTCGGCGTTCGAAATCATGTTAGCAGCAGCCTTCTGCTTGCTAACGACTTCTAGAGCGTGTCGAGTCCTATTTTCGTCCTCAATGCGTATAAAACGCTTGAGTTCATTCAAACCCACCTGCATCTTCTTGCGGTACATTTCAGTTTTGAAATTGTACCACGTAGAAGGCAACTTATACACAATTGTGCCAGCAACAAAACTATCTGGCAACGCAATATTCTCGCTATGCAAGGAATCTACTAAAACTTCAAAGTTTGATACCTGAGGGAGAATGGCCTTCTCCTCGTCGAAGGTGAACGAGTGGAACTTGTCCACTAAGTGCGCCTTGGACAGGTCCTCCTCCTGCCTGAAATGCTCCTGCAAAGCATCCCAGATGGCCTTAGCTGTCTTCAGCTTCATGTACGTCTTTGCCAGGTTGGAAGACAAACAGTTCAGCAGGTAATCTCTGCAGAAGTCTTCATCAGAAACCCACTGAGCTTCTTCAGCAGTCCCTACGACCTCGGCACCATCAGACTGAATTGTGTAAAACACGTTCAGAAACTTCATCCCGAACTGAGTGTTCAACTTCCAATCGTTGAACTCAGTCGCCGTGAACTTCTCCAGCTTTATCATCGGAACGGGGGACGCCATGCTATTCCCCTTCATCATTGTGCGCCCGACAGACGAGAACAAGCCACCAGACAGAGGATTCAAAAACTCTGTAGCTAGCGCTGGCGGTAGCCTGTTCGGCTGCTAGCGCCAGGCGCTAGAAGGTAGCGCTTAGGGTTGCACTTCCTTGGGCTTGGAGATGGCGACAGCGGGATCAGGCGGATGGCGGCTGAGCGGGATCTGGAGGCGGAGGCGGCGACGCTGCGGCAGATCTGGAACGGAAACATGCAGCGGGCTAGGGCAGTAGCGACGAAGGCGTCGGCGGCAGATCTGGACGGCGGAGGCGGCGACGCGGCTTAGAGGCGCAGCGAACATCGAGTCCTTCCCTGCAGCAGACGGCGGCCGAACAGCTTGATGCGGACTGGGGACGATCCACGATCTGCTTTGCATGAACGACGACGACGGGAGCTTCCTCTTCCGCGATCTTCTTCGCGAACGGCAATGGGAGGTTCTTCGTGAGAGCAGCGGCAACTTCCGGGAGACGCGATTCCTTCGCGAGAAACAACGGCCACGAACCATCGATGAAAGGAGACGAAGGCTGGGAGGCGCGGCTGCGGGGAAGAAGCGCGATCTTCTTCGCGAACGGCAGCGGCAACGGCTGATCGCGAAGCCTTCACGTGAACAGGAACCGAACGGCGAGCACGGGAGCAAACCCTAGAGGGCTACTTCGAGATTGTGAGAGTTTGCTCGAAGCATCCGGAGGAGGATCAAGATGGAATCCACTCCCCGTTGCCCTTAGCGGGTATTTATAGGGAAAACCCTAGGAGTACCTACGGGAATGAGTATCCGTGTACCCAACTGACCCATTATACTTTCGAACTCGTTATTTGACCAAATATACATTAACACTATCAATATCGCTGCCCACGAACACAGTGGCGGATCCAGAAAATTATAAATGGGGGTGCACAAAAAATTTCTAAACACAAATGCTAGCGGGGTGAGTAGGAGGGTCGTGGGTCACATGTTGGAAATTAATTTTGGGGGTGCACATAACTGAACTTGGTCTGCGAATAGCCAAATTTGGTCTATGAATAGCCAACTTTGGTCCGCGAATAGCCAATATTTGTCTCAAAACAAATTAGTTACGTGACGTGAGAACACTTCCATCTTATCGGAGCTGTTTCTCCCTCATCTGGCCACCATTTTTGACATATAAGTAGTCAATTCATTGTCTCAACGAGAGGAATTCAAATCCACTAACAATTTTGAAAAATAATGGGGGGGGGGGCAGTGTCCCTCGGGCCCCCCCTCTGGATCCGCCTCTGCACGAACAATATCGCCTCCTCCGACCAATGTCGCCGTCCCCGATCAATGTCGCCACCCTGACCACCGTCGTCGTCCCCGACCAATATCGTCAACCTCGACAATTGCCGCCGCCCCCGACCACTGTCACCGCCCCCGATCAAGTCGCCACCCCCGATCAAGTCGCCGCCCCCGATCAAGTCGGCGCCCACTCCTTTGCACTAACGTAGGGCCGGAGGCCCATACCGTTCAACTCGTATACTATATATATCTATAATATAATGGAAGTATGCTATTCTTGCTAACACCACGGATTCATTCCCCACCGCCCGATCCCTTCAGCGACGGACGACGTCGATGCTCTCCGCCAGGTATAACCTCATCCCGCGTCTGCGCTCGACCGACGGCCTCGATCCTCTCCGCCACTCCCCGCGATTCAGCCGGCGCCCGACGCGTGCAAGCTTCGGCGGTGTGAAAATCCCCTGCGTCTCTCCTCTTCGTCGCCGCGTGCCCCTCGACCGCCTCTGAACTCCCGATGCCTACTTCCGCCACGAAGCGTACCGCCTCTCAACCTTCCGAGGCTCCATCTGCAAATGACACCTCCACCTGCCGCCTCCACGACATCACATTGCGTACAAGAACCCCTTCGGTCTTCTGCATTCTACCGCTCCTTCTTCTCCGTTGATTCTGGATTTCATCCCGATCATCTCGCCTGCTTCCCCAAGATCAAACCCTTCTGTAAGATTCACTCGCCTAGGGTCTCTCTTGCTGCGCAATCACTCCAACTCCATCGGTGAGCTTCCTCCTTTTGCAATTTCTCTTTGATTCGCAGAAATTTGCAAATATTTTGTTACTTTCTTAGCTCACGTTTAGCACAATAGGGTAGTTACATAAATTTTTTTTAAGTTCTTATAGATTTCTCATTTCTTGCTTGGCTGTTTTGTTCACCTCACAAAAATTGTTTGAGTTTTATTTTTTATATTTGTGTTTCAATTTATGTTCACTGTTTTTTTTCAGCGTTTTTGTTCACTTTTTTTGTTCAGCTGAGTTAATTCTTCACTGTTTTGATAAGTTTATTGTTTCAGCTGACGTAATTGTTCAGTGTGTTTGCCGGTTCTCTTAGATTTTGATCGCAGATTTTGATTTCAATTACCCCTTTGTTGTTGATCGCAAATTTTGATTTCCTCTTTGTTTTTTATCATAGATTTTCATTTTGCTCTCAGCTTTTCTTTCTTATCTTCTGCTTTCGAATTTGCTCTCTGTAGATCTCAAATTGTTTATTTGGATTTCCTCTTTGTTGTCAATCAAGGATTTGGTAATTTAGTACGCTGATTATCCATTCATAGCAAAAAATTTATCTGTTGTTACTTTAAACCTGCTGGCTTACTACTTGGGGTACGGTAACACTGGGGCTTAATGACTGAACATCGCCGACTAATCATTATTCTGATGAGAGCCTAACATCAAAAACCATCTCATGTTATTTTACACTTGCAGTTGTATTGCATGCGCTACGCTAACAGTGGGGAGTATTTACCGGGAAAAGATTACGCCCACATCTTAATTCAGATCGACTGCAAACAACTCCGGTGAGTTGCGATTCTTCGCATCTTCTTTTCAATAGTCTTCTTTATTAGTTTCTCAGAAATCTCCATACATATGTTATAATTATACATGCCATCTACTCATGCACTATATATATATGCCCACTTTATATGTATATTCAGTGAAAGGTGCTCTCAAACACAGCAGTTTTTGTGCTACCAAATATTATACCTCGATTTATCCCTCTTCGCCTGCCATAGCTGTCTGTTCCTGTACATCGCCTCCGTTTCTCAGCCAAATATTATACCCGTGTAATTTTAATAGCAATAATAATAAACAGATCTACCAAGCATCAAAATTAAATCCTATTTTTTGGGGTCATTATACCACTATAGTTATTTGGGTGTTGAAGTTCTCAATGTTTTATTTTTTGCTCCACCCCCAAATCATTACGCAACTTTTTAATATCCTCACAATTTTATTTACATTTCCTGAACGTTTTATTCGTCAATGATTTGTACTCCATCCTCAATACTAAGGCATGATAAATTTTATCTGCTTCAGCTTCTCATAAGCTTATATAGAGATTTGTGTTCTGCTTTCTGTTGCTACTTGCTCACTGTTTCTGTTTTGGTTTACTTCTCTCCACTATTTGACTAATTTCACAGAGAACAATCTCCTTACACAGTTAATATCACCAATTATGCACTACTTCATCTTCATCATAATGATAACTATAACAAAGTACAACACTCAATGACTAACACATATATTATAACAATCTAATTTGAAGACCAATAATAGTAAACAAAAATAACAAGCATCAAACTTATATCCTATTTTTTTGGATCAGTATACCACTACAGTTACTTGGGTATTTACGTTCTGAATGTCTTACTTTTTTCCCGTCCCCAAATCATTACGCAGTTTTTTAGTATACTCACAATTTTATTTATATTTTCTGAATGCTCTACTCATGATTGATTGTTGGGTTTTTATTCCTTTACTGTGACTGCCATTTTTTCCTCATGATTTCATCCAACTCGGGCGCTATCTCTTTGCTAAAATTTTGCTTGCCACTCTACTTCCATTTGTTTGTTGATAGTGCTCATTGCATTTCTGATATTATCGATACTAATTGCACAAGTGATGTTCGCTTTCGTGTAGGTTGTTGAATTTCCACATTCCTGTACATTACACTTGCTCTTTTACTTCATTCCAACCTGCTTTGGTCTGTCTAATTTCTACACCCTGCCATTGTACAAGGACTCCAAAACGACATCTCTGTCAGCTCCACTCAATCAACTGTTTCCTGCTAATTATTTACGTTCAATACACTTGCGTCTTCTGTGCTTAAATTTTGATACTGTGCCCCTCCACCTATGACTACTTTGTTGTAAAGTCGATACATATTCTGTAACAACATGCACTTGAATGCTTTGGTATGTTCAGTTACACATTTTATTTATAAATGTAACATCTCTACAGAACGTTGCCTCTTCGGTATCTCTAATTTTGTCATCATATCATTCGTACTATAAAAAGTAGGCTAAACTTCAATTTATAATATTTTCACTCTTACTTTACTTCATTTTTAGCTACTTTGTAACATCATGCACTTCATATTTTAGTTTGTTCATTTACATTACTTTTTCTCCAATAAGAAGTCGTTTCTTTTGGGATCAAAATAAATAACTACGCATTTAACCATTACGAACTCACCCCCCTCTCCTGCACTGCCTCTGCTTCTGAATTCCATCGACAACTCGACCACCAAATTTATTCCCAACTCCCAACAGAAGACCTCCGCCACTCTTTATCCTCCTCATCGTCGCGGGCATTATGTACTTATTCCCTCAGCTAATCAGTCATTATATGTTCTTTATATGAACTACAACTTCCTTTCTATTCACATTTATATGGCATCCTTAAACTTTTCAATTCTTGATTTTCAATTTCTGCAAAGATCTTCAAGCATAGATCGAAAATTAGTTTGAACGCGTAAGAGGAGCACAGTCATAGGTAATTGATGCCTTTAGTTTTTGAACAATGAGATTGCTTTTATATGGTTAACTGTGCACTTTTATATGGCTCACTGTGCCCTTTTGAGATCCTTCCTCCAAAGGGAACTGCTCGGTACAGTATATACACTACATTGTGAGCTACTACACAGGTATAACCTCCTCTACTTTCCCACAGATTTATGAATATTGTTTAGCATCAAACGTTTAATCTTTCCCACAGATTTATGAATATTGTTCATCATCAAACGTTTAATTACTGCCTCCTGCATCAAAAATAGTTTATTTGATAATTTAGCTCTGCGTTTGCTCACACATATACTATAACCATTACTACTAAATAATTTGATTCTCAAACTGCAACTCACATTGCTATCATGTTCTACATAAGCTACACACACGGTCATAATGTCCGAGTATTCTTCAGTATCACACATGCTGCATGAGAACAACCTTGCAGCCATTGCTGACTCCTACAACAACGTCCCGCAAAATATGCGTGATTACTACTACTTTGCTGTACTACTCAACAACCTCAACCACATTACAAGCAATGAACTTTTAAGGTCACTCTTTGGATCTCTACCAGGCTGCCTTCATGCGACTGTATGAGTCCTAAATGTACATTAGAAAAAAATATTACACCCTGTTTTTTGATACATTTCACTTATATTTAATATTTATAACTGAAGGTCAATGTCGACACAACAGGCAACTCAATCGGCACAGGCGAATTGATACTTGCGGACATAACATCGATGAAGGATGCTACAAATTTAATAGACGGCCAGATAGTGGACGGAAATACCATCTCAGCCTATGAGCTTGCACTGTTCGATGTCAAGCCAGAATATTATCAGAGAAATCTTCATTGAATAACAATATGCAATAATGCGACTGTAAATATAATATACATATTCATTTTCTTACATCTGTGCCCGACATCTACCTGTACCACTTATGTATGTACTACTGTACATTACACTGTTTCATAACTCCATTACTGTGTGCACTACTTATGCAATTACAAATGCGCAAATTGTACTTCTACTCTGTGATTTCCGTGTATTTTGGCATATACAGTACTACGTATGTAACACTATTACTTACATCAGGTGTACTTACAAAATGGAAGATATATCAAACCAAGATTTACTTCAGCATGCGTTAACTCCAGGTGGTGCATATTAATGAGACAACAAACTGCAATCTATTACGTACAAAATTTGAAATAAGTTATTTACATATTACGTATGCATCTTAGAAAGACGCCGACGTTTAATGAATCGTGCCTCTGCCCGCATACGAAGAAATAATATGACTCCACAACAACGCAACGCACTGAATGAGAGAAGATGAGAGCAGCGCCACCTCCGCGAAGAAGAAACGAGAACATTGCATGCCTTTGTAAACAGTCAATCAGGATTTTACCATGGCGAAAGCTCAACATCAGCACGCCCAACAGTAAGAGCAGGTACATGAACAATCAAAATATATATTTCTGAATTTCTTAGTAATTATTAATACGAATGTATTGCACCTTAGCTACACCTCCATTCAACAACGACACCTCTGGATCAGAATCAGACAATAACGCAGACAATCTTGAAGCCGCTGATGATACAGAGAGAAGGTCATATATTCAATGCAATTGTGCAAGAAATTTCTACCCAGCCCACTTTGAAGTGCACTTTCAATTACCCACACCAACATATTGCCCCAACTGTCACGCTATGTTATTCCAGCGTGAAACAAACTCAATGTGTTGTAATAAAGGTAGAATATCCCTTCCTGAAATCGAAACACCAACTGAGCTTCTCAATCTATTCATTGATCAAACCGAGGAAGGTCAACATTTCAGGAAAAATGTACGCTCTTACAACCATGTGTTTGCTTTCACATCATTTGGTGTCTCATTCGACGATCCCATGCCATCATTTCACGAAGGCATTTATAGTTTCCGTGCACACGGTGCAATTTATCATCGAATTGGAAATCTTATACCTACAGCAGAATCAAGACCAAGGTTTCTTCAATTATTCATCTATGACACTGAACATGAGACATCAAATCGCTTGCAAGAAAACAACGATTTGCGACCTGAGGTACTTGAGAAAATAACACGAATACTAAATATATGCAACCCGTACGTCAGAATTTTTCGTCAGCTATCCCGCCTACCAAATATACACGAATGCAGATTAGTGATAAAAGAACGGCCATCTAATATGCTTCAATACAATTTACCTACTGCATCTCAAGTTGCTGCTATATTGGTCGGACAAGAAGATTATCATGAAACACATGAGCGAGATATCACTATTCAAACAACTGGAAATCAACTTCTAAATATACCTGAATACTCTGGCTTTTACGACCCACTTCAGTATCCATTGTTATTACCGTATGGTAGTTTTGGATGGTCTTGCAACTTGCATTCAATGACAAACTCAAAAATCACATGTTGTGATTACTACTCATACATGTTACAGGTAATAACACAACTCAACAATGTTTGCACTTACAAAAATTATTTGACATACATATTTATACTGACAGCGAACTTTTAATAATCATTGTACAGATTCGAGCGGCATCTAACTCAATTTTATTACGTACCGGCAGATTACTCCAACAATACATAGTCGACAACTACGTGAGTCGAAACACAAAAACTACGCTTCATCAGATTACATCAGAGTGAACTACGTGCAGACCTATATTCTGGATTACAGGATTGCTTCGAAGCTGGCGAAACTAATGCTGGTAAACCAAATAACTTACTTTAAACATATCACTATTTAAATACTCTCTAATGTTACGCATTTTCCATGACTCTTTTCATTAGGTAATGTTGGAAAAAGAATAATATTGCCATCTTCATTTACAGGCAGTCCACGTGATATGTATCAACGATATCAAGATGCTATGGCAATCGTTCAACATTGTGGCAAACCAGACTTATTCATAACAATGACATGTAATCCAGAATGGAACGAGATCAATGAACATCTACTGGAAGGACAATTACCGTACGACCGTCCAGATATCATAACTAGAGTCTTTCGTTCAAAATACGAAGAGCTCAAGAAAGATATATTCAAAAGAGGTGTACTTGGAAAAGTTGTTGCACATGTTCATGTCATTGAGTTTCAGAAACGAGGACTGCCACATGTGCACATGTTAGTTTTACTAGATTCAGCTTACAAATTAAGCTCCCCTGATGAATATGATGCAATTGTACGAGCAGAAATACCATATCGAAATCAAGAACCTGTATTGTATGATGCTGTACTAAAGCACATGATTCATGGACCATGTGGACCTTACAATACACATGCTAAATGTATGAAGCACAATATTTGCAGCAAATGTTTTCCTAAACAATATTCAGAAACGACAATGCAAGGGAATTATGTTTATCCAATATATAAAAGAAGGTACGACAACAGACAGATAACTTTAGGCAGAAACACAAATTTCAACATGGACAATAGATGGGTTGTGCCATATAACCCGTGGTTACTTTTAAAGTATAACTGTCATATAAATGCTGAAATCTGTAGCAGTATCAAAAGCATAAAATATTTATACAAATATGT
Source organism: Dactylorhiza incarnata (assembly GCA_033032865.1). Lineage (NCBI taxonomy): Eukaryota > Viridiplantae > Streptophyta > Magnoliopsida > Asparagales > Orchidaceae > Dactylorhiza > Dactylorhiza incarnata. The sequence continues at coordinate 6,415,353 of JAWHQI010000129.1, read as the reverse complement.
ATACAAAGGTCCAGATCAGGTGTCGTTCCAGCTGCAACCTGATAGAGATCATAACGAAATTAACAATTACATTAACGGAAGATGGTTATGCCCTCCTGAATCACTATGGAGAATGTTCAAGTTTCAAATGAGTCAAATTTATCCATCAGTTGAACGATTACAGATACATCTACCAAATCAACATCAGGTACAATTCCATGCTGCACAATCGATTTCATCAATATTGATGGACAACAGAAATGCGAAAACAATGTTGACAGAATATTTCAATGTATACAACGAACAACGGGAGCATAACCTATATTTATACAAAGATTTTCCGAAATATTACCGCTGGTTCAAACAACAAAAATACTGGAGAAGAAGAGTACGAAAAAGAAAAGTTGTTGGTAGAATTTACTCTGTTTCGTTTGTTGACAGTGAGAAATATTATTTGCGTATGTTATTAAATCATATTCCAGGTCCTACATCATTCAATGATTTATTGACTGTTAATGGAATTCCATGTGCCACTTTTAAAAATGCTGCAGAAAACTATGGTTTACTTGAACAAGATAATAGTATTCAAGAATGTTTAACTGAAGCTCGGCTTTTCAAAATGTCATCTGCTTTACGAAGGTTGTTTGCCATAATTTTGATATTTTGTGAACCAGTTGATGTTAACAGTCTTTGGCTAACAAATTACAGCAGCATGATTGAAGATTACCCAAGTTCCAGCACTACTAATGAGTTCTACGTTAGGAATAAGCTCTTACACGAACTCAATAGTATTCTTCAACAGCATAAACGTTCAATTAAAGAGTTCGATTTACCAACAATGAATGAATCATTCAACCAGTTGAACAGTCTCTCCAATCTTCTTCAGGCTGAGTTATCACTGCCAATCACAAGCGAGGACCTTAATTCGATTACATCACTTAACAAAGGACAGTTACATGCTTACAATACAATATATGAAGCAATAAAAAACAGAACAGAGGACTTCTTCTTCATTGATGGACCTGGTGGGACTGGAAAAACATATCTCTACCGTGCAATTCTTGCGACTTTTAGACAAGAAGGATACATCATATTAGCTACAGCTACTTCAGGTATTGCAGCAACTCTACTGCCAGGCGGACAAACTGCACACTCAAAATTTTGTATACCTGTTAAATTGCATAACGAGTCATACTGCGGTTTTACCAAACAATCAAACTTAGCTGAACTTATTAGAAGATCATCAGCAATAATATGGGATGAAGCACCAATGGCAGATAAAAAGGCATTTGAGGCAGTTGATCGTTCATTTCGTGACGCAACTAATGTAAACAAACCATTCGGAGGAAAGATTATCATTTTGGGTGGCGATTTCCGTCAAGTACTACCTGTTGTTCTCAACGGAACCAGGGCACAAATTGTGAATGCAAGTATTGTTCAATCATATTTGTGGAGGCATGTAAAGATATTAACTCTAACAGAAAATATGCGTGCAAAAACAGATATTGGTTTTTGCAAATATTTGTTGAGAGTAGGAAATGGTACAGAACCAACAATAGAAGATGAAATGATTAGAATACCTGAACCAATGGTAATATTATGGGAAGGTGAAAAGGGCATGAATGATTTAATATATGCTACGTTCCCAAATTTGCATTTGCATGTCGGAGATAAAAAATACATGCGAGATAGAGCTTTACTGACACCTTTAAATGAGCAAGTGAATATCCTTAACGATACTACTTTACAACAATTCCCGGGTGAAGATGTGATATACTACTCCTACGATTCTGTCGATGATATGAGCAATATGTATCAGCCTGAATTTTTAAATACGTTGACACCAGGTAATTTACCACCTCATAAGTTACAGTTAAAAATTGGAGCACCCATTATGTTACTCAGAAATATAGATCCAAAGATTGGGCTTTGCAATGGTACAAGACTTATTTGTCGTCATTTCGCAGGAAATGTCATCGAAGCAGAGATTCTAACAGGTCAATTTGAAGGACACTTTGTCTTCTTGCCGCGAATCCCATTGAAAACTACTGAAGATATTAAATTACCATTTGAATTAACCCGTAAATAATTTCCAGTTCGACTAAGCTTTGCGCTTACGATAAATAAATCACAAGGACAAACATTTGAACATGTCGGAATATATCTACCAAACAATGTATTCAGTCATGGACAATTATATGTAGCTTTATCACGAGGCACCTCTCGAGAAAAAACAAAAGCTTTAGTCCACAAAGGAAAACTACATACTCATGATGGTACCTACACAATGAATGTTGTTTACAAAGAAATCTTCAGACAACTAAGACAGCAACAACCAGTAACGATTGAATGTATACCTTTGCTACACAAGATAGTTTTCTATTACAAATTTTTGTTACATGTTATACTTTCACCTTCGTTCCATTCAAATTTATCGTTATTTATTTATCCTCAACTCAATTGTACTAATCAAATGTACAATATAATGACTATTTCTATCATGACTATTTGAAGATGGCACCACAAGATAATCATAACATTAAGGACACAAAACAATCATCAAAAGACAAGGCATTGGTAAGTATTAAGTTTTACATATTCGTTACATTCACATAATATATCAATTGTTTAACAATATTTATTGCAGACATAGTAGTATTTTTATGACAAACCCGTAATGAATATTGTTTTTAAATTATCAGAACAGATACCACGTGCAACACAATATTACTCGAGATGATCTTGACAAGGTACACTACCAAATATTAATTGAACATTTGCAATCGCTAGCATACATTGAACACATTTTACGCATTACACAACAACTACCTCACAAAAAAAATGATTTATCATGTGACAAATTGTATATTATTGCAGTGGTTCCCAAGACCGAGAAATTCAAGGAAGGCGTCCCGTGCCGACCATCACATTACTACAACTACTGCTCCGGTAAATCCCAAACCATTAGTAAATATACACTTAATTTGTCAAACACTCTACACATTTTATAACGCTTATATGAACACGCAATTTAAATAAAACTCTGTTTCGTTTCAGGTGTACACAAAGCCTACAATCATTTGCTAACGGTCGGGTGATTTCCATGGCATCGCTACAAACAATTATCAAACTCAGGTCACCACATCGATAATCATTGCATATGAATATTCAAACATTTTCAAATGCTTCTATTTCATTTGTCCTGAAAAATAACTACCTTCTGTTAGGCAACAGAACCAACAACAAGTGCACCACGACGATTTCCTCCGGCTGACCACGTGAAACTATGCTTAAAGATCTTCAATGGAATTCAAGAGTGTGAACAACGACATAAGTCTTTATATCCGAATTGCGACTGTGAATTTTGTATTACTCATACATGAGTATTTATAGTATCATACATACATGTCGTCAGTCAATAAATGAACCTGAACTATTTACTCATATGTTTGCTACTACTAATGTGTATAAGCTTCCATTTATGTACAATGTGTTTAGAAATAATTCCAACTCTCATTTCATCAAAAAAACCTTAAATTTAAACTTCACAATTTCGCAAAGCAATGACGTGAAAAGATGGTCAAAGGCTGCCTGAAGACACCCAGACACTTTTTCAAACTCAATCCTAAACAGCGCCGAGGAAGTGGAAGGTGTGGCCTGAGCAGGGGAGGAGGAGACGGTCGCACATGCCCGCATTGATGCGGCCGAAGGCCGCCCAAGAGCATCTTCGTAAGCCCGCAACCAAGCGGGCTGAATGCGACCGAAGGCCCCCCGAGAGCATCTTCGCACGGGTGTCCAAGCGGGCGAAGCCCACTTGGTTGCGGGCGAAGCCCACTTGGTTGCGGGCGAAGCCCGCATTGATGCGTCCGACCGACGGCGAGGCGGCGAGCGAAGCCCGCTTGGTTGCGGGCGAAGCCCGCATTGATGCGGCCGAAGGCCGCCCAAGAGCAACTTCGCACGGGCGTGCCAAGCGGGCGAAGGCCGCTTGGTTGCGGGCGAAGGCCGCTTGGTTGCGGGCGAAGGCCGCTTGGTTGCGGGCGAAGGCCGCTTGGTTGCGGGCGAAGGCCGCTTGGTTGCGGGCGAAGCCGCTTGGTTGCGTGTGAAGCCCGCATGGATGCGTCCGAAGGCCGCCCGAGAGCATCTTTGCAGAAGCCCGCATTGATGCGGCCGAAGGCCGCCCGAGAGCATCGAGCACGGGCGTAGCCCGTGCGAAGATGCTCGTATGTATATATATATATCTATACTATAAAGGAAGTATGCATATTCTGCTAACACCATAGATCCCATCTGAACCGTCCAATCCACCAAGCATGATCAAAATCTGGCCGTCCGATTCAAGGGGGAGGCCGAAAAAAACTGGGCCAGCTGCGGGCTCGGTTCGGTCAGGCCGGCTCACGGGGGGCGGGCACGCTCAGGCGGGGGCAGGCGGGCTCACGCGGGACGGGACGGGGCGAGCCAGGGCGGCCTCACGCGGGAGCGGGCGCCCTCACGCGGGACGGGACGGGGCGAGCCAGGGCGGCCTCACGCGGGAGCGGGCGGGCTCACGCGGGCCAGGCGGGAGCGTGCCAGCCGGCTGTGCCCGCCCGCTGTACTCTTTGGGTTTACACCGGCTTCCCGCTATATAAACAGCGGGAAGCCAGTGTTTTAGTCCCACATCGCCATTACAATGAAGCGGGCGGGGCCCGCCTGTGGGCCCCGCCGGCGATGTTTTTTTAAAAAAAATTTGCTGCAATTACGCGCCTTTTCACACTGTATTATTAGCTCTTACATATAATATAACATTAATTATACAAATTCTATTCTTTTTTCTTTTATTCTCTGTATTTATAAGATTCCAAAGAGCATAGGCCGAGCCCACTACAGCAATCGGGTAGGAGCACAAGTCCCGTACACAACTGCAGAACTGCTACTAATATATTAATTAAACTCATACGGCTGTAAAAAAATGGATCTTAAAATCACCTTTACTTTATATAATTTAGTTATTTATTTTCACGTATTTATAAAATTTTATACCGCTAATATAGTTTTTCTCTGTGTGTATACATATTATGCAATTTTTTTAATAAGTTTATTTTTGTATATAATTATAATATACATTTTTTTGATTTTTTATTAATTTTAGATTACATTAAGACGACATAGAGTAACCACCTCGGCGCCAGCCATTCTGCTTGAAGTCATATATATCTATATTAATAAGCGCGATCCGTTCCTGGGCTGTCAATATAGTCGGTCACAGTAAATTACCTTTTTGCCCTCTGTACGAACGAAAAAAATGGTGCAGCTGCGGCTGCGGCTCGGTCACGCGGGATCCCGGGGGGCGGGCGCGCTCAAGCGGGGGCGGGCGGGTTCACGCGGGCCAGGACGGGGCGAGCCAAGCGGGCTCAACAGGGAGCGGGCGGGCTCACGCGGGGGCATTTGAAAAAAAAATATTGCGAAGACCGCTGAGGGGTGAGCGAATACCGGCGAGGGGCGGGCGAAGCCCGCCGACGCCGAGGGGGCGGGCGAAGCCCGCCGACACCGAGGGGGCGGGCGAAGCCCGCCGACGCCGAGGGGGCAGGCAAAGCCCGCCTTGAATGCCAAGCGGGCGAAGCCCGCTTGGTTGCGGTCGAAGTCCGCATTGATGCGGCCGAAGCCCGCCCGAGATTTTAGGGGGTTACATGTTTTGATTATTTTTAATTTATTTTTTCTGTTAATATTTAATGAATGGAAAATTATTTAAACTTTTAAATAGGTGACGGGGGCGAAGACCGGCGATGGGCGGGCGATTATCGGCGCGGGACGGGCGAAGCCCGCCGATGCCGAGGCGGCGGGCGAAGCCCGCCTGGCATGACAAGCGGGCGAAGCCCGCTTGATTGCGGGCGAAGCCCGCATTGATGCGGCCGAAGGCCGCCCGAGAGCATCGAGCACGGGCGTAGCCCGTGCGAAGATGCTCGTATATATATATATATATATATATATATATATTGGGCAGCCATATTTATTTTGTAATGTTCTGTTGTGTTGATCTGCAATTACTTCTATTTGCTTGATTTTTTATGGTGATTGTTATCCGCACTACAGTTTTGGCTATCCGCACTCTTTTTGAACGAGTTATTACGCGTCTTTTGAAAATACTTCTTGTATATGCATTTTTAGGAAAAATGTTCAACACTAAAGTTGTAGATCTCGTCGAGATCTAAACCTTTCGTGTTGAACACTTTTCCTAAAAATGCATGTACAAGAAGTATTTCCAAAAATTCGCTGTAGTTACGCACATACTTCAATCAGGATGGCAATACGTCTTGTGCGTGCATTTTTAGGAAAAGTGATCAACACGAATTGATCACTTTTCCTAAAAATGCATGTACAAGATCTATTTTCAAAAGACGCGTAATAACTCATACAAAAAAGTGCGAATAGCCAAAACTGTAGTGCGGATAACAATCACCTTTTTTTATTTGGAGAAGTCAGTGGCTCGGTTTCGGGCGGCGGTTAAAAATGCAGTGGAGTAATTGTAATAATAATGGCTCAGTTTTTTAATAATAAAAAGATATTTTATGCTAACCTTTAAGCAAAAATACCCAATGAGCGATGAATATGGGAGATGAAAACATTTGAACCGATGGGAAGGACCGAAGGAATAACGACAAATTAAATTGCAATGTGGACCCTACTCTTACTTTAATATCTATGTATTTATCGGAGCACCATTTCCGAAGTCTGCAGACATTAATTGTGAGATCCAACCGTAGGATCGCGAGATCCAATCGTAGGATCGCGAGATCCAGCGGTACAAATTAATATTTGGACCGTATTGCGGGGAAATGATAGTAGTGTTAGAGGAGTATTTCAGATGTATTGCATCTCAACCGTTGATCGCGAGATCCTACGGTTAGATCTGCTCGCGCGTCTCCCAAATTAGATGCACATATGTACCGAACCGAAAAAGGACACTGAATATATAGCCCTCAGAATTTAAATAATCAAAGCAAATTAAATTGCCGAAAAATAATAATTAGATTTACAACAATTGCAAAGTACACAATTTATATTCTCAAATCAAGCCATGTAGTGAAGCACAATAGGGCTTCTGACCTTATGCACCCCATCTGTCCAGATCAGCGACCCGGATGCTGCATATGGCGGCCGCCCCTTCACCGGCGCCACCCTCACCGCTACCTCAAACGCCCTCTTTTCATTCTTCTTCGTAAATTCCAGACGCGCGGGCTTCACTTCAATCTCAACCCCCGCCGGCGCCTCCACGCGCACTGTGTACACCGACGAGCCTTCGCCGACGTTCGTGACAATCCGGCTGTACTCAGCCACCGAGGGCTTGAGTGAGTCGGGGACGACGTAGTGGAAGCTGGGGTAGTTGAGGCCGTCGTAGCCATTGGCGGTTGCCAACGGGGCGCAATCGAAGGAGCGGACGCCGGTGAGGATGGCAATGGCGGTGGTGTTGGGGTGTTTGGTGCAGAGGTAGCGGAGGTAGGCTTGTTCATCGATCTCGTACACTAGTCCGGGATTGACGGCGGCGATGGGATCGATTTGGCCGGAGCCAGTGGCATATTCGAGGTCGTTTCTTATTCTGGTCGTCGAGTTGGTCGGGATGGGGGGGATGGGGCGGGCGGTGGTCATGAGGGCAGAGCGCAGGGATGCGGGCGACCAAGTGGGGTGGAATGCTTTGAGGTACGCGGCGGCGCCGGTGACGTGCGGGGCGGCCATGGAAGTGCCGGAAAAGATCTGGTAAGGAGAGCGGCGTTCGTCGGACGGATCTGGCGTGAAGTAGGTGTAGGACGGGTAAGCCGCCAATATGTTCATTCCCGGGGCCACCAAGTCGGGCTGCCATTTCATAGTAGACATGCTGTTAGATTTCCAAATTCCAAATGTCCCAAATATTGCAATTTTGATTATTAATAACCTTATTTAATATATTTATAAATAAAAGTGATTATATAAGAAAAAAATACAATTGATAAAACATTAGACTCCGCAAATTTTATATATCTGAAATATATATTTAATATTTTACAAAAAAAAAGATTAATAAAACATTTTAATTTCAAAGTAATCATTTATTTATTATTATTTATTATTATCTTGCTGGCTTCAAATCAAAATGTATTTAAATTGGCCAAAAAATTAATAAATAGTTTTAATCATTTTTATAAAATTTTGAAACATACGAAGGGATGCAAATTTGGTCAAGGTCTGAAAGACCAGCCCGGGTATTCCCGTGCCCGAGCCCGATTAAGCTCGTGTCTGGTTAGGCCTGGCCTAAGGAGGCTCACCAAGCTCCCTTATTTGGCCAGGACAAGACCTAGTACCTAGCCCGGGCCGGGCCCAAGCACGCTTGAAAAACCACTTTAATGCCCCGCAATCCTGCTGCCAAACGACATCAATTGCCAGCTTTAAGCCAAATGGAAGCTAGTCATATTTTTGGGGGTCTGGTTGGGCCCGTTCTTGTAGGCTCAGGCAAGCACCCTTATATTACTACAACACGACCTGAGCCCGATTTGAGCAGGACCCGGCCTTTTTTGCAGCCCTTATAACGACTTTAATAAAATTAGATATTGAATCAATCATGCATTGTATTTCTCATACATCAAATCAGTCAAGTTTTCTGTGATATGAGATGGTTTAAGATTTGTGTTTAATAGAAAATTATATTAATTAATAGTTATTTGTTGTTATTATTACATAAATCTAAGACATAATTAACAAAATTCTTAATTACCTTGAGGATTTCGGTGTAGAGGGGGTTGGGCCCACGGGCGGAGAAGGAGGGGATGAGCAAACCTTTTCCCGTAAAAGCGTGGGATTTCTCAATTTTTGCTACCGGATTCCTGCAATATATAAATTAAAATTTTAATCTATAAAAACCGAATGCATGATTAGGACTCGCAGGGGTGTAATTCGGGTCGGTTCGGATCGGTTCCATCCAAAATCAAGAAACGATCCACGGAGGTTTGATTATCCGTCCTACACACGTATCGTAACTTTTTCCCATATACATGTATATACGCAAGCATTTCTAACTATTGAACAAAATTTTTTTATATAATTAAATACTTTATCTTAATGAAATAGTGTTCAAATGCATGATTAGGAGTAGGAGTGTAATTGCATAAGCCTAATTTCAATAATCTGATTTCGAGTCAGTTCTTGTCTTCTCGGGCGCCCGAACATAAGAACCGAGAACTGACCCGTTCTAATTTTTGTGGATCCGAAATCAAACCGAGACTCATGAGCAGGGGCGGATCCAGAGGGGGGACCGAGGGACACTGGCACCCCCATTATTTTTCAAAATTATTAGTGGATTTAGGTTCCTCTCATCGAGACAATGGATTTTGACTACTTATATGTCAAAAATGGTGGCCAGATGAGGGAGAAACAACTCCGATAAGATGGAAGCGTTCTCACGTCACGTAACTAGTTTGTTTTGAGACAAATATTGGCTATTCGCGGACCAAAGTTGGTTATTCGCAGATCAAATTTGGCTATTCATAGACCAAGTTCAGCTATGTGCACTCCCAAAATTAATTTCCAACATGTGACCCACGTCCCTCCTACTCACCCCGCTAGCATTTGTGTTTAGAAATTTTTAATGCACCTCTATTTATAATTTTCTGGATCCGCCACTGTCATGAGAACCGACAGACACACGCCTAACTAGAAGCCTAGCTAGTAATACCGTCCATACCCTCCTGAGCCGAGACTGCGGATGTACTCATTCACGGTCTCGCCGTCTTCCTTCGATATAACCGTCGCCGGAATCATGAAGGACTCGGCACGATCCGCCGGCGATGTCATCTGGATGATTAACCCGCTCCCGTTGGCGGCCAGCACGGTGTAGTCCACCATGGCGGAGCTGCCGGTGATCTTGCACAGCACGATCGCATCCTCCACCTTGGTCGCGTCCAAAGATTGATCGCCACACCTCCTGCCGCATTAACAAATCAATTTCATTTCCATTTGGATTTCATGATTAAAAAAAATTAATTTAAAAAAATTGAAATTAAAAGTATTTGGATTACTGAGCAGCATAAGTCATGCCGGTGCTGGCGGCGTCGATTCCGCGGACCAGCTTCCGGAATTTCTTCTCGGTGTCGAACGTGTTGACGGAAACGCCGGTGATCCTTTTACCGTTGCCGAGGACGAGGTCGGCGCCGAACTGGCGGTCGGTGGTGCTGGCGCCGACGGTGAGCATCCACGGGGAGTAGTTGACGACGGTGCGGTGCATGGGGCCCATGTTGCCGGCGGAGGCGACGGTGAGAATGCCGCGGCGCATGGCGTGGTAGGCGCCGACGGCGAGCGTGTCGGTGAAGGACTTGCCCGGGTCCTCTCCGACGGATAGATTGATGACGTCGACGCCGTCGGCGATTGCGGTGTCGAAGCCGGCGAGGATATCCTCGTCGTTGCAGATGCCGTCGGCGTAGCAAACCTTGTAGGAGGCGATGCGGGCGGAGGGGGCGCAGCCGCGGATCGTGCCCTCGCCCATGCCGAAGAGACTTGCGCCGGCGACGGAGTTTCCGGCGGCGGTGGAGGCTACGTGGGTTCCGTGGCCGCGGTAGTCTTGGGGAGCAGCGAAGTCGCTACTCGGGGGCTTGCGGTCCAGCCGGAACCATCGAGCGCCGATCATTTTGCTGAGCCGCCATCCATTTTTTTTCAATATTAATTCAAATATTTAAATACCTCTTGAGAAAAAGGCTCTAAAATATTTATTACACAATAATTAAAGAGTGATGCTATAAGACTATAAGAGTCCTAAAATGATTATTCGCACCCCAAAAAATCCACCTAAAACAATCTAGGTTAGAATAGTCAAAATCGGACTGCTTATAACATTGCTCTAATTAAAATGCTATTATAGAACATCATAAAATGTATGTTTGGCATGACAACGGCCACGACCGCTAAGAATAAAAGAGAAAGATGAATGAAGTTCTTGAGGTGAGTTTGGGCGTTCAAGAACTACGGTTCATAACCAACGCGTTCGCGATCGCTGGCGATGTGCCAAACAGAGCCTTAGTGATCGCAAGACTCTATTATTTCGGAGTTTTTGCTCCATTCAGGGGAAAATGAGATTACTAAAAAACAGCTTGGTAATCCTTCAATTCTCAGTACCACCGCTTCAAAACTTCATCAGTCACCCTCCTCAATTACCCACCGCTTCATTGTCAACACTCGTATTCCCACTGCTCAAACTCTCACCACCGAAACAAATCCGCCCCCACAAAAAAAAACTCACTTTAAACCTAAAGGCAGAGGCAGTTCAGCGGCGATGCCAAGCATTCGCAAATTGTATTTCCTATCCGCTGCATTTACGAAAATCTTGTAAGAAAGTCGTCTGCATTTAAACTCAAAATGGAGTTTCATGCGGTGGCGGGCGCAACCATTGTCGCGGCAAGCAAATATTTTATCGCAGCGAAATTTATAATCCAAACACGCCGGAGCAAAACTTCTAGCTACACCCCCCCCCCCCCCCTAAATTTTTCTTTGATTGCAAGAACTTGAAGCATTTCCTTACTTGTTGCATTGGAATTCCTTGGGCCCGGAGCACTTGCCTCGCCATTTCGCCGGAGGGGGGCCGAAGCCCTTCCCGCTGAAGCTCTCCGAATACGGATCGATCCCTGTATACAATTAGTTGCGCGCATGCTTATAAACAATTTCAAATATTATATGGCACGGTAAGGACTGATTCAGGAATTTCAATATGGGGGCCACACTTTTTCGGATCAAGATTCTCTCCATTTTGGATCTTAAATGGAGGCCTATTTTATGGTGCAGATGCATTCTCACTTGATCTAGTGGTGTAGCATTTTTTTAATTAAAAAAATATAAAAGAATGAGATTAGTGAACCTGCCAAATTAGTAAGAAATAGATCCAGACCGTGAAATAAATACTATCCATTTCGCTTTAAATGAAGAGAATCATGATTCCAGTTTTTCTCTAGCAAAAAAAAAATTAAATGTCTCCGTCTTATCGGAGCCGTTTATCACTTATCAAAAATTATTTACTCACCGGAATCCAAGACGGCGACAATGACGTTGCTCTCCGTTTGGTTATGCGTCGCCGTCGCCGGGAAGCCGATGAAGTCCCAAGACCTCGAGGTGTGAAGCTTTCTTGTCTGAACGGGAAAGACAGAGATCACGTCGTCCATCTCCGCCACCTTTTCGGCTTCCTCGTCGGTGAGATTCGCCGCGAAGGCGTTCATGCTCAGGATGTAGCTGTGGAAGATCGACTCTTTGGCGGCATCGTGACTGTAAATTAAATTAAGACAATTAGTCATTACTAAGTATTTCTAATGATCATAATTATAAGAATAATGATAAATTAACCTTCCGAGGACGTCGGAGAGAAGGCGGTGGTGATGGCCGACGGCGTCGGACTCCGGGTGTGGTTTGTCACCGAGGTACACTATATATTTCTGTGACACGTATATAACAATATAGAAAATAAGCAAACATACATAAAAGCTTATTAATTTGGATATGTAAAAGAATGGCGGCGGAATGTACGACCTTTCGCTCCGGGATGGAGGCGGCGACGGCGGCGGAGACGAGGAGGAGGGAGAAGAGAAGAGGGAGGGGAAGGGGAGAGAGCGCCATGGGGATCGATGAGGAAGGAGTTGATCGCCCTGGGTCGATTATATAAAAGAGTTAGTTTGCGCGCGGCTTTATTGTTGGCTTTTTTTAGTTATGTATTGAGAATTAAGGGTTCTCGTGTTTGGTTTTATTGGTTATTTTGTTGAGGCTATCTGCGAGTGTTCGCACACGGGTGGCGTGTTTTGTTAAGAGTTTGTTTGGGGTTTTTTTTGGACCGACCGACCGGTGGATCAGGATCCTCTTTATTTGTTCATTTCATGGTTTAGATCTATTTTCATTTTATCAGAGGGTGTGAAATTTTTTGGAGATAAGAAAAAAAATGGAATTACTGAATTCGTCGGATAAACTTAGATAAAATCTTGATCGCAAAATGAATACTATCCATTTGGAGTGAAATGGAGAGGATCTTTTTCCCCGACCAATTCGGTTTGGAAACAATTTGGGTTGGGATTATGGTGGATTGACATTGTAGGTGTTTTATGTTAGATGTGTTATATATTGTGTAGTAGTATTAGCCTATAATCACCTCGGGTGTTAGGATCACCCTCTTATTATTTTTGTATATGTATGTTTGTTCAAGTGTGAATATCATATAGAAAATCCTTTCTCCTATCATTTTAAAATAATTCGTGTGGCGCAAAAGTTTATCCGTGTTTGATCTTGACTGTTTTAGGGTATGTTTGTTTCGTCATTTTTGCTCCATTTTCATAGGGGGAAATGACACCGCTAATTTTTTTTCTTAGGGTATGTTTGTTTCGTCGTTTTTGCACCATTTTCATAGGCGGAAATGTCATCTCTGCAAAACACAATTTTGAACGCAGTCACCCTTCTCCATTCCCACCGCTCCATTGTTAGCGGTCAAATTCCCACCACTCCAACTCTCACCGCCGAACCAAACAGTTCCTTAGGCTTTGGAGCTGTGCGATTTGATGGAACGGTGAGAATAGAAAGCTCCCATGCACCATATAGTGGTCTGTTTGTTTTGGCGTTTTGCTCCATCTCCACTGGGGGAAACGTCACCGCTAAAAAATATATTCGATAATTCTCGAATTCTCATCATACGCGCTCCAAAACATCATTTTGATATTTTTTTAGAACGTAACCATCTCCCTCCATTCACCACGGCTTCATTGCGCTCTCATTCTCACCGCTCCAACTCTAATCACCGAAACAAACAGACCATAAATATCAAAAGTGGAGTTTTTAGCTTTCCCCGCAGCTGCTGCCATCTGAGTGGAGCTTTACCAAATATTTGTTATCTCAGATGGCATTTTTCTCTCATTAGATATGAAGCTAAAATACTTAAATAAACAGAGCTTTAATAACAAAAAAAAAGGCTATCTTGTATTTACTACTAAATTGGGCATAATTTGCTCCAAATAATGGTGTTAGCCAATTAAGAGACAAATAACATCCAAATACTAGTGTTAATTTCTATAATTCCTGTAATAATCATCCAAATAATTTTAAATTTTACAGCCCATGGTAGTTAGCATAATTAATTACATTTACTTTTAAGTAATTGCACATTCAGATCGCAGACAAAAAATTCGGAAGGGTATCGCACCCATAGTCCAACTAGCACATTCGGCTCGTCGACACAATTATGATATTTCAAAAACTACTCAAATAGGAATCTGTTCATTTGACCCAAAGCGTGATGTCCTAGTACGAATCAGCCGGGGAACCGGCTCGCACATGCGAACAACCTTCTCGCTCGATTGCCTGGCCTTTCATCTTCGGGCTAGAGAGGTCGGTGCGCCATGCCATAAGAAATTTCAAGAGAGTGTGCACAAAGATTTGAAGACGGCCCTGATATACATTCATACATTTATATACAAGTCCAAGAGGTGGTTATTCTAAAAACTCACTAAGGTGATGAGGGAAGAGTGGGAGAGTGGGAGAGTGGGCAAACCCACTATCTTCGCAACCAACCGAAAATGCAAGACCGCGCGCAACCGTGACTCCCACCACCACGCGCGCTACCGCGCGCACTACCGCACGCGGTAGCACTACCGCACGCGGCAGCACTACCGCGCGGTAGCGCGCAGGCAACACCCCCCCCCCCCCCCCGAGTAGGGTGCGGCTAAAACCGCACCCCTCTTGGGGTGCGACCAAGCCGCACCCCATAGGGGGTGCGGCCAATCCGCACCCTTTGAGGGGTGCGGCCAAGCCGCACCCCTTGTGGGGTGCGGCCAAGCCGCACGCCTTGTGTGGTGCGGCCATGCTGCACCCCTCTCCACAACGGGGTGCGGCCAAGCCCCCTCCCACCCTTTTTCGCAAGGGGGTTCGCGGAGGGCTCGGCCGAAGTAACGCCCCTCGTCGGGTGCGACCGGAGCCCAATTACCCTTTTGGGGGCGCTACTCCTCATTCTTCCGTTCGCTCAGAACGCTCCGTGCTCATAGCACGCCCGGAACACTTCCGTGTTCGTTGCATGCCCAGAACACTTCCGTGTTCGTTGCATACCCAGAACGCTTCCGTGTTCGTTGCGAGCTCAGAACGCTTCTGAGCGTGCTCAGAGCACTTCCGCACTCCGGGCACGCTCACTTTTTGTCTTTCCTAATTTCTCAGATTGCAGGACTCGCTTGTAACCTTTCTTATCTTCAACGAAGCTGCCCGAACTGCCCGAAGGGCGAGTCAGCCATTTATGAAAAATGACGATCCGTGTGCTCAAAATCGACCAGCGTGATTCGTCCGTCAGGTGGTTATGGTGGTTACAACGGCAAAATTACCGGGCTACCCCCGACCAAAGCAATAAAAGGGGCCCAGGCCTTCATTTCAGGGGACTTTGCCTTCCGCACCCAAGAGAGCTCCTTTGAAGATTTCTCTGGAATTCTCCTCCCGAAAGGCGACTCGGCATTCTCACTTTTGTTCTCACCAGCATTCTCACTTTTGTTCTCACTCATGTACTCAGAAGGAAAAAGACTTAGCTTTTCGAGAGGTGACCTGTCACCTTCGGAGATCTCTCTCTCTCTCTCTCTCTCTTTCACTGTAACGAGCAGCGGCCTGTCGCGCTCGAGCTCTACGTCTCTAATTGTAATCCCCCAGAAAATAGTGGAAGTTGGTCGGCACAACTCCGGCCGTGTGGTTTTTCACCCTTTCCGGGTTTTCCATGTTAAAAGTCATTATGTCACTTACTAGCTTACTCTTTGACTGTTTGCGCGCTCGGTTTGCTTCCGAGCTAAGGTGGTTCAATTGGACCGGTCTACCAAAGCATCCGAGTGACCCGCAACAATTTGACATCGTCTGTGAGAAACGAATTCCCAAGTTCTGCAAAGACTCACAAGAGGTAGCACTTGTCACCAATTGCAATGGCAAGAAGAAGTGTTCGCACTACTGAAAGATCAATCCCGGAGGGGCGCGTCGACCCGGCTTCCTCAAAATCGCTTATCAATGCGCCTCTCGCAGAAGAGGCAGTGCTTGCTCCAGCGCAATACTGGCGCATGCGACAGATGGAAGAGCAACAAGCCAAAATGCTGGCTCTCGTAAGAAATCTTGGGGCTCCTCGAGCTCCCGTTCAACCTCCAGCGATGAACGTTCCGCCATCCCCAGCTCCAAATCATGCTTCGAATGAGGGGGGCATTCGAGAAGAAGAAGCCTCAGAAGAATTCTCCGACGCCGCAAGCTCCGCTCATCCTGCTCCGCCGACCAGAGGACCAGAAGCTGACCACCATTACCATCGCCAAGGAAGAGTTGTTCCTGGCCGAGCAGTAGAAAGAACCACGCGAGAGGAGATACGCGATATGATAGCAGAAGAATACGATCATGCAAGGCGACGCACAGCTCTCGCCCGCCGTCCCGCACACCACGGCTCCCCGCTATCGCCTCAGGTCTTGGCCCATCTGGTTCCAAACGGTTTCAAGCTTCCGAACATCGAAACATTCGACGGGACGGGCGACCCATTGGAACATGTCAATCACTTCGCCACCATCATGAGGATTTACAACGCCCCCGATCAGCTCCTCTATCAAGTGTTCCCGACAACCTTGAAAGGACAAGCGCGCACTTGGTTCCACTCCCTGCGGGATGGGGCCATCAACAATTTTGTAGAAATGACGCAACAATTCGTGGACCAGTTCATCGTCAATCGTAAGATTATCCGAGATCCTTCCCATCTCTCAGGAATCCGCCAGAATGACGGAGAAACTCTAAAGGATTTTTTCCGATGCTTCACCTCGGAGGCTCGACAAATTCTGGGGGTCGACCCCGAGCTCTTGCGAGGAGTTTTCCTTAGAGGCCTTTGCCCAAGTGGCTTTTACTCAGCTCTAATGAGAGAAACCGTGCCAAGTTATCCTGACCTCGTTCCCCGAGTCGAAGCTCAGATAGCTGCTGACGAGGCCATCAAAGCGCATCGTCGGTAGTTCGAAGGTAGCCAAGGGAGGAAGAGGGGGGTCGGATCAAGCCCCTAGTGGACGAGAAGAACGACACGGCGAGAAGCGCCGCAACGATGAACGTCGTCGTGATCACCGAAGAGACCCAGGCCCACAGCCGCCCGGGGTCTACACCCCGTTGAACACCACCAGAACAAATGTACTTTACGCCATTCAGAACAACCCAGAGCTCTGCACTCCTCAGGTGCCAACTCCAAACCCAAGAAGCGACCAATCCAGGTATTGCGAGTTCCATCGAGGAACTGGGCATACCACAGAAGAGTGTACCAAACTTAAAGACGAGATCGAGCGCCTTGTCCGCTAGGGACTCCTGGGGAGATTCCTGCAGGGCCAGATTCCCAATCAGCCCCAACAGCCTTGGGAGGCAAGGGAGCAGCCTCCCGCTCCCAGAGGTTCAAGAGGAAGAAGGCCGATGGTGGGAGAAATCGAAACGATCGCCGGACCTCCCGTCCTAGCGGCGCAAATCCTCTCGATCGTCAAACCCACAAGAGACCACGAAGATAAGAAGCTCAAGCAGGACATTACAATTGCTTTCGGGGAAAAAGACTTGCAAGGGTTACGTCTACCACACCAGGATCCCCTCGTAATTAGCGCAGGGATTGGGGACCCTTGCTTTAATATAAAAAGGATACTGGTCGATAACAGAAGCTCAATTGATGTTCTGTTCCTTTCCACTTTGCAAAGTATGAAGCTCACAAAGGATCAGCTCATCCCTGCAGCCGGGCCCGTCTACGACTTCGATAACAGACCTGTCCCAGTTCAAGGCATGATCACTATCCCAGTCACATTGGGTGAGTTTCCAAGACAGTCAACGTACAACATCCAGTTCGCGGTGGTGGAATCCACCTCCGCCTATAATGCCATCTTTGGGAGGCCGCTCCAATCTATCTTTGGAGCGATCCCATCTATTCCACATCTGGCTATGAAGTTTCCGACCTCCGCAGGGATATGGGTCGTAAGAGGAAACCAAGAGGCAGCCAGAACCTGCTATCTGAAGCAAGCTCAACCGCTCTCAACATCGACAACTTTGACCTATGAGACGAAACTACGTTGCAGCGGGGGGGGGGGGGGGGGGGGGGGGGGGGCGTTGAAGGATTAGTGGAAATGCCGCTCTCCCAGCAGGACCTGACTCAGACTGTTCAGGTCGGGTCCCTCTTGTCGCAGGAAGAACGAGAAGAGTTCACAACCTTCCTACAGGAGAACGAAGACATTTTTGCTTGGAGCCCGGAAGACATGCCCGGGGTAGATCCTGAAGTCATTTTCACTCTTTAAACATTAACCCTGCATGCAGACCTGCGATTCAAAAGAAGAGGAACTTCGCCCCCCGAGCGGTTGAAGGCGATCGAAGAAGAAGTATTTAAGCTCCTAGAGGCGCAAATATCCCACATGGCTCGCTAAAATGGTCATGGTGAAAAAGGCCTCAGGGAAGTGACGAATGTGCGTCGACTACAGCAACCTAAACCAGGCATGCCCAAAAGATAATTTCCCCCTCCCGAGGATCGACTAGCTCGTCGATGCAACGACCGACCACGAGCTACTCATCTTCATGGATGCTTATTTAGGCTACAACCAGATAAGGATGAATCCCGCAGACGAGGAGCACACCGCCTTCCGCACTGACAAGGGAGTCTACTGCTATAAGATGATGTCGTTCGGCCTTAAAAATGTCGGAGCTACATACCAAAGACTGATGAACAAAGTCTTCAAGAACCTCATCGGAGAAACGATGGAGGTGTACGTGAACGACATGCTGGTGAAGAGCGTCCACCGTCGCGACCACTTGAGAGACTTGGGAAAGTAATTTCAGCTTCTTCGTCGCTTCCAGATACGGCTCAATCCCAACAAATGCGCATTTGGTGTGATGGCGGAGAAGTTCCTGTGTTTCATGGTAACCCATCGGGGAATTAAGGCCAACCCCGAGAAGATCAAGGCGTTGGAGGATATGTCGCCACCTCGTTCAATTAAGGAAGTACAACGCTTGAACGGGAGAATCGCTGTGTTATCCCGTTTCTTGTCACGGACGGGAGACAAGTACCCCCCCCCCCCCCCCCCTTTCTTCAAAATTCTCTGGGGAGTGCGTCACTCAGGGTTCCAGTGGACTGATGAGTGCCAGACGGCCTTCGAACTTCTCAAGCAATACCTGGCCTCACCACCGCTTCTGTCAAAGCCCCTCCCTGGAGAAACTCTGTTCTTATACCTGGCAGTTTCTCCTACGGCTCTCAGCTCAAAGCTCGTAAAAGATGAAAGAGGGGTGCAACGGCCAGTCTACTACCTCGGCAAAGTCCTCACCGATACCGAAACCAGGTATCGGGCAGCGGACAAGACAACCTTAGCTCTCATCTTCTCGGCAAGAAGGCTTTGACCCTACTTCCAGGCTCATACAGTAAAAGTGTTGACTCAGCTCCCGCTACGAACAATCCTCCAGAAGCCAGAAGTCTCAGGGAGGCTAGTAAAGTGGGCAGTGGAGCTCAACGAGTTTGACATCCAATTCCTGCCCTGGCCAGACATCAAGTCGCAAGTACTCGCCGACTTTATTGTAGAGTACACCATCCCACCAGAAGCAACTCCTGTCAAAGACACCACTACCGCCCGCTGGACTCTCTACGTCGACGGTGCTTCAGGGGCTGAAGGGGTCGGAGCAGGATTGCTCCTCATAAGTCCCGAGGAGATTACCTTAGATTATGGCCTCAGGTTAAAGTTCCCTGCAACTAACAATATCACAGAATACGAGGCACTGATGGTCGGCCTCCAGCTCGCCATCGATAGCAAAGCAGAGAACCTGGCGATTCACTCAAACTCCCAACGTGCAGTTTCGCAAGTTGAGGGAGACTACGAGGCCAAGAATGACCAAATGGTGAAATATCTCGCGCTTACAAGATTACTCATTCAGAAGATCTCGTCATACCAAATTCTGCACATCCCCCGGGAACAGAACTCTAGAGCAGATGCTCTCTCTATGTAACATCCCGACTT
The DNA here is from genome assembly GCA_033032865.1 of Dactylorhiza incarnata. Lineage (NCBI taxonomy): Eukaryota > Viridiplantae > Streptophyta > Magnoliopsida > Asparagales > Orchidaceae > Dactylorhiza > Dactylorhiza incarnata. The sequence continues at coordinate 6,395,419 of JAWHQI010000129.1, read as the reverse complement.
TTAAAAAGGGGTCTAACCGGTTCAATTGAACCCTTGGAGGAGCTTAGGTCGGGTCATATAGAACCAAGACCCGACCTCTCCCCCCCCCCCAAATAGTGGTCATTTAGAGAAATGATTGTTTTGGGTAGCGTTGTGCTTCGCCACAACGCTTAAGTAGTATAGTAATCATGCATGCTCCGAATCGACTTCCGTCAATTGCGTTAGACTCGTATGGTCAATACGAGTGCAATAGAACTTGTTTTAATTCCTAACCTAAAAGACCATGGGAGATGAGCTGATCGGAGGGCGGAAACGAGCGGAGCTCTGGCATGGGAAGAAATCGCAAGCTCCGACAGGATCCGAAGCTCGGGCCTCCTCTTGGACGGGATTCCGGGGAGATGCACTGGCCATGGATCAACGACCACGCCTTCATCTCATATGAGCTCGGTGGATGCTCCAGATTGGTCAACCATGGCTATACAAGGGCTGGGTGGCAAGGTCACCACACGCTCTTCCTCCTCCTCTTCCCCTCCCCGAAGATCTGTCCTGGCAGAGGGTTTCACGGCAAGGGGAGCTCACGACAAGGTCATGGCTCGCCCTCCTCTCTCCCTCTCCCTCCTCTTCGAAACTCTGCCGGATTAGGGATCGATGCAAGAAATCGGGGCACGACAAGGGAGACTCCGACTCCTTCTCCGCCTCTTACTTGAGCCTATCTTCATCTGGTTGGGTATCCGATTTAGGGAGCTCCATCTCTTCCTCCTCCGGCAAACGGTAGACTCTAAACCTGCTCTATTTTCGTTTACTCTTCATCTTGGGTTATCATGAGAATGGAAAGTTGATGGTGCTCTGGTTTAGGGGTTTTGGGTTTTCTTCCTCTTCAAGGAAGGACCTCCTCTTCCTCTCACCAACCATATCTCTCTCCCTCACACTCTTCCTCTGTTTGTGCAAGCTTTAATATATACATATATACACATAGTTATACATATATATGCTCTTAAGGAGGGGGCTGTTGTTATGCCTTATTGATTGAATTGGGGGCTGCCTTGGGAGCTGTCAATGGGGGAGCTGCTATGCTTGATCAGCTAGGAGCTTCTAGATTTTATCTTGGGGCTCCTATGCTTGATCGGCTAGGAACTTTTAGATTTAAAAATGGGGGCTGCTCTTTACTTTCCTATTATATAATCTGTTTTGGGGCTGCTCCTTTCCTTGTTGGTTTTGGGGCTGCTCCTTGTTAAGTTGGACTGCAGGTTGCTGATAATGAGGGCTACCTTGTGAGCTGATTTGTGGGGCTGCTCTCTTTCCTTGTTGATTTGGAGTTGCCTCTTTTGTTGTTGCTTTGGGCTGCTCCTTTCCTTGTTGATTTGGAGTTGCCTCTTTTGTTGTTGCTTTGGGCTGCTCCTTTCCTTGTTGGTTTGGGTGTTGCTCCTTGCTGATAATGGGGCTGCCTTTTAGTATTGCATTTGGGGGCTGCCTTTTAGTATTGCATTTGGGGGCTGCCTTTTAGTATTGCATTTGGGGGCTGCCTTTTTGTATTGCAATTGGGGGCTGCTCCTTGTTGAGTTGGACTGCAGGTTTGTTGAAATGGGGCTGCTCCTTTCCTTGTTGGTTTGGGGGCTGCTCCTTGTTGAGTTGGACTGCAGGTTTGTTGAAATGGGGCTGCTCCTTTCCTCGTTGGTTTGGGTGCTGCTCCTTGTTGAGTTGGGCTGCAGGTTTGTGCTTTGGGTTGCTCCTTTCCTTGTTGGGTTTTGGGGGCTGCTCCTTGTTAGTTTGGGGGTTGCTCCTTATTAGTTTGGGGGCTGCTCCTTGTTGTGATAATAGGGGGCTGCCTTGTGAGCTGTTAATGGGGGCTGCCTTATGAGCTTATTAGTTTGGGGGCTGCTCCTTGTTGTGATAATAGGGGGCTGCCTTGTGAGCTGTTAATGGGGGCTGCCTTATGAGTTGAGTTGCTGGGGGCTGCACCTGTTGCCATGGTCTGCATGCTGTTGTGCTGCTTGGGTGATGTTATTTGGCTTTAGGTAGCATAATTTTCGACCCTTATATATTAATCTTGGGGCTGCTATATATTGATCAGTTGGGGGTTGATGTTTACACTCAAACATTGGGCTGCTGTCCTTTGTTTATTGGAGGCTGCCTCTTTGTTTCTTTTGCTTTGGGCTGCCCTTTACTTGTTCTCCTGGGGGCCGTTTGCTTTGGGCTGCCCTTTACTTGTTCTCCTGGGGGCCGTTTCTTTGGGCTGCTCTTTACATGTTCTCCTAGGGCTGTTGGTTGTCGCTGCCCTCTTTACTTGCTTTACCTGGGGCTGTTGGTTGTGGCTGCCCTTTTGCTTGCTTTACTTAGGGCTGTTGGTTGTGGCTGCCCTTTTGCTTGCTTTACCTAGGGCTGTTGGTTGTGGCTGCCCTTTTGCTTGCTTTACCTAGGGCTGTTGGTTGTGGCTGCCCTTTGCTTGTGTTACCTGGGGGGGGGGGCTGTTTTGTTGGGGGCTGTTTGTTTGTGGCTGTTTTGCTAGCTGGGGCTGTTTTACTTGAGCTGCTCTTTACCTTGATTACTAGGGCTGTTTTGCCTTGGGGCTGCTCTTACCCTTGTTAGCTGAGGCTGTTGGCATTGGGGGCTACTGTCATAAAAACCTGTTGCTGCCACTATCAATTAATGTTGGGGCCTACCTTGTGAAGTGAGGGTTGTTGATATGCTTTTGGTAGATGGGCTTTGTTGTTACTACCTCCTTCCCATATTCTCTAACACTTCTTCCCTCTCTACCCCTTCACAAATTCTGATGTTGATTAAAGGTGGAAATACTCCCTCTTCTTTTGATGTGGTACCAATACCAATGGAAATGTTATATAGGTGACTTGGGTTTGAACACCAAGCATCCAAATGATTGACGGAAGCCTATGGGCCATATGAAGATGGCTCGATTTAATTGCCAGCCGGGTTAAAATAGTGTTACCTTCTCGGATGAAGATATGCTAAGCTTATATAGAGTTCGTCTTCTCTCCTCCTACAGGTTGCGGGTGGATATATTGCTGATCTTAAAGGGCGTCTCTTTTCTTCTTTTATGAAAATAGTTGTCTTCGAGAAAATAATTCCTACGGGAATACAAATTTGCCTTCGAGAAAATAATTCCTACGGGAATACAAATGTTGCCTTCGAGAAATTAATTCCTACGGGAATGAAATGTTGCCTTCGAGAAATAATTCCTACGGGAATGAAATGTTGCCTTCGAGATATAATTCCTACGGGAATGAAATGTTGCCTTCGGGAATGTGACAAGGGATAAAATCGGATGGCCTATGAGTTTTACTCTAGGGCAACCCGCACGACGGACGGTCTGGGAGGGCAACCCGTGCGAAACTAATAGAACTACGTGGGTCTGAGGCCGTATGCAGGATGATACGGAGTACGTAGGCGGTGGTCGCGGGAAGACCGCCTCGGCCCAATAAGAGTCCAGATATCCCCTCCGTTATAAATATATTATGTTTGTTTGTTAGTAGGGGTTGGATTCTGTTCGTGGTTCTAACAACTTGTCCTTGGCACAGGTGACAGGTGCGGATGAGTGACAGCACCTATGTGTGGATGAAGCCACGGAGCAAGCTGCGTCAGGTATAAGTTTGTTAAGCCGCATCTCCTTTTGTTGTGCCCTATCCTAGGGTATATAGATATATATAATGGCAATATATATATGTTGGTGTTCCGAGACGTGCAAAATATTGGGAGTAGATGCTAGTCAAATGGAATTTTATATAGGCGGTCCGAGACGTGCACTACCCAGGCCCTTATAAATATGTGTGTGTGTGTAATGTGTATATATATATACATATACATATATAAGCTTATATATATAAAAACACATGAGTAAGATGCCCTGTTCCAAAACCAACTTCAGCGATGAAACCAGGGCGGAGAAACCGTGGGCGAAAACCATGGGCGAGCTCGTGGGGGCACGGGATTGGGCCTCGTCGGCTACATAGGGAGGCTTCTTCTCCTCTTCCAGGAGCGGGGGTGGACGGTAAGAACTTCTCTCCCCCTCCTGTCCTCCTCCTCGAAGCTCTGTCATGGTGAGGGTTTCCGGCAAGACGGGCGGCGCGGGAAACCGCCCCCTTCCTCATGGTTCTTCCTCCTCACAACAAGAGGTTAAGGTTCGAGATCTCCTACTTCTCCAACCTCTTCTCCTCTCTTGACCAAGCTCTGTTGATTCGTCTTGGTTAATTGATATTTGGCGAGTTATTGGGCTGCGATGGAAGGCAGCATGGAAGGTCTCCTCTCCTCCATCTCTCCCTCCTACTATTTCCTCTGCTCTCCTCTTCTCCTTCCTCCTTCCCCCCTCATCTTATTATGACCAATAACATTTGTAAGACACACGCCTCTCCCTTATGTGCTTCCTCTGCTCAACAAGGAGCAGCACCCAAACCAACGAGGAAAGGAGCAGCCCCATTTCAACAAACCTGCAGTCCAACTCAACAAGGAGCAGCCCCCAAACCAATACAAAAAGGCAGCCCCATTATCAGCAAGGAGCAGCCCCCAAATCACAAGGAGCAGCCCCCAAACTAACAAGGAAAGGAGCAGCCCCAAAACCACCAACCTGCAGTTCAACTCTACAAGGAGCAGCCCCCAAACCAACAAGGAAAGGAGCAGCCCAAAGTAACAACAAAAGAGGCAACTCCAAATCAACAAGGAAAGAGAGCAGCCCCACAAATCAGCTCACAAGGTAGCCCTCATTATCAGCAACCTGCAGCCCAACTTTACAAGGAGCAGCCCCCAAACCAACAAGGAAAGGAGCAGCCCAAAGTAACAACAAAAGAGGCAACTCCAAATCAACAAGGAAAGAGAGCAGCCCCACAAATCAGCTCACAAGGTAGCCCTCATTATCAGCAACCTGCAGTCCAACTTTACAAGGAGCAGCCCCCAAACCAACAAGGAAAGAAGCAGCCCAAAGTAACAACAAAAGAGGCAACTCCAAATCAACAAGAAAAGAGAGCAGCCCAAAGCAACAACAAAAGAGGCAACTCCAAATCAACAAGGAAAGAGAGCAGCCCCACAAATCAGCTCACAAGGTAGCCCTCATTATCAGCAACCTGCAGTCCAACTTTACAAGGAGCAGCCCCCAAACCAACAAGGAAAGGAGCAGCCCAAAGTAACAACAAAAGAGGCAACTCCAAATCAACAAGAAAAGAGAGCAGCCCAAAGCAACAACAAAAGAGGCAACTCCAAATCAACAAGGAAAGAGAGCAGCCCCACAAATCAGCTCACAAGGTAGCCCTCATTATCAGCAACCTGCAGTCCAACTTTACAAGGAGCAGCCCCCAAACCAACAAGGAAAGGAGCAGCCCAAAGTAACAACAAAAGAGGCAACTCCAAATCAACAAGAAAAGAGAGCAGCCCAAAGCAACAACAAAAGAGGCAACTCCAAATCAACAAGGAAAGAGAGCAGCCCCACAAATCAGCTCACAAGGTAGCCCTCATTATCAGCAACCTGCAGTCCAACTTTACAAGGAGCAGCCCCCAAACCAACAAGGAAAGGAGCAGCCCAAAGTAACAACAGAAGAGGCAACTCCAAATCAACAAGGAAAGAGAGCAGCCCCACAAATGAGAAGGACAGTAGCAGTTCAATACTAGCAGCCCCCTCCAATTAAACATGAAAATAAGGTAGCCCAACCAAACAATGATATGAGAAGCAGCCCAATTTAGTCTAAGAAATGTATAAGCAGCCCCCATCCTAGACAAGAAGTGTATAAGCCGCCCCCATCTAATAAAGATAAGAAACAGCCCCAAAACAACAACCTGCAGTCCAACTCAACAAGGAGCAGCCCCCAATTAACAGCTCCCAAGAATACAATAAAAGAGGCAACTCCAAATCAACAAGGAAAGGAGCAGCCCCACATCACCCTACCAAAACAGGATTCCAGAATTCACTAGCGTAATCCCAATGTCTACAACTAGGAAAACTGCCGGTGCAACCTCAATTAATCTGATACCAAATACTAGGTAGACTGCTAGCATAACTCCAAACTTAAGTTAACAAAAGCTGGGAAACTACTTGCATAAACTCTAATTAATCGGTTAACGAAAGCTGGGAGAAACACAAGTATAAATCCCCATAATCAGTTAACAAAAGCTGAAAGGAACACCAACATAAATCTCCCTAATTAGCAAACAAGAAAGCTGAGAAACTAAGTGCATAAACCCCATAACCAGTGAACAAAAGCTGGGAGAAATTCCAACTAACCCCCCCCCCCCACTCAGCATAAACCAAAATTTGATACAATACCAGAATTGGCTAATACCCAACAAGGATCAGTTAGCATAAATCAAACAAACCTCGATAGCATAAGTTTGGAGAAAACTGCCAACAGTTAGGAGAAATCTGCCAGGAATACTAGGAAGAATGCTAGCAAAAGCCCCAAAATTTGTTAACAAAAACTAGGAGAAATCTGCCAACGTACTAGGAAAAACTGCCAGCAAAGATTATCCTAAAATTTGTTAACAAAACTAGGAGGAATCTACCAACAGAACTAGGAAAACTGCTAGCAAAAGTTCTCAAAAATGGGTAGAGCAACATAATAAGATGAGGGGGGAAGGAGGAAGGAGAAGAGGAGAGCAGAGGAAATAGTAGGAGGGAGAGATGGAGGAGAGGAGACCTTCCATGCTGCCTTCCATCGCAGCCCAATAACTCGCCAAATATCAATTAACCAAGACGAATCAACAGAGCTTGGTCAAGAGAGGAGAAGAGGTTGGAGAAGTAGGAGATCTCGAACCTTAACCTCTTGTTGTGAGGAGGAAGAACCATGAGGAAGGGGGCGGTTTCCCGCGCCGCCCGTCTTGCCGGAAACCCTCACCATGACAGAGCTTCGAGGAGGAGGAGAGGAGGGGGAGAGAAGTTCTTACCGTCCACCACCGCTCCTGGAAGAGGAGAAGAAGCCTCCCTATGTAGCCGACGAGGCCCAATCCCGTGCCCCCACGAGCTCGCCCATGGTTTTCGCCCACGGTTTCTCCGCCCTGGTTTCATCGCTGAAGTTGGTTTTGGAACAGGGCATCTTACTCATGTGTTTTTATATATATAAGCTTATATATGTATATGTATATATATATATATACACATTACACACACACACATATTTATACACGTTTATATATCAAAGCATGCAAAGTGCTCGCGAAAAAAATAATGCACAAAGGGTGTCGCTGTGTTCGTAATGATCATATGAAGTTAACGAAATTATTTGAAGTTGATTCCGAGTCCGTTATTCATAATTACTCGCTCAAACCAGTACGCAACTCAAAATAGATTATTTCGGCCACCTTTCGCAAATCTCATCGAATTTGAACGAAACGAATTGCATTGTGCTAGAATTGATCACGCGAGTCTGTTGCAACTGACTAGGGTGAAATTAGGGCTTGTTTACCCAATATTCTAAAATGGCGTCGTTGCGGCGCTCGGTATTACTCAAAATAGTCGTTTTCTCCAAACGACCTCGGATCGGAACGAAACGAATTCCGTTGCACTCATTTTGACCATACGAGTCTAACGTAACTGACGGAAGTTGATTCGGAGCACGTATGCTTTGTATTCTAAAATCGTGTCGTCGTGACGCGCTACGATACTCAAAATAGTCATATTCTGCATATGACCTCGGATCGAAACGAAACGAGTTCCGTTGCACTCGTATCAACTATACGAGTCTAATGCAACTGACGGAAGTCGATTCGGAGCACGTATGCTCCATATTCTAAAATTGCATCGTCGTGACGCGCTACTATACTCAAAACGGCCACTTTCACTAAATGACCTCGGATTGGAACGAAACGAATTCCAATGCAATCGTATCGACCATACGAGTCTAACGCAACTGACCGGAGTTGGTTCGGAGCACGTATGCTCAATAAACAACTTTGACGTCGTGGCGAAGCACGATGCTACCCAAAACAGTCATTTCTCTAAATGACTACCTCTATGTGGTGAAGGTCGGGTCGTGATTGCCTGATGACCCGGCCTAGATTCCTCCAAGGGTTCAACTGAACCGGCTAGACCCCTTTTTCGAAGTCGGGATGTTACAATCCAATAAAACAAAGAAAATTTTCGTCCCCGAAAATATGAGTGGGTCATGGAGATTCAAAACAGGACGTATTGCAGACCACTAGAGGTGTCGAATGATCCCAAATTTTAAGGGTCTCTAGGTTTGGTTTACCTAACGAGCTATGTAGACGGCTCCCGCCGTGTACTATACAAGTGGCTTACGTGAACTACGGGGTAGCTTGAACGATTCAAATTGATCTAATCGTGAGAAACAAGAAACCCTTCATCGCTTGACACCCCTCCCGTGAACCGAGCTTAACGGGAGACGAAGGCAACTCGACACCTTCCCGGGAGCCGAGCTCAGCTGGAAGTGGGGACTACTCGACACCTTCCAAAGAGCCAAGCTTGACTGGAAGTGGAGGCAACTCAGCACCTTCCAAGGTTTGCATATCTGAAACGCAACGTTTATGAGTTGTGTCCGAAAGGCACATAGTAAAAATCCCTCCACATATAGCTAATTCTCTCACAGGGTTACGTGTTAGTGGAACATATAAAAGTTATAACTTGCATAAACTTTTGTAAAACCCATCAACATATAACTGACTCCCATGCGAAGGTTAAATGTTGACGGAACAGATGAAAATTGTAAATAAGTAGAGTAAATCCATGAACATATAACCAACTCCCATACGAAGGTTACATGTTAATGGTACAGATAAAATTGCAAATAAGCAGTAACAATCCATAAACATATAACCAACTCCCATACGAAGGTTATATGTTAATGGTATATGCAGATATGTATGTTTTGATGCAACTGATGCATATGCAAATATGTATGTTTTGATGCATATGCAAGCCATGCATAACGAGTACTCACGACTCAATCACAACACACAATGTTGAAACAGTTTGACCGCTTTTCTTTCAGCAGGGTTGCGACCCCCGCGGGCCTCACCGATGTGGCCGTCGGTGACAGTGGCCGGTCCTGCCACTTCTGGGTGTGGACGTACCGCACTACCTAGGCCCTAATGTACAACCCAGTGTACTCTTGGATGTGAGCAACATCCGTCAATTACAAAATTCGGCTATCCAGCAGAGGGACCCTGCGGGGAAATAATAAATAACCTCCCGGGGTTCACACACTCCCTAGTACCTCATGAGTCGTCAATCTTCCCATTCCTGCATGAAAGGTCCTTGGGCACGACTGACCCGCCACGGTAATCACATATATTGTTTTACCAGTTTGCTCTTTACGTCGAAATATTTTGACCGCTTCTTTTTGCAGGGTAGCGAACCCCGCGGGCCTCACCGATGTGGCCGTCGGTGACAGTGGCCGGTCCTGCCACTTCTGGGTGTGGATGTATCGCACTACCCAGGCCCCAGCGTACAACCCCGTGTACCCTCGGACGTAGGAGACATCCGGCAATAACTGAATTTGGCCAACCAGCGGAGGGACCCAGCGGGGCATATAAGATACAACCGAGCTCCCGGGGTGCACACCTCCCTGTCGCCTAGAGTCGTCAACCTTCCCGCACCGGTACGTACGGTCTACGGGCATGACCGACCCGCCACTTTTCCCAATGCAAGCAATTTTTCAACAAAAGCAATAAACATAGGTGACCATCACATTTGGGTCCTTAGTGGCTTACCCTTTTTAACGAGGCTTCCCGGCTGGCTGAGTATGCAACCATCGCAAGTCCTGCGAATGCTAACAATGTACTTTTTAGGATGGTTTATATACAAGCTTTTATAAATTTGCCACAAGTTTACTTCAATCCAGTACGTCGTCTCGGTAATCATTTCCTGAAATATTAGCGTTATTGAAAAGACTAACATTTTATCATAGTTCTTTTACGATTGCATGACTTTATTTTCAACAGATCGTCAAATCGATCAGGTCAAAGCATACTTCATATCTGCAATCGTTAGGGCAATTCTCCATATACACGCAAAATTTCATTTAGTTAGCTTACCTTAAATGAAATTTTGAAAACGAGATTTTTAATCCCAATAAAACAAAGAGGCTTAAACCTGGGATTAGAAACTAGTAGTGAAGTTCTTATATTGAACACAAAATTCCATTTGACTAGTTCACCTTGAATGGAATTTTGAAAACGAGCATCTACTCCCAATAAAACAAAGAGGCTTAAACCCAGAGTTCAAAATTTGAAATGATCATTTGTAGGGTTTAAAGTGAGAGTTTTATGGAAATAAGATAGATGATTGTTCGAGATCAGATGTAGTAAAAGACATTTAAGTGTTGATCTGAGTTATAAAAATATTTTGCACGACTAAAACTGAATTTGATAAGTTCGAGTGAAAATGTTCATATATATGCTAAGTTTGTTGCCAACTTTTATCTTTAAGGTCCACCACCGCTTCCGCTGCAGTGGTTCGTCCCGAACCATGCTACAGCGATTAGCGGAGCAATAAGTGTTTCTGTGATCACGAATAGGTCGACAAGATCGGTTGCGCTCTGATCCATTTGTAAGACCCCCCCCCTCCCAAATCTATAAGATTTGTACTTGTGTTTCTCCCAACTTTTATCTTTAAGGTAACGAAAGCTGGGAGAAACGAAAGCTGGGAGAAACACAAGTATAAATCCCCATAATCAGTTAACAAAAGCTGAAAGGAACACCAACATAAATCTCCCTAATTAGCCGACAAGAAAGCTGAGAAACTAAGTGCATAAACCCCATAACCAGTGAATGAAAGCTGGGAGAAATTCCAACTAAATCCCCCCCCCCCCACTCAGCCTAAACCAAACAGCCCCCCCTTCAAACAGCATTATTAAAACAAACTTCCCAAACAGTACAGATAGAGCAGCCCCCCCCCCCCCCCCATGATAACTGCTATAATAATCAAGGATGAAGCCACAAAAATGCTAGCATATTAACCAACTAAAGCCCCCATAATGATCCAAGAAATTGCCAACAGAAATTCAAGCACATGGCAGCCCCCTATAAAGATCCAAACAAATTTGCCAACAGGAATTCAAAAGCAGCCCCCTATCCTGGCAAACAACTTAGGAAAGCAAACCTGCCGCAAGATTCAACATAAATATGTTAGCGGTAAGGCCCCTCCCCAACTTAATAATCAATTAGGAAACAACAACTGCTGCAGTAATCGATTTAGGAAGCAAAACCGTTGCAGAAATTTGGCGAAAACTGCTAGCAAAAGTGCCTCCAAACCTGATAATCAACTTGGGAAGCAAGGAACTACTAGAATAAATTCCCCAACAAGGCAGAAAAAGGAAAACACAGCTGCCAACAACCCATAATCAGGAACACAACCAAAAGAGGAGCAGGATGAAGTAAAAGAAACGAGGGGGAAGGAGAAGGAAGAAGAGTTTTCTTGCCATACATTGCCGTGAGCTCCCCTTGCCGTGAAACCCTCTGCCAGAACAGAGCTTCGGATCTCATTTCTATTGAAAATTTGGAATGAGGGAACTGGTAATAAATTTTTAATCGATTAAGTGAACCTAAATTGATCTTTAAGAAGTTCTCATCTCTTAAGTAAGTTATTATCTCTCATTCTTGTTTTAAAAAATATATACTTATCATTATCTGGAATGTTTGAGGCCTCCTCATGGGTTGCTGGAATTTTCTCCCAAGAGCCATGAGTCTCATCCCTATTTCAGCTAATTAAGTCATTAATGGGAAGATGAAACTCTATGAGAGGGTAGAAACCTGCCCAGAGAAAAGAGAGAGAGAGAGAGAGAGAGAGAGAGAGAGAGAATTAACTCTGGATTGCATCTTAGATCTGATTTCCAGTGCAGATTGCCGTGAAACCTCCGCTGTGACTTAGCTTCGAGGAGGAAGAGGAGAAGGGAGAGGCGTGTGACTGATACCTCGATAGCATAAGTTTGGAGAAAACTGCCAACAGTTAGGAGAAATCTGCCAGGAATACTAGGAAGAATGCTAGCAAAAGCCCCAAAATTTGTTAACAAAAACTAGGAGAAATCTGCCAACGTACTAGGAAAAACTGCCAGCAAAAATTATCCTAAAATTTGTTAACAAAACTAGGAGGAATCTACCAACAGAACTAGGAAAACTGCTAGCAAAAGTTCTCAAAAATGGGTAGAGCAACATAATAAGATGAGGGGGGAAGGAGGAAGGAGAAGAGGAGAGCAGAGGAAATAGTAGGAGGGAGAGATGGAGGAGAGGAGACCTTCCATGCTGCCTTCCATCGCAGCCCAATAACTCGCCAAATATCAATTAACCAAGACGAATCAACAGAGCTTGGTCAAGAGAGGAGAAGAGGTTGGAGAAGTAGGAGATCTCGAACCTTAACCTCTTGTTGTGAGGAGGAAGAACCATGAGGAAGGGGGCGGTTTCCCGCGCCGCCCGTCTTGCCGGAAACCCTCACCATGACAGAGCTTCGAGGAGGGGGAGAGGAGGGGGAGAGAAGAGGGCGAGCCATGACCTTGTCGTGAGCTCCCCTTGCCGTGAAACCCTCTGCCAGAACAGAGCTTCGGGGAGGGGAAGAGGAGGAGGAAGACGAACTCTATATAAGCTTAGCATATCTTCATCCGAGAAGGTAACACTATTTTAACCCGGCTGGCAATTAAATCGAGCCATCTTCATATGGCCCATAGGCTCCCGTCAATCATTTGGATGCTTGGTGTTCAAACCCAAGTCACCTATATAACATTTCCATTGGTATTGGTACCACATCAAAAGAAGAGGGAGTATTTCCACCTTTAATCATCATCAGAATTTGTGAAGGGGTAGAGAGGGAAGAAGTGTTAGAGAATATGGGAAGGAGGTAGTAACAACAAAGCCCATCTACCAAAAGCATATCAACAACCCTCACTTCACAAGGTAGGCCCCAACATTAATTGATAGTGGCAGCAACAGGTTTTTATGACAGTAGCCCCCAATGCCAACAGCCTCAGCTAACAAGGGTAAGAGCAGCCCCAAGGCAAAACAGCCCTAGTAATCAAGGTAAAGAGCAGCTCAAGTAAAACAGCCCCAGCTAGCAAAACAGCCACAAACAAACAGCCCCCAACAAAACAGCTCACAAGGCAGCCCCCTATTATCACAACAAGGAGCAGCACCCAAACCAACAAGGAAAGGAGCAGCCCCAAAATGCAATACTAAAAGGCAGCCCCCAAATGCAATACTAAAAGGCAGCCCCCAAATGCAATACTAAAAGGCAGCCCCCAAATGCAATACTAAAAGGCAGCCCCCAAATGCAATACTAAATGGCAGCCCCCAAATGCAATACTAAAAGGCAGCCCCCAAATGCAATACTAAAAGGCAGCCCCCAAATGCAATACTAAAAGGCAGCCCCCAAATGCAATACTAAAAGGCAGCCCCCAAATGCAATACTAAAAGGCAGCCCCATTATCAGCAAGGAGCAGCACCCAAACCAACAAGGAAAGGAGCAGCCCAAAGCAACAACAAAAGAGGCAACTCCAAATCAACAAGGAAAGGAGCAGCCCAAAGCAACAACAAAAGAGGCAACTCCAAATCAACAAGGAAAGGAGCAGCCCAAAGCAACAACAAAAGAGGCAACTCCAAATCAACAAGGAAAGAGAGCAGCCCCACAAATCAGCTCACAAGGTAGCCCTCATTATCAGCAACCTGCAGTCCAACTTAACAAGGAGCAGCCCCAAAACCAACAAGGAAAGGAGCAGCCCCAAAACAGATTATATAATAGGAAAGTAAAGAGCAGCCCCCATTTTTAAATCTAAAAGTTCCTAGCCGATCAAGCATAGGAGCCCCAAGATAAAATCTAGAAGCTCCTAGCTGATCAAGCATAGCAGCTCCCCCATTGACAGCTCCCAAGGCAGCTCCCAATTCAATCAATAAGGCATAACAACAGCCCCCTCCTTAAGAGCATATATATGTATAACTATGTGTATATATGTATATATTAAAGCTTGCACAAACAGAGGAAGAGTGTGAGGGAGAGAGATATGGTTGGTGAGAGGAAGAGGAGGTCCTTTCTTGAAGAGGAAGAAAACCCAAAACCCCTAAACCAGAGCACCATCAACTTTCCATTCTCATGATAACCCAAGATGAAGAGTAAACGAAAATAGAGCAGGTTTAGAGTCTACCGTTTGCCGGAGGAGGAAGAGATGGAGCTCCCTCAATCGGATACCCAACCAGATGAAGATAGGCTCAAGTAAGAGGCGGAGAAGGAGTCGGAGTCTCCCTTGTCGTGCCCCGATTTCTTGCATCGATCCCTAATCCGGCAGAGTTTCGAAGAGGAGGGAGAGGGGGGAAAGTTGGATTGTAACATCCCGACTTTGAAAAAGGGGCCTAGCCGGTTCAGTTGAACCCTTGGAGGAATCTAGGCAGGGTCATCAGGCAATCACGACCCGACCTTCACCACATAGAGGTGGTCATTTAGAGAAATGACTGTTTTGGGTAGCATCGTGCTTCGTCACGACGTCAAAGTTATTTATTGAACATACGTAATCTGAATCGACTTCCGTCAGTTACGTTAGACTCGTATAGTTGACACGAGTGCAACGGAACTCGTTTCGTTTCAATCAGAGGTCATTTGGTGAGAGTGACCGTTTTGAGTATCGCAGCGCGTCACGACAACGCAGTTTTAGAATATGGAGCATACGTGCTCCGAATCGACTTCCGTCAGTTACGTTAGACTCGTATAGTTGACACGAGTGCAACGGAACTCGTTTCGTTTCAATCAGAGGTCATTTGGTGAAAGTGACCGTTTTGAGTATCGCAGCGCGTCACGACAACGCAGTTTTAGAATATGGAGCATACGTGCTCCGAATCGACTTCCGTCAGTTACGTTAGACTCGTATAGTTGACACGAGTGCAACGGAACTCGTTTCGTTTCAATCAGAGGTCATTTGGTGAAAGTGACCGTTTTGAGTATCGCAGCGCGTCACGACGACGCAGTTTTAGAATATGGAGCATACGTGCTCCGAATCGACTTCCGTCAGTTACGTTAGACTCGTATAGTTGACACGAGTGCAACGGAACTCGTTTCGTTTCGATCAGAGGTCATTTGGTAAAAGTGACCGTTTTGAGTATCGCAGCGCGTCACGACGACGCAGTTTTAGAATATGGAGCATGCGTGCCCCGAATCGATTTCCGTCAGTTGCTTTAGACTCGTATAGTTGATACGAGTGCAACGGAACTCGTTTCATTTCGATCCGAGGTCGTTTAAAGAAAACCACTATTTTGAGTAACGTCGAGCGCGACAACAACGCCAGTTTAAAAAATTGGGCGAACGGACTCGGAATCAACTTCAAATAATTTCGTTAACTTCACGTGATTGTTACGAACACAGCGACACCCTTTGTGCATTGTTTTTCGCGAGCACTTTGCATGCTTTGATATATATAAACGTGTATAAATATGTGTGTGGGTGTGTGTAAGGTGTGTATATATATACATATACATATATAAGCTTAGATATATAAAACAAAACAGTGAGATGCCCTGTTCCAAAACCGACTTCAGCGATGAAACCAGGGCGGAGAAACCGTGGGCGAAAACCATGGGCGAGCTCGCTGGGGGCATCGGATTGGTCGACCATGGCTATACAAGGGCTGGGCGGCAAGGTCACCACACGCTCTTCCTCCTCCTCTTCCCCTCCCCGAAGCTCTGTCCTGGCAGAGGGTTTCACGGCAAGGGGAGCTCACGACAAGGTCATGGCTCGCCCTCCTCTCTCCCTCTCCCTCCTCTTCGAAACTCTGCCGGATTAGGGATCGATGCAAGAAATCGGGGCACGACAAGGGAGACTCCGACTCCTTCTCCGCCTCTTACTTGAGCCTATCTTCATCTGGTTGGGTATCCGATTGAGGGAGCTCCATCTCTTCCTCCTCCGGCAAACGGTAGACTCTAAACCTGCTCTATTTTCGTTTACTCTTCATCTTGGGATATCATGAGAATGGAAAGTTGATGGTGCTCTGGTTTAGGGGTTTTGGGTTTTCTTCCTCTTCAAGGAAGGGCCTCCTCTTCCTCTCACCAACCATATCTCTCTCCCTCACACTCTTCCTCTGTTTGTGCAAGCTTTAATATATACATATATACACATAGTTATACATATATATGCTCTTAAGGAGGGGGCTGTTGTTATGCCTTATTGATTGAATTGGGGGCTGCCTTGGGAGCTGTCAATGGGGGAGCTGCTATGCTTGATCAGCTAGGAGCTTCTAGATTTTATCTTGGGGCTCCTATGCTTGATCGGCTAGGAACTTTTAGATTTAAAAATGGGGGCTGCTCTTTACTTTCCTATTATATAATCTGTTTTGGGGCTGCTCCTTTCCTTGTTGGTTTTGGGGCTGCTCCTTGTTGAGTTGGACTGCAGGTTTGTTGAAATGGGGCTGCTCCTTTCCTTGTTGGTTTGGGTGCTGCTCCTTGTTGAGTTGAACTGCAGGTTGGTGGTTTTGGGGCTGCTCCTTTCCTTGTTAGTTTGGGGGCTGCTCCTTGTGATTTGGGGGCTGCTCCTTGCTGATAATGGGGCTGCCTTTTAGTATTGCATTTGGGGGCTGCCTTTTAGTATTGCATTTGGGGGCTGCCTTTTAGTATTGCATTTGGGGGCTGCCTTTTAGTATTGCATTTGGGGGCTGCCTTTTAGTATTGCATTTGGGGGCTGCCTTTTAGTATTGCATTTGGGGGCTGCCTTTTAGTATTGCATTTGGGGGCTGCCTTTTTGTATTGCAATTGGGGGCTGCTCCTTGTTGAGTTGGACTGCAGGTTTGTTGAAATGGGGCTGCTCCTTTCCTTGTTGGTTTGGGTGCTGCTCCTTGTTGAGTTGGACTGCAGGTTTGTTGAAATGGGGCTGCTCCTTTCCTTGTTGGTTTGGGGGCTGCTCCTTGTTGAGTTGGACTGCAGGTTTGTTGAAATGGGGCTGCTCCTTTCCTTGTTGGTTTGGGTGCTGCTCCTTGTTGAGTTGAACTGCAGGTTGGTGGTTTTGGGGCTGCTCCTTTCCTTGTTAGTTTGGGGGCTGCTCCTTGTGATTTGGGGGCTGCTCCTTGCTGATAATGGGGCTGCCTTTTAGTATTGCATTTGGGGGCTGCCTTTTAGTATTGCATTTGGGGGCTGCCTTTTAGTATTGCATTTGGGGGCTGCCTTTTAGTATTGCATTTGGGGGCTGCCTTTTAGTGTTGCATTTGGGGGCTGCCTTTTTGTATTGCAATTGGGGGCTGCTCCTTGTTGAGTTGGACTGCAGGTTTGTTGAAATGGGGCTGCTCCTTTCCTTGTTGGTTTGGGTGCTGCTCCTTGTTGAGTTGGACTGCAGGTTTGTTGAAATGGGGCTGCTCCTTTCCTTGTTGGTTTGGGTGCTGCTCCTTGTTGAGTTGGACTGCAGGTTTGTTGAAATGGGGCTGCTCCTTTCCTTGTTGGTTTGGGGGCTGCTCCTTGTTGAGTTGGACTGCAGGTTTGTTAAAGTGGGGCTGCTCCTTTCCTTGTTGGTTTGGGTGCTGCTCCTTGTTGAGTTGAACTGCAGGTTGGTGGTTTTGGGGCTGCTCCTTTCCTTGTTAGTTTGGGGGCTGCTCCTTGTGATTTGGGGGCTGCTCCTTGCTGATAATGGGGCTGCCTTTTAGTATTGCATTTGGGGGCTGCCTTTTAGTATTGCATTTGAGGGCTGCCTTTTAGTATTGCATTTGGGGGCTGCCTTTTAGTATTGCATTTGGGGGATGCCTTTTAGTATTGCATTTGGGGGCTGCCTTTTTGTATTGCAATTGGGGGCTGCTCCTTGTTGAGTTGGACTGCAGGTTTGTTGAAATGGGGCTGCTCCTTTCCTTGTTGGTTTGGGGGCTGCTCCTTGTTGAGTTGGACTGCAGGTTTGTTGAAATGGGGCTGCTCCTTTCCTCGTTGGTTTGGGTGCTGCTCCTTGTTGAGTTGGGCTGCAGGTTTGTGCTTTGGGTTGCTCCTTTCCTTGTTGGGTTTTGGGGGCTGCTCCTTGTTAGTTTGGGGGCTGCTCCTTATTAGTTTGGGGGCTGCTCCTTGTTGTGATAATAGGGGGCTGCCTTGTGAGCTGTTAATGGGGGCTGCCTTATGAGCTTATTAGTTTGGGGGCTGCTCCTTGTTGTGATAATAGGGGGCTGCCTTGTGAGCTGTTAATGGGGGCTGCCTTATGAGTTGAGTTGCTGGGGGCTGCACCTGTTGCCATGGTCTGCATGTTGTTGTGCTGCTTGGGTGATGTTATTTGGCTTTAGGTAGCATAATTTTCGACCCTTATATATTAATCTTGGGGCTGCTATATATTGATCAGTTGGGGGTTGATGTTTACACTCAAACATTGGGCTGCTGTCCTTTGTTTATTGGAGGCTGCCTCTTTGTTTCTTTTGCTTTGGGCTGCCCTTTACTTGTTCTCCTGGGGGCCGTTTGCTTTGGGCTGCCCTTTACTTGTTCTCCTGGGGGCCGTTTCTTTGGGCTGCTCTTTACATGTTCTCCTAGGGCTGTTGGTTGTGGCTGCCCTCTTTACTTGCTTTACCTGGGGCTGTTGGTTGTGGCTGCCCTTTTGCTTGCTTTACCTAGGGCTGTTGGTTGTGGCTGCCCTTTTGCTTGCTTTACCTAGGGCTGTTGGTTGTGGCTGCCCTTTTGCTTGCTTTACCTAGGGCTGTTGGTTGTGGCTGCCCTTTGCTTGTGTTACCTGGGGGGGGGGGGGGGGGGGGGGGGCTGTTTTGTTGGGGGCTGTTTGTTTGTGGCTGTTTTGCTAGCTGGGGCTGTTTTACTTGAGCTGCTCTTTACCTTGATTACTAGGGCTGTTTTGCCTTGGGGCTGCTCTTACCCTTGTTAGCTGAGGCTGTTGGCATTGGGGGCTACTGTCATAAAAACCTGTTGCTGCCACTATCAATTAATGTTGGGGCCTACCTTGTGAAGTGAGGGTTGTTGATATGCTTTTGGTAGATGGGCTTTGTTGTTACTACCTCCTTCCCATATTCTCTAACACTTCTTCCCTCTCTACCCCTTCACAAATTCTGATGTTGATTAAAGGTGGAAATACTCCCTCTTCTTTTGATGTGGTACCAATACCAATGGAAATGTTATATAGGTGACTTGGGTTTGAACACCAAGCATCCAAATGATTGACGGGAGCCTATGGGCCATCTTCATCCGAGAAGGTAACACTATCTTCATATGGCCCATAGGCTCCCGTCAATCATTTGGATGCTTGGTGTTCAAACCCAAGTCACCTATATAACATTTCCATTGGTATTGGTACCACATCAAAAGAAGGGGGAGTATTTCCACCTTTAATCAACATCAGAATTTGTGAAGGGGTAGAGAGGGAAGAAGTGTTAGAGAATATGGGAAGGAGGTAGTAACAACAAAGCCCATCTACCAAAAGCATATCAACAACCCTCACTTCACAAGGTAGGCCCCAACATTAATTGATAGTGGCAGCAACAGGTTTTTATGACAGTAGCCCCCAATGCCAACAGCCTCAGCTAACAAGGGTAAGAGCAGCCCCAAGGCAAAACAGCCCTAGTAATCAAGGTAAAGAGCAGCTCAAGTAAAACAGCCCCAGCTAGCAAAACAGCCACAAACAAACAGCCCCCCCCCCCCAGGTAACACAAGCAAAGGGCAGCCACAACCAACAGCCCTAGGTAAAGCAAGCAAAAGGGCAGCCACAACCAACAGCCCTAGGTAAAGCAAGCAAAAGGGCAGCCACAACCAACAGCCCTAGGTAAAGCAAGCAAAAGGGCAGCCACAACCAACAGCCCCAGGTAAAGCAAGTAAAGAGGGCAGCCACAACCAACAGCCCTAGGAGAACATGTAAAGAGCAGCCCAAAGAAACGGCCCCCAGGAGAACAAGTAAAGGGCAGCCCAAAGCAAACGGCCCCCAGGAGAACAAGTAAAGGGCAGCCCAAAGCAAAAGAAACAAAGAGGCAGCCTCCAATAAACAAAGGACAGCAGCCCAATGTTTGAGTGTAAACATCAACCCCCAACTGATCAATATATAGCAGCCCCAAGATTAATATATAAGGGTCGAAAATTATTCTACCTAAAGCCAAATAACATCACCCAAGCAGCACAACAGCATGCAGACCATGGCAACAGGTGCAGCCCCCAGCAACTAAACTCATAAGGCAGCCCCCATTAACAGCTCACAAGGCAGCCCCCTATTATCACAACAAGGAGCAGCCCCCAAACTAATAAGCTCATAAGGCAGCCCCCATTAACAGCTCACAAGGCAACCCCCTATTATCACAACAAGGAGCAGCCCCCAAACTAATAAGGAGCAGCCCCCAAACTAACAAGGAGCAGCCCCCAAAACCCAACAAGGAAAGGAGCAACCCAAAGCACAAACCTGCAGCCCAACTCAACAAGGAGCAGCACCCAAACCAACGAGGAAAGGAGCAGCCCCATTTCAACAAACCTGCAGTCCAACTCAACAAGGAGCAGCCCCCAAACCAACAAGGAAAGGAGCAGCCCCATTTCAACAAACCTGCAGTCCAACTCAACAAGGAGCAGCCCCCAATTGCAATACAAAAAGGCAGCCCCCAAATGCAATACTAAAAGGCAGCCCCCAAATATTTTCCTATGTTGGTGTTCCTTTCAGCTTTTGTTAGGGAGATTTATGTTGGTGTATAAATACCCGTTTCACGGCAAGGTCACCACACGCTCTTCCTCCCTCTTCTTTTGATGTGGTACCAATACCAATGGAAATGTTATATAGGTGACTTGGGTTTGAATACTAGGAAGAATGCTAGCAAAAGTTCTCAAAAATGGGTAGAGCAACATAATAAGATGAGGGGGGAAGGAGGAAGGAGAAGAGGAGAGCAGAGGAAATAGTAGGAGGGAGAGATGGAGGAGAGGAGACCTTCCATGCTGCCTTCCATCGCAGCCCAATAACTCGCCAAATATCAATTAACCAAGACGAATCAATAGAGCTTGGTCAAGAGAGGAGAAGAGGTTGGAGAAGTAGGAGATCTCGAACCTTAACCTCTTGTTGTGAGGAGGAAGAACCATGAGGAAGGGGGCGGTTTCCCGCGCCGCCCGTCTTGCCGGAAACCCTCACCATGACAGAGCTTCGAGGAGGAGGAGAGGAGGGGGAGAGAAGTTCTTACCGTCCACCACCGCTCCTGGAAGAGGAGAAGAAGCCTCCCTATGTAGCCGACGAGGCCCAATCCCGTGCCCCCACGAGCTCGCCCATGGTTTTCGCCCACGGTTTCTCCGCCCTGGTTTCATCGCTGAAGTTGGTTTTGGAACAGGGCATCTTACTCATGTGTTTTTATATTATCCTAAAATTTGTTAACAAAACTAGGAGGAATCTACCAACAGAACTAGGAAAACTGCTAGCAAAAGTTCTCAAAAATGGGTAGAGCAACATAATAAGATGAGGGGGGAAGGAGGAAGTAACAACAAAGCCCATCTACCAAAAGCATATCGACAACCCTCACTTCACAAGGTAGGCCCCAACATTAATTGATAGTGGCAGCAACAGGTTTTTATGACAGTAGCCCCCAATGCCAACAGCCTCAGCTAACAAGGGTAAGAGCAGCCCCAAGGCAAAACAGCCCTAGTAATCAAGGTAAAGAGCAGCTCAAGTAAAACAGCCCCAGCTAGCAAGACAGCCACAAACAAACAGCCCCCAACAAACAAGTAAAGGAGCATCCCAAAGTAACAACAAAAGAGGCAACTCCAAATCAACAAGGAAAGAGAGCAGCCCCAAAACCACCAACCTGCAGTTCAACTCTACAAGGAGCAGCACCCAAACCAACGAGGAAAGGAGCAGCCCCATTTCAACAAACCTGCAGTCCAACTCAACAAGGAGCAGCCCCCAAACCAATACAAAAAGGCAGCCCCATTATCAGCAAGGAGCAACCTCCCTCTGATACAGTTGTAAGACCCCCCCCCCCCCTCCAAAATCGACGGTCCGACCGGGGGATCTTATCGCACACCACCCTTTAGCACGACGCCGAAGCGACTCTGAAGGGTGAAGGCACTAGCTTCTCCAACCCTTTTCCTTGAACACTCCGATGTCACGCCTAGGGGTGGTGTTAAGCGAAAGTCACTACACACCAACAAAGTAAGGAAGCAGTATTTTAGCGGAAGACATTATTAAAGAGTGCGCTTTGTTACCCTTAGCGGAAGACATTACTAAAGAGTGCGCTTTGTTACCCTTAGCGGAAGACATTATTAAAGAGTGCGCTTTGTTACCCTTAGCGGAAGACATTATTAAAGAGTGCGCTTTGTTACCCTTAGCGGAAGATTAAATATCACAGAAACCATAATTTCAAAACCTGTATGAGTAATATTGATTTCGCCGCCGCAATGAATCCTATCCATCAAGGCTTCATTGCATCATATATGTATACCCTGAGATAGGGCACAACAAAAAGGAGATGCGACTTAATAACGTATACCTGATGTAGCCTGCTCTGTGGCCTTATCCACACACAGACGTTGTCACTCATCCGCACCTGTCACCTGTGCCAAAGACAAGTTATTAGAACCACGAACAGAATCCAACCCTTACTAACAAACCTACATAATACAACACTTATATGGGAGGGGGATATCTGGACTTGTATTGGGCCGAGGCGGTCTTCCCACGACCACCGCCTACGTACTCCGTATCATCCTGCATACGGCCTCAGACCCACGTAGTTCTATTAGTTTCGCACGGGTTGCCCTCCCAGACCGTCCATCGTGCGGGTTGCCTTAGAGTAAAACTCATAGGCCATCCGATTTTATCCCTTGTCACATTCCCGAAGGCAGCATTTCATTCCCGTAGGAATTATATCTCGAAGGCAACATTTCATTCCCGTAGGAATTTATTTCTCGAAGGCAACATGTGTATTCCCGTAGGAATTATTTTTCGAAGGCAACATGTGTATTCCCGTAGGAATTATTTCTCGAAGGCAACATTTCATTCTCGTAGGAATTATTTTTCGAAGGCAACATGTGTATTCCCGTAGGAATTATTTTCTCGAAGGCTACTATTTTCATAAGAGAAGAAAAGAGGCGTCCTTTAAGATCAGCAATATATCCACCCGCAACCTGTAGGAGGAGAGAAGACGAACTCTATATAAGCTTAGCATATCTTTATCCGAGAAGGTACCACTATTTTAACCCGGCTGGCAATCAAACCCAACCTGCCCACATAAGGCACAACTGGATTCATGTAGACTTTCGCCAATCACTTGGGTGTTTGGCGATCAAGCCCAAAATACTCGTGAACTTTTATTTCCTTCCTTGGTACCTAAAGTAGCATCGAAGAGTAAGAGAGAAAGCATGAATAAGATGAAGATTGACGAGGTGTATATCATAGTAGACCATGGGTGGTCAACTCCCATAGTCATTCCATTCTCTCACGAATTCGTTACCTCATACAAAACGCCACTTTTATGTATAACCGACTCAACCTCTAATAGTGAAGCTCCTGGAAGAGTAAACCAACAGCCATCCTCCTTTTCAACAAGGAAAGGAGCAGCCCCAAATCCACAAGGAAAGGAGCAGCCCCAAAACAACAAACCTGCAGTCCAACTCAACAAGGAGCAGCCCCAAAACAAGGAAAGGAGCAGCCCCAAATATTATACCTGCAGTCCAACTCAACAAGGAGCAGCCCCAAAATAATGATGAAATCATTGTTGCTTATTACAGTCTATGAACCCATCCTCGAAATTAATTTAGAGAAACTCTGCTCTTACAAGATTGAAACCATCGAGATATCAGGAAGTGCAACCTGATGCCCCCATTAACAGGATAGCGGTCGACCCCCTTTAAATAAAGAAAGCCCCATACAGAAGGTAGAAAAATTAATAGAAATAAGAAGAGGGGAGAGGTAGAATGAAGATGAAGAAGAAGGGGTTGAAGAACTTATGGCATAACTTGCAATCCACCTCTGCCATAATAAAACACCATCATAAACGCTTAGTTGGGTTAGAGTTTATTGAGAACCGAGAAGAAGAGGGGGACTCAATTGACCTCAGACAAGCCACGCAAAACCAGCCCTCTTGATTTCATTGTCGGCAATGGCGTCCATTCGCTCCCCAAGAGATTGATATTTAAGAGGTCCTGATTACCTTAATTTCAGCAACATTGCTAATTCATTTCCCCTACCACCCAACCTCCAGGACAAGTCAAATGTGAAGATCTATATAGAGGTTGCCGCACAAAAATGGAATTCACATAGTTATATCAACAATCTCAATCCATATAGAGGTTGCCGCATAAAAATGGAATTCACATAGTTATATCAACAATCTCAATCCATATAGAGGTTGCCGCATAAAAATGGAACTCGCATGGCCATGCTAACAACCTCGATTCCAAAATAAATAATTTATCAGGAATTTTAAGAGAGAGAGAGAGAGAGATGAGAAAGAGAGAGAGAAATACCCTCAATTTCAAGTTGCCCTTTAAATCCATTTTCATCCTTATCTTGTCGTGAGGAGAAGAAGAAGGGAGAGTGAGAGAGAGAGATATAAATTTCAAATCCATCACTGAAACCTCATGCCAAGCTTGTCACCTTCCAACCTCATCTTCATGCGAATATACTAAACAGCCAACAACGATCCATAGTGGTTGAACTATAATATAATTTATAACGTAGAAAATCATTAGGCATTTGATTATCAACAGTTATGAAGTCCATAAATCCTTTAAGACAAGCTCAAGGATGTGTGGCCTCCAACATGTATATCCATGCCTTTGCAGGTCTTCAAAATAATTGATGGATACTAAAACTGAAATATGATGTCTCATGGTTATAGTTATCGAATTATATTCCCAGCATAATCAATCCGTTATACGGTCTCTCAACTAAATTTCCACACATCCTTGGCATTTATTCCGGACTCTACAATTAAGAGCTTAACATGAGGGGATATAAATGCTGATAATATACAGGAACCAAAATTCATCACCACCCCTAAACTCGGAGCATCAGAAGGTGAATTAAGAGGAGAAGAAGATGGTGAGGGAAAGACAGAGATGTAGGTGGCATACTTCCCAAATCTATTCAATAATGAAATTATAGGAGAGTTAGAGCTACAATATAATCCTGGCAGGGGAAAATAGTATAGCTCAAGGTCAAAAGGCCAAAACACTTTTAGTGGAACCAAGTAAAACTCATTCTTTTAAGAAGTTAAGTTCAAATATTTTGTTAAGGCTCCTCTGGGAAATTGTGTGTGCGTTTAATGAGAAACTTTAATATATGGGCGAAACTATATGGATTATTTCACGCATATAAGTACTATCAATGTCCTCTCATTTAACAATAATCATATTGGAAGGAGTTTTGGAAGATGAGAGTTTACGCTCCTCCCTTTCTCCTTTAATTAGACCAATCACTGAATTTAAATTATGTAGGGAGGATATTCAATTTCTAAAAATAATTTTGATATCAATATATATATGAGCCATCACACTACAAACTCATCCATAATAAGTTTATCCAGTACTCTCCCAGAGCTACTTGATAATCTTGTGTATATATATGTATATATATTAGTGCATATATTTTTGTTTGTTCATGAAATCAACCCCCTTCCATAGTATATCAAGAGAGAAGATAAATCTTAAGATCTGGAGTTGCACGGGCTGAATGGAGTGTTATTTCTAAGCCTTCCTGTATCAATCCTAAAGGTTGAGAAGAGTACTTATGGATGTGGTCGTTTTCCCATATCAGAATACCAAAACAATTCCGATAGAGGAAATATCACCAGCCAGAGAGAGAGAGAGAGAGAGAGAGAGAGAGAGAGAGAGAGAGAGAGAGAGAGAGAGAGAGAGGGGATTCTTCCTTGAAGAGGAAGAAAAACCCAAACCTCTAAACCAGGGCATAATGCATCTTTCCACTCCCATAATAATCCAAGATGATGAATAATGAGATTATAGAAGGCTCAGATATTACCATTGCCGGAGGAGGAAGAGGGAGAGATGAGGGCGAGGGGCAACCTTGCCGTCGAGCTTGACGGAGGAGGTGAGGTGTGTCCCAAGAAT
This sequence comes from Dactylorhiza incarnata, assembly GCA_033032865.1. Classification (NCBI taxonomy): domain Eukaryota; kingdom Viridiplantae; phylum Streptophyta; class Magnoliopsida; order Asparagales; family Orchidaceae; genus Dactylorhiza; species Dactylorhiza incarnata. The sequence continues at coordinate 6,369,544 of JAWHQI010000129.1, read as the reverse complement.
ACCAGACCAGCCCCATTTATAGCCATGCTCGGCCAATCTGGTGCTTCCAGCGATGGTGGAGGTGTGGCTCACCTCCCTTGGAGAGTCTCCTCACCGATGGATCTTCCCCAAGCTTCATCCAGGTGCGAGATCCGCTGCCCCCGGTGAGCTTCTTCTCCCGCCCAAGGTTTCCCGTCCCCTGGTTCGCCTACAGGGTTTCCGCTGGTTTTGTTCTCTCCCTGGTTTTGTTTTAATTTTTGTTATATATATATACATATATAAGTATATAGTTATATACATACATATATTTAGATATATATATTCATAACTCTCCAAATACGCATGAGAAAAATGCGCGAAGTGTGTCTTTGTGTTCGTGTTAGCCATACAGAGCTAACGAAATCATCTGAAGTTAGTTTCGTGTCTGTTTACTCTTAATTATTCACTCAAATCAGTACGCAGCTCAAAATAGGTTATTTCGGCTAACTTCTCAAATCTCATCGAATTTGAACGAAACGAAATGCGTTGCGCTCGTATCGGCCATACGAGTTTAACGCAACTGACGGGAGTTGATTTGGAGCACGCCTGCTCCATATTCTAAAACTGCGTCGTCGTGACGCGCTACGATACTCAAAACGGTCACTTTCACCAAATGACCTCTGATTGGAACGAAACAAATTTCGTTGCACTCGTATCGACCATACGAGTCTAACGCAACTGACAAAAGTCGATTCAGAGCACGTATGCTCCATATTCTAAAACTGCGTCGTCGTGACGCGCTGCGATACTCAAAACGGTCACTTTTACCAAATGACCTCTGATCGAAACGAAACGAGTTCCGTTGCACTCGTGTCAACTATACGAGTCTAACGTAACTGACGGAAGTCGATTCAGAGCACGTATGCTCCATATTCTAAAACTGCGTCGTCGTGACGCGCTGCGATACTCAAAACGGTCACTTTCACCAAATGACCTCTGGTTGAAACGAAACGAGTTCCGTTGCACTCGTGTCAACTATACGAGTCTAACGTAACTGACGGAAGTCGATTCAGAGTACGTATGTTCAATAAATAACTTTGACGTCGTGGCGAAGCACGATGCTACCAAAAACAGTCATTTCTCTAAATGACCACCTCTATGTGGTGAAGGTCGGGTCGTGATTGCCTGATGACCCGACCTAGATTCCTCCAAGGGTTCAACTGAACCGGCTAGGCCCCTTTTTCAAAGTCGGGATGTTATTCGAGAAAATAATTCCTACGGGAATACAAATGTTGCCTTCGAGAAATTAATTCCTACGGGAATGAAATGTTGCCTTCGAGAAATAATTCCTACGGGAATGAAATGTTGCCTTCGAGATATAATTCCTACGGGAATGAAATGTTGCCTTCGGGAATGTGACAAGGGATAAAATCGGATGGCCTATGAGTTTTACTCTAGGGCAACCCGCACGACGGACGGTCTGGGAGGGCAACCCGTGCGAAACTAATAGAACTACGTGGGTCTGAGGCCGTATGCAGGATGATACGGAGTACGTAGGCGGTGGTCGCGGGAAGACCGCCTCGGCCCAATAAGAGTCCATATATCCCCTTCGTTATAAATATATTATGTATGTTTGTTAGTAGGGGTTGGATTCTGTTCGTGGTTCTAACAACTTGTCCTTGGCACAGGTGACAGGTGCGGATGAGTGACAGCACCTATGTGTGGATGAAGCCACGGAGCAGGCTGCGTCAGGTATAAGTTTGTTAAGCCGCATCTCCTTTTGTTGTGCCCTATCCTAGGGTATATAGATATATATAATGGCAATATATCCTTGATGGTTAGGATTTTATGTGGCAGAGGTATGTAGATTATTTACAGGTCTTGAAATTGTGGTTTCTGTGATAAAACTACGTCTTCCGCTAAGTGCTATAAAGTGCACTCTTTGATGATGTCTTCCGCTAAGTGCTGTAAAGCGCACTCTTTAATGCTGTCTTCCGCTAAAATACTGCTTCCTTACTCTGTTGGTGTGTAGTGACTTTCGCTTAACACCACCCCTAGGCGTGACTTCGGAGTGTTCAAGGAAAAGGGTTGGAGAAGCTAGTGCCTTCACCCTTCGGAGTCGCTTCGGCATCGTGCTAAAGGGTGGTGTGCGATAAGATCCCCCGGTCGGACCGTCGATTTGGGAGGGGGGGGGGGGGTCTTACACTCTAAGCTTGCAACTTCACCCACCAGCTACCAATCCCGAAGACGCCGAGTGTAAGAGATCATGGTTCCAAGCATTCAGGGGCCATGGGAAATCGCGACCATCCACCAAGTGGAGTCATCTTGGATGACCCCCCTGCGAGCCTACCTCGATCACAGACACCTCCCCGAGGACCGTCTGGAAGCAAGAAAATTACGAATGTGAGTGGCATCATTCGCCATCATGGACGGGGAGCTTTGCAAACGGCATTCTCAGGGCCCTATTTAAAGTGTCTACCAGCAGGAGAGGCAGACTACGCCCTAAGAAAAGTATACGAGGGAATCTGCGGAGAGCACCTAGGCGGGAAAGCTTTGGCCCAGAAGATACTACGCCAAGGTTTTTATTGGCCAACAATAAAGAAGGACGCAACTGAGCTAGTCCAAAAGTGCAGGAGCTGTCAGCTACACGTAAACGTACATCACCAGCCCCTGGTCGCGCTCTCCACACTCCAAAGTGCGTGGCCATTCACACAATGTGAAATCGATCTCCTCGGCCCCCTGCTCTGGCCTCCGGACAGAGGAAGTTCATCATCTTAGCCATCGACTACTTCACCAAGTGGGCAGAAGCAGAGCCCCTGGCCAAGATCACAGAAGAGAATGCCAAATAATTTGTCTGGAAGAGCATTATCTGCCGCTTCGGTATCCCAGCAACAATCATTGCCGACAACGATACTTTGTTCACCGGGAAATCCTTCACCAAGATGTGCGAGGATTTGAAAATCAATCTTCGACACACGGTAGTAGCACATCCACAAACCAACGGGCAAGTGGAAGTCACAAACCGCACCATCCTCAAAGGGTTGAAGACGCGCTTAGAAGAAGTTGGGGGGCAATGGGTGGACGGGCTCCCAAATGTACTATGGGCGTACCGCACGACAGAGAGGACTTCTACAGGAGAAACGCCTTATAACCTCTGTTATTGTACAGAAGTTGTCATCCCCGTCGACATCCGCATTCCACAAATCCGGGTGCTAACTTTCGATCCCAACAAGAATGACGAGCTGCTTCGGGAAAATCTCGACTTGATCCCCGAAATTCGAGACAATACTGCCCAGCGTGCCGCAACCAACCAAAGGCGCGCAACCCGACTCTACGACAGAAGGGTGAAGCCTAGGCCAATCAACATAGGGGATCTCATCATACGCAGCACCGAGGCTGCCGGTAAAGGCCCCAAAGAGATAAACTCTCACCAACTTGGGAAGGCCCGTATGTCGTCACTACGATCGTAAAACCCGGAACGTACAAGCTCAGAACAGCGGAAGGGAAGACCCTACCACGCACCTGGAACGCCCAAAACCTGCGCCGCTTTTATCAGTAATATTAAGTCTTCTATCACGCAAAAAACCGCGAGCTCAGACTCGTGCAAACCTATCTTATATTATGTATAAAGCCGCGAGCTCAGACTCGTGCAAACTTATCTTATATTACAAAAGTCACACGCAAACTGACTCTCTACTATGAAAAATATGTTTTGACACCTACACCTATGTTCGATTAAGAAAAATTGTTATTATCTTCTTCACCATCACAAACGCTTTTCATTATCCACTTGGGGCCCTGCCCCGGGGACTTTGTGCTGCCATCGATTGAAGGTTCTCCCTTCTCCTCCGCAGTCAGGTTCCGACGTCGTAAGGGCATTCCCCCTTTATGTTTGTCCACGGTTTGAATACCCCTGCTATTCACCGGCCACTTCGGGGCCCGGCCCCGGGGAATTTGCGCTGCCGTCGATTGAAGGTTTGCCCTTCTCCTCCGCAGTCAGGTCCCGACGTCGTAAGGGCCTGCCCCCTTTACGTTCGTCCACAGTTTGAATACCCCTGCTATTCACCGGTCACTTCGGGGCCCGACCCCGGGGACTTAGCGTTGTCGTCGATTGAAGGTTCGCCCTTCTCCTCTGCAGTCAGGTCCCGACGTCGTAAGGGCCTGCCCCCTTTACGTTCGTCCACGGTTTGAATACCCCTGCTATTCACTGGCTACTTTGGGGCCCGACCCCGGGGACTTTGCGCTGCCGTCGATTAAAGGTTCGTCCTTCTCCTTCGCAGTCAGGTCCCGGCGTCGTAAGGGCCTGCCCCCTTTACGTTCGTCCAAGGTTTGAATACACCCGCTATTCACTGGACACTCTGGGGCCTGTCCCCCTAATTACAACTCCAACAATAAGTAAGATGCTAAAGTCGCCAAAGACACCAGGAAACAAAAGCAAACCACGCACTCATCCCTCAACGGCAATTCCTACCCAAGACGCCACAAAGATGATGATGATTGAAGCCGCATCAGAAGAGTCAAAACCTCGGAATTCCTCCGTGCAAAAGATCGAACTCCGAATGTTTGGGGGGCTTATGATATGCATTCATATATGGCTCTCATCTATCTATATACAAGTCCAAGAGGTGGTTATTCCCAAAACCCACTAAGGTGATGAGGGAAGAGTGAGAGAGTGGGCAAACCCACTATCTCTGCAACCAACCGCCTATGCAAGACCGTGCGCAACCGTGACGACGCCCACAACCATGCGCGCTATCGCGCGCACTACCGCGCGATGCTACCACGCGGTAGTGCGCAAGCAGCACCCCCCCCCCCCGAGTGGGGTGCGGCCAAGCCCCCTCCCCCCTTTTTTCGCAAGGGGCTCGCGGAGGGCTCGACCGAAGTAACGCCCCTCATCGGGTGCGACTGGAGCCCGATTCCCCTTTTGGGGGCGCTATTCCTCATTCCTCCGTTCGCTCAGAATGCTCAGCGCTCATAGCACGCCCGGAATACTTCCGTGTTCGTTGCATGCCCAGACCACTTTTCTTGTTCGTTGCATACCCAAAACGCTTTCGTGTTCGTTGTGTGCTCAGAACGCTTCTGTGCGCGCTCAGAGCACTTCCGCACTCCGGGAACACTCACCTTTTGTCTTTCCTAATTTCTCTGATTGCAGGACTCGCTTGTCGCCTTTCATACCTTCAACGAAGCTGCTCGAACTGCCCGAACTGCCCGAACTGCCCGAACTGCCCGAAGGGCAAGTCGGTCATTTACGAAAAATGGCGATCCGAGTGCTCCAAATCGACCAGCGCGATTCGCCCGTCAGGTGGTTATGGTGGTTACAACGACAAAATTACCGGGCTACCCCCGTCCAAAGCTATAAAAGGAGCCTCAGACCTTCATTTCAGGAGACTTTGCCTTACGCACCCGAGAGAGCTCCTTTGAAGATTTCTCTGGAATTCTCCTCCGGCGCTTGATGATTTCCTTCGGGGCTTGAAGATCTCCTTCGTGGACTTGGAGATTTCCTTTCTCCCGAAAGGCAACTCGGCATTCTCACTTTTATTCTCACCAGCATTCTCACTTTTGTTCTCACTCCTGTACTCAGAAGGAAAATGACTTAGCTTTTCGAGAGGTGGTCTGTCATCTTCGGAGATCTCTCTCTCTCTCAGTGTAATGAGCAGCGGCCTGTCGCGCTCGAGCTCTAAGTCTCTAATTGTAATCCCCCAAAAAATAGTGGAAGTTTGTAACACCCTGCCAGTATGAATAGTATAACAGTAGGTCCGTCCGGGACCCCACGCCATACAAACCACACTAGCTAGGAGTTAAAAGGTGATAAAAAGAAAGAACTACAACAGAGTATACTAAACACTAGCGGAAGCATAATGATTTAACATTTCATTTAGAACTGTCCACTATCATAGGAATGAAACCATAAAATAGAGTTACGGCCTTAAGGCCTTACATTCATGAATGTACAAAACTCAGAACATACTTCGGCACGCAGGCCGGCAATACATGAGAAAGCAGAAAAGGGAGGCTGGCCTTCAAGGGCCAACTCAGCAAAAGGGTCACCGCCCGCTATTTCCCACTAGGCTCACCTGCACCTGCATAAGAACATTCCACCAAGCGGTGGCAAACAAAGTAACGGTCAGCACAGCTGACCAAATTATAACGACCTCACCCCTTTCCCGGGGTGGCGGAGCTTCTACCCTACAAGCAAGCCATACTAGCACAAGTACTAATATAAAGAAAGTGCAACTACACAAGGTGAGGTTTCAAGCACAATCAATCTTCTAGGTTGAGCATCAAAAAGGAGGGAACCTAGGTATGCACATGATGTTGGTTGGGTTCACCCGAAGGTTCCCCACAACCGCCTAAACAACCGCATGAGGCTAACTACATCAATTCATCACAAACGTGGGTACACACAACCGCACGCTCCATGCTCACAAGGCATGCACCAAAGGTACTTCTTCCCGAGCACCAATACCATCATGAGTCCGGAAACTCTAGATGGAAAAGTGCTTTTGGTCGGTCTAGGCAAGACGCCCTTCCCAACCTCTCCCAAGGTCGTTCGGGTTTACAAGAGATAAATCCCCCTACCGCCGCGCCTGGAAACGGGTTCAGTTCAGCCAATTCCCGTGCTCTTGTCATCGATTGAACACACGATGCGGGTATGACATCACCTAGGCCCGTAAGGGTTTAGCACTCGCTAGCGCTACACAAAACATAAGTTACAACACCCAAACCTTCACGAGGACTTAGGCTTTACACGTAACCAAAAAGGAGGTACAAGACCACTCCTCAACAATTCTAGTGGTGAAGGTTTGCATTCAACCACTCGCAAAGCATGGGGCTTTCGCTAGGATCCTCACAAGACGCCTACGCTTAAATCCCACAATACTATCGCATATATCACGAAGTCATTCTCCGGCACGCATTCTAGGTTTAACCTAAATGCAACGTCGCAAATCAAGCATCACTGATTCGGGCTCACGGCCACGAATAGGCTTATCACACAATGCTTAAATCCGCACGACTACCGAATTTTCTACATGCAATATGCCGGGGACGGACACAATCAACCCGGAGTTCCGAAGAACTTGAGGAAATCCTACACTTCACCCATTTGGTGAAAAGGATTCCTCATGCAAGCATAGAAAGAGAAATGAAAGGACAAATACAAGTCCAAAGTTCGGGAGGAAGAATCATTACCCTAGGAGCGTTCTTCTTAGCCATGGATCTGAGATTTTACACGGAGGGATAGGACCGCACTGGGCTGCACTCTCCAGATCTGGAAATGGCTCGCGAAACGGAGCTCCGGAGCTCCGTCAATGGCGGGATCTCCTCTTCTTCTTCCTTGCCTCCTTCTTCTTTCTCTAGCCTAGGAGAGAGAAGAGCCTTGATATTATGAGGATAGAACCCCTCTCAAAAGCCCTAATACCCTCCAGCCATTCATCACAGCCGTTGGATCAAATTCCAAGAATTTTGAACGGCCGGATCATCTTCTCCGTTCATTTTCGCGGAGCAGAATAAACAGTGTGCACGCTCACAGGAGCACGGTCACTGGTCGTGCGCGAAGAACCTCTGGTCGTGCGCGTACACCCTTTCAGCCGACCCTTATTCCTCTCAAATAACGCACGATCATGGCGCACGATCACTGGTCGTGCGCGAAGAAAGCCACTGGTCGTCCGCGTACACCCTTTCAGCCGACCACTATTCCTCTTAATTAACGCACGATCATGGCGCACGATCACTGGTCGTGCGCGAAGAAAGCCACTGACCGTGCGCGAGGAGCAGGTAGGGAAAATTCAGCCTACTTCGAGCGCCGCACTACCATTCCGCCTACTTCGACAAACTACGATTTTTGGGGTGTTACAACTCCACCACCCTTAAAAGAATTTCGTCCCGAAATTTCGAAAACCGTAGTAAGTAGAAACAGTTAAAATTACCTGAGGGGAAAAGCTCGGGGTACTCCGCGAGCATCGCTTGCTCTCTTTCCCAAGAGAGTTCCTCTCTTCCGCAATTATTCCAACGGACTTTCACCATCCGTATGGACTTGTTCCGCAACTGCTTCACTTCAGTGTCTTCAATGCAAATGGGCTTGACTTTCGTCATTAGCCCACCATCTACCGACACTTCGTTGACAGCAACAACCACATTAGGCTCTTTAACAGCCTTCCGCAACACAAAGATGTGGAATACATCATGCAGCCCCCTCAACTCCAAAGATAGAGCAAGCCGGTAAGCAGCTTCACCGATGCGCTCCAAGATCTCGAACGGTCCTAAGTACCTCGGACTTAGCTTTTTCAAGCGTCGGATCCTTGATACTCCTTTGAACGGTTTGATCTTCAGATAGACCCAGTCGCCAACGGAAAACTCAACGTTTCGGTGATTTGCGTTGTAATATTTTGCCTGCCGATCCTGGGCAATGAGCAAGCACTCCCGAATAGCCCGGATCGATGTATTCGCCTCATCCACGTCTTTGCATTTTAACAACTTAGTGTCGCCCGTTTCAGCCCAAGACAACGATGTGCAACATTTCCTACCATAAAGAGCCTCGAAAGGGGCCATCTTTATACTCGCTTGGTAGCTGTTGTTGTAAGCAAATTCGATCATAAAGAGATGGTCCTCCCATCTCTTTCCGAAATCCAGGGCGCACATCCTCAGCATGTCTTCCATCGTCCTATTGGTCCTTTCGGTCTGTCCATCCGTTTGCGGGTGGAAGGTCGTGCTAAACTTCAGCTTGGTACCCAATAGTTGATGAATCAGCTTCCAATCATTCGATGTGAACCGCCCATCACGATCACTGACGATGCTACGGGGAATCCCGTGCAACCGTACGATGTTATCCACGTACAACTTTGCCAGTTTTCTACAGAATCATCCTTCCGGTTCAGAATGAAGTGTGATACCTTTGTCAGTCTGTCCACGATAACCCAGATGGCGTCGTTTCCATGTTGTGATCTCGGCAATCCGTGCACGAAATCCATCAAAATATCATCAAACTTCCATTCCGGAATCGGCAAGGACTTCAAAAATCCACCGGGACGTTGACATTCCACCTTCACCAACGCACAAGTATTACACTTGGCCACGTAGAGGGCAATGTCCTTCTTCATACCCGGCCACTAGAAAAGTTTCTTCATGCCCAATGTACATTTTCGTGCTCCCCAGGTGGATCGAGTACTTGGTATGATGAGCCTCGTACATCAACTCCGCCCGTAGAGTACCAATGTTTGGGACGCACAATCTGCCCTCTTTCCACATAAGGCCATCTTCGAAGGAGAAATCAGAGTTTAACCCATCCACGGTTACTGCTTTATAGCGTTTCATGCTCTCATCCAGCTCCAATGCTTGTCGAACTCGGTCGGCAAGGTCGTATTGAACCTCCGTCCAGTTCAAGCATGCTGAAGTAGACGCTCTTCTATCAACGCAAATGATCTCCATTTCTTCCAGTTCGCGGATTAGACGCTCATCGTGCATCAAAATCCAATTTGCTTGAGCGGGAGCCCGACGACTCAACGCGTCCGCAACTACATTTCCCTTTCCAGGAGTATATTTGATGTCGAAGGTGTAGTACCCCAGGAACTCCATCCACCTCCTCTGACGCATATTCAACTTCCTTTGATCCAGCAGGTACTTGAGGCTCTTGTGGTCGGTAAAGATGTCGATCTTCACGCCATACAAATAATGCCTCCAAAGTTTGAGAGCAAATACCACGGCCGCCAGTTCCAAATCATGGACCGGGTAATTCCTCTCATGAACCTTCAATTGTCGGGAGCCGTAGGCAATTACCTTTCCGAACTGCACTAGGACACAACCCAAGCCACTCCCCGAGGCGTCACTATAAATTTCGTAGCCTTCCGTACCACATGGCGAGCATAGAATGGGCGTCGTGGTCAGACGGCTCTTCAGCTCTTCAAAAGCTCGTGCGCACTCGGGCGACCAAACGAACTTATGATCTTTCCTAGTCAGTTTAGTGAGAGGGAGTGCAATCCTCGAGAAGTTCTCCACAAAGCGCCTATAATAGCTGGCAAGTCCTAAGAAACTTCGGACTTCCGCTACGTTTTTCAACAAAGGTCACGCTCGGATCGCTTCTATCTTCGACGGATCAACTGCAATTCCTTCTCCACTAACAACATGACCAAGGAATGCTACAAACGGTAGCCAAAACTCGCACTTGGAGAACTTGGTATATAGCTGACTCCTCCTCAAGGTGCTCAGAACTGCGTGCAGATGCCCTACATGCTCCTCTTTCGACTGAGAGTATACCAAAATGTCGTCGATGAAGACGATCACAAATTGATCCAAATACTCTCGAAACGTCCTGTTCATTAAGTCCATGAATACCGACGGTGCATTAGACAGACCGAACGGCATCACCGTGAACTCATAGTGCCCAAAGCGGGTACTGAGCGCTATCTTTGGAATATCACATTCCCTTATCCGCAGTTGGTAATAACCGGACCTTAGGTCCAGTTTGGAGTATACCGTCGACCCAACCAGTTGGTCAAGTAAGTCGTCGATTCTCGGAATCGGATAACGGTTCCTCTCGGTCAGCTTGGTCCGCTACTACTAGGAAAACACAAAACTGGTCTTAGGCCCCGAATCCTTCAACGAGGTGAAGAACATCTTCGCGCCTCTTCACAGCTTCTCCTATTCGCGCTCACTCGAGATCTATTGGGCAGCATTACCTCCAATCTATCCTTGACTAAGGTAAATGACAATTCGATTCATAACACGAAGTCCTTAGACAAATAGGAGAGCGATGCTCCCACACCAACAGAGCTCTCGTCGAATAGTCGATAATTAGGACAAGGCCTAATTGCACACAAATACAAGACATAAAATTTTGTTGTCATCGGATACAGTGGACACATTTCTATCTCTATCCGCACAGGGGGTAGAAATCATAATAGGATATGATCATCCATACCTGTGGCAACATCGCACTGTTGAATGACCTCTTGCTGGCCATAAGAGTAGACTCTCGGCTGGGTTAGAGAATATTGGGGAATCGAAGACTCCACCGCCTTGCCTTTCTCCATAGGAGCTGAACCCATCGCACGAGCATAGTCCACTTCTCCGCTTTTTGCTTTTGGGGGACCACTTCGACACACCGCGGCTTTGTGTCCCACCTTTCCACAAGTGAAACAATTTAAGGAACACCGTGCAGTCTTAGCTTCCACAGAGTTAAACTTTCTCTTGTTTCTTCTGAACTCAGACTTGGACTGAGAGACCGGCGCATGAAACTCTGACTTCTTTACATTGAAGTCTTTCGCGCGCTGCATACTCTTCATATCCATTTCTAGAGATTTAGCTGTTTTCACTAAGACGTTGAAGCCGAGTAACTTTGGACCCACAAGCATTAGTCTTAGGTCATATCGCAGCCCATTGTAGAACTTGTTGACCTTGGTCTCCTCATCTTCCCACATAGACCTCTTATAACGACCCAGACTGATGAACTCAATCAGGTATTCATCCACTGAGTGTTCTCCCTGCTCTAGGTGTGGACACTGATCTTGTAGTTCAGGAATCTCGATTAGGGGTAAAAACTTTAGAAGGAAAGACTCGTGGAAGTTTTCCCAAGAGATTTCGGAAAGTTGTCTCCCACCAAACTTGTGCAACAACTCTTCTTCCCACCAAAGTCTTGCTTCTCTTATAAGTAGGAAGGTGGTTAAGGTTACCAACATATCTTTGCTTATAAGCATTGACATTAAAGTCCTCTTTATTTCTGACAACCACTCAGCAGCTCTCCCAGGGGATTCCGTCCCCTCGAAGGATGGAGGGTTGAGGCTCAGAAAGTACTTTAATTGCTGGTCACGCGCTCGCCTCACAACTACCTGCGCAACTCGACGTTCCACCCTCAGCTCTACCACAGGTTCCACTGCAGCAACAGTTACAGGGGCCACATCTAGAGTCGGAGTAGTAGGTTGTGCAAGCCGCCCAGACTGAGTGTTGATCATCGCGAAGACCGCTTCAGCGACTAACTTGATCATCTCAGCCGAAGGAGTGGTCGCTGGCACCTCAGACGACCCACTATTTTCAGCGGTGTTACGGGGTCGAGACTGCCCCGCAGCACTTCTAGTCACCTATAATCATGCAAGGCACAATTTAGTGACCGAAAACGTAGCAAACAACAATCATGGAACGCTCAGGTTCCGCAAACAAGTATGTTTTTCCATTCCTAAGTGGACATTCTTATTAGTTTTTGTCGTTTTAGGTGAATGCACATCCCGTGCACACCACCCCTTAAAAGGAATTCGTCCCGAATTCGCTAAACTACGGATCAACGCCTTAAGTCCGATACCAAATTGTAACACCCTGCCAGTACGAATAGTATAACAGTAGGTCCGGCCGGGACCCCACGCCATACAAACCACACTAGCTAGGAGTTAAAAGATGATAAACAGAAAGAACTACAACATAGTATACTAAACACTAGCGGAAGCATAATGATTTAACATTTCATTTAGAACTGTCCACTATCATAGGAATGAAACCATAAAATAGAGTTACGGCCTTAAGGCCTTACATTCACGAATGTAAAAAACTCAGAACATACTTCGGCACGCAGGCCGGCAATACATGAGAAAGCAGAAAAGGGAGGCTGGCCTTCAAGGGCCAACTCAGCAAAAGGGCCACCGTCCGCTATTTCCCACTAGGCTCACCTGCACCTGCATAAGAACATTCCACCAAGCGGTGGCAAACAAAGTAACGGTCAGCACAGCTGACCAAATTATAATGACCCCACCCCTTTCCCGGGGTGGCAGAGCTTCTACCCTGCAAGCAAGCCATACTAGCACAAGTACTAATATAAAGAAAGTGCAACTACACAAGGTGAGGTTTCAAGCACAATCAATCTTCTAGGTTGAGCATCAAAAAGGAGGGAACCTAGGTATGCACATGATGTTAGTTGGGTTCACCCGAAGGTTCCCCACAACCGCCTAAACAACCGCATGAGGTTAACAACATCAATTCATCACAAACGTGGGTACACACAACCGCACGCTCCATGCTCACAAGGCATGCACCAAAGGTACTTCTTCCCGAGCACCAATACCATCATGAGTCCGGAAACTCTAGATGGAAAAGTGCTTTTGGTCGGTCTAGGCAAGACGCCCTTCCCAACCTCTCCCAAGGTCGTTCGGGTTTACAAGAGATAAATCCCCCTACCGCCGCGCCTGGAAACGGGTTCAGTTCAGCCAATTCCCGTGCTCTTGTCATCGATTGAACACACGATGCGGGTATGACATCACCTCGGCCCGTAAGGGTTTAGCACTCGCTAGCGCTACACAAAACATAAGTTACAATACCCAAACCTTCACGAGGACTTAGGCTTTACACGTAACCAAAAAGGAGGTACAAGACCACTCCTCAACAATTCTAATGGTGAAGGTTTGCATTCAACCACTCGCAAAGCATGGGGCTTTCGCTAGGATCCTCACAAGACGCCTACGCTTAAATCCCACAATACTATCACATATATCACAGAGTCATTCTCCGGCACGCATTCTAGGCTTAACCTAAATGCAACGTCGCAAATCAAGCATCACCGATTTGGGCTCACGGACACGAATAGGCTTCACACACAATGCCTAAATCCGCACGACTACCAGATTTTCTACATGCAATATGCCGGGGACGGACACAATCAACCCGGAGTTCCGAAGAACTTGAGAAAATCCTACACTTCACCCATTTTGTGAAAGGGATTCCTCATGCAAGCATAGAAAGAGAAATGAAAGGACAAATACAAGTCCAAAGTTCGGGAGGAAGAATCGTTACCCTAGGAGCGTTCTTCTTAGCCATGGATCTGAGATTTTACACGGAGGGATAGGACCGCACCGGGCTGCACTCTCCAGATCTGGAAACGGCTTGCGAAACGGAGCTCCGGAGCTCCGTCAATGGCGGGATCTCCTCTTCTTCTTCCTTGCCTCCTTCTTCTTTCTCTAGCCTAGGAGAGAGAAGAGCCTTGATATTATGAGGATAGAACCCCTCTCAAAAGCCCTAATACCCTCCAGCCATTCATCACAGCCGTTGGATCAAATTCCAAGAATTTTGAACGGTCGGATCATCTTCTCCGTTCATTTTCGCGGAGCAGAATAAACAGTGCGCACGCTCACAGGCGCACGGTCACTGGTCGTGCGCGAAGAACCTCTGGTCGTGCGCGTACACCCTTTCAGCCGACCCTTATTCCTCTCAATTAACGCACGATCATGGCGCACGATCACTGGTCGTGCGCGAAGAAAGCCACTGGTCGTGCGCGTACACCCTTTCAGCCGACCACTATTCCTCTCAATTAACGCACGATCATGGCGCACGATCACTGGTCGTGCGCGAAGAAAGCCACTGACCGTGCGCGAGGAGCAGGTAGGGAAAATTCAGCCTACTTCGAGCGCCGCACTACCATTCCGCCTACTTCGACAAACTACGATTTTTTGGGTGTTACAAAGTTGGTCGGCACAGCTCCGGCCATGTGGCTTTTCACCATTTCTGGGTTTTCCACGTTAAAAGTCCTTGTGTCACTTACCAGCTTATTCTTTGACTAGTTGCGCGCTTGGTTCGCTTCCGAGCTAAGGTGGTTCAATTGGACCGGTCTACTAAAGCACCCGAATGACCCGCAACAGGCCCCATGCATCCATGATTAATCACACAAGGGATAAAAAAAGATATAGTAAATTCAAATAAAAATACACCCAAACATATAATTAGCACTAAATTTAAAGCAATGAAAATCTCCACAATTCTTTAATAAGTCATAATTTTATTAATTTCTTCACGCAAAGATGCAAAAATGAACTATTATCTTCTACCACTAAGTGTGAGTTTGAGAACCCACTTTTCCTCCTTTTCGGTCCAAACAGAATGAGCATCAGGTGTTTGGCGTTCTTCGTTTTCAACTGGCCAGTTTAAAATGATCGTTTTGCCCTTTTTTGAACCGGCTCCCCACCCCTCTAGCATCTTTCCTGTTGCGGATTACTCAAGGCTCCTAAAATCGGTTCAGAACGAACCGTCTTAGCCCGGAAGCGGTCGAGCGCGCAATTAATTACTGAGACACGAGACAGAGACAAAGATGTTGAAACTGTTGAAGTGGAAGTTTGGAGGGTTTTTTGGACCTGGGCGGTCTGGGAGGAGGTCGGGCGGTCTGGCGTGACCGCACGACTTGGCGGTCTGTCTCTGCGGTCTGGCTTGTCTAAGCCTAGCTGCGGTCCTCTGGTTTGGCCGCTGGTTTCTGGTCCAAGGCAGATGAAGGTGAAGGCCGTGCGGTCTGTCTCTGATCGTATGGCGGGCTGTTCGTCTTCAGGTGTGCGCGGTCTGTGCGTGACCGCGTGGCGTGCTGTCCTCTTCAAGGCTGTGGCAGTCTGGTGTGACCGCACAGCTTGTTCCAGGTTTTCTCCAGAATGCGGTCTGGTGTCTGACCGGGCTTTCTGGTGGTAGTCGCGGACTAAGGGTCTTAGGCGCGCGGTCTCAGTTCGCGGTCTCAGGAGGAGACTGGTATGCGAGCTGGTCGCTGTTCGCGGTCTCAGGAGGAGACCGGCATGCGGACAGGAGTTCGCAGGTTGATGGCGAACTGGCTGTGTTCGCGGTCTCGGACGAACGCAGGGGGTGAACAGCTTCGGGCGGTCTGGCGATCTCCTTTGGAGTCGCGATCTGCTGTGAGAGTGACGATCTCTCATGGTTGATGTTGAAGCTGGCGAGTTCACCAAAATGAAGCAGGAGTACTATTGCTGATCGCGCGGTGTGACCGGTCAGGTCGCGCGGTCTGGAGGGTGGTGATCCTATCTCATAGGGTGGTGACTGGATCAGGTCTCACGCCTATAAATAGGACTCATCGGCAGCAATAATTAACACACACCAAGTGTAAGCTGAACTTTCTTCTTTCATACGGTCTGAGATTATCTGACCGGGCGGTCTGCTGAATGAACTCTTCTTGTGCAGCTTCTGCGGATAGTGCGGGCAGCAGCGATCACCTCTTCCTATGAAAGTGTTCGGGCGGTCTGCGGCTTGGAGTTGTGGTGCTGGAGTTCGGGAGAATCAGGAGTTCGAAAGGAATGGTGCGGTCTGATCAGCGGTCTGGTGTTGTTCTGAGGTCGGCTGCGGTTTGCGGGTTGGCGAGTTGCTGAGGTCGCAAGGGGAGACCGCGCGGTCTCGTGTTATCTTCAACTTTGTATTTTTCTTTTGGTGTTTTGTGCTGGCGAAATCATGTCTCGCCAAGCATGTCTTGCTTTGTAATTTGAAGTTGCTTTCAATAAAGATCAGTTGTTTGCCTCCACTTGCTTCTGGTTGTTTGGCTTGTAACTCTAAGTTGACTAACTCCTACTTACTTCATAAAGATTCGAAAAATTTCACAAAAGCGTCTTTTTAGCGTGGAAAACCCCGAAAAGAGATGAAAAACCATGTGGCCGGAAAGGTGCCGACCGAAATTCACTATTTGCTGCTTCTTTACAGAGCGCGACAATTCCAGAACGCGCCCAAGTTCCAGAGCGTGTCAAGGTCCAGAGCGCGCCCAAGTTCCAGAGCTGGCCAAGGTCCAGTGCGCGCCCAAGTTTCAGAGCACGGTGCTCCCCACCGCTACAAAGACAATAACTGAGCTTCGAGAGTGGTGGTCTGACACCCTCCGAACGTTTCTCTCTCCCCTCCCCCAAGTTGTAATAAGGAGCGGTCTGTCGCCCTCGGTCTCCCAAGCAAGTCCTGTAAAAAAGCAGCAAATAGTGAATTTCGGTCGGCACCGTCCCGACCACATGATTTTTCATCCCTTTTTGGGGTTTTTCGCGCTAAAAAGACTCTTTGTCATCCGTCTGGTCTCTCAGTAATTAATTGCGCGCTCGACCGCTCCCGAGCTAAGGCGGTTCGTTCTGAATCGATTTTAGGAGGTAGACCGCGACATTTCCAAATCGGACGTTCCACCTCCCTCAAGCATCTGGTGGAAAGAATTTTGTTCCCTGTCGTTGAACTCCTGCAAAATCCATAAATAGAGTATTCCCAGGTGGAAGCACTCTGGTGTTGAACTCTTGCGAAGCTCGAAGAAGATGAATAATACGGAATCGGTATAAAGTAATTAATATATAACGTATAAAGTAATATAAAGTTATAATCTACATATGATTTAATAATTTAAATATAATGTGATAATTTAAATTGTAATAAAAAATTTAAAGTGATAATTAGTAATATAAAATGTTGATTTAAATAAAAAAAATTGATAATTTTGATGATTTAAATAAGCGAATCTCTATTTTAAAAATACAGTTTTCAATTTTCATTTTGAAATGCTCTCTTTTAAAACGACATCGATATTTCAAATAGAGAGTTATAAGCAAAATCAAACAACATTGCCCTAGATTAAAATAAAGTTGAAAAAATAAAAGGCAATTGTTATTAGCACCATACTTTTGGCTATCCGCAACTATTTGATATCCGCAAACCAGTGATTTTCAAAATGGTTATCCGCAAACAAAATTGATATCTGCAAACCAATTTTTATGAAAAATACATAATTCATTAATTGTAAACAATATCATTACTAATGCATTGATATAAATTAACTTCACAAAACACCATTAAAACATAAATCATTGTCATTGTTTTAGAGTCCATAAGAATAAAGTTAACATTCAAAACAAGCTATGATTACATCCAAAATTGTCATTGCTTCAAGCCATTCTTTTACCCTGCAAATATGAATAGAAAAATTAATAATAATAATTTTTACATTACACTTTGAAATAAAGTTAAAGTAAGAAAATTTTAATAAAAATATTTTACATACCTAACAACACACGCGGTTTTAACCGGCCAACAACCCTATCTGATGTCTTTATAGTAACAACATAGCCAATATTTTTTTCAACATGACGAGCCCAATCAACTAAGTGTTTCTTTGAACTAAAAATAATATTGGTTTCAAAGTGTGCGCTGACATCAACTTCAAATTTTTGAACGTTTTCGATATTTGCAATATTTGGGTTTACATGTCCAACAAATAAGAAAGACTAATAAATTAGGGCAATAATAATTTAAACAACATAACTAAATTAAATTACTTAATATGTGATATATTTCATACCATGCACAATCAAACAAGATTGTTTATGATCGTTCGTCATATCCGACATTTCTTCGCTCGCACAAAATTTAAACCTACAATAAATTGATAGAATACACCAAGTTAGCAATGCAGTTTTGATTTTACACTACATACACTAAATTACTAAATGTTCAATAATATTACTGGAAAGTCAGTTATCATTTGGCAGCTATGCTTAATTTTACCAAGGCTTTATTTGGCGCGGCGGTGGCGGGCGGAACCAACGGATGCAAACGCCGCTTTCGAAACGGAGAGGGAGAGGTGGGGGTCGAAACGGAGCAGATCGGGGCCGTTTCCTCCTTGCTGCGGGTGCAAACGGAGCAAACGCCGTCGTTGCACGTTTGTTTACCCGCCGTCCAGCGGCGTTTGCTCCAAACGGAGGTGGCGAAACGCCGAACCAAATGAAGCCTAAATCTAGATGTGTTGAGCACTACAATGAGAAGGTATCCAATACAATTGCCAAATAAAAAAGGTACACTTGTTCTAGAAGAACGGCGGGGTCTCTGATTCCTATATGTTTGGAGAACTATTTCAATTTAGGGCGAATAATATATAATTTACTCATATTTTTTTACTAGACTACCTTTTTTTTTAAATTTTTGTGTACTGTAATAAAATATCTTTTTGGTATTGTAATTAAGGGTGAGCATAATAATTGAAAACTGATATTCGCTCGAAATCGTTCTAGTTTTTATTCGAATCGAACTCGAAATAAAAAATTCGAATCAAATTGAGGCTTCATTTGATTCGGTGGTGGCGGGAGCTAGCGGCGGCTCAACCCGCATCATTCGAACTGGAGGGGGGATCAAAACATGGCTTTTGCCCCATTTTTCAGGGCGCGGCGAGTCCAGCCGGAGCAAACGCCGCTGAGGGCGTTTGTTTACCAGCCATCCGGCGACGTTTGCCCCAAACGCCTGGCCAAAACGCCGCGCCAAATGAACCCTAAATCGAATCAAAACTGACTCGAAATCGATTTCAACCCTTATATGAATAGCTCGATTATTGATTAGAGTCGGCTCGATTTAAATATTTATTCAAAATTTAAATTATCAAATTTCTCTATTAAAATCACGGGCAGACCGACATGCAACACGCATCAAGGGCTATTAAATTTGCAACCTTTTTATTTAGAGCGATGTTAAACGCTGGCCAGTTTTGGCTACATGCAGGCCACAGTTTTTTAAAAAGAGCGATGTTAAACGCAGGCTGATTTTAGCTATATGCAGGCCATCGTTTTTTAAAAAAAGATATCATTTTTCCTTTTAAAATTTCAGGAAAAATGATTCGAGAAGTTTAATACTTTCATGTATTATGTGTTTTTTTCCTTCCATGCAACCGTGTCCCCAAGGAGTTTACTCGTTTGTCGGAGTCCGATGTGTTTTTAAATTACAACTGGCCTAAAATTATTCATGGGTATTTGCTACAGCGATGGCGAAGACGGAGACGACGGCGATGGCGACGATCGTGACGTCGTCAGCGATGGCGGCGATGGCGGCCATGACGGCGATGGCGGCGATGGAGGCCATGACGGCGATGGCGGCGATGGTTATACTTCGAGTAGTTACGTCGCTAGTGAGGATTCTTTGGATAACCGCACCCCCATGGATGGGGTGCGATTAACGCCTTTAGGGATACTCCATCAATAGCTCTCACAAATTTACTTACTTATTTTATGAATGTTATTTTGCTTGGTGATTTATTTAGAAAAATATTAATTAGATTTTTGAATATGGTATGTAAATATTAAATTTGGCCTGCATGAATAATTTTTTGGCCTGCATATATCCATGGCCCCCATAAAGTCAAAACTGGCCTGCATTTAACATCGCTCTTTATTTATTTTATAATTTCAGTTTCCAAAGCAGCATCACGCCTAAGGGTTTATTTGTTTGGGCGGTGGCGAGCGGAACCAACGGGCGGGTGGAGACGGGGGTTGGGATCGGAGGGGAAGAGGCGGGGCTCGAAACGGAGCTTTTTGCTCCATTCCTCATGGCATGGCGGGAGGAAATGCGGCAAACGCCACCGCCGGGCATTTGGTTACCCGCCTTGTGGCGGCGTTTGCCGCAAACGGCGCCTCCAAACGCAGCGCCAAATGAAGCCTACGGCTCCGTTTGGGGGGACTTATTTTCACCGGTCAAGCGGTCACGACCGCATGAACCGGACCTTGATTAAGGTTCGATTCATGCGGTCGTGACCGCTTGACCGGTGAAAATAAGTCCTCCCAAACGGAGCCTAAGTCTAACGCCTCCCTACTTTTTTTGTTAAATCCTCGCCAGTTAATAGGGTTTCTTTCTCTTGGAGAACCGAGCAGGCGACTAGACGAGCACGACACGGCAGTCCACAGCAAAACCCTAAATCTCTCCTCACGCGAGCGCGACAAGGAGGTTTTTACATGATTAAAAAACACTTTTTAACTGTATAATTTAATTTTTATTAGAAATAATTAATTTTGAGCCGACTCAAAATTGATTTTTAGCCAACTCCAAGTCAAAAAATTCAATTTCGAGTCGGGCGGGAATCGATCGAAATCCACTTATTTCAATCTGTAATAATGAATTATTATATTCAGCTATTTAACAAAAAAAAATAGCATTAAAATTTAAAATACTTGCAATTGCATGCCTACAAATTGACTTTGAGTTTGTAGACTTCCGATTTAATCAGTGCCTTACAAAAAGGGTGCTGTTATAAGCAAATCCTTTTTGGTTGCTAGCAAACCAATTTCTATGAGTTATTAGGTGCCTTTTGAAAATATGGTTTATACATGCATTTTTAGGAAAAGTGTTCAACACGAAAATTGTAGATCTCGTCGAGATCTACAACTTTCGTGTTGAACACTTTTCCTAAAAATGCACGCACAAGGTCCTAAAATCGCCCTGATTGTAACTATAGTGAATTTTTGAAAATAACAAGAAAATACGCCTTGTCCATGCATTTTTAGAAAAAGTGTTCAACACGAAAGTTGTAGATCTCGACGAGATCTACAATTTTCGTGTTGAACACTTTTCCTAAAAATGCATGTACAAGGCGTATTTTCAAAAGGCGCGTAATAACTCATAGAAATTGGTTTGCTAGCAACCAAAAAGGGTTTGCTTATAACAGCACCCTACAAAAACCCTAGCCGGCTGAAGAGGCCAGAGCATGGAGATGGGTAAGTGGGAGAGTCTAGAGAAATGAGCTGATGAACTAAAATATTTATAGAGAGAAAATATTTTGTTACGTTTGTATAAGAATAAATGAGATATACAAAATTGTGTCAATTACATGAGAATTTAATTAATGAGTTATACAATGAAACTATGAGAATGCGTAATAGAGAGAAGAGTTAGACGAGAGACTAACATCTCAGAGAATCAAATTGGATTCATGTCAGGGAGGTCAACCATAGAAGCTATACATCTCTTGAGGAGACTCATTGACATTTATCGGGAAAGACAGAAATATTTGCATATGTTGTTTATTGATCTGGAGAAGGCTTATATTGATAGGGTTACAAGAGAGGTCTTGTGGAGAGTCTTAGAAAAGAAAGGTGTAAATGTATCATACATTGACGTAATCAAAGACATGTATACAAATTCAGTGACCAGGGTGAGGACATTTGGAGGATTAACACAGGAATTTTCTATCGTCGTTGGCTTACATCAATGGCCAACTTTAAGCCCTTTTCTCTTTACCAATCTTATGTGATCGTAAAATACCATTAAAACATAAAGGCAAATTTTACCATACTGCAATTAGGCCAGCAATGCTCTGCGGTTCTGAGTGTTGGCAGTGAATGGTGTACATGAGCAAAAAATGGGAGTTGCGGAGATGATAATGCTTAGGTTGATGTGTGGTCACACGAGACTGGATAAAATTAGGAATGAATGTATCAGAGATAAGACAGGAGTGACGCCAATTGTAGAGAATATGCGAGAAGCACGTTTAAGATGGTTCAGACATGTACATAAGAGACCATTAGAGGCACCTGTTAGGCATTGTGAGAGTTTAGTCACTAGACATGTTAAACGGGGGAGGGGTAGACCAAAAAAGACTTGGAATGAAACTATAAGGAAAGATATGATGTACTTAGGTATTAATTAGGCTATGATTAAAGATAGGGCGCAATGACGACCAAGGATCCATATAGCCGACACACTATGGTGGGATAAAGTCTTGAGTGTTGTTGTTGTTGTTGTTGTTGTTTGTGAAACCGTGGCCATTTAAGTCATTATTAGCAAAGTTTTTCTTAAACATCGTGTCTATTATTTATTTTGATGAACTTTTTCCTTTCGATCGGCGGTAAGAGCTGAGCGATGTTCGCGATATTTTGCGCCGTTTTCACTAGAGGAAGTTAAGGTGTTTTGCGCCGTTTTTATGAGAAAATGCCGCCAATTACATAAAACCTTTAACAAAACTTTTCTAACAAGCGTTGTGGAAGGCTTTGGGGACGATTTATATCGCGATGTCTTTGCGGCGTTTATAAAAAGGTCGCAAAAACATTGGAGGCGTATCATCGTAAAGACGCCGCGGAAGACTTATTTTGTTGTAGTGATGTGATTGTTGGAGATCTCTAAGTCAGAACTTATGGTTTTAATAATAAAAATATGACAGTTCTCCGGAGGTTCGCGAGTGCCTGTAGCGACGTGGGGTTGGACGACTGTTGTAACCGGGCACGGTTGCACCCAAGGGCAGCAAGCACGAGCTTCATGCAGGCGGAGCGCCAACGCGCTCGGGGTTTATGAGCGCGGGAGCGTTGCCGCGCCGGCCACTGTCGTGACCACGGTACTGTCGCGACCGCATTGGTGGGGGCGTGCACTATCTCTCGAAGTGCGTCTCAGACAGAGCCTTACGCTCCGTTTGTCGCGGCATTTTTGTCCGGTGAGTTTGAACAAAAAGACCCGTCATAGAATGTATGTTTGGCATGACAACAATTATGACCACCGCAAAAAAAAAACTAATTTTGAACATAAAAATAGATGAAGTTCTTTAGGTGGTTCGTAAGTCGTAACCACCACATTCATGATCACCGCGGCCTTGCCAAAGGGAGCCTTAACCAACTTTTTCCTTAAACTTCTCAAAAGTACTAAATATGTTGAAACGTTTTCTCTGATATATATAAGAAAACGCTATAAAGAAGTCACGTGTAAACTTTGGCAAAAATTTTATGTCTGAGCCCCGAACACAAATTTGTGTCTGGGGCTCATGAGACGTTGAAACATGTAAAGGTATTTATGTTTGTGCGAAATTAAAAATCCAGATACAACTAAATTATCTTAGAAATGAGTCCATTAACTCAGAGACAAATGCATTATATATCTAAGATACTACTCGATTATCTCGGAGACGAGAAGTCGACAATTCATTAACTTTGAGAAAATGTATTATCTCATATACAACTTGATTATCTCAGGAACAAGTCCATTATCCTAGAGATAAATATATTATCTCAGATGCAACTCGATCATCTCAGAGACGACAAGTCCATTACCCAAGAGACAAATGTATTATCTCAAATACATTTCGATTATCTCGAAAACAAATGAATTATTTCACATACAACTCACTTCTCTCAGAGGCAAGTGAATTATCTCAGTGAGATAACACTTATTTATTTCATCTTCTTCACGGAACTCATCCCACTTATTTTCATCATTCTTCTAAATTGAAAACTTTACCACCAATCTGCTTATTCACCTTGCAACAATCATTTCCGGTGATGAGAAGAGAAGTTTTGTCTTCTCTGTCTCCTCGCTCTGTCTCTCCTTGCAGAGATGTCAACGGAAGGTGACGATTCTTCTTCCTAGATCAGCATCATGCAGATGGTGAGGAAGCCATGAGTGCAGAAAGAGGAAGACGATTTGAAAATGGGGGGGGGGGGGGGGGGGGGGATAAACCAGAATAATGCGTGTCATACACCTTTTACACGTGTCAACATCTCGCAAGCCTCGGACATAGATTTGTGTCTGGGTATCAAGGAGGTCACAGGTTTGAG
Organism: Dactylorhiza incarnata; assembly: GCA_033032865.1. Taxonomy (NCBI): domain Eukaryota; kingdom Viridiplantae; phylum Streptophyta; class Magnoliopsida; order Asparagales; family Orchidaceae; genus Dactylorhiza; species Dactylorhiza incarnata. The sequence continues at coordinate 6,345,542 of JAWHQI010000129.1, read as the reverse complement.
ACCCGGCCTCAACAACCTGCCGCTGCTGAGAAACAGGCGCGGAGATATGTGGTTGGGGTGATTGGGCTGCAGCCCGGACGATGCCACAGAAGGCTAGGCCAGGAAGAGTTCCGGCTGACAGCCCTCTCGTTGAGGCCAGGGTGGGCCGGTCTTGGGCCGTTACAAAAAAGACACTTTTGTTGTAATGTGGGTCGCGCCACTCTTCGCAAGAGTTTAGGGACTGGCCCACATCAGGATGCAGTTCGTACACCTCAACATGCTCTCCACTCTCCGCAAGAGTGATAGGTTGTTGTGGCCCTCCTGGGATCGAACATCCGACATCATTTATACGAGGGGACTCACACCTTCTCTTATACCCAACTGAACTCAGAATAAAAAATTTAGTGTAAATTTGTTTTAATTCAGTACAATAATTTTTCTATTGAGAACAGGGAGGACCAAAAAGAAGTGAAATTTTATTGTACGCCGAGAGTATCAGACTTCTCGTGCGGAAAGCTTGTTTTCAATCGGAACTATCAACGCGCTCTCCGCACGGGAAATTTGATGCTCAACATACCAAAACATCCCCCAAAAAAGTAACTGACAAGATTCTTGAACTTTAAACGTGCTTGTTAAATAGAAGTTAGGAGGGGTGGTAGGTAGGCAGCAAAGTCGAAAGGGACAGGATAGTCAATTACACTATGGGCCCCACAAATTTTATTGAAAAGCAATTATTATTTTCCTTCGCCAAATATATAGGGTTTAAAATAAATACAGACAAAAATATATACACGTGATCAACGACAGGATAGTCAAATTACACTATGGGGCCCACAAATTTTATTGAAAAGCAATTATTATTTTCCTTCGCCAAATATATAGGGTTTAAAATAGGGTGGTTATATTTGCAGGCCCTAAAGAGATAGTTGCAACCCAATTTTTACGAGCTATTACGCGCCTTTTGAAAATACTCTTTGCCCATGCATTTTTAGGAAACATGTTCAACCTGAAAGTTGTAGATTTCGACGACATCTACAACTTTTATGTTGAACACTTTTCCTAAAAATGCATGCACAAGACGTATTTGCCGCCTTGATTGAAACATGAGCGTAATTATAGCGAAGTTTTGGAAGTACGTCTTGTGCGTCCATTTTCAGGAAAAGTGTTCAACACAAAAGTTGTAGATCTAGTCGAGATTTACAACTTTCATGTTGAACACGTTTCCTGAAAATGCATGGGCAAGGAGTATTTTCAAAAGACGCGTAATAACTCGTAGAAATTGGGTTGCAAATATCTCTTTAGGGCCTGCAAATATAATTACCCTTTAAAATAAGGCAATTGTTAACCGTACCCCAGTTTTGGCTATCCGCAACTCTTTTATATGAAGTATTACGCATTTTTTTTGGAAATACGTCTTGTACAAGCATTTTTAGGAAAAGTCTTCAACACAAAAATTGTATACATCGTCGAGATCTACAACTTTTGTGCTGAACACTTTCGCTAAAAATGCACGCACAAGACGTATTGCCGCTCGAATTGAAACATGAGCGTAACTATAACAAATTTTTGGAAATACGCATTGTGCATGCATTTTTAGGAAAAATGTTCAACACGAAAGTTGTAGATCTCGACGATATCTAAACTTTCGTGTTGAATACTTTTCCTAAAAATGCTTGTAGAAGGCGTATTTCCAAAAAAACGTGTAATACTTCATATAAAAGGGTTGCGGATAGTCAAAACTGGGGTGCGATTAACAATTGCCTAAAATAAATACAGGGAAAAAATATATACACGTGATCAACAGCACGACATTACGATGCTGGCAGGACTTGGGCGATCAAAAATGAACGCTTGGGAGAGCAGAATGCTCTAACAGCTATGCTCCCTTCAGCGAGCAAGAGCAGAAATGATCACCCACATGTATCCACATTTTATAGAGATTAGCGGGCTCGAAAAAAAACTTGAGTCCGGCTCCAGTTCGTAGAGTTCGAGCTCGAGATCACATGTTGTTGTTCATTAGCTTGTGAGATTTTGTTAGTACTTTTTAATAATAAATAAAAAAAAGGTTCATGAGTTGAAAAGTTCTAAAGGCCGAGCTCAATAAATTGGTCTTGGGCTCAAGGTAAGCAAAGAGTGTTTATATTGGCAGCTCGCAAATAGCTATTGACAGCCTCAATAAACTAAAAAAAATACATAAAATTTAATTTGACTCTTCTCTAATAGCAGCCCCACTTAAAGACTCTTCAATTCCGCCCGTTTTTCCCTCATTCTCATTGAAATCCCCCGAAAACTTCTGATTTCTCGCCGCCGGAGAAGAACCCTTCAACACCGTTGAACTCCTCTGAATAATTTTTGGCGACACCGACGAACCCTTCCAAAATCTGGAATATTTTCTCCTATTTTTTCCTACTTTTGATTTTTTTTGTACCTCCTAAATAATAAATTTCATTTACTTTACGATTTAGTGAGAAAATAGATGATTTTTTTCACTAAATATGGTTTGTTTGCCTTTTTTTTTTCTTTTCATTTTGGGCTGCAAATATTCATCGGGCTGCCAATATCGCTTTGTTAGGCTGCTATTATCATTGGACTGTCAAGAGTCATTCACAAAATGAGCTCGTCCAGCTCGAGGCAAGCAAAATGAGCTCATCGTGCTCGAGCTTGAGAATTTTGTTAAGCTCAGTTCGTGCACAACTCGTTTGCACCCCTATTCTGGGCACAGGGCAAATCCCTAAAAATTTCATCTCTCTCTCTATATGCATAAATTAAGAGCGATATTATTAGCAAACTTAAAAATGTTATCCGCACACCATATGTGGTGAGTGTGCTCATAACAATGCTCTCTATTTCTCTCTATCCACACACCAAATAAATATAATAATAAAATTTAAGTTTAATTTTAAAATGGGTGTGTTGCGGACCACTCAAGGCTCTGGTAGTCCGGACTAAATTGGACCGTCTTAGCCCGGGAGCGTTCGAGCGCGCAAACATTCACAGAAAAAGGGAAAGCTGACACGACAATTTTTTTAACGTGAAAAGCCCATCAACTGGGTGAAAAATCATGGGGCCGGATCTGTGTCGGCCACTATTTGTTGTTGTTGTTGTACATAACTTTTAAAGAGAAGGCGAGTGCGACAGATCACTCCTCATTACAATTGTTGGGAGAGAGAGATATGTGTTCGGAGGGTGATAGGTCACCGCTCACGGAGTTAAGTCGTTTGTCTCCACAGAGGGGAATGTTGCGCTCTGAGCGCTCTAGAGACTTCGACTGCTGCTTGTCTCCTGTTGCGTGAGAGGAGTTTGGAGTACTGGTCTCGTTGGTGGCTGTAACATTTGTTCTTGAGCGCGCAGAATGCTTGTTGCTGAGTACGCGGGAGCGCGCTTGAAGCAGTCTTGAGAGTGAAGTGCATGGAGGCGCGCTCAGAGCGGTCTTAAGAGCAGAGCGCACATAGACGCGCTTGGGGCGATCTTGAGAGTGGAGACCACGGAGGCGCGCTTGGAGCGTTCTTGAGAGCGGAGCGCACGGAGACACGCTTGAGGCGATCTTGAGAGCGAAGCGCACGAAGGCGCGGTTGGAGCGGTCTTGAGAGCGGAGCGCACGGAGACGCGCTTGGGGCGATCTTGAGAGCGGAGCGCACGGAGACGCGCTTGGGGCGATCTTGAGAGCGGAGCGCACCGAGACGTGCTTGGGGCGATCTTGAGAGTGGAGCGCACGGAGACGCGCTTGAGGCGATCTTGAGAGCGGAGCTTAGGAGCGCGCAAGGAAGAGGAGCGCGTCTATGGCGACGGAGAGGCCGGCCCTGTTAGGGGCGGCGACCGAGGATGGGAGGCCGAATGGCCGCCCGTCTACGACGACGAGAAGGGCCGCCCATTTTCGGGGTGGCGGCGGAGGCCGCGCGACCATTGCTCAGCGCGGTGGTTTGGGCATGCCGTCCGGGCTAAGCGGCGGAGACGACGACGGTGATGGAAGCGACGGTTATTCCTCGGATAGTTACGTCGTTAGTGGGAGCTCTTTGGATAACCGCACCCCATCTAAGGGGGTCCTCATCAGTGTTGAAACTGTGTCAGTTGAAAGTCCATTTCTGAGTTGTATAATGATAGTTGGTCACAAATGTATATTGTACACTTTTATGTTACGGACCACGGCTCAGAGTTCTATTTTTGAACAGGCATGTAGGTCGTACACTTCAAGCCTTCTCCGCACATGGAACACGGTTCATGTGCAGCGGGTTGTTAAGGTGGGGTCTTGAACCCTCAACCTCCTAGATAGAGGGGATTGGCGCCAGGGGCGAGCCCACAAGCAGACACACCCGAGCACGTTCCCGAGTGTGTTTTCGTGAATCAACCTAATGACCCCAGCCCGCAAACAATTTATCTCCTTCTTCTTCTGCGACTGGGGCGAGGCAATGGTTGCTTCTCTGCGACATGAACTCTTCGGTGTGCGTTATGCTCTCCCATGTGCGACCCTACACTCCACTCTCTAGCACTCGCCGCCACGCGCCTCTCTCCAGTAGGCGCTTCACACTCCAGTGCGCGCCCCTGCGCTTCACTCTCGAGTACCCCAGAGTACGCTCTCCAGAATGCCCTATGCACTACAGAAAGCGCACCACTCTCTAGAACACGCTCCACTCATCAAAAGGCGCTTTGCTCTCCAGAAAGCACTCCGCTCTCCAAAATGGGTTCCGTTCTCTAAAGCCTGCCGCTCTCCAGAACGCATCACAGCGGGATAACCTCCACGATGCTCTCATGCACATAGCTCTCTAAAAGTGTTCCCACAACAATCAGAAAGCTTATTCATAATGAAAACATTTTGGTGGCCCGAGGACACGATGCTCTACGTGGCCCAATAAATAGCATTTTCAAAACCCGGGCCCACCCCCTTATTTTTTCGAAAACCGAAAAGTTTCCTTCGCGCCCCGTCTTTTCCTCTTCCCCTTCCTCCCAAAGTTTCTTCATTCCGGTTATTTAGGTTTTCAAATTACGCCGACACTTAACTTCCGACGGCGACTCTTGACATTGCAGGGGGAGTCGTCTGTGGGGGAAGAAGGAAGGACTCCAAGGACGATCCGGAACAGTTTCACGGCGGCGGGTGCAAGAGATGGTATCCATATTTTTCTAATTCATTCGTTTTGAAACCATATGCTAGGTTACGGTTGTAAAATTTCAGCATATGCTAGGTTACAGTTGTAAAATTTCAGCAATGAGTACATTACGACTGTAAAGTATTGATTTGTATACTCTGTTATAACCGTATTCTAAGTTTCTGCTTTTTTGTGCATTTCTACTCAAGTTACGGTCGTAAAATGACCGTAAATACTAAATTATAACTGTAATTACTGTATTAAATGTAGTAATTTGTTATATGTTACTGTAAGTTACAGACGTTACTATAAGTTCCGGCATTTTACAACTGTAATGACCTGTATTGTTTGATAGCTGTATACTACGTTACAACCGTAACTGCGATTGTAAACCTGCATGTAAATTATATTGTAAGGATTTTTTCATTCAAGTTTTGGTCTCATCTAAATTATGCAGATGTAATCAAGAACTAATTTTTATAGTCGTTGTGCTGTCTCAACATTTACAAAGAATGCACAATGTTTGGTTAATGTTCTTTCAAGTGAATCGAAAATCGAACTTAAAGAAGCGGGGTTGTTACCATTGTTCCAGGCTCACAATATTCCACAAAACATTTCATTGTTGCATTTCTTATTGATGTCATACTGTATGCCAAAGAAAGCCTTTTTACTTGGAAAGCACTATGTTAAGTTTACTGTTAACCAAGTAACATTGATTTTGGGGTTAGCAAATCAAGGTCTAGAATTTCCATTCAGGAGACTACCACTTGCCAATGTTTTGATTAAAGACTTGGTCAAGGAAATCGAAGATCTTGCAATTGAAGAATGGTCAGCAACCCTGGAGAGCAGAAGAATGGATGCATTGGTTAAATATGTTCTTGCTGTTTTCTTTTTCCCTTTAAAAGGTTTGAAAATATCTGAACGTGTTAAGAGATTTAAAGGTCTGGAGGATTTTAAAAAGTATAACTGGGTAAAGACAATCCACTCTTTTTTTGCATTCCCAATTAGATAAATTTAGCAAGGTTGCTGTGAAAGATGACTCCCACCTTGGCTACATTGAAGGATGCTCCGTCTTACTAGCTGTAAGAAACTATGGAAGTAAATTCATATTTCAATTTCAATTAATTTGTAATGTATGAACATTTGTCACAGATTTGGTTCTTCGAGCACACAACCTTACAAGTTCCCTATGAGGATGTTGCTAGACCCCGTTTGCTTCGGTGGTCTAACAAGAATAGCTTTAGTGGAAAAGCCTGCTTGGATTTATCGTGTCTCTTGGGCTCGAAAGATACAATAAGCTTTACTACCCTTTTTGTACTTAAATATTTTATAAAAAATTTCGAACATTTCATTTAATGTTCATGAAGAACTTCTACTTACGCAGTTGCGAAAAAGGTTTGCTTCTATTATGCTGGAGGAGAAACGTTTCTTAGGTGAAGATGTAGATGAAGGTTGTTGTTACATTAGAAGGTCCAAAAAGGATGTAAGGAGAGAGCAGAAGAACGAAAATAAAAAGATGGATAGGGAGAATGATAACAATGTAGATGAAAAAGAGAGGGTGCAGAAGCGGAGAAGAAAAAACAAATTAAAGGGTGAGGAGGAAGACGGTGATGGAAAAGAGGAGGAAGTTGTTATGGAAAATGAGTTTCAAGACGAGCAACAGGACAATGCACAGGACGAAGAAATTGGGTGGGAGGAAGAAGAGGGAGAGAAGAGGAAGGAACCTTCTTTAATTATTGGAGAGAGGAAGAAAGAAAAGAAAATGAAGAACAAACAAAAATACGAGACTCTCTTAAGTGAAGTTCGAGACCTAAAAGTTCTTTGACAAGATAAATTTAAAAATATGGATATTGCAACTAAAGAAGGTTTTGAATCTTTGCAAACTTTAATAAAAAAGATTCATGCACCCACCTCCCCCCCCCAAATAATCCACATACTCCTCCATCACCACCCTGTAGTGCTATAGTTACATACAAGGCTCTAGTGGCTAATACAGAGTTAAAAGAAAATGATCCTGAGCTTGTAGAAACAGATATTCATGGTAATACTCGAAGTATGGTAAAGAATATAAAAACAAGACGAGGAAGGAAGAAGAAAGTCGTTGTTAAAGGGATGCTTAGAGCCACAATACAGGAGCATGCTTACCCAGGACGCAAGAAAATTCTTGCCGCTCATAGAGATATAATAGACCTTGTCTTGACACGGTTTCCTGAAGAGTACATTCAACAATTTACAAGTTTCCCTTTTAAATGAAGTTGCATCTTCACATTGGCTGGCTTTTTTTTGCTTTTCAGTGATTCAATTATTTTTCATAATAGGAACATTCAAATGTCCCGTGAGGGAATCGTAGATCTACTTGGTGAAGGATGAGTGACTGATACACATCTAAATGCCTTTGCATACGAGCTGAATTTTAGAAAAGCAAAATAACCAAGAAGCATGAAAAATTTTCTTTACATACCTCCTGATCATGCGGTAAATAGATTACTTAAATTGTTTGACCAATAAAATTATATTTTCTTTTATAATGTTTGCTTCTTATGTTCTACTTCTGCAGTACTTTAAAAGGAATAAGATTGCAAATAACAAAGTTTTGATTGAACATGTAACCGCACAGTCGATTGCTGAAGCCGACCAAATTTTGATGCCATGTCACCTGTAAGATCTCTTTTCTCAAAACCCGTTCGGGTACATGAAAACTCGAACCTCTCCCGCATCGCACGGTTGAGGTGGATCTTCGCCCAGAATTGCTGCCTTGCGGTGTCACAAACACTCGGGTTTTCTAACACCGCTCAGCACCGACTCTGCTGGCTATACGATCATAAGTAAATATATGCCAAAAGTAAATACAGAGGTAAAGGCATGTCCACATGTCACAACACCATATAGATATATATGAAACAGAAATGTCCAAAAAGAGATAGTACAAGCAAAAAGGGCTTAAGCCCGATACACATCCAAAATGAGTACTCTCTCTACAACATGCGGAAACTACAAACTCTCAAAGCTGAAATCTAACTATCTAGTCATCAACCCGTGACATCGTGGTAGTGCGCTGCATCCGCTGCTCAGGTCCTGCCATCTCGTCCAGCTGCGCGCGGGATAACTCCGTCTCCTCGGACTCCTGTTACGTCCACATCCGACCGTTAGTCATAAAGACTAAGTCGTTTTGTCCTCACCTCCCTCCACGACTCCTAGGTACCGAGCGGGAGGAAGAAGCGGATGACAACAAGGGGTAAATAAGGAAAGAGGTGACATGACACTATTCTAGCAAGTAAAGGTAAAGCGGTAAAACTAGCTAGCAGTATAGTGCAAATAAATGACAGTAAAGTAGAGCATGAAGGAAACAGTAATAAAAAAATATGCGGTGCAGTAAGTAAAACTAATTTACCATCACAGATTCGTACCTTAACTTATATGAACGCCCATACGACATATAAGTTAAGATGTCCAGGTAACCCATCATATAAAAGAGCCCATACTAATTTATATGATGGGGGTATGCTAATGTGTATGTTATGCTATGCTATGCTTATGATGATTTAATGTGTTTATGCAATGTGACTCACCCACACGACTCTATGCGCACAGACCTTTATAGTTCTCATTTTGTTAGAAAGGAAGCCAACCTTTCGGGTACCGACCGTCGTGGCTCACGGTGGCAGTGGATCGGGCACTCCACATCCTAGGCGGGTATGCTCACTACCAAGCCTAGACCCCACATACGCCTCAACGCTAAGAACACAACAGCGGAGCTCCTGCGTACTCTTGCTGGAATCCACCAGACTTTAAGGTCGGGGTGGGTTATTAGGGATTATCCTCCAGACCGCGGTACTCAAACTTACCGGCCCTCTAAACCTCACCCTCACCTGAGTCAACGTACTATCGTCGGTGACACGACTAGCCTAGTACCGAAGACTCGCCACTAATTGCATAAGTAACAGGTGTTATTAAGTCCACCCGAGCCTCCGGCTCAGGGACTAACACACAAGTTGTTCCAACCCATCTCCTTCCCGAAGGAGATCCATACTAGTTCGCTAACCTAATTAGGCTACTCTTGCCTACAATTTAGTTAGTATTATATTTAGGGCGAATCTTGGACTTCCCGCGGTATACCCCGTAAAGGGGCCCCCAACGGTACTAAGGATTCAATGGGCTCAACCCCACCATCCTCTTTCTCAAGACAATTACTTTAGTTGGTGATTAACATTTAGTTCACCCCTCATTATTTCATATAATTAAAGCGACTTAGCTCAACACCCGTCCCACCCAATTGGGTTGGACGTACCTCCACACCTCATACACTAACCATAGCACAATCTCACTATTGACCCTAGGTTTGACCCTCCTTGAATCATTGTGAGCTATAACTCAATTACTGAATGAACATAACTTCTAAACACTACTTAGGGGTCTGAATTGTCTAAAAATCAAAATTCTGTTTTTACTAATCGCAGACCACTAAGTTGAACTATCCTCAAACCCCATAAGAGGATCCTTCTAAAAACTCATCATCAGGGTCTGGTACAATTATACTAGGCTCCCACTGACCTTAATAAGGTATGTTCTAATTTCCATAATTTTCCATATTAATTTGGTATTTATTATTATTTAAAGTAGTTAAGGCCTTAAGTCAAATTATACATGATCTATCCTCAAAATGATTTTACCTGCTACCTTAAAATTATCAGTAAGGTAATAATCCATAACAAGGTGGTTTACTGAGTTTCATGACCCTAGGATGTCATGTGGCCTACTAAATCATCATAGTTGTATTATTACCAAAATGCCACTATAATTAGGAAAAATAATATTTCACATCTGAAAATTCTATAAAAATTACCAAGAGTTTAAATGGGGGTCTAGAGTCCTCTGCCAAATATTTATATCATTACCATATGATTTGACTAATTAAAATGATTTAACATCCAAGAGTAGTAAATATCAATTTCTACATGATGTACATGAAATACAAATCCACAGACTTCCAAATAATTATCATGGGCATATATCAACAACAAAATGACAGATAACCAAGTTTCATAATTTTGCCCAATGATCTGACATTTTTCATAATTAAATTCCTCTAAGCTAGTAAGCACTTAAAAATTCATCCACAAGGAATAACACTTCAATAAATTCTACTAAAATTACCATAGCCTATTTTCATCCCAATTCAGCCACTGTTAAAATATCATAACCAGACAAGGTTATCTGACCATGCATTTTATTTATTTAAGGAAATAGTGGCAATTTAATTTAATAAGAGAAAAATACATAAATGACTCTAAATATTCCCATTAAATTATCTAATCCATTGCATGCTCCTAAAAACATGTCGACCAAGTCTTGAGCCAAGGCAAGCACATTTGGTCCTATGTCCTTCACAAGCCCTAATTTGCAACCCTAAGGGTTTACCCTTAGGGTTTTAGGACACACCACCCTAATGGCTCCAAATGCTCCATTAGGGGGTGTCACATGCATTTATATATCATTACCTACATAATCATCATGATGGGAGGAGGCCAACCCACTCAACTCCCCAAAATAGCCTAAACCCTAATTTGACCCTTAAGGACCCTCATTAAGGTTTCCCATTTTCCATATCAAATCAGCTCCAAATGGAGTGAAAATTTAGGCAGGAACTCCTCATGAACTAAAGAGCATTCCACCAAAATTTGGTGTCATTTGGACTTCATATGCTCCAAAAATCATCATTATTTAAATATCTTAATTACCACAAAAACTATAGGCAAAGTGCCCAACAAATACTGATCTTTGGGCAGAGGGTACCCCTAGGGTATACCTACCCATGGTTAAAATCTCAGCTTCAAAGCTTGAGAGATATAGACTAAATAAATATATTAATGGGCTGTCCTAGTGTAGGACCAGTTCTAGTAAAACAGCTCCCCAGGGAGCTGTGGGTCACCAAATGACCTGAACTCAAGCCCTAATGAAAGCTAAGGTCAAGGCCTACAACTTTCATGTTGGGCACGTTTGCTAATTCAGTGATTAAGTGCCCCTAATTAATTAAAGAAGGTGGTTGGGCATTATAGGGGTAATTATTCCAAGATATTGAATTTTAATTATATAAAAAAAAGCACGAATCTTGAAGCAGATCTCACGGCCAGGGAGTCGTCTTCTTCCTCCATCCAACGACTGAGATCGCGCCGTGCTGGGCGATGTTGCGACCGTGATTGCCGGCGATCCAGCCACCACCACCGCCGGCCAACACCACCGACACCTTCGTGGTGGTCGGGGCTACCATTTACCGGCGACTGGCGGCCGGAGGCGGCGGTTCCCGGCGATCCCAGGCTTTCCATTTCGAGCGAAAAATCTCGGTTTTAAGGAATGGATTCGGGCTCAATTGAGCCTGATCCTTCTTCATTTTGTTATAGAAAGCTAGCGTGAGGGTAGAGGAGGAGAAACGAACTGTGATAGGGGCGTGGCGGCGGCACCGGCGGCGGTTCACCATGGTTTAGCTTTGCTCTGGCAACCCTGCTCCCAAATTCGATTCTCCGGCTATGGCCTTGCTCCAGGTGTCGTTCCCGACTGCTCTCTCCCTTCTGAAGCTGATGGTGTGGCTGGAATGAGGTGGGGAGGCTTCTATAGCTGGTTTTGAATTCAAGCTTCCTCGGATTGCTCCTTGCTGCCACCCCTCCTGCACCCCTGTCCTTGCTGGGCCTTCTGGTATCCTCCTAAGGCTTAGTAATCAAGGGTGGAGTGCCCAACACTGATTGGGGATGGAGTGTTAGAGGGGGATTGCTTTTTACCTTTATCTTTTGCCTTTTAATTACTTTTGGTCCCCCTCTCATTTGGTTAATCAAACCCATGGTTTGGGCTCAGTCCAAGGCTGATAAGGGCATGTCCTAAGTCCATAAATAATTGATTAATTGATGGGTGTTGGGTTCCATTCAGATTAGGCTTAGATTTCCCCTTAATGAGCTATGTTGACCATGGTTGACTTTGGTCAACAAGGTGAGTGGTTTGACCCCACTTGGGGTTCATGGGTCCCTTAACCTCAACCAACATTGGTTGGTCCATGGTGGGGCCCCCAATTGGTTCAATTTAATCAAAGGGTGTAGATTTGACCAAAATTAGGTAAAGTTTGACTTTGGTCAATTTCATGCAATTGGGTCCCACCCAAGTGCAATTTCCATCCTATTGGTCTCCCTTAGTGGTTAGGGCAACATATGTGAGGTCAATTTGGACAATTGAGGGTCAATTGACCTAGTTGAGGGGCTTAGGGCCAGGTTGGTTTTTGAGCTTTGGTGTGCACTTAGCCATTTCTACCCTAGCCTAAGGCCCTAGTGGCCACTCATCTCACCACTATTCCCTAACATTTCCAATAGGTCTAGCAGGATTGGGGATGTTACAAATCCTAATAAACAAAAAAAATATTTCGTCCCCGAAATTTAAGATTGGGTCTACGGGTTCTACGCCATATAAGGTAAAAAGAAATTTGCAAGGAGGTTTTGGTTGTACCTGAAGTGAAGAGTTCCGGGTAGCATTGTTGCATGAGGTCCATGGGCTCCCATGTGTGCTCCTCTCGTCCGTGGTTGGACCACAACACCTTCACCAACGGTACACTCTTCCGCCGCAGGACTCGGACCTCCGTATCGTCGATCCGGATGGGCTCTAGTAGGACTGACCGATCGGGCGCCACCGGGCCTGATGTAGATGTAACATGCTGCTCAGGACGAAGCAGGGCTCTCCGAAGCGAAGAGACGTGGAAGACGACATGCAGGTTTTCCAACTCTGGCGGTAGCTCCAGCCTGTACGCCAAAGGACCGATCCGCTCCAGGATCAAATAAGGCCCCACGTACCGAGGACTGAGCTTCTTGTGCCCCCGCATTCGAGAAACCCCGTGCATAGGCCGAATCTTCAAGAACACTCGCTATCCCACCTGGAACTCCACCATACGATGCCTCGCATCATAGTATTTCGCCTGTCTGCTCTGGGCCTCCAGCATTCGCTCCCTGATCAGCATCACCTGCGCATCCGTCTCCTCAATATAATCTGAACCTAACGACCTCGGGTCCTCGTTCTGGATCCAGGAAAGTGGTATGTGGCACTTCCTCCCATACAATGCGGCACTTCCTCCCATACAATGCGGCATAAGGTGCCATCCCAATGCTAGCCTGGTGACTGTTGTTATAGGAAAACTCTATCAAGGGCAACAGTCTCTCCCAGGGCTTGCCGGTATCTAAGATGCACAAATGCAGAAGGTCCTCCATAGTCCGATTGGTGCGCTCAGTCTGACCATCAGTCTGTGGATGAAGCGTCGTGCTGAATGTCAACCGGGATCCCAAGTAAGCCTGAACCGCCTTCCACTCCCTCGAAGTGAAGCATCCATCTCTATCTAAAACTATCGTCTTTGGCACCCCGTGATATCTGACCACCTGCTCCACAAACACCCTTACAAGGTCACTGACCGGCCCCTCCTTCCGTACCAGAATAAACCGAGCTACCTTCGTCAGCCTGTCCACTATCACCCATATCGAGTCATTCCCAGAGCGGGAGCGAGGTAGACCATGCACGAAGTCCATCGAAATGTCCTCAAACTTCCACTTAGGCACTGGTAATGGTTGTAACATTCCTCCCGGGCTCCTGCACTCCGCCTTCACGCGTTGGCAGCTCTCGCAGTGCATCACATACTGGATAATATCCCTCTTCATCCCCGGCCAAAACATGACCTTCCGAAGGTCTGCTGCCATCTTCGTGATCCCTGGATGCACTGAATACTGGGAGCAATGAGCCTCCATAAGCACCTCCTCTCTAATACCTCCTCCAGCTGGGATGTAGACTCGGTCTCGATGGTGAATAAGATCCTCCCTCAATGAATAGTCCCCTGCCACGCCGTCCACCAACGATCTGAATACTGGCTCCAAGGCAGGGTCCTGCAACTGTGCCTCCCGAATGCGGTCCCGAATATCGCAGACAATATTCAAGGACGCTTGATACTCCGTATAGGTCTCGGGGTCGGCCCTGGATACAACTGAAATATGCATGTCCTCCAATGCCTGAGTCAGCTCCATAGCCATCACACGACTCTCTGCTCCTGGTGTACCTCCTCTCCTGCTCAAAGCATCCGCTACGGTGTTGGCCTTGCTGGATGGTAATGCAATGTGTAACTGTAGTCGCACAAGAACTCTAACCACCTCCGCTGACGTAGGTTCAAGTCCTTCTGCGTATCAATATACTTGAGGTTCTTGTGGTCTGAGAAGATCTCACAATGAACCCCATATAGGTAGTGCCTCCAGGTCTTCAAGGCGAAGATGACCGCTCCGAGCTCGAGGTCATGCACTGGGTAGTTCCTCTCATGTACCTTCAACTGAAGGGAAGCGTACGCGACCACATGACCATGCTGCATCAACACTGCTCCCAACCCCTGAAATGATGCGTCTGTGTAAACCTGAAATCCTTCCTTCCCAGATGGAAGGGCAAGGATGGGGGAAGAGGTGAGTCGACCCTTCAGCTCCAAGTAGGCCGCCTCACACTGCGGAGACCAGATGAATGGGGCATCCTTCTTGGTCAAAGAAGTGAGCGGAAGGGCAATCTTGGAGAACCCTTCCACAAACTTCCGGTAATAGCCCGCCAATCCTAGAAAGCTCCGCACATCTGAAGCAGACTGCAGTCGAGGCCACTCCTGAACAGCCCGCACCTTGGCCGGATCCACTGTCAATCCTTCTCCACTGATGATGTGTCCCAGAAAAGCCACCTCCCGTAGCCAAAACTGACACTTGGAGAACTTCACATACATCTGGTGCTCTCTCAGCTTCCTCAATATTAGGGCCAGATGCCCTGCATGCTCCTCCTCCGTCCTGGAATATACTAGGATGTCATCGATGAACACGATAACGAAGATGTCGAGAAAGGCCTCGAACAGCCTGTTCATCATGCTCATGAATGCTGAGGGGGCATTAGTGAGCCCAAAGGGCATCACTGTGAACTCATGCAATCCATACTTGGAACTGAAAGCTGTCTTCGGTATGTCCTCCTCTCGAATCCGCAGCTGATAGTATCCTGATCTCAAGTCGAGCTTGGAGAACCAGTGAGCTCCCTGCAACTGATCGAAGAGCTCGTCAATCCTCGGTAACGGATAGGTGTTCCGTACCGTCAACCTATTGAGCTCCCGGTAATCTATACATAATCTGAGCGTTCCATCCTTCTTCTTCACAAATAATATCGGCGCTCCCCAAGGTGAAGAGCTCGGCCTGACGAAAACCGCATCTACCAGCTCCTTCAACTGCACCCTAAACTCTGCCAGTTCCTTAGGTGCCATGCGGTACGGTGCCCGAGACACGGGCCTCGCTCCTGACACCAGCTGAATCTGAAAATCTACCTCTCGATGCGGTGGCAGTCCGGGCAACTTCTCCGGGAATACGTCGGAGAAGTCCCGTACTATGGGAATGTCTGATAGGGAGGCCTCCACCTCCGCCATCTCGAAGCATACGAGATATACCTCGTCTCCCTGCTCGTGGGCCTTGACTACCTGAACAGATGATAAAGAAGAGCGGGAGATCAGTCCAATACCTTCAAACGTCGCGAAGGTGGTATCGTACCGCAACACCACTCTCTTTGCTTGGCAGTCTATCTGGGCGTGGTTCCAAGCGAGCCACGTCATGCCCAAGATAAGGTCGAAGTCGGCGAGCTTCAACACCGAAGCTGGAGCATCGAGCGTTAGGCCGTCGATGGTCACCTTCAAGGTGCACTTGGCCGTCGCCTCGATCTCTGATCCATTAGGGAGGCGCACCCTCCTGGTGGGTCCCGTGTAATAATGGATTTGGTCGAAGCCCTTAACAAAGTCTTCGGAAACAAAGTTATGTGAGGCACCAGTATCGAATAGGGTGTGGGCGGGCTTGCCACACACCACTATAATGCCTGGGTAAGGTGGATTGTTTGTTCAATTTCTAATCTAGAAGGTTGAAAATGCAGGTAAATTTAAGCGGTAATAAATTAAAGTACTGAAAGCATTAAATTACCTGCTATAACCTCCTCCGGGTTCCTCGGCTGTGCCAGATCCAAGGCTTAAACCTGCTCCTGCTGCCTACCTCTACCGAGATACCCCCTGCCTCGACCCCGTCCTCGGCCTCGGCCCCGCTGTGCTGTAGGGGCTGCCAGAGGTGCTGTTGGTTGTGGAGGAGGTGGTGGAGGGAATCGCCGAGGGCAATGGGCCCTGATGTGACCTGGATGGTTGCACTCGAAGCACACCGCTGGAGCGCATCCCCGGTCGTCAAATCTCTGGGGCCCCCAGGTACGTAGGGGCTGTGGGGCTAGTAAGGGCTGGGGCTGCTGTACTGGTGCAATCTGAGGACGAGGACGTCCCCCACCCCTCCGGTGCCTCATAAGTCTGCCCCGTTGCGAGCCTCTGCTGCTCTTCCCCTGGTACATGGCCTCAGCTGGCCTCTTCCTTCCGCCCTGCACTCTGATCTGCTTCCAGCTTTTTCGCCGTCTCGATAATCTGAGTTAGGCTGCCCTCAGAAACAAACAAGAGTGCCTGCCTCAACGGGTCTCGAAGCCCCTTGTAGAATCTCTTCGCAAGAGTGCGATCATCTGCGGCATGAGACCTCGCAAATCTGGCTAAATGGGAGAACTCCCTCTGGTACTCAATCACTAAACGTGTCCCCTGAGTGAGGTGTAGAAACCTCTCTTTCAGCTCATCTCTGTCCGTGCTGGATATGAAGTGCTCCAGGAAGGTGGCACTAAACTCGTCCCAAGAAATATTTGAGTACTCCCTATCTCTGCAAGTGGTCTCCAGCAGCGACTTCCACCACCTCTTGGCATGTGCATCAAGAGCTGACACTGCCAAAAATACTGCCTTGCCGACCGGGCAACCGATGCCGGCCAGCATCTCCTGAATGGTGTCCAACCACTCCTCAGTCTTCACTGCATCCTCTGTCCCTCGGTAGGTCGGTGGGGAAAGACCTCTAAAGGTGCTCAACCAGTTCGCTCCCGGGTTTGGTAGTGGTGCCGGGATTGACTGGGTCCTGAAGGTCTCTAAAATGGCTGCTAACGTCTGTCCCAACTACGACTGCTGAAAAGTAGTGGTAGTCAGAGGGGGAAGGATACTGACCTGAGGCTCCCTGCTCACTGGGGCCTACAAAAGATAGGGATTTAGTTAAATTTTTTGGTCTTACTTATTGCTTATTGGACTGTTTTATGTGATTCCATACATGGGCACACCATAGCTTCCGCTGCCTAGTTTGTCCGCAAACTAAGCTCGAGCGGGGTGACCCAGTATGTTGTGGACTGTTCTCTTATGATCGTTCGTTCAGTGATACGATTTGTAAGATCTCTTTTCTCAAAACCCGTTCGGGTACATGAAAACTCGAACCTCTCCTGCATCGCACGGTTGAGGTGGATCTTCGCCCAGAATTGCTGCCTTGCGGTGTCACCAACACTCGGGTTTTCTGGCACCCCTCAGCACCGACTCTGCCGGCTATACGATCATAAGTAAATATATGCCAAAAGTAAATACAGAGGTAAAGGCATGTCCATATGTCACAACATCATATAGATATATATGAAACAGAAATGTCCAAAAAGAGATAGTACAAGCAAAAAGGGCTTAAGCCCGATACATATCCAAAATGAGTACTCTCTCTTTACAACATGCGGAATCTACAAACTCTCAAAGCTGAAATCTAACTATCTAGTCATCAACCTGTGGCGTCGTGGTAGTGCGCTGCATCCGCTGCTCTGGTCATGCCATCTAGTCCAGCTGCGCGCGGGACAACTCCGTCTCCTCGGACTCCTGTTACGGCCACATCCGACCGTTAGTCATAAAGACTAAGTCATTTTGTCCTCACCTCCCTCCACGACTCCTAGGTACCGAGCGGGAGGAAGAAGCGGAGGACAACAAGGGGTAAACAAGGAAAGAGGTGACATGGCACTATTCTAGCAAGTAAAGGTAAAGCGGTAAAACTAGCTAGCAGTATAGTGCAAATAAATGACAGTAAAGTAGAGCATGAAGTAAACAGTAATAAAAAAATACGCGGTGCAGTAAGTAAAACTAATCTACCATCACAAATTCGTACCTTAACTTATATGAACGCCCATACGACATATAAGTTAAGATGTCCAGGTAACCCATCATATAAAAGAGCCCATACTAATTTATATGATGGGGGTATGCTAATGTGTATGTTATGCTATGCTATGCTTATGATGATTTAATGTGTTTATGCAATGTGACTCACCCACACGACTCTATGCGCACAGACCTTTATAGTTCCCATTTTGTTAGAAAGGAAGCCAACCTTTCGGGTACCGACCGTCGTGGCTCACGGTGGCAGTGGATCGGGCACTCCACATCCTAGGCGGGTATGCTCACTACCAAGCCTAGACCTCACATACGCCTCAACGCTAAGAACACAACAGCGGAGCTCCTGCATACTCTTGCTGGAATCCACCAGACTTTAAGGTCGGGGTGGGTTATTAGGGATTATCCTCCAGACCGCGGTACTCAAACTTACCGGCCCTCTAAACCTCACCCTCACCTGAGTCAACGTACTATCGTCGGTGACACGACTAGCCTAGTACCGAAGACTCGCCACTAATTGCATAAGTAACAGGTGTTATTAAGTCCACCCGAGCCTCCGGCTCAGGGACTAACACACAAGTTGTTCCAACCCATCTCCTTCCCGAAGGAGATCCATACTAGTTCGCTCACCTAATTAGGCTACTCTTGCCTACAATTTAGTTAGTATTATATTTAGGGCGAATCTTGGACTTCCCGCGGTATACCCCGTAAAGGGGCCCCCAACGGTACTAAGGATTCAATGGGCTCAACCCCACCATCCTCTTTCTCAAGACAATTACTTTAGTTGGTGATTAACATTTAGTTCACCCCTCATTATTTCATATAATTAAAGCGACTTAGCTCAACACCCGTCCCACCCAATTGGGTTGGACGTACCTCCACACCTCATACACTAACCATAGCACAATCTCACTATTGACCCTAGGTTTGACCCTCCTTGAATCATTGTGAGCTATAACTCAATTACTGAATGAACATAACTTCTAAACACTACTTAGGGGTCTGAATTGTCTAAAAATCAAAATTCTGTTTTTACTAATCGCAGACCACTAAGTTGAACTATCCTCAAACCCCATAAGAGGATCCTTCTAAAAACTCATCATCAGGGTCTGGTATAATTATACTAGGCTCCCACTGACCTTAATAAGGTATGTTCTAATTTCCATAATTTTCCATATTAATTTGGTATTTATTATTATTTAAAGTAGTTAAGGCCTTAAGCCAAATTACACATGATCTATCCTCAAAATGCTTCTACCTGCTACCTTAAAATTATCAGTAAGGTAATAATCCATAACAAGGTGGTTTACTGAGTTTCATGACCCTAGGATGTCACGTTGCCTACTAAATCATCATAGTTGTATAATTACCAAAATGCCACTATAATTAGGAAAAATAATATTTCACATCTGAAAATTCTATAAAAATTACCAAGAGTTTAAACGGGGGTCTAGAGTCCTCTGCCAAATATTTATATCATTATCATATGATTTGACTAATTAAAATGATTTAACATCCAAGAGTAGTAAATATCAATTTCTACATGATGTACATGAAATACAAATCCACAGACTTCCAAATAATTATCATGGGCATATATCAACAACAAAATGACAGATAACCAAGTTTCATAATTTTGCCCAATGATTTGACATTTTTCATAATTAAATTCCTCTAAGCTAGTAAGCACTTAAAAATTCATCCACAAGGAATAACACTTCAATAAATTCTACTAAAATTACCATAGCCTATTTTCATCCCAATTCAGCCACTGTTAAAATATCATAACCAGACAAGGTTATCTGACCATGCATTTTATTTATTTAAGGAAATAGTGGCAATTTAATTTAATAAGAGAAAAATACATAAATGACTCTAAATATTCCCATTAAATTATCTAATCCATTGCATGCTCCTAAAAACATGTCGACCAAGTCTTGAGCCAAGGCAAGCACATTTGGTCCTATGTCCTTCACAAGCCCTAATTTGCAACCCTAAGGGTTTACCCTTAGGGTTTTAGGACACACCACCCTAATGGCTCCAAATGCTCCATTAGGGGGTGTCACATGCATTTATATATCATTACCTACATAATCATCATGATGGGAGGAGGCCAACCCACTCAACTCCCCAAAATAGCCTAAACCCTAATTTGACCATTAAGTGCCCTCATTAGGGTTTCCCATTTTCCATATCAAATCAACTCCAAATGGAGTGAAAATTTAGGCAGGCACCTCATGAACTAAAGAGCATGCTACCAAAATTTGGTGTCATTTGGACTTTATATGCTCCAAAAATCAACATTATTTAAATATTTTAATTACCACAAAAACTATAGGCAAAATTGCCCAACAAATACTGATCTTTGGGCAGAGGGTACCCCTAGGGTATACCTAACCATGGTTAAAATCTCAGCTTCAAAGCTTGAGAGATCTATGCTAAATAAATATATTAATGGGCTGTCCTAGTGTAGGACCAGTCCTAGTAAAACAGCTCCCCAGGGAGCTGTGGATCACCAAATGACCTGAACTTGAGCCCTAATGAAAGCTAAGGTCAAGACCTACAACTTTCATGTTGGGCACTTTTGCTAATTCAGTCATTAAGTGCCCCTAATTAATTAAAGAAGGCGGCTGGGCATTATAGGGGTAATTATTCCAAGATATTGAATTTTAATTATAAAAAAAAGCACGAATCTTGAAACAGATCTCACGGCCAGGGCGTCGTCTTCTTCCTCCAGCCAACGACTGAGATCGCGCCATGCTGGGCGATGTTGCGACCGTGATTGCCGGCGATCCAGCCACCACCACCGCCGGCCAACACCACCGACACCTTCGTGGTGGTCGGGGCTACCATTTACCGGCGACTGGCGGCCGGAGGCGGCGGTTTCCAGCGATCCCAGGCTTCCCGTTTCGAGCGGAAAATCTCGGTTTTAAGGAATGGATTCGGGCTCAATTGAGCCTGATCCTTCTTCATTTTGTTATATAAAGCTAGCGTGGGGGGAGAGGAGGAGAAACGAACTGTGATAGGGGCGTGGCGGCGGCTCCGGCGGCGGTTCACCATGGTTTAGCTTTGCTCCGGCAACCCTGCTCCCGAATTCGATTCTCCGGCTATGGCCTTGCTCCTGGTGTCATTCCCGACTGCTCTCTCCCTTCTGAAGCTGATGGTGTGGCTGGAATGAGGTGGGGAGGCTTCTATAGCTGGTTTTGAATTCAAGCTTCCTCGGATTGCTCCTTGCTGCCACCCCTTCTGCACCCCTGTACTTGCTGGGCCTTCTGGTCTCCTCCCGGGGCTTAGTAATCAAGGGTGGAGTGCCCACCACTGATTGGGGATGGAGTGTTAGAGGGGGATTGTTTTTTACCTTTATCTTTTGCTTTTTAATTACTTTTGGTCCCCCTCTCATTTGGTTAATCAAACCCATGGTTTGGGCTCAGTCCAAGGCTGATAAGGGCATGTCCTAAGTCCATAAATAATTGATTAATTGATGGGTGTTGAGTTCCATTCAGATTAGGCTTAGAATTCCCCTTAATGAGCTATGTTGACCATGGTTGACTTTGGTCAACAAGGTGAGTGGGTTGACCCCACTTGGGGGTCATGGGTCCCTAAACCTCACCCAACATTGGTTGGTCCATGATGGGGCCCCCAATTGGTTCAATTTAATCAAAGGGTGTAGATTTGACCAAAATTAGGTAAAGTTTTACTTTGGTCAATTTCATGCAATTGGGTCCCACCCAAGTGCAATTTCCATCCTATTGGTCTCCCTTAATGGTTAGGGCAACATATGTGAGGTCAATTTGGACAATTGAGGGTCAATTGACCTAGTTGAGGGGCTTAGGGCTAGGTTGGTTTTTGAGCTTTGGTGTGCACTTAGCCATTTCTACCCTAGCCTAAGGCCCTAGTGGCCACTCATCTCACCACTATGCCCTAACATTTCCAATGGGTCTAGCAGGATTGGGGATGTTACATCACCTAGGTAGCCATTGGGTGCTTATGTCCTGCGAGTTTATTACGGAGACATGGCAGTTCTACGACTCTCTACCAAACCCTATTCACTCGTCGACAATGCGTGAGCTGTTATCTATTGTTCATTCATACATATTACAAGAACTTTTACATACTTATAACTGATTGATGAATAATGGTTTGTACAATTATGTTTTCTAAAAGAAGATGCATTAAATGTCGTGCCGGCGGATATTGCTTCATGGACAATAAATTAAGTGGAAAATACACCGACACAGACAAATAGCCATGACTGCGGAGTTTTTGTCTTGAGGTATATGGAGACCATGCTAAGGAAAACAGAAGTTGATTGGAATGAGCTGGAAGGATGGCAAAAAGATATGCCCAAGTATAGGGCTGAAATAGCTAGTAAAATAATACAAGCCTTTTGGAATGACATAATTAAAAACTGCCCAATTTGATATAATTCAATGAATGAGTTGGATAAGTACCTATGAAAAACAATTATGGGTTAATAGGAATTCTTATTTCCGGCCCAGAACTGCAGTTTTGTTAAAATTATATGTATATTTTGTTATTTACTGCAGTTTTTATGATACAGTTACGACTGCATTATTTCAATTACTGTCATAATTCCACAGATATTGCCGCAATTACGATTGCATTATTTCAGATACCATCGTAATTCCACTGATATTGCCGCAATTTTAAAAAAACAGTCGTAAACAATTTGCAATGTAGTACTGTTCTCAGAACCAATAACCCTTTATACAATATCTGGAATGCTTGAGAAACTAGACGACATATCTAAACAAAAATAAAAATTTATATCTGATGCTGGAGTAGTTGTAGCAGATCTTGGATTTGTCTCTGGATTCACACATAGGGTATCCATTAAATTGATCTCCATATGCTGGGAAGAAACGACACCGTCATTAGGATGTTTTCTCTTTGAATCATTTCTTTTCCCTACAGATGCACCAAGTTTTATGTTAATATACAAAAACATACATAGAAAGAAGAAAAATGATAAGTGTAAGTGTCGTACTGGGTTTCTTTGTTATTTTCTCCCAATGATTTTTGATTCGTGCATTTGAATGACCATTGGGTCGCATCGAAGGAGGATCTTTCAATCCTTTGTTGAGTTGGTTTTTGATAACTTCTTGAAAAGAAGTTATTATCACTATTAAATATGATTTTATAACACATTTATTCATGGAACATGTATTTAAAAAGCTTAATACTTTGATATTTCCATTATTAATTTAAGTATGGATATATTCAATATGTTGCAATGTTTTCATTGTAGAAATGATGGAGGTGTCATTCCTAAGAAAAATGCTGAAGGAGCCATCCCGAAGAAATGAAGAAAAAAACAGTTTTTCTATCTAATGATAAGTAATGTTGTTGCAACAACTTTTTCAGTTGTTGAAAAGTTGTTGCAACAAGTCTGGATCCGAAATTACAGATTTTAATTCCGCATTTTATGATTGCGGCGGTTACAAACATGGATAGAGTGCGTCTTTTTCAGAGGATTTTCGAAATATAAGTGGAAAAAACACTTAAGGTGGTTATTGGACAAGAGGAGAGAGAGAAAGTGGGGGGAAGTTATCCCTCCCACGCCAAAAAGGGAAGAGAGGGGGGGTTATTCATATTCATTCAATTTACTGTTCACGAAAAAAAGGGGAGAAGACAGATTTTCGGCCAAGGGAAGAAGGAGGTGGATTTTACTGCAGCGTTTTAGGGAAGGAACTCTTGCATCTTTCTTCTTCTTTTTAATTATGTCTAGTAAGAACTTCCAATTTGTGTGTGATCTCTCATTCATCATGAACTAATTTCCTTTGTCTTGTATGTTGAAAGTACTTTGTTTGTTGTGATGTTTTGATTTTAATTTTCTTGTGGATGTTTGAAATACTATATTTATTGAATTTATGATTTTGTTCTTGGAAATTTTGTCTTAAGTCTCATCTTTAAATTTGCTTGGCAAGATTCGAGAGAGGAGTCAAGCTAGATGCATGTTTTATATTCCGCGGCAAGATTCGAGAGAGGAGTTGCGTAAATTTGTCACCAAGGTTTTCACCTTTATACTGCGTTGCAAGATTCGAGAGAGGAGTGACGTAAGTGCATCATAAATTTAATATATTGAAGAAGGGAGAAAGAGATTTCGCCTTCTCGGTAGCAACATTGATTTGTGTGCTTGATGTTATTCCTTATTGTTACTTAAGTTAGAGATAACTAGGGAAATAGGGGGTAAACAGATTTCATAGATCGAGAGATCATGTTTTCCACTTTCAAATCATTGCATGATAGTCATTTTAGCGTCCATATCGAATCACTTCAAGTATCCATCACAATAAGCAAGGGAAATCAACGTACAAGATCTTTTCTCCAAATTGTTATCAAAAGTACTTTTAGATAATCGTAGTTGTAATCTTTAGAAGTTACTATAATTAGTTATTTTCAAAACCAATCATCTCGCTAATTAATCAACTTGAATTTAAAGAAAAGGATAAGCTAGTATTTGCGAACGTTAGATTTAACACTTCCTCATGGGAACGATCTCTACTCACACTTTATTACTTGAACCGACACGTGCACTTGCGTATATATACACTTTCCGCGTATCAAGTTTTCATCAATATCATGCATTTTAAGATTCTCTTTAGAGACGACCAACTCTTTTACTTTCTTGTCAAGATTTTTCAGGCCTGATAGAACAAATTCCCTTGCTATATGACTGTCCTCAACCCGACGAGCTAAATCGTAGATGAGCCTGATCATATGATTCCTAAATACTAGATTGGAATCATATTCATTAAAACTTGTAGTATCGTTGAGATACAATTCTTTCTTAGTGTTCAAGGTATATATATTTAAAATATATTTAGGAGGAATTTCTGAAACATTTCTCATATTGTAAACTCGCAAGATGTGTTTGCATACAATTCCCTTTGTTTCAAACCCTTTGCACGAACAATTAGCATCAAGTGTTGTAGAGTCAAATGTAACATACCATTGCTTCTGGTCTCCATTGGGTTCTTGGGCGGTGTATAAGAAATGATCATCACTAAGTGATCTCCCATCAACAATTGTAACACCAACAGCCCCATCCATATAAATACTTTCGAATCTAGAAAATATTTTTCTAGTGTACTTCTTAGAAACTTGTTTCAGAATTGAGGAATTTCTGAATTTCAAGGTTACGCGACCATTTTTGCATCTAAAGTCTTCGTCATGCTCATTTCTACGCCAAGCTGAAGTCATATTCTCCAAACCTGTGAAACATTCCACAATCGAACTTGTCAATTTAGAGTATTCATGTATAACATGGTTTGTGGATTCACTCCTTTGTGTGGACAAAATGCCAAGATCTAAAATATCTTTATTGAAAGCAGACGACCATTTCATTCGTACATAATATAAATCTTGCAACCATCGATTGGCCTCCAAATTTCCTTTCACAATCATAACACTCCAATAATCATTAAACTCATCTTCACTGTCACATTTGCTCATACAATAGTAAAATAAGGACCTTATATTACTGTCATGGTTGAATGTTGGTACCTTGGACGGTGCTTGTTTTGAAATGTGCCACTGACACAGACGATGCCGGGTTTTTGTAAGTACTCTCTCGATGGCAACTGACATAGCCTGATCTTGGTCTGTGAATATCGTTGTTGGTTGTTTGCCGCCAACAAACCTTAACAAGGTCTCAAATAGCCAACAAAATGAGTCGATAGTTTCATTTGCTATGAATGCCCCTCCAACAAATGTATTCTGCCAATGATGATTGACTGCGATTAGCGGTGCACAAGCCAAGTTATATTTGTTAAGTCTATAAGTTGTATCAAAGATTATGACATCACCAAAGCAATCATAATCTATTTTACTACGACCATCAATCCAAAAAAAAACTAATAAGCCTGTTTTGCTCATCCTTCATATGAAAACATATCGTCCTTCAATTGCCGTTCTTGTAAGATTTTTAACAAACTAAAAGCATCTCCACATTCTATTAAGGCTCTCCTCTCTCTTTGAACAAAGTTATACTCATCAGTCTTACTAAAGCCAATGTTTTCAACACCTCCAACTTCCTTGGCTAAAAATTTGAATGCATCAACAGTCCTAATTCCAGGTCCCGTCATGTTCTTTATCAAGCTTGCTTGCACGTTAGAAATCTGGCGATGCGACCTTAATAGATGGTTGTCATTTCGGGAGGCTAATGGGTGATTATGTTCTTCCACAAATCTTGACACAACCCAATTTCCACCATTTACATTTGCAGTAAAGTATATGAATGCCAAACAGCCCGTTTGCGTATCCAACTTATGATACTTTTTGGTCACCATTTCTGAACTAGTAATTTTTTTATGACCAGCCTTCGAACAACAATAACTTCTGCTTTTAATAATATTAGTGTGTGTCCAAAACAAAATATTCTTTTTTCCGCACACTAAATCCCAAGTTATGTGCATAATTGCAATACATTGTGTATGCCTCCATCTCTGTTTGTACAATTGGAAAAGAAGGAACAATCTATTGGAATACCAAAGAAGATGGATGTATTAAGTTCAGTTACTGTATGTTAGGGTTTGGCTCAAAGTATTCTACAATACACCCATCAAGTTTGGAATGGGGTATTTATAGTACTTCCAGCATAGAATCGAGTCCTAGTATGACACGAACCCGTTAGACTATTCCGAGTCGGTCTTGACACGGCAGGACATATTAATACACATTAACAATCTCCTTATATGTCCGTCGTGAACCCAGACTTCGGATAAAGGGGTGGTTTGTATTGTATTCAATCAGACATGAGTCAATTACAACCGTGTCCAGCACCTGTTTTAATCAATTTGGAATATATCACAAAGTCAGTATGCACGTATAAGTAAACAAAAGAAACTCAGCTGCAACACAATAAGAGTCTCAGGAACGATCAAGACACAAGCCCTATACGCCTGGCGTCCAAAATCAAACAGAGATCTAAAAAAGTCCAAAACAAACAGTGCTATAATAAAGAAAGAGCTAAACAATGCTCTGAGCAGAAGTACATGGAATAAACAGAATAACACTCAAAAACTAGTCATCCAAAAGATCATCCTTCTCCGGATCCCAGTCAACCAGTGCTCCTCCTATCCCACAAACTCCTGCAATTTCAACAGAGAATTTCATTTTAGAATGAATTCTATCCTTTGCAAATTTGCAGATATCTAGTTTTAGCATAAAACTTAGTATTGATTATTATTATTGGCTGGGAGGACACGTTCACAGAGTATTATAGTTTAACCTCAGAATCTGTTATCTGTTTCCAAATGAAACGATTATCAGACTTCTGGACACCGCAGCTATATCTATAATCCTATATGGAATGTCACGGTTACTGCCCTTCTAAAGTCGATTGGAACTCATCAAGTTTGGAATGAAACCAATCTTCAGAAGAAGAGATAAACCAAGTCAGATTGTGTTATCAAGTTTGGAATAACACTCTCTTCCAAGGCAAAAGCCGAATCCGATGAAGCTGTTAACATCAAGTTTGGAATGAACAGCTTACCAGATCCGAGCTCAGCAACCAAGAGCATCAACGGACCACAACATGCTTGCATTGACAAAGGAAATATGGAATAATCAAAAACATCTGGATTAAGGCTGAACTGAATCGCCTGATACTGAACTAAGACCGAACTAAATCGCCTTTAGTCCCATTTCCCCCACTGTTTTGATTAACCGATCTTTGGGCATTCCTTTCGTCAGTGGATCAACTAGGTTATCCTTTGAACGCACATCGATCAAAGTGATAATTCCTTGTTCTTTCAGATAATTCAACAACGTATGTCTCAGTCGTACATGTCTCCTCTTAGTATTATAGAGGGTATTCTTAACGACTTGAACTGCTGCTTGATTATCACAATACAAGCTCAACGAGTTGACTTGTAACTTAGACAAGGGAATTTCTAAAATCAAGTTTCTGATCCAGTCTGCCTCTTCACTAGCTGAAGCTAAGGCAAACAACTCGGCCTCCATGGACGACAAAGCTATACAGGTCTGTCTTTTGGATTTCCAAGTGATAACAGCTCCTCCCAAGGTGAATATGTATCCACTGGTGGACTTGCTGTTCCCAACTTCTGAACACCACGAGGCATCAGAATGTCCTTCCACTGTAGGTGGGTAACCAGTGTAGCACAGAGCATAGTCTTTAGTACCTCTCAGGTATCTCAACAGCCTATCTACGGCAACCCAATGCTCTTTGCCCGGACTGCTGGTAAAGCGACTCAGCGTGCTAACCGAGAAAGCAATGTCTGGCCTCGTACAAGTTGTAGCGTACATGAGACTACCAATTATTTTGGAATATTTGACTTGATCAATGTTGGTGTAAGATCTCTTTTTCCAAAACCCGCTCGGGTACTTGAAAACTCGAACCTCTCCCGTATCGCACGGTTGAGGTGGACCTTCGCCCAGAATCGCTGCCTTGCGGTGTCACCAACACTCGGGTTGGCTAACACCGCTCAGCACCAACCCTGCCAGCTATACGATCATAAGTAAAATATGTCAATAGGGAAAGTACATAAATGAAGGCATGTCCACAATCACAGCATCATATATAAATATATATAATGAAAACAGAAAGTCCAAAGAGAAGTACAAGCAAGAAGGGGGCTTATGTCCGATACATAATCAAAATAAAGTACTATCTCTCTCTCCACAACATGCGCAAGTCTAAAACAAAAGCTCTCAAAAAATGGAAGTCTAACTATCTAATCATCAACCTGTGGCGTCGTGGTAGTGCGCTGCATCTGCTGCTCAGGTCCTGCCATCTCGTCCTGCTGCGCGCGGGACAACTCCGTCTCCTCGGACTCCTGCGGTCACACGACCGTTAGTCATAAAGACTAAGCCGTTTTGTCCTCGCCTCCCTCCACGACTCCTAGGCACCGAGCTGGAGGAAGAAGCGGAGGACAAACAAGGGGTAAACAAGAAGGTGGTGACATGGCACTACTCTAGCAGGTATAAGTAAAGCAGTAAAATCTAGCTAGCAATATAGTGCAGGTATAAGGCAGTAAAGTAGAGCAATGAAACAAGCAGTAAATAGAAAGAAAATGCTGTGTAGTAAGTAAATCTAAACTACCATCACAGATTCGTACCTTAACTTATATGAATGCACATACGACATATAAGTTAAGATGTCCAGGTAACCATCATATAAAAGAGCCCATACTAGTTTATATGATGGGGGGTATGCTAATGTGTATGTTATGCTATGCTATGGTTATAATGTTTTAATGAGTTTATGCAATGTGACTCACCCACACGACTCTATGCGCACAGACCTTTATAGTTCCCAATTTGTTTGAAAGGAAGCCACCCTTTCGAGTACCGACCGTCGTGGCTCACGGTGGTAGTGGATCGGGAACTCCACATCCTAGGCAGGTATAGTCACTACCAAGCCTAGACCTCATGTACGCCTCAACGCTAAGAACACAACAACGGATCTCCTGCGTACTCTTGCTGGAATCCACCAGACTTTAAGGTCGGGGTGGGTTATTAGGGATTGTCCTCCAGACCGCGGTACTCAAACTTACCGGCCCTCTAAACCTCACCCTCACCTGAGTCAACGTACTACCGTCGGTGACACGACTAGCCTAGTACCAAAGACTCGCCACTATTTGAATAAGTAACAGGTGTTTTAGTTAGCGATATATTTAGGGTGAATCTTGGACTTCCCGCGGTGTACTCCGTAAGGGGCCCCTAACGGTACTACAGATCAATGGGCTCAACCCCACAATCCTCTTCAAGACAATTACTTTAGTTGGTGATTAATGTTTGGTTCACCCTTCATCATTTCATATAGTTAAAGTGACTTAGCTCATCTCCTGTCCCACCCAATCAGGTCAGACGTACCTCCATTCCTTCTACATTAACTCTAGCACAACCTCACAACTAACCCTATGATTGACCCTCCTTGAATCATGGTGTTCTATAACTCATTTACTGATTGGATATAACTCCTAAACACTACTTAGTGATCTGAATTGTCAAAAACTCAAAATTCCGTTTTTACTAAACGCAGACCACTGAATTGAACTATCCATCAACCCCATAAGGGAATCCTTCTAAAAACTCATCACCAAGGTCTCTAGTAATTATCCTAGGCTCCCACTGACCTTAGTAAGGTATGATCTAATTTCCATAATTTTCCATATTAAATTGGTATTTAATATGATTTTAAGTAGTTAAGGCCTTAAGTCATATTACACATGAACTACCCTCAAAATGATTCTTCATGATACATGAGAATTATCAGTAGGACAATATTCCATATCATGGTGGTTCACTGAGTATCATGACCCTAGGATGTCATTTGGCCTAC
The DNA here is from genome assembly GCA_033032865.1 of Dactylorhiza incarnata. Classification (NCBI taxonomy): domain Eukaryota; kingdom Viridiplantae; phylum Streptophyta; class Magnoliopsida; order Asparagales; family Orchidaceae; genus Dactylorhiza; species Dactylorhiza incarnata. The sequence continues at coordinate 6,315,109 of JAWHQI010000129.1, read as the reverse complement.
TATATCATTATAATTGTATAATTACCAAAATGCCACTTTAATTAGGAAAAATAGTATTTCACTTCTGAAAATTCTCCAAATATTACCAAGTGTCCAAATTGGGACCTAGAGTCCTCTGCCAAATTATTGTGTAATTACCATGTGATTTGATATTTTACAATGATTAAAAATTCAAAGGTAGCAATTACAATTTCTACATAAGGTACTTGAATTATAAATCTACAAGCTTCCAAACTGTTGTCATGGGCATATATTAAGCTAGAACTACAGATAACCAAGTATCACATCATTGCCCCATGATTTGATATTTTAAAAAGATTAAATACTCAAGTGGTGTAAATTCCAATTTCTACATGAGGTAAAAGAAATATAATTCAACAAGCTTCCGAACAATTATCATGGGCATATATTAACCTAAAACTACAGATAACCAAGTATCACATCATTGCCCCATGATTTGGCATTTATCAAAATTAAATTCCCTTAAGCTAGCAAGTACTTAGAATTTCCTACACAAGGAATAATACTTCAATAAATCATAACAAAACAACTATAGTCCATTTTCATCCCTAATCAGCCACTGGTAGAGTTTCAACACCATACAAGGTCCTATGACCATGCATTTCATTATATTAAGGAAAGGGTGGCTATTTCATTTACTAGGAAGAAAAATACTTAAATACCTCTAAAAATTCTCAATAAATTAACTAAGTCATTTTATGCTCCTATAAACATATCTCCAAAGTTCTGAGCCAAGGCAAGAACATTTGCTCTCATGCCCTTCACAAGTCTCACTTTGCACCCTTAAGGGTTTACCCTTAGGGTTTTAGATCACACCACCCTAATGGCTCCAAATAGACCATTAGGGTGTGACACAAGCATTAGTATATCCATATCCACATATCCAACATGATGGGAGGAGGCTAACACACTCAACTCCTCAAAATGACATAAACCCTAATTTGACCCTTAAAGGCCCTCATTAGGGTTCCCAATTTTCCATATCAAATCAACTCCAAATGGAGTGAAATTTTAGGTAGGCTCTACTCATGTACAAAAGAGCATGTCACCAAAGTTTGGTGTCAATTGGACATCATATGCCCCAAAAAATCAACTCAATTTAAATATTCTAACTACCACAAAAACCCTAGATAAAAGTGTCCACCAAGGGTTGTCCCTTTGGCAGGGGGTGCCCCTAGGGTATAACAACCTATGGTTAAAAGCACAGCTCCAAAGATTGAAGGGTTTGACCTAGGTAATTTTTCTAATGGACTGACCTAGTGTAGGACCAGTCCTAGTAAAACAGCTCCCTAGGGGGCTGTAGGTCACCAAATGACCCAAACTCAAGGCCAAATCAAAGTTAAAACCAAGGCCTACAACTTTTATGTTGGGCACTTTCTCTAAATCAGCAATTAGGATGCCCTAATTATTTATTGAAGTTGACTGATCATTAAGGGCAGAATAGCATAGCTTGGAATTAAATAAATATCAGAAATAAATGATCTGCACGGATCTTACAACACATCCAAGGGCATTCAGGTCGTCTTCCTCCTTGAGCCGACGGCCAGGATTGGTCCCGACCTGGGCCATCTTTCTTCCTCCTTTCCCGGCCACCTGGTGTCCACCACGGCCGGCCACCACCGCCACCACCTTCGTGGTGGTCGGGGCTACAACTCCCGGCGACATGGCGGCCGGAGGAGGCATTTCCCGGCGGTCCTGAGTGTCACGAATCGAGCCGAAATCCATGGATTTCGGAGGTGGATCCGGGCTCAATTGAGCCTGATCCTTCCGCATTATGTGATGAGAAGCTAACATGAGGGGGGGGGGGGGGGGGGAGGAGAAACGAACCGAGATTGGGGCGTGGCGGCGGATCCGGCGGCGGTTCACCATGGAAGCTGTTGTCTCTGGCGGCCATGCCCAAATCCTCCATTCTCCACCTTTTCCTTAGCTCCAGGTGTCGTTCCCGACTGCTTTCTCCCTTCTGAAGCTGATGGAGTGGTCAGTTGGGAGGGAGGAGGCTTGTATAGACAGGTTTGAATTTCAAGCTCAAGGGGAAGGCTTGGCCGACCACTTGTCCTTCTCCCTGCTGCCTCCTGCTTCCCTCTGGGTCCAGCCTAGAACAACAGCAATCAGGGATGCCCCCTAGGCTGATTGGGGTTGAGTGTGGAAGGAGGGGAGGGTGCTTTTGCTTTTCTCTTTTGGTTCCCTTCTTCTCTCTCCACCTTTTCCACCTTAATTGGGCTAACTCAAGGTTGGGCTTGCCCAACCAGCTGCCAAGGGACTTGCTTGGTCCTATGATTGGTGTTAGGCCAAATGATTTGGCTTGGGTCAAGTGTATGTGGCTATGTCACCTAGATCGGGTTTAATTCACAAGTGTTGACTTTGACTTGGTCAACATGATGAGTGGGGTGGACCCACTAGATGGTCTTGGGTCCCTTGACACTACCCAATGTTGGTTGGTCCATGGTGGGGCTCCAATTGGTTCAATTTAATCAAAGGGGGTAGATTTGACCAAAATTGGGTAAGGTTTGACTTTGGTCAATTGGGGTCAATTGGTCCCACCATGAGGGGGCTTTTTGGTCCAATGGGTTCCTTAAAGTGTTTAGAGTGTGGTGGTAAGGTCAATTTGAACATTTGAGGGTCAATTGAACCCTAATTGACTTAGTTTGGTTAATGTTGACCTATTGTTGACTTTGGTCAATTTCATGCAATTGGGTCCCACCCAAGTGCAATTTACATGGTTATGGTCTTCCTCAGTGGTTAGGGGGGTATGGGGAAGGTCAATTTGGTGAATTGAGGGTCAATTGGCCTAAGGGAGTGGTATTGGGCTATGTTGATTTTGTGCCCTGGTGTGCACTTAGCACTCTCCACTTGGCCCAAGGGCCTTAGTGGCCACTCTGCACACCACCCATGCCCTAACACCATCTAGGGGTCTAGAAGGATTGGGGATGTTACAGTTGGCCTCTATATTAGGACTTAACTTAACATTATGATCAAACGGTGTCTCAATCGGCCTACACTTATCATATCCCCAGGTAGAGAGAAGTTGCTCAATATAATGAGCCTGGCTAAGAGTAACTCGACCCTTGTCAACTCTAACCTTCATACCTAACAGGGTATCAACAGGACCGAGGTCCTTCATGTCAAATACTTCTGCCATAGTGGATTTAACATCCTTAACTGCAGCAAGATTAGACCCTAAAATTAACATATCATCCACATATAAGCATATGATAACTGTTTGATTTGACAAGGAGCGGTAATAAAGGCATTTGTCAGAGAAACTGGACTGGAAGCCAATGCTCTTTACCACCTGATCAAACTTCATGTGCCACATCTTGGGTGCTTGTTTAAGACCATAGATTGACTTATCGAGTTTGCACACTTTGTCCTTTTGATCTTTATGTACATAACCTTCAGGTTGAGTCATGTAGATCTCTTCATTAAGCTCTCCATTTAAGAATGCAGTTTTGACATCCATCTGATGAACTATAAAGTTCTCAATAGAGACTAATGCAAGAAGAATCCTGATAGTCGATAGATGACACACAGGTGAATAGACGTCAAAATAGTCAAATCCCCCTTGTTGCTTATAACCTTTAGCTACTGTAACAGCCCTGGCCCGACCACATCCAGCTTTAATGGGACCCAACAGGCACTGTTAAAGGACTGCAGTCCGGTGCACCCCACCCATGGCTGAGCCTGTTTCTCAGCTATAGTGGGATGTTGAGGCCGGGATTCGATCCCGCGCCCCCTTGATAAGGCACCTTCAACAGTCCTCATCACCTTCCAGAGAGTCGAACTCAACTGGAAGTGGAGACAACTCAACACCTTCCAGAGAGTCGAACTCAACTGGAAGTGGAGGCAACTCAACACCTTCCAAAGAGTCGAGCTCAACTGGAAGTGGAGACAACTTAACACCTTCCAGAGAGTCGAACTCAACTGGAAGTGGAGGCAACTCAACACCTTCCAGAGAGTCGAACTCAATTGGAAGTGGAGACAACTCAACACCTTCCAGAGAGTCGAACTCACCTGGAAGTGGAGACAACTCAATACCTTCCAGAGAGTCGAACTCAACTGGAAGTGGAGACAACTCAACACCTTCCAGAGAGCCGAGCTCAACTGGAAGTGGAGGCAACTTACAAGAGCCCGTGCAGCGGTCTCTTTTCAGGGTCTTAACCAAATTCCTTGCCTCTCCGAGTGAGTTCTCCTGCCCTGCCGTCATCAACAAGCCCTGTCAGCGGTCTATTCTCGGGGCCTTAACCAAATGAGTCTCCTGCCTCTCCGAGTGAGTTCTCCTACCCTGCCGGCATCAACTAGCCTGGTCAACGGTCTCTTCTCAGGGCCTTAACCAAATGAGTCTCATGTCTCTCCGAGTGAGTTCTCCTGTCCTGCCGGCATCAACTAGCCCGGTCAGCGGTCTCTTCTCGGGGCCTTAATCAAATTTCCTGCCTCTCCGAGTGAGTTCTCCTGCCCTGCCGGCATCAACTAGCCCGGTCAGCGGTCTCTTCTTGGGGCCTTAACTAAAATAAGTCACCTGCCTCTCCGAGTGAGTTCTCCTGCCCTGCCGACATCAACAAGCCTGGTCAGCTGTCTCTTCTCGGGGCCTTAACCAAAATAAGTCACCTGCCTCTCCAAGTGAGTTCTCCTGCCCTGCCGGCATCAACAAGCCCGGTCAGCGGTCTCTTCTCGGGGCCTTAACCAAATGAGTTTACTGCCTCTCCGAGTGAGTTCTTCTGCCCTGCCAACCTCAACTAGCCCAGTCAGCGGTATCTTCTCAGGGCCTTAACCAAATGAATCTCTCGCCTATCTGAGTGAGTCCTCCTGCTCTGCCGGCATCAACTAGCCCGTCAGTGGTCTCTTCTCGGGTCCTTAACCAAATTTCCTACCTCTCCGAGTGATTTCTCCTGCCCTACCGGCATCAACTAGCCCGGTCAGCGGTCTCTTCTCGGGGCCTTAACCAAAATAAGTCACATGCCTCTCCGAGTGAGTTCTCCTGCCCTGCCGACATCAACAAGCCAGGTCAACGGTCTCTTCTCAGGGCTTTAACCAATATAAGTCATCTGCCTCTCCGAGTGAGTTCTCCTGCCCTGCCGGCATCAACAAGCCCGGTCAGCGGTCTCTTCTCAGGGCCTTAACCAAAATATGTCACCTGCCTCTCCGAGTGAGTTCTCCTGCCCTGCCGGCATCAACAAACCTGGTCAATGGTCTCTTCTCGGGGCCTTAACTCACACAAATCTTCCTGACGAGCCTCCTAGCGACCGACATCAATAAGCCCGGGCGAGTGGTCTCCAGTCGAGGACTTAGCCTAAATGTTATCTACCCGACGAGCTTCCCAGCGACCAGCATCAACAAGACCGGACGAGTGGTCTCCAATCGAGGACTTAGCCTAAATGTTATCTACCCGACGAGCCTCCCATCGACCGACATCAACAAGCCTGGGCGAGTGGTCTCCAGTCGAGAACTTAGCCTAAATGCTATCTACCCGACGAGCCTCCCAGCGACCGACATCAACAGACTCGGGCGAGTGGTCTCCAATCGAGGACTTAGCCTAACTGCTATCTACCCGACGAGCCTCCCAACGACCGGCATCAATAAGCCCGGGCGAGTGGTCTCCAGTCGAGGACTTAGCCTAAATGCTATCTACCCGACGAGCCTCCCAGCGACCGGCATCAACAAGCCCGGGCGAGTGGTCTCCAGTCGAGGACTTAGCCTAAATGTTATCTACCCGACGAGCCTCCCAGCGACCGACATCAACAAGCCCGGGCGAGTGGTCTCCAGTCGAGGACTTAGCCTAAATGCTATCTACCCGACGAGCCTCCCAGCGACCGGCATCAATAAGCCCGAGCGAGTGGTCTCCAGTCGAGGACTTAGCCTAAATGCTATCTACCCGACGAGCCTCCCAGCGACCGGCATCAACAAGCCTGGGTGAGTGGTCTATAGTCGAGGACTTAGCCTAAATGCTATCTACCCGACGAGCCTCCCAGCGACCGGCATCAACAAGCCCGGGCGAGTGGTCTCCAGTCGGGGACTTAACTTAAATGCTATCTTTAACTACTTTTTGATATATCATAAAGTGATTACATGGCATTACAATGCGCTTCCTCGTGCTTACTCGGTCACATGCATCTTGGCCATCTCCTTCATCACTCCCTCCATCTCCTTAGCTTCCTCCTGGTCCGTCCAGGTAAAGATATCTCCCCTCTGTCGGGGTTCTTGTTCCTTCCCTTACCTCCAGAAACTCTGGGCAGGTGGCTGTCGCGTGACCCTCCTGCTGATGGAAATCACAGTACGACAGTGCCAACAACCTTGCTTCCTTCCCTGCGCGACCCCTCTTCTTATTTCCCCTTTTTCGGTCGATCGGCATGGCCTGTAGGGGTTGGGGTTGCAATGGTCTTGGGTCTGGTTGCCACCCTACTAGGTTGAATCGTCCCCGCCCCTCCTGAAAGTTTCATCTCCCTTGGAAATGGCCTCTTCCTTAGCATTGAGGGGGTCGTCCTGGCGGCCTCCAGGTTGGTCGGGCAACTGGTGGTTGAAACCCCCAGCCTTGCTCCTGCCCAACGCGGGGTCCCTGGTGCCCCTGACTTCTTGCTTCCTCCTTCCTCTTCCTTCCTTGCTCCATACTCTCCTCCTCCGTCCACTTGGCCATTCTTGCCGCGAAATCTGGGTTTATTGCCTCTACTTCAATCTCCCGCCCTGCTCGCTCCATCAACTCCTCATAAGACAGAGGGGGGTCCCGGGACAAGCTCATCCTGAACAACCCCTGTTGTAAGCCGAGGGTGAAAGCCAGCTGCAGGGTATGCCCGGGCACCTCATTGAAGAGAAGGACTTCTTATTGGAATCGATCCACGTAGCTTCCTAGCGGCTCTTCTGCTCTCTACTGGATCAAGAAAAGGGCTTCCGCCCCTTTCCTCCTCTTCTTGGACGTCGAGAACCTCAACAAGAAATTCCGCTTCAAGTCCTCGAAGCTGTAGATGGACCCGGATGGGAGTTGATGAAACCAGTCCCTAGCCTTCTCCTGGAAAGAGATGGCAAATAACCTACATTTGAAAGCATCGGTCATCTGCCTGATAGAAATGGCGTCCTGAAACCACTGGAGGTGCTGCTGGGGGTCATCCTTTCCCGTGTAGTGGGACATAATTGGCTCCCTAAATCCTTCCGGAACTGGGGCGGACAAGATCAACTCGCAGAAAGGGCTTCCCCTTCCTACCTGGCGGGTCGGCATTGCTCGCCCGACCTCTTCGCTAGGATGCAGAGCACTCACCGGGCTAGGAAACAGTACCCGTGCGTGAAGAGTTCTATCATCTTCCACCTGCACTTCCTTGCCGGGTCGCCCAACTGGTGTCGTCTCGCCCAAAGAAGGCGAGGCGAGAACAGGAACCGGTGGAGTCGAGCACTTGCCCGCAGGGGTGAGCGCCAAGCGCAGGGTCTCCATGATTGACTTCCTAAACTCATCGAAGTCACTTTTCCGCACGTAGTCGCCGGGAAGGGGTGAGTTCGCTAGCTTTTCACTTCCAGCCATTGGACTTACTCAAGATTTTTCCGAACAAACTGCACTCCATGCTCACCGCACCAGAATGTTGAAACCCAAAAAATGGGATTCGAACAGTTCGAAATCATGGTAGGCAGCTTGTCCTTACTCCTCTCGGGTGAAGTCCCACGACCGGACACTTAGAGCCTAGGAACCCCTCTACTTGTGGACTTGGATGAAAATAGACCCCACGAGCTGCAACGAGGAGGTCCCGCCACTAACCCGAAAGATCCGAAGATCTTCCCCTCCCAAGCCAATGCTGAGCCTGGACACCTCGGAGAACACTAGCGAACACCTGACCGCTTGCCTAAGGGACTTGGCGAGCGGAAGATAGGGGCGCCTGCTAACCGATTACACACTAAAGGGGGTGGGGTAAGGAGATGCCAACCCTTCCCAAGGTGCCCAGGGGGTCTATTTATAGACTTCCTATAAAATGGTCTGCGGATAGTCGAAATGTTCTGCCAATAGCCAAGTTCTGCTGTTTGAAAATACTAAAACGCGGGTCGAAACATTACTTCCCGAGTCTTCCTTGGCAACCCTGCAACCTTGTAACCCTACAACCCTGCGACCCTGCAACCCTGCGATCACCACCAAGGCAGGCGAGGGGGGGCGAGTGGGACCTGAAACGTCCACTTCTGCCCTTGCCGGAGGTCCAAACGTGATTACACGAGACCCTATTCGCCTAAGAAGGGCGAGTGGGGGCTTCTTCCCACTCCCCCAAAGGGGCGGGCGAGTGGGGAGGGGGATCTCTCCCCACCCTCCCCCAAAGGGGCGAGTGGGAGTCTCCCCACTCGCCCCTAAGGGGGCGGGCGAGTGGGGAGGGGGGTCTCCCCCCACCCGCCCCAAAGGAGCGAGTGGGGAGGGGGTCTCCCCCCACCCGCCCCCAAAGGGGCGAGTGGGAGTCTCCCCACTCGCCCCTAAGGGGGCGGGCGAGTGGGGATGGGGGTCTCCCCCCACCCGCCACCAAAGGGGCGAGTGGGAGTCTTCGCCTTTTCTGATTATGGTCATTTTCATCATCGCGACCATGTGCACATTGCGATACAAGCGCTCGGCAAATATGGAGGTTGTACATATACTTTCTTTCCGGGTGAGTGGTCTCCGGTTGCTTCTGAGCGGTCACTTTACTTGTCTTGGTCACCTTAAATTCTGGTTTGGTCTCGATGAATTATAGGTAATACAGACCTGGAGCAAGGTTCGCGAGCTGTGTGAGACCGCGAGATAGCGCAGGCGCTAGGAGATAGCGCAGCCGGTAGCCGCTTGAGAGATTTGGCGGTCTGCATCTGTGGTCTCGTCAGGAGTGTGTGCGAGCAGCGAGCTCGCGTGGTCTGGAGATAGCGCAGGCGGTAGCGAGGAGATGAGAAGCGGACTCTGTCCACGACCAGTTGTTGTTTCTTATTCTTGGCTGTTGTGAATCAAGTTGTATGCAACTTGTATTCAACCCATTTATTTGTAATTGTTGTAACTACTTGCCAAGTAATAAAGAATTTTTTTTTGTTCAATCTTGGTGTGCTTGTCTCAGTGTTCCATAGATCTTGAAAATCTCACACCCATCTTTTCTTTCATGGCCACTCCCACTTAATAACATCTTCAGCTTTCACTACTTCATTGAAGCACTTTGGTTCACCACCATCTGCTAGCATCAAGTAATAGAGAGAGGGAGAGTACCTTTGGGTGGGTTGACTGAGCCACCACTGCTTCCTCTACTTCCTCTGCATGATCAAATTGTCGAACTTCCTCAACATGCTCGATGTTTCCGTCATACTCCGTGAATTTTGGTGATTCCTCTGGAAACATCGATGCTTCTTCTAAAGTCATGTTCCAGTTCTTGTACATCTCCCTTTAATTGAATATGACGTTCCTGCTCCTGATGAATTTCCTATTTTGGTAGTCCCAAAATTTGTACCCAAATTCATTTGAGCTGTAACCAACAAAAGTACACTTCTTGGACTTTGCATCAAGCTTACTTCTGGATCCTGCATCAACATGAACGTAAGCTGCACAACCAAAAACCTTCAAGTGAGAAATTTTTTCCACTTTTCCACTCCATGCTTCTTCAGGTAAGCATTCCTTCAATGGAACTGAAGGTCCACGATTTATCAAGTAAATAACAGTGTTAACTGCATCGACCCAGAACTGTGTTGGCAAACCGGCATGTAACCTCATACTCCTAGCACATTCTGTGATGGTCCTATTCATACGCTCCGCTACGCTATTCTGTTGTGGCGTCCTTGGAACAGTGTATTCATGCCTTATTCCTGCTTTGGCACAGAACTCCTTGAACTCTGAGTCACAGTACTCACCTCCATTATCAGATCAAAGATATTTCAGCTTTAGACCTGTCACATTTTCAACCAGAGCCAACCAGGTTTTGAAAATAGAAAAAACATCGTACTTATGTTTTAAGAAATATACCCAAACCTTCATCGTGCTGTCGTCGATGAAGGTAACGAAGTAAGAAGAGCCACCAAGTGAGTTAACAACAGCAGACCCCCACACATCAGTGTGAACTAACTCCAGTCTTTGAGTTTTTAACTCTCTTCCAGCCTTTGAGAAACTCACTCTTCTTTGTTTGCCGAAAACACAGTCTTCACAGAAGTCCAAGTCAACGGACTGCAAACCAGCAAGTTTACCATTTGAGATGAGGGACTTCATCCCCTTCTCACTCATATGCCTGAGTCTGGTGTGCCATAGTTCTGCATCATCATCCGTCTTTGCTATAGATATAAAATCAGATTCCTTGTTGATAACGTATAAGGTACCTTCCAAGGTCCCTCGAGCAACGACCATTGAACCCTTAGTGGCCTTCCAGGTCTTATCGCCAAAAAATGCAAAGGTACCCTGTTTTGTAAGTTGATTGTCCGAGATTAGATTTCTCCTCAAACATGGTACGTACCTCACATCCGTAAGACTCCATACAGATCCATTTGGTAGACGAATATCCACGTCTCCCTTGCCGGTGATATCACATGCTTGGTTGTTTCCCAAGTAAACATTTCTCAGATCCCCTTTAGTGAAGTTTTTGAAACTATTCCTGTTTGGGCATGCATGAAAAGACGCGCCTGAATCAACCACCCATCACTCGGTATTGTCTAAAGATAGGATTAGAGCGTCCTGTAGATCGTCTAAAACAACGTTCGTTGCAGTGGTTTTCTCAGATTTCCCACCAAAATTCTTCTTTGGAGCAGTACAGTCCACCTTCAGATGACCCTTCTTCCCGCAGTTCCAGCATTCAAACTTCCCCTTCCGTGACTTAGATTTTCCCCGCGCAGACTTGGAACGTCCTCTACAAGAGTTCCTGTCGAAGTTTCTTCCTCTAGTCTCAACATTGAGGGCTGAGTTAGAAGTTCCTGGATTTGCCTTTTTGCGAACTTCTTCATTTAACACCAAACCAATGATATCATCAAATTTTAGTTTTGAGTTTCCAGAGGAGTTGCTAACAACGGTAACTAGACCATCCCAACTTTTCGGTAATGAAGAAAACAGTAACAATGCTCTAACCTCATCATCAAACTTGATGTCGACAGAACTTAGCTGATTTGTTACGATGTTGAAACTATTCAGATGTTCGGACACTGACACACCATTCAACATCTTCATGTTGAATAACCTTTTCATCAAGAAAACCTTGTTTGAGGCTGACGACTATTCATACATTCTTGTTAAGGCAGGCATGAGATCTTCGATGGTCTTCTCGTTAATAATATTGAACGCAACGGAACTTCCCATTCATCATCCTTCATCGCTTCAGGTTTCTTTTTTTTTCGCCCAAAGGCAAGAACAGTTTCTTTTGGTACAACAAATCCTCGATCTGCATCTTCTAGAATGCGAAATTTGCCCCAACAAATTTCTCGATCTTGTACGTTGCGTCGTCTCCCATCTTCCCGTGAAGAACCAACCCTCTGATACCAGTTGTTAGAGAAAGTCATCCACAGATCACACAAGAATCGCAAAAAAACACACAAGGATTTTAACGTGAAAAACCCCCAAAGATCGAGGAAAAAACCACAACCACCCGCCCCCAGAAAATCACTATGAAGAAAGATCAAAGAAGAAATACACCTCTCCTCTTCAAACCCTAGGCCGAAAACAAGGCCTTTTATACTCACAGTATAACATCTTGATCGACGAAAATCGTGTTGAGTGTCCAGTACACCCAACGCAGTCGGGCTCCACAAACTAACAATTGGTGGGACTCAAACGCATGTGCGTGGGATGGCAAGGGCAAAGTATTTAGCCAACTGAGCAACAAAGCTTTGATGAAAGACTTCTTTTTGTCATTTTCTTATTCGAATATTCAAAGAATTAAATGTAAATAAATAATATATAAGCTTATATATTGCAAATATAATACATATTATAAATAAAAGAAATATACATTCATATATTATTATAAATGTTACTATATATAATAACATTTGTAATAATATATATATATTTTTGCTTATATATATATTCCATATTTATTAATTTGTAACAGTTCAACCTCAGTCTTGAAACTTTCCTTCCACCGGATCGATGTCCGGCATGATTTTCAAAATGTTTTGAAGGGAACTTTATTATATACTAACTTAGCCAATGTGCATGTAATATTGCATGAGCAAATAGGACTCGAAATATTTTCAAAACTCTCCTATGCAGGTTAACCACGATAAATTCAACCTCAAGGTACAAACGTAACCCGGCTCATTCGGAACTTCGGTGTGGGCAAAGTTGTCGAAGTAGCTAGGGTAGTTCTTAGATGCTCCAAATGTAATAAAGAGGAAGCTGAAAAAGCAAACCATAAAGCGTTGTACACTTTGCACTAGACTATCATTGCAGCTGCCCGACGAGGTGATGATCGTAGTAGAGTTATCAACGAACAATAATATTTGATCGACTACTATAGTAGGTTGTAAGTAGAAAATGAAACGGTCAGCTAAATCACCCGATCGAGAACATGCATAGAACGAAAAAGAAGAAGAAGACGTAATAATAAGGTATGGAAACAAGAAGAAGGCATTTGATGAATTCATAACTTCTTCATAACTATTATGATCACCGTCAACCAACAAGGTGAAGAAGTCCTCTCCCAAAAAAATCTCACATCTAGTTCTCTTGCTCCTCTTTCGTACTAGATCTACAAAACCGTCAGATTAGGTAAAGATAGCGTACATCTAATAGAAGGTTGAGTTGAAGTATTTTCGTAAGAAAAAGTTTTATTCAAAGTAAATCACATTTTATACTCATAAAGTAGTGTTGTAATTATAAGAAATCGATTAACACTAGTACCTGAGGCATAACCTATAAAGGTATAGTATAATCAATGGTATTATGACTTATCTACTTTTGAGTTTTTGTATGAAAGCATTAACTAAACACCACCACATTCTAAGATTATGGAGATTCAATTTTCTAGATCTAAAGAGTTTGAAAGGTGTCTTATCGCAATATTTTGAGGAATTATATTTAAGACAGCACGAGGTGAGCAATGCTTCTCCCCATAAAATTTTTGTGCCACTGGACTCTGCTAACATAACATTGACCATGCTTATGAGAGTTCAAATTTATGTTATACTACTCTATTGGATTGAGGTGAGTAGTGATAGCTTGATGAATAATGCAATGTTCTTAGCATAAATATTGGATGTGTTCATGTGATGTTTTCTCTCCACCTCAGAAGAATCTAATGGTCTTAATGATTGAACCTGTACAACCCTCATTATCCGAGGGTGGGCCCCACTAAAGGCCACGTAGGCGGAGGTCAAGGTCAGAAGGTCAAGGCAGAAGTCAACAATCCAGAAGACGAAGGAAGATCAAGGTCTTTGGTTGTGCGAGAAGGTACTTGCTCGCCCCATGACGAGGAGGAAAGCCCTGCCCGACGTTTCCTGCCCGGCCAGGCGAGGAAGCCGTGAACTCGGACCTACTCGCCTATAGGCGACTTGGCCAACCAACTCGCCTGTTAGGCCTGAGGTCCTTACCTGCTCGCCCACATATTGCCTTGTCTAAAAAACCAGCTCTAGGGGATCAGGGATAGTCATCTGCTCTCCCCCTAGGATTTGTCTATAAATAGACCCCCAGGGGTACTAGAAATGACACTGGTCAAAATCAGAGCTGCACCCCTCCCCCTTTGACAATCAAGAATCTTCCCTAACAAGTGCCTACCTAGTGCCGAGCTCGGCCATTCGTGGTTTTGGAGGAGAAGACTCTTTAGAGCTTCTGGGTACGTGGTGGGACCTCCCTGTCGCAGCACCTGGGGTTGTATCCCTTATCTCTCCGTTTTATCCGTAGTGGCTAACCCAAACCTTCTCGCTGAACCACTGGGCAAGTAGCCTCAGGCCGCATTGATTCGAATTTTGGGGCCAGGATTTTCCAGGCGTCAACACTTTGGTGCGGTGAGCGTGGATCGCGGCCAAAGGAGGAAAGTCTGGTAAAAAAGTGAGATGGTAGCAGCTAGCGACCACGAGGAGGTGGCGGGAAACTCGGCTCGAGGCGGCGAGTTCGTATCGTTGGCTGTCTTCGAAGAATTCGCGCAAAGGATGGAAGGCACCATGCGAGTAGCTCTTCTACCTCGCACGGAAGGAACGACGACCTCGCCTCATCGCCCGGGCCCGTCCGAGGAAGGTGCTCGCACTCAGCGAGCAGGGAAGGCGCACGCCGAGGAGTTCGAGCGACCGAGGAAGTCGCAGTTTGGTCTGCAAGCGTCTCAAGGACCTGGCGGAACTCGGTTCCACGAGGAGGACGAGCAGGCAAGATTCTATCATACTCGCCAGATGAGCGAGTATGGGGGAGATACTCGGCCAGATGATGATCGTCGCCAAATAGGGGGAAGGAGCCCGTTCTGCGAGGAGATCCTCGCCGCGCCAGTACCAGAGGGGTTCCGGGATCCCTCGATGAATTACTACTCGGGGAGAGAGGACCCTATCCGTCATATCCAGTGGTTCGAGGATGTCGCTTCCCTTCGGACCATGTCGGACGCCTTCAAATGTAGGTTGTTCGCGATTTCCCTCTGAGGGAAGGCAAGGGACTGGTTTCACCAGTTGCCGGAAGGCTCCATCTACTGCTTTGAAGACCTTTGCCGGGGGCTGAACATGCGGTTCGCCACGGCAAAGAAGTTGAAGAAGGAGGCTACGACCATTTTCCATCTAACCCAGGGGCCAAAAGAAACGCTGGGGGACTACATCGATCGCTTCCAGGAAGAGGTGCTACACATCCAGGAGGTGGATGGTCGCACCCTGCGGTTGGCCCTAACCTTCGGCCTCCGCGAGGGCCTATTTAAGTTGGAGATCGGTAGGAATCCTCCCTACTCCTACGCCAACCTCATCGAAAGGGCCAACCAGTTCGTCCAGGGTGAAGCTTCCAACCGCGGATTCCTAGCCAGGCTCACCTGAGTGACCAAGGAAGACGAGGAAGAGGAGGAGGAGGAGGAAATTCCCCCCGAGAAGAGGAAGAAGGAAGAGCCCAGGAGGGCGGAGAAGCGGAAGCCAGAAGGAAGAGGCAGAGAGGAGAGGAGAGAAAGAGAACCCAGGAGGGAGGAGCCGAGAAGGAACGAGGAGAGGAGGCTAATCGTGGCCCCAGAGCGTCGGGAGGAAGAAAGACGCTACCAAGTCCCCGCTTACCAGCCACCGTGGAAGCCGGCCAGGGGACCTCAACATCAGGAGCGGGGAAGGAGATCCCCGGAGAGAAGGCGTTACGACAGGCCAGAGGGGCGCCAGGAGGGAAGAAGGGAGGAAGCAATGGCAGTTGCCAGGCGCGGCAACCGCCAGGGGCGGAAGAATAGGAAGCAGAGGAGGCCACAGGTAGAGGAGGTTCCTCTCTACTGTGAACTCCACCAGGTGGAAGGGCATGGCACGATGGCCTGCCCGGACTTTTGGGAAGCCAGAAGAAGGCTGACAGCAGAAGAGGCATGAGGGGAGCAGCGGAGAATAGAAGCTCCGGTCGAGCAGCCGGCGGTTCAGGACGCCGGCCGAAGAAGGAACGAGGACCGAGTCAACCACGGAGGTCGAGGAGAAATGGCCCCAGGAGGTAGAGGAATAGGGGTGATCCACGGGGGTGCGGGGATAGGAGCTTCCCGCAAGGGAAGTCTCCATCAAATCTATCAAAGGAGCGTCGCTTCGACCTCGCAGGCACCGCCCCCGTTGGAGGAGATCACCTTTTCCGAAGAAGACATGCTAGGGAATGAGAACCCCTTTCATGACGCCCTCGTAATCCAGGCCGCCGTAGAAGACTTTACCGTTGATCAAATCCTGATCGATAATGGCAGTTCCGTAAACGTCATCTACAAGAAGACGTTTGACGGGCTGGGAGTCGGCGCAGGAAGGGTCCGAAAGCCGGATGGTCCCCTCTTTGGCTTCTCCGGAGAGAAGCAAGAGGTGGAGGGAGGAGTAGATCTCCTCGTAACACTCGGGGGCACCCCTCTCCAGTGCCGTTTCGTCATCGTGGATGCCCCGAGCTGCTACAAAGCCATCTTCGGAAGGCCGCTTCTTAGCACCTTCAAGGCCGTCCCATCCTCATACCACCAGTGCCTCAAGTATTGCCAAGGGGACGTCCAGGTGAGGATCAGGAGCGATCCAAGAGCCGCCCGCGAGTGCTACCTCAGCTCGGTTAGCACCATCAGTTGGATGGCTGACGCGGAGGAGTTCGAGAGGGTAACTGGAGGCACGACCCGGCTGGAGGAGTCCGAGGAGGTGGAGGAGATCGAGGTACTCTCCACAGCGGGAGTATCGGGGCTGCTGAAGATCGGTGGATCGCTGAAGGTCACCGAGAAGGTGGAGATGGCAACGTGCCTACAAGATAACGTTGACGTCTTCGCCTGGAGTGCTGCTGAGATGCCCGGGATCGACCCAGAGGTTGCCTGCCACCACCTCAACCTCGACCCCGCGGTGAAGCCCGTCCGCCATAAGAAGAGGTCCACCGCCACCGTGTTGGCCGGACCTATCCGTGAAGAGGTGAAGAAGTTGCTGGATGCAGGTTTTGTGTCGGAGATCCAGTACCCAGGCTGGGTCTCCAATGTTGTAATGGTTAAGAAGGCTGTAGGCAGCTGGAGAATGTGTGTGGACTTCTCTTTATTAAATAAAAGTTGCCACAAGGATTGTTATCCCTTGCCTCGAATCGACGCGCTGGTTGATTCAGCCGTCGGTTTCCCTGTAATGAGTTTTCTTGATGCGTTTTCGGGATACCACCAGATCTGGATGTATCCCCCCGATTGCCGCGATGTTTCCTTCATCACTGGGGACGGGTGCTATAGCTATAAAATGATGCCCTTTGGGCTAAAAAATGCAGGAGCAACCTACCAGCGGATGATGGACCTTGTCTTCAAGGAGCAGAAGGGAAGGAATCTGGAGGTGTACGTGGACGACCTCTTGATTAAGAGCAAGAGCGTCCCGGAGCATATAGCAGATCTGGTGGAGACCTTCGCAACGCTGAGGAAGTTCAAGATGCGGCTCAATCCGGCGAAATGCGTGTTCGGAGCTGGAAGGGGGAAGTTTCTGGGACATCTCATCACCCCAGGAGGGGTAGAGCCGAACCCTGACAAGGTGAAGGCAATCCTAGAGATGGCCTCACCGAAGACCATGAAGGAAGTTCAGAGGCTGACAGGAAGGTTGGCAGGTCTCAGCCGCTTTCTATCCAAGGTCGGGGAGAAGTGCTCTCCATTCTTCAAAACACTCCGCAAAACTGAGAATTTCGCATGGTCCGCCGAATGCGAAAAGGCGATCGGAAGGCTGAAGGAGCAGTTGACTCAGACACCTCTCCTTCAGAGCCCGAAAGAAGGTGAAGACCTACTCCTTTATTTGGGAGTGGGGGTGGAAGCGGTAAGTTCCATATTGGTCCGGGAAGAAGGAAAGAAGCAGCTCCCAATCTACTATGTCAGTCAGGTGCTCAGGAAGGCGGAGTTGAAATATCCAATCTTGGAGAAGCTCGCCTTCGCCTTGGTGGTGTCGGCACGGAAGCTGCGGCCTTATTTTCAAGCTCACTCCATCCGGGTCATAACTGATCATCCTCTCCGAAATATCCTGGAAGGAGTGGAGCACTCGGGAAGGCTGGCGAAATGGTCGGTAGAACTCAGTGAGTTCGACATTTCCTTCTCGCCCCTGGTGGCGATCAAAGCACAGGCAGTAGCAGATTTCTTGGCCGACTTCTCGGTGGAAGCGGAACCGGGAGAGGAGGCTTCTACTCCCATCCCTTGGAAGATGTTCGTGGACGGAGCCTCAGGCAGGAGCTCTGTGGGGGTTGGCATCATTCTTGTCAGCCCACAGGGAACTAGGATCGAGCAAGCAGTCGAGATCCTCTTCCCCGTAACGAACAATCAGGCTGAGTACGAGGCCATCATAGCAGGCCTGCGCCTCGCAAAGGAGCTGGGCATTCAAGACGTCATGGCTTTCACCGATTCAATGGTAGTCGCGTCTCAGATTCGGGGAGAGTTTGAAGTACGCGACACCATTCTACAAAAGTACCTCTTAAAGGTGAAAGGATTGATTGGAAGCTTTCAATCCTTCTTCGTCGAGCGCGTACCAAGGGAAGAGAACTCGGCAGCATATCGTCTGGCCAAGTACGGGCCAAGGGCAGGAGGGACAATCACGGAGTTGTTTCGACCATCCATTGACGAAGGAGAGATGATGGAGATTGATCATCGTCCCTCGTAGATGGATCCGTTCATTTCCTTTCTAAGTTCTGGGCAACTTCCAGCAGAAGAAGGGGATCAAAGGAGGTTTCGGTACAAGGCGGCCTATTACTTATTGCAAGACGGGGATCTATATCGCAAGACCATCTCAGGCCCTCTGGCTAGATGTGTCTCTGAAGACGATGTACCCCGAGTGTTGGAGGAAATTCACTCGGGAGAGTGCGGAAGCCATTCTGGGACTCGCACTTTGGAGCAAAGAATCTTGAGACATGGCTACTTCTGGCCCAATATCCGCAGGGATGCGGAGGCTTTCTCGAAAAAGTGCCCGAAGTGTCAACTGTTCGCCCCCCTTCATCTGCAGCCGGCCCAGCATCTTCGTTCGATCACCGCCCCATGGCCGTTCGCTATCTGGGGAATGGATTTGATAGGTCCCTTTCCTCCAGCTAGCGGCCAGAGGAGGTTCGTCCTCGTCATGATCGACTACTTCTCTAAGTGGATTGAGGCCAAGGCTCTGGCCAAAACCACCTCTCAAGTCATGAAGAACTTCATTTGGGGAGAAATCGCCTGCAGATTCGGGATTCCCCTCGCCATCGTCACCGACAACGGTCCACAATTCGCCAGTTTGGAGCTGGAGGATTTTTGCAGACAGCTCGGAACTGATCTCAGGTTCGCGTCAGTGCATCATCCCAGGAGCAATGGACAAGTGGAGGCCGCCAACAAGTTAATTATCAACCTACTAAAGAAGAAAGTCGAGAACCTAAGAGGTAATTGGGCGGATCAGCTCCCCTCGGTGTTGTGGGCTTTGAGAACCACTCCTAGCTCAGCCACAGGGGAAACCCCGTTCAAACTCTCTCACGGGTCCGAAGCTCTCATCCCGGTAGAGTTCGAGGTCAGAAGTCCTAGGGTGATTGCGGCGGAAGACGGAGACGAGGAATGGCAACTGGAGAATGAGGAAGCCCAGAAGCTGTCCCTCGACTACATCGAAAAGCTCCGAGATCTAGCCTCGGCTAGGCAGGAGGAGATCAAGCGTCGTATGGAAAGACACTTCGACAAGCACGTTCGTCTCAAGCACTTCCAAGCAGGTGACCTAGTCCTGAAGAAAGTGGACGCAGCTGGGAGATCGGCGGCCGTAGGAAAGCTCAATCCTAATTGGGAGGGACCTCTCATTGTCCATGAAGCACTCGCAACAGGAGGGTATCGCCTACAGAATCAGGAAGGGGAGCTCTTGGGGAACACATGGAACGGCGATGATCTAAAGA
The DNA here is from genome assembly GCA_033032865.1 of Dactylorhiza incarnata. Lineage (NCBI taxonomy): Eukaryota > Viridiplantae > Streptophyta > Magnoliopsida > Asparagales > Orchidaceae > Dactylorhiza > Dactylorhiza incarnata. Next base: position 6,295,722 of record JAWHQI010000129.1, on the reverse strand, counting down.
GGTTTTATCCCTAAGCGAGGATGTATACCCTTCTCTTCTGTAAGTTGGTTACTTAAAATATAAAATCCCCTGAAACAAGGGACGAGGAAGATTTTCCATAATAGCAAGCCTTAAAATAAGAAAGCAGGTGAAGTTGATCTCCTAGTCAGGTTGGGAAACTGGCCTCCGACTTGATTCTCGTAAACCCCAGAACGGATGATGGGACAGTGCCTCGGTTGTGCGTTCCCTTAAGTCCAAGCCTCTGCACTGACGGTCGAGATCAGCTCCCCCCTTGCACGTTGGCCGCGGTTCCCACTGATCGCATTTCTCATCCGACTGGAGAGGTTATCAGGAAGAAGTCTGGACGCCGACCTCCCCATTTGACAAAGAGATGATCGACTTAACCCATCAGGGGACCCTTGAATAAAGGTGTTGTGTACCCTCGAAGGCTGAGAACCCGTAACAAGCAATTCGTCTCTAATTACTTCCTCCAATCGTGTGAGTTAATGTACTTAAGTGTGCTTAACTCCCCGTTTAATTGTTGAGCAACAGGGAACAGGTAGGGTTGGCATCCAGCATCCGAGTAGGATGGAGACCTTGGGATGTTGTGTTCCTTTGGAAGGTGCTCCTCTGGAACCTCCCCGACAGTCATTCCCTACTGTGTCGACCTCTTCAACAGCAGGATGGAGACCTTGGGATGTTGTGTTCCTTTGGAAGGTGCTCCTCTGAAACCTCCCCGACATTCATTCCCTACTGTGTCGACCTCTTCAACAGCAGGATGGAGACCTTGGGATGTTGTGTTCCTTTGGAAGGTGCTCCTCTGGAACCTCCCGACAGTCATTCCCTACTGTGTCGACCTCTTCAACAGCAGGATGGAGACCTTGGGATGTTGTGTTCCTTTGGAAGGTGCTCCTCTGGAACCTCCCCGACAGTCATCCCCTACTAAGTCGTTCTCTTCAATGGCATCAGCCCCGCACTAGAAGGAAGGCTATCGGGAATATGAGTCCCCTTGGCCCCGATCAGCTTCTCCTATCCAACAACCCCTTCTCGGCAGTCAGCGTGCGAGTAGGAAACTAACTCGCGAGTTTGAGTGCGAGTAGCTGGTTTTGGCGAGTATCCAAGATATGGACGAGCGGGGTGAAGGAGCAAGTGAGGTAGATTGTCGGCAAATCCGATCTCATCCTAAGTCGTCCTGATGAGGAAGACAAGCAAACATACACAAGCGAGCCTATGAGCCTAGCGACATCACACCATCACAAGGAAGATTCACCAAGCAAATAAATATTACTATTAAAAGGAATGCTATCTACCAAAAATATGCTCGCAGAGCCGCGAGAAGCATCAAAACTATTAAATAACAAAAGGTTCACTTAGGCGAGGGAGCATGGTCGGCTGAATCCAACTCGTTCTCTTCCTCGTCATCTTCCTCGTCGCTGTCGTTCAAGATAACTGACAGAAGCCCCTCCGTCGTCAAGCTATTCGCCCCAGGCGCCAGCAAGCCGACCACCGAAAGCTTCGCAAAAACTAAGTCTCCGGCGGCTAGGGCAATCTCTCGTCGAAGAAACGAGAGCTCCTGCGGCGTCATGAACGATCCAGGAGTTCGGCGAGAAGGTCCGGCTTCCGAAAAGGAAAGTGCAGCCATCCTCGATTCCAGCTCGGCGTTACGAACCTGCGACGCCTCCAGCAAGACTTGGCTCGCCCGCAGGTCACACTCGAGCTTGGAGATCGTCTCCGCCGCCACCAACTGCTCTTCCTGTACAGGCGAGAAGGCCAGGTTTGAAGGTACGAAGAAAAGCCAGCGAGTTTCTAATCCAAGCTCGCGCAATGTACCAAGACCACCTCGAAGCTCCGACTGGATTCGGCTTTATCCTCGGCCGCCTTGGCGCGCCTCAGGGCCTCGTTCTCCCGCTTCTCGGCCTCCATCGTCAGCTTCCGATGAAGCGTGAGCTCCAGTTCAGAGCCAAGAAGATTCCGCGCTGTTTGATGAAATAACTCAGAAGCTCGCAGCATTGCTCGCGACCCCTGGTCGGCGAGAAAGCGAGGAGAAACCTCCTGCAGGACCTTCACATCATCGCGACCATAAAGGCCGAACAAGACGCTGAAGGCATCATCGTTCGGGACCTCATCCTCGCTCCACGAGGGCAGGCGAGTGCTCAAGATCACCTCGCTACGCTCCGGGCTCCAGGTAATCAGCGGCTCGCCATCCAAGCCCATGTTCAGCGAACCCTGCCCAAAGTTGGGATGGTTCTCAGGGACGTTATCTTCCTCCTCGCGAGCACGCTGCTCTGCCACGCGCCGGGCAACTTCCTTTCTTTTCCTTTTCTTGATCGCATGAGTTTTGTCCTCGGCCGGCCATCCAGCTGCGCGAAGGATCTCAGCCTCGGCGCCCACCCCAAGATTGATCTCCGTGACAGGAGACCCCTGCTCGCCATCTTCCTCCTCGCCTTGTTGCGTTGTCGCCGGATCGACCGCGGGAGACCGAGGAGGTGGGGTCTGACCCCCCATAGGCAGAACCGTGGAGGGAAGATGACGACAAGCTGAAGACGGTCGTTAGACCAAGAAACAAAGGTAAAACTTATTAAATACCAGCGACTAAGGAAGGTTACCCTCGGCAGGCTCCACAAAGGCGAGGTGGTCCACGTCCCTTCTCCAGAACTCGATATCGAGTTTCTTGTTCTTTAAGGCGAGGAAGAGTTCCTCGCGCCGGCCCCGAAGCGATGGGGTGGCGAGCGCCCCGGAAGGTCTTTGCTGAGGGCGATTTGGTATGTGCGAGAAGTCACCCGTGACGAAGATGAACTTCTCGCTCCACCGGTGGACCTTGTTCAAAGTCCCGACCACCTTACAGTGATGGCTGTCGAAGAAGATCACCCCATCCTTTGTCGCTCCCATGTAGAAGATCTTGCGGAAGACGTCCAAGTCGAAAGCGACCTTCTCGCTCCGAAGGAAGCAGAGGTAGCCGATGATCATCACTACCCCATTCGTATTAATCTGAGTGGGGACCCAGCCATAGTACCGGAGGATCTGGCAGAACTCGGGCCAGAGAGGAAGGCGCAGGCCGACCTCGAAATGCGACAGGGAGAAGGCAAGCTTGCCCTCCGAAAAGGTGTTGATCCGCTCGTGGGGAGCGGGAAGGCCAACCCGGAAGCCTTGCGCGAGATGTTGATGGACGAATCTCTCCAGATCGTCCGCGCGAGTGATGGGTTTCTTGAACTTATGCGCGATGAAGTTCTCGGCATAAGTTAAGCGGCGGGTCTCAGCTTCCAAAGAGGGCGTCATCGCAGCGAGTAGGGAGAAGGAGGCGAGGAGGAAAGACAATTGAAGAAGTCCGAGAAAGCGCGCCGATTTTGGACCCCTACCCCCCCCCCCCCCCCCCCCCCCCCCCCCCCCTAATTTATAGAAATCGGCAAAAGGGAAAGGGGGAGGGGGGGGGGGGGGGTCGCGACGATAATACGTGCGAGGTTCCTACCTACTCGCCAACATAAAAATCAATCAACCTACCTATGCGCGGAGTGCTAACTACCCTTCTCGCGTCTAGGCGACGATCTACAAAAAACGCAAGAAACCCTGCAGAAGACAAAGCCAACATAAACGTGATCAAACGATATGGTTTAAAGTCGCAACACACAGTCAAGTCTAGATTATTACAATACTCGCAGAATATTGTTCTAAAAGTACAAATCAATAAGCAATCCTAATTGCCGAGAGGGTCGCCGTGCCTGTCCGAGGTCGCACCAAATCGCCCGTTGAATCTCAGCTGTCGCGCGAAGCCCATCTGCTCATTCGCTCTCGCCATGAATTCCTCGCCAAGCCGGATGTGCTCCTCCATACGATTCAACGTCCCAAGGGACCCCATACTCGCCCGAAGGCTGCGCACTTCCGCCTTCAGTGCCTCATAGCGATGTTCTATGCCGACCATCCGACTGTCCAGCTCGGTGACAAGATAATGCTTTCCCTCTGCCATCTCTAGCCGATGCTCGAATCCCTCGATGTTCGAGACGCGTCCTTCAAGCGAGGTTATTTGTCGATGAACCTCGTAGGCCAGCAACCTCTCTACCTTTATCTCCAGGTCGAGGTAGGCGGAGGCCATCTTCGTCCTGTACTCGCGAGTAGGAAGTCCGAGCGCCTCGATAAAAGCAGACCCCAGAGACGTGGCACGAGCTGAAAGATGGCGAGTTAGAAAAAGAACCACCTAAAGATAGCATTCCACAAAGATTATACCTGCCCGCACAGGTGCCGCTCTCGGTTGATGCCGAGAGGGGAAAGTGACCGCCGAGGAGCGTCCCAGCGGGGAGGAGAGGCAACCCGACGAGGAGATGGAATCCGACGAGGACTGAGCCTTCGCCGAGGAGATCTGCGAGGAGAAGGCGAGCGCCGAGGAGTATGCCGGCCCCCTGAGCGCCCACCCCGTCCATTATGGGACGATGGCCCGCTGTCAGGGCGCCGAGGAAGCTGAGCCGTGAGGACAGCCGAGGAAGATCCTCCCTCTCCCCTTCCCCCAGAAAGGGTAACCCTAGAGTTCTTTAGCAGTATCCGGTTCCCGCCTGTCACGCGCTCAGTAATAGGGGATGATGGACGAAGAGGTTCCCGCTCAGGGACGACCCCTGCGGGAAGGACCGGTGGAGGCGGTAGGTGCTCGGAACCTACGCGCTCTACCACCGTGGACGTCTGCGTATTCACCTCCGCGGGAGGTCCACCTACAAAAGAACGTCGGCATCAACGAAAAGTCTGCACAAGAATCGCAGTATCTCGACAAGGCGCTTACCTTCTCGGAGAGGGTCCGGGTTAACGTTCTGGGGTTCTTCCTTGGCAGCAGTTAGAGTAACTTCGTCCCCCAACCTCTCCGCAGTCAACGGCGCAAGGGAAGGCTCAGGCGCGGAGGTCGCCGGATTCGCCCGAGGAACCTCCTCGGCCAAGGGGCTGAGGAGACGATCGGAGGCTCCTCTTATTCTCTTGCGAGTATCTGAGTTTTTCGTCTTCTTCATTAATTTCATCAACAGCTCGGTCTTCGCGAGCATCTGCTCGGCAGACAGCATCTCGTCGATTATAAAAAAGTGGCGTGCCAAGGAAGGACCACCCCCCTCTATTTATAGACTTACGTGGGTCCTAGGCCTACCGAGTAGGTAGGTTTCCCGCCAGAAGAAGCTCGTCGAATAAGGTTTGGATGATTCTTTCCGACCAACTACGTTGCTCGCAAAGAGCGGGGATTGTGTACAACCCTCATTCTCCGAGGGTGGGCCCCACTAAGGGCCACGTAGGCGGAGGTCAAGGTCAGAAGGTCAAGGCAGAAGTCAACATTCCAGAAGACGAAGGAAGATCAAGGTCTTTGGTTGTGCGAGAAGGTACTTGCTCGCCCCATGACGAGGAGGAAAGCCCTGCCCGTCGTTTCCTGCCCGTCCAGGCGAGGAAGCCGTGAACTCGGACCTACTCGCCTATAGGCGACTTGGCCAACCAACTCGCCTGTTAGGCCTGAGGTCCTTACCTGCTCGCCCACATATTGCCTTGTCTAAAAAACTAGCTCCAGGGGGTCAGGGATAGTCATCTGCTCCCCCTCCCTAGGATTTGTCTATAAATAGACCCCCAGGGGTACTAGAAATGGCACTGGTCAAAATCAGAGTTGCACCCCTCCCCCTTTGACAATCAAGAATCTTCCCTAACAAGTGTCTACCTAGTACCGAGCTCGGTCATTCGTGGTTTTGGAGGAGAAGACTCTTTAGAGCTTCTGGGTACGTGGTGGGACCTCCCTGCCGCAGCACCTGGGGTTGTATCTCTTATCTCTCCGTTTTATCCGTAGTGGCTAACCCAAACCTTCTCGCTGAACCACTGGGCAAGTAGCCTCAGGCCGCATTGATTCGAATTTTGGGGCCAGGATTTTCCAGGCGTCAACAGAACCTATTTGATTTTCAACCTCAGTTTTAAATGTCTTAAAATATGAAATAAAATTTAATTTTTATTTTTTAATAAATAAATGTAATAAAATTAATTAGGTCATTAATGAAAGTTACTAACTATTATTTTCACCCAATCTAGTGAGTTTATGAATTGAATCACTAACAACAAATTCTTTCTACGGATTTATAAAATTTTCTTGCAAATTTGGACTTGACATAAATCTATAACTTGGTACTAAATCCATCTTAGATAATAAATCCAAATTTATCTAATGAAATAGAACAACTATATCTTGATTCACTTCAAAAATCATAATATTCAATTTAAATAATTATAAAAAATAAATCATTTTCTAATAAAAGTATTATCCAAGGTTAATATAATTTTATTTGATTCCAAAATTATCTTATGCATATGCCTCACAAATAAAGATTCACTCATTAAATTCTTTCAAACAATTGAAAGGAATAATACATCATTTAAAATAAAAAAAATTTCCAGAAGTCATCCTACAAATTCATATAATCATATTTCTTCTATTGATGTTCTGAAATGTGATAAAACACGAGCGATCAAAATGAGTATGAATATTTGCTCTAAAATCAAACCTCTAATCTAATGAATTAGTGAAAAGAAGGCTAGAATTCCAGTTTAACCCGAAGATAGGTTGTTTTGGTATTTCGATCATATGTTGGCATGCATTTTGATAGCATTCGATTTGCCATTCACTGTCGTGTCTTCTTATAGAAACAATATATTCATCGACAAATGGTTAATGCGGCCAAAAATGAAGCAAAAGTTTTTTTGGATTTGAAATAGGATGACTTAATTTGGAATTATAGTCGGGTTTTTAGTGTTTGGAACCTGTGCGGAAGAGTTTCTTATAGTTTTTTTCTTTGGTTTAAAGTGATGACTAGAGGAAGTGATATTTGTGAAATATTTTGTAGTCGGAAGAACACGTCAACCAACAGGAGAATAATGACACCAAACGATGAACACAAGTATTCACAATTAATAACTCTGGCAGCTAGTTACAAACAAACACGGCTGAATACAAGTTGCATCCAACTTGATTCACAACAGCCAATAGTAGAAAAGAACTTGGTCACGGACAAGGTCCGCTTCTCCTCTGGAGCACACCGCGCTGGTGATACTCGCTCCGATACTCGCTCCTCGCTATCGAAGCTCGCTCCTCGCTATCGCCGGCGGTATCGCTATCGCCGGGCGTTAGCTCTGCTACTCGCAAGCTCGCTGCTCGCACTCCAAGATACTCGCGTACTCGTCACACGCCGCTTCCTCCAATACTCGCTATCACCGGCGGTATCGCTATCGCCGGGCGTTATCTCCAATACTCGCTACTCGCTCTAGGGAGCTGGCCGAACTTACTCCAAGTCCGATGCTCGCCTGCCGAACTTACTCCAAGTCCGATGCTCGCCTGGTGACGCTCTGGTATCTCTAACTCGCTCAAAGTTGATGATACTCGCCAGATCCAGAATCGATTTCTCTTTAGAGGGGGGTACCCCTTTATTTATAGGCAAAACAAGGGGGTGGCGAGTATGAGCTACCGCCGGCGATAGCGCTATCGCTGGCGATAGCTCACTTCAATTCTAACACTCCCCCTTGAAGTGAGCTCCAGGAACAACTCCAAGCAACGAGCGAAGCCTCCGGAACGGCCCCGCAGATAGGGGCTTCGTGAATATATCCGCAAGGTTGTCTTCACTCCGCACATGCTCCACAACGATCAAGCCACCCAGCACCTTCTCTCTGATGAAGTGATGCTCGATCTCAATGTGCTTGGTCCTTGCATGACAAACTGGATTGGTTACCAGTTTCAATGCACTCTCGTTGTCCCCACGTAGCACAGTAGGTCCGCTGACCTCCTCGTCCACATCCTCCACTAGTCTCCTTAGCCAAACACACTCCTGAGCTGCTAAGGACGACGCTTTGTACTCGGCCTCCGTGGTAGAAAGGGAAATAGAGTCCTGCTTCTTGCTACACCACGAGATAGCAGCTGCTCCACACAAGAACACGTAACCTGATGTCGACTTGCGATCATCAGTGTCACCTCCGTAGTCTGCATCTGTGTACCCATGCAGCTTGAAGTCAGACTTCTCTTCATAGGACAACCCCATCTCAAGGGTGCCCTTCACATACTTCTTTAGGGCCTCCATCTCCTCGATCATGACCGCGTCCCACTCCTTGATGCCAGCTGCATCCTCAAAGCAGGCAGGTTCCCTCTCATCGAGTGGTCCTGCGAAGACGCAGGAAAACAAACACACGAAGTTCCCCTCCTTATAACGAGCAGGCGGGACGATGGTTCTCTTCGACCTCCTCAAGGTTTGGCCACTATCTACCACTCCGGTAGACTCTTCTGGTTGAACTCCTCTCTGAACTCCTCTCAGAACTCCTCCTGAAGCGGTGCTCTCCCTGCTTCTTGAGTTCGTAGCTCCCCCTGAGCCAGAAGCTCCTCCCGAGCCAGATGCTCCTCCTGAGCCAGATGCTCCTTCCGAGCCAGATGGCGATGGAGCACTTGGAGATAACTCCAACTCCACAGTAGGGTCCTCAGTGACCCACTCCTCTTCCCTGCTAGCTTCTCCACTCTCCGGCAGCTCCACTGAAGAGACTCCCTGGTATGAGACCAGTTCATCAAACACTACGTCGCGCGAGACGACGAACTTGTGGGTCTGCGGATCCATGCACTTCCACCCCTTCTTCCGCTCATCGTAGCCGATGAAGATACACTTCCTCGCTTTCGGCTCCAACTTGGTTCTCTGAGCGTTCGGGACGTGCACGAAGCAGGTAGAACCGAACACCTTCATGTGACCCACATTTGGCTTCTCCCCGAACATGAGCTGGTGTGGAGACACCATCCTGTTAGGACTCAGAGGTAGCCGATTGATCACATGAGTAGCGCACGCCATTCCCTCCGCCCATAAGGCCTTGGGAATGCTCTTGGAATGTAGCCAACTCCTGGTAGTCTCCACCAAATGGCGGATCTTCCTCTCTGCCACCCCATTCTGCTGAGGGGTGTGAGCGCAGGAGAGCTCCCGCCGAATGCCGAGCCTCCTGCAGAAAGAAGCAAACTCATTGGAGGTAAACTCCCCTCCATTGTCGCTTCTCAGCTTCTTCACTCTGCGGTTCAGCCTCCCCTCCACAAGCTCCTTCCACTCGAGGAACTTGCTGAATACTTATGATTTCTCTCTCAGAAAGTACACCCACGTATAGCGGGTGTAGTCATCCACCAGAACCAGCGCATACTTATTACCTCCATAAGTAAGGGTGGCGCACGACCCCATAACATCAGCATGTACGCACTCAAGAGGTGTCTTACACCTGGTCTCCGACTTGTCAAATGGAAGTCGATGTGACTTTCCATATTGGCATCCGTCGCACACATGGTCGTCGCCGTAGGAAGAGAGATGAGGCAGGCCACTCACTAGGCCCTTTGCCGCCATCATCTTCAGCTTGTCCATCCCCACATGACCCAGCCTCTCATGCCAGATCACAGCGCTGTCGTTTGTCTTCAGCTTGTCCACGTAGGCATTTGCAGATGGGACATACAAATCCTTCACCCTTCTCCCGATGAGCGTGACGTTAGCATCGACAGACGATAGGTTCTTCAAGAACTTCACTTCCTTCGGTCCAAACAGCACGTGGTATCCAGCATCCACTGCGTTAGCCACCGAGAAGAGGTTCTTCTTCATGCCAGGCACGTGATACACACTCTTCAGTGTCACTGGCTTCTCTCTACTCCCAAGGGACACCTTCCCTTCTCGCTCCACGGGATGCACTGTATCATCCGCAATGATGATAGCATCTGTTCCTTCGTATGCTTCCAAGGAGTCGAACTTGGACATATCTCCAGTGAGATGATGCCCGCAACCGGAATCCACTATCCAGTCGTTCTCGAGGTTGATGGAGGCTAAGACATCGACCGACGTTGCCGTCATCTCTGTCAGGAAACAATTGTCCCCCCTCTCACCGCCCTGGTGACCTCCACCTCTTCCTCCACCTCTCTGGTGATCTCCCTCCTTGTTAGCAGCATGACCGGCCTTTAGATTGGACCGGCAGTCCTTTGCCATATGCCCGTACTTCTTACAGGAAAAGCAAAGGGATCTCCCCTTCTCATCGTGCGCAGGGAGGAACTTCCTCCCATCTCCCTGAGAGGACGTTGAAGGTCCATCTCCGGAGTTCTTCTTTCTCTTGTCCCAGGATCTGCTCTTTCCTGAGAATAAGGCCTCGCCATCTCCTCCTGAGATGGATACTCCCGCATCTTCTTCGTCAAGCTCTCCTGTGACGATAGCAGGTTCTCTAGCTCCAGAAGAGAGGGCTGAGTAGCCCATCCTTGTACGGAAGTAACGAAGGGGACATACTCCCTCCTCAAGCCTCGGAGTATGTGCCGCTTCAACTTCGCCTCTGAGATTGGCTCTTCAGGATCCAAGGCCGAGATCTCCCCACATAGGTTCTTCACCTTCAGGAAGAAGGTGGATATCGACATCTCGCCTTGAGTCGACTTCGCCAACTCATTCTCCAGGAATTGTAGCCGCGCCACATTCTTCTTGTTAAATAACCCATCGAGGGCTATCCAGATCGCAGACGCTAACTTGCAACCAATGATGTGGTCGAACAAGTCAGGTGATATGGCTCTCTTCAAGGTGAACTCCGCCTTGGCGTTGGTCTTCCTCAAAGCTCTCACAGCTGGACCATTATCTCCGGCAGCTACAACTTCCTCTTGCTCCCCACCACCAACAACCTCCCAGAGATCCTCTCCAAGAAGGTAGCTCTCCATACAAGACATCCACTTCTTGTAGTTGGTTTGAGTAAGCAGCTCAATGCCAAGTCCCCTAGCATACCCTCCTCCGCCGTCCATCTTGGTTGCTTCGTCCTTGTTCCCACCATCCCTTTGATACCATGTGAAATATTTTGTAGTCGGAAGAACACGTCAACCAACAGGAGAATAAGGACACCAAACGATGAACACAAGTATTCACAATTAATAACTCTGGCAGCTAGTTACAATCAAACACGGCTGAATACAAGTTGCATCCAACTTGATTCACAACAGCCAATAGTAGGAAAGAACTTGGTCACGGACAAGGTCCGCTTCTCCTCTGGAGCACACCGCGCTGGTGATACTCGCTCCGATACTCGCTCCTCGCTATCGAAGCTCGCTCCTCGCTATCGCCGGCGGTATCGCTATTGCCGGGCGTTAGCTCTGCTACTCGCAAGCTCGCTGCTCGCACTCCAAGCTACTCGCGTACTCGCCACGCGCCGCTTCCTCCAATACTTGCTATCGCTGGCGGTATCGCTATCGCCGGGCGTTATCTCCAATACTCGCTACTCGCTCTAGGGAGCTGGCCGAACTTACTCCAAGTCCGATGCTCGCCTGCCGAACTTACTCCAAGTCCGATGCTCGCCTGGTGGCGCTCTGGTATCTCTAACTCGCTCAAACTTGATGATACTCGCCAGATCCAGAATCGATTTCTCTTTAGAGGGGGTACCCCTCTATTTATAGGCAAAACAAGGGGGGTGGCGAGTATGAGCTACCGTCGGCGATAGCGCTATCGCTGGCGATAGCTCACTTCAATTCTGACAATATTATTTGATTCATCGAGGTTTGTTGCGGGTCGCTTAGGGCTCTTGGTAGACCGGTTCAACTGAACCGCCTTAGCTCGGGAGCAATCTAAGCGCGCATACAGTCAATTTGAGATTGTTGAGTACACTGGGACTTTTTAGCGTGGAAAACCCGGAAAGGGTGAAAAACCACGTGGTCGGAGCGGTGCCGACCAAATTTCACTATCTCTTGAGAGGTTACAACTGGATGCTAAGAGATCGAGTGCGACAGGCCGCTACTCGTTACAATAATAGAGAGAAAGAGGGAGAGCACTCAGAGGGTGACAGGCCACCCCTCGGAAAAACTAAATACTTTTCCTACGAGCATAGCAGTGAACTAAAGTGAGAAGGCCGTGCCTGCTTTCCGGAGGACAGAAGTGAGACAGCCCTGTCTGCTTTCGAGAGGACAGAAGTGAGACTGTCTTACCCGCTTTCCTGAGAACGGAAACGAGAGTCTTGTCCGCTTTCAAGAACGAAAGCGGGAGCCTTGTCCGCTTTCTTGGGAACGAAAGCGAGAACCTTGTCTGCTTTCGCGAATAAGGATTTCTCTAAGTCCTCGAAGATGATCTTCAAGCGCCGAAGGAGAAATCCGTGAAAATCTTCAAGGAGCTCTCTCTGGTCTCCAAGTCCGGCCCCTTTAAATGAAGCCTTGGGGGCCTTTTTATAGCTTTTGCCGGGGGTAGCCCGGTAATTTCGCCGTCGTAACCACCATAACCACCTTGGCTGATGAATCATATTTCTCGATTTGGGGCACTCGGATCACCATTTTTCATAAATGACCGTCTTGCCCTTTGAGGAAAGGCGACAAACTGTTCCTGAAAAGTGAGAAACTGAAAAGAAAAAAAGTGAGCGAGGCGAGGCGTAAAAGTGAGCGGGGCTGAAAAGCGAGCGAGGTGAGGCAAAAAAGTGAGAATGCTCAGAGCGCGCTCAGAAGCGTTTTGAGCGCGCAACGAACATGGAAGCGCTTTGAATACGCTTGGGGGCGTTCTGAGCGCTCTCAGAAGCGTTCTGAGCGCGTAACGAACGTGAAAGCACCTTGGAGGTGAGGAACATCTGCGGAAGAGGAAGGCCAACCGTCCCTCGCGCTGAGTGAGGGTGGCCCGGCCGCACCTGGAAAAGTGCGGCTTGGCCGCACCCCAAGGGGGGCGGCCGAGCGGCCGCACCCAAGGGGGGTGCGGCCTGGCCGCACCCCATGGTGGCTTGGCCGCACCCCATGGAGGGGTGCGGCTTGGCCGCACCCCGTGAGGGGTGCGGCTTGCCCGGCGGAGGCCGCACCCCGTTTGGGGTGCGGTCCGGCGCGCTCCGCTCGCCGGCGGGAGCGGGTGGTGTTGGTGTTTACGCGGTGGTTGGGGCGCTTAATGCGCGGTTTTGAATGGAGGGAATGGCGGTTCCGCTTTAAACTCCCTACTAGAGTAGTGGATGAAGTGGTTGGTTAGAGTAACCGCCGCCCGGTTCTCCATAAGAAGAGAGCCCATGATGAATCCTCATCATAAGCCCCCCAAACCTTCGGAGTCCGTTCTTTTACTTGAAGGAGTGCGAAGGTTTTCTCTTGAATTTTACTCCGGTCATCTTCATCGTGGGCGGCGCGTTAGTCATGGTGGAGGTAAGTTTTTGTTTTTACCGTGAAAAAAAAAGGGGGGACGGCGGAGCGCGCCCGTAAGGGTGGTTTCGACCGAGGGGAGGCGACGTCGGAGGCCGGCGTTCGCGCGCGCGGTGGGCGGTCGTGCGCGCGGACGCCGGGCGGCCGCCCGTGCGGTGGTCGGCCGCGCGCGTGTGGCCCGGGCGCGGCGGTGGCCGGTCACGCGCACGCGGTGGGCGGTCGTGCGCGCGCGGCCCGGGCGCAGCGGTGGCCGGTCGCGCGCACGCGGTGGCCGGCCGTACGCGCGCGGCCCGGGCGCAGCGGTGGCCGGTCGTGCGCGTGTGGCCCGGGCGCGGTGGTGGTCGGCCATGCGCATGCGGTGGCCGGTCGCGTGCGTGCGGCCCGCCCGCGCGCGTGCGGCGGTTGGCCGCACGCGGGCGCGGCGGTTGGCCGTGCGAGTGCGCGGCCTCCGCGCGAGCGCGCAGCCTCCGCGCGAGCGCGCAGCCTCCGCGCGAGCGCGCAGCCTCCGCGCGAGCGCGGGGTTGGTTGCGTGCACGGGGCTGTTGCTTACGCGCCTTTTCGTACGTGCGGGCACCATCCTTGGTCGTGTGCGTCCGCTCATTGGTTTGTTGGCGCTAGCGTGCCCCATTGGGCTTGAATTTGCTTGGTGCGCTTATTTGGAAATATTTGTTTTGCTATGTACACACGCTTATGTGTGCGAATTTTTCTTGCAGGCTTCGAGACGAGGCGGCCAATCAAGGTCGATGCGTATGCGCTCCACTCTCGACGGGGCTCGCGTCGACTCGTGGCGCAAACGGTTCGGGCTGCCCCCAAGTGTTGAGGTGAAGATTCCAGGAGCGGAGGATCGCGCCCAAAATCCACCGACCGGCTTCATGGCTCTTTCGAAGAGCTGTTTGACGTCCGGGTTTCGCATTCCTCCGCCCGAGGAGGTTGTTGAGATCTTTCGATTTTGTGGCGTCCCGATTACCCAGTTTACACCGGCTGGGATGGCGAATATCATGGGCCTGGTGGTATTTTTTCGGGAGCATAGCAAGCGCTTTTCACTTGAGATTTTCAAGGACTGGTGTGAGGTGTCCACCGACCCGGGCGGTCGTATAGAGATCCGGAGCAACAAGAGCTGGTTCCATTTCGGCGCGAAAGCCGATTACCGTCATGGGAATACCCTTTACGGGTACGTTCAGAATCGATGGGAGCTACCGGAGTTATGGAGATCGCTCCCTGGACGTTGCCGCCGTCAGACTGGTCGGGAGGATGAGTTTGTTCCCATCCCAGGTTTTCCTGGCCGAGAGGGGTTGTCAAAGGCCTTGCTCTCTATTTCTAGTTGCGTGGATGAACGCCGGCTGCACTCTGTGGGACTTTCCTGGTATCCGGAGCGGGAGGCTGCCGTTCCATTAGACCGTGGGAGGAAGCGGAAGATCGTCTTCAAGAACTGTCCTTCTGACCCGCGTCCCACTCCGCCGGCACCTACGAGTTATGACGACGAGGCCGGCCCGAGCCGTCCTAGAGGAGAGCCGACTTTGCCTGATCCGGAGGTGGAGATCTTGGCGCCTCCTCCTGCCGTTCAGGTCCCACGGGAGGATTTGCCGCCACCACCTCCTTTTATGTCGGCGAAGCGCGTTTCCTCTTCTCTTCAGGCGATGGCCTTTGCGGTAAATGAAGTTCTCCTTTCATTATTTAGCCTTTCTTCTTCGTTGTTATTTGCTTTTGCTAACCACTTAGCTTTTGCAGGCGGAGGCTTTGACCAGTGTTGCCGTTACGTGGAACGACCATTATGTGAGTCTCAAGGACAATTATTTCGCCCTTCAGGAGGAGTTAGCAGTGAACTAAAGTGAGAAGGCCGGACCTTCAATCGACGGCGGTACAAGGCCCCCGGGGCCAGGACCCGAAGCGGTTCCTGTAGTAGAACAGTTTAGAACAGATAGAAGATAACTAGTAAATGAACGTTGATACATGCGTAAGTGCAATCATGCGGCTTCTGAGCCAGTAGGTTTTTGATACAAATTTTATGAGAGGAAGAAATAATGTTGCGCTCTCGTTGCGCTATGCTTGCCCGAGCTTGTTCAGTATGGTGGGCGGTCGTGACCCGGTGACTGATCCTTGGTGGTACTCTTCTGTGTTTCTTTACGGAAGGCCTCCAGGTGTCCCGACTGGATGAGACGCTCAATCTCCTCCTTCAGCCTTGCGCAGTGCTCCGTTCGGTGTCCTCGGCCTTTGTGGAAGTGGCAAAACTGGGATTGATCTCCCCTGTGTAGGGAGAGCGCCCTGGGCCAGTTGATAACCTTGCTGTTGCAGATTATGGACAAAATGTGCTCGCGGGAGGTGTTTAGCGGAGTGTAGATCTGGGGGTTTTGACTTAATAGCCCTTGGGAGCGGCCCGCTCGGCTCTGAGTGAGCAGTTCGAATTGCTGCTGTTGGCCCTTTCTCTTGCGACTTGCATCGACTGCCTGCAGACTTGTCGGTGCCTGGGGTTTGACTTCTTCTGTCAATGCGGGATTTGCGCGGTCCTTCCGTGCGCTTTGCCTTTCAGGCTTTGGTTCTGGTGTCGTGTCGCTGCTGATCCAAGGGAGCTTGGAGGCAGGTGTGTCGAAACCATGCAGTGCGTTCCTAAGGATATTCCCTTTATTGGTCATGCGCCCTGACATGGAAACGTCATGGTCCAGGGCGTCCAGTACGAGGCTCCCGAATATTGCGTCGTAGGGGGAGTCCGCCTCGGCGACGACGAATTGAACGTCGTACTGGACTGGTTCTGAGTGCCTCCCTACTTGGACGGGGAGGGCGATGACTCCTACAGTGGGTACCGTAGTTCCGTCTGGGAGTTCCGCGCTGCTGGCCCTGAGTTTGAGGTTACCGCTTAGGAGTTTGAGCCGCACTACGGCGGCTAGGAACAAGAGGTTGAAGGGGATGCGATGTGTTATCAACGCTCTTCTTAGCTCGCGGGGTGGGCTGCCTATGCTTGCGTCTAAGGCGAAGTCCATCCATGCACAGGGTCGTTCCTGGCGAATATTTGTGCGGACCTTTTCTTGCTGCTTGCTCCATTCCGTTCCCCTCGGGCGGGTCGGTTCGTTCATGCCTGGCTTTTCTTCTCCTTGGATCCTTGGGGAGCGTGCCTCATGCCATTTGACGAACAGTTAGGAGAACTCGGTGAAGTTTTGAACTGCTCCGTTTGGCAAAGATTCATACCAGCGGAGGGCATCTCCGCGCAGTGTCTTGGTGAAGATCTTGCAACTGATTTTGTCGGGAAGTCCGAGCGTTCGCGTCGTCATCAAGAAGTGATTAACGTGCTCGTACGGATCTTCTGCTCCGTGGAACTCCTTGCAATGCGGGAGCTTTAGCCACGACGGAACTGGGTAGCCTTGACAGGGGGGACTGTCTTTGTTGATGCGAGACATCATTCAGCTCCTGCCCTGCCGCGAGAGGGGCCGGTTTGTCCGTTGATCCAAGCCACGTGGGCAGGACGGGAGTAGCGAGGAGCGCTCCTTTTGCCGGGTTCTCCGGGATTGAGGAACTGCATGCGTCGGATATTTCGGGGGAGGTGTCCACTTTTGCTGGTTCCGTTAACTCCGGAGAAGCGGGCGCTGCGCTCAAGAATCCTTTGCTTGGTTTTTGGGAATCCATTCCCACAGACGACGCCAAACTGTTGCGGGTCGCTTAGGGCTCTTGGTAGACCGGTTCAACTGAACCGCCTTAGCTCGGGAGCAATCTAAGCGCGCATACAGTCAATTTGAGATTGTTGAGTACACTGGGACTTTTTAGCGTGGAAAACCCGGAAAGGGTGAAAAACCACATGGTCGGAGCGGTGCCGACCAAATTTCACTATCTCTTGAGAGGTTACAACTGGATGCTAAGAGATCGAGTGCGACAGGCCGCTACTCGTTACAATAATAGAAAGAAAGAGGGAGAGCACTCCGAGGGTGACAGGCCACCCCTCGGAAAAACTAAGTACTTTTCCTACGAGCATAGCAGTGAACTAAAGTGAGAAGGCCGTGCCTGCTTTCCGGAGGACAGAAGTGAGACAGCCCTGTCTGCTTTCGAGAGGACAGAAGTGAGACTGTCTTGCCCGCTTTCCTGAGAACGGAAACGAGAGTCTTGTCCGCTTTCGAGAACGAAAGCGGGAGCCTTGTCCGCTTTCTTGGGAACGAAAGCGAGAACCTTGTCCGCTTTCGCGAATAAGGATTTCTCTAAGTCCTCGAAGATGATCTTCAAGCGCCGAAGGAGAAATCCGTGGAAATCTTCAATGAGCTCTCTCTAGTCTCCAAGTCCGGCCCCTTTAAATGAAGCCTTGGGGGCCTTTTTATAGCTTTTGCCGGGGGTAGCCCGGTAATTTCGCCGTCGTAACCACCATAACCACCTTGGCGGACGAATCATATTTCTCGATTTGGGGCACTCGGATCACCATTTTTCATAAATGACCGTCTTGCCCTTTGAGGAAAGGCGACAAACTGTTCCTGAAAAGTGAGAAACTGAAAATACAAAAAGTGAGCGAGGCGAGGCGTAAAAGTGAGCGGGGCTGAAAAGCGAGCGAGGTGAGGCGAAAAAGTGAGAATGCTCAGAGCGCGCTCAGAAGCGTTCTGAGCGCGCAACGAACATGGAAGCGCTTTGAATACGCTGGGGGCGTTCTGAGCGCTCTCAGAAGCGTTCTGAGCGCGTAACGAACGTGAAAGCACCTTGGAGGTGAGGAACATCTGCGGAAGAGGAAGGCCAACCGTCCCTCGCGCTGAGTGAGGGTGGCCCGGCCGCACCTGGAAAAGTGCGGCTTGGCCGCACCCCAAGTGGGGGGGGGGGGGGGGGGGCGGCTTGGCCGCACCCCATGGGGGTGCGGCCTGGCCGCACCCCAAGTGGGGTGCGGCCTGGCCGCACCCCAAGTGGGGTGCGGCCTGGCCGCACCCCTCTCGGGTGCGGCTTGCCCGGCGGAGGCCGCACCCCGTGTGGGGTGCGGTCCGGCGCGCTCCGCTCGCCGGCGGGAGCGGGTGGTGTTGGTGTTTACGCGGTGGTTGGCGCGCTTAATGCGCGGTTTTGAATGGAGGGAATTGCGGTTCCGCTTTAAACTCCCTACTAGAGTAGTGGATGAAGTGGTTGGTTAGAGTAACCGCCGCCCGGTTCTCCATAAGAAGAGAGCCTATGATGAATCATCATCAAGGTTTATCTTAGGAGCATCGTAATATCCTCAAATATTAATCAAAGTTAGCGATGCATAGTAACGATAATCATTGACCATTAAATATGACCGTAATGTTGAAAAAAATACTAAAAGTATACACAAATTTAGTATTAAAATACCAAACCGAGTCGTATTTTAGGAAATGGAGTGCGTGGTTAGGCTCAAAATGCTGAAATACCTAAGAATCGACATATGTTTAAATGTCAAGGCCTGACGTCCCAACCTCGCCAGACCCACTTCTAATGGTGCGAGTTTGGCTCGGCCCGTCGACTTCTTGGTATGATATATAGACAAACAAAAATTCTTCTTTTCTATTACCTTGTTACGAATCCCCGAACTCTCAATTTTATTCTTATTTAAGTTGGTTCATCCAACAAAAATGGGATGCCCCGTGCTTATTTAGTTTTCACGTACCCAAGAGTTTTGAGATTTAGTCGAGTGTTTTTCCTAGTGGTGCAAACGAGTTGAGCTTGACAAAATTTTCAAGCTAGAGTTGACCATTTCAAGCTCGAGCTCGACAAGCTTATTTGCCTGACTCGAGCTCGAGCTCAAGGCCTACTTATTGAGCTCGAGCTCGGGTTCTTTCGAGCTCGCGAGTTCAAGTCGTGCTCGTGCTGCTCAAGAGTTTTTCGGCTCATGATTCTTAATTTATGTACAGTTTAATTTTTTTAAGCTCATGAGCCGACTCGCGAGTTGATAAAACAGCATTATGTGAGCTCGAGCTCGTCGAACTGCAGTTCCACAGACTCGAACTTGACTCGAGCGTTTTTTGAGTAAACTCATCGAGCTTACGAGTCGGCTCAACTCAACTTGGACCGCTAATTCTACCTTGAAGAAGGAACATCTGTTTGAAGTACTACCAAAGAATTATGCAACTTTTTGAGGGTCTTACTCATTCACTATTCTCAGTAATCTCTTATTAGGGCATTTTTATTTCAACTTCTTTATAATATTTATTTTTAATTTTCAGGTATATATAATTATTTTAAATCTGAAAAAATATTTTTTTCATTCTGATGACATATAAATATTGTAAAACATATGAAGACAATAAAGCCTGTACTCTCTTCTCTCTAGTAGTCTAGTATAATTATATGTCAGTGTGAATAATAAAATGAGAAAAAAAATGAATTGACTATTATATTAACCATACATGAGGCAAGGTACACATGATTTTACATAATTAAATAATAATAATAATAATAATCAATATTTAATAAAAGAGCAACGTTAAATGCAGGCCGGTTTTGGCTATATGCAGGCCGCGGATATATGCAGATCAAAAAATTATTCGATCAAATTTCATATTTACATACTATATTCAAAAATTAAATTAATATTTTCCTAAATAAATCACCAAGCAAAATAGCATTCATAAAAATAAGTAAGTAAAATATGATGCGTGCAAGGAGAGAGAGATCGCCGCCATCGCCGACGTCGCCGCCATCGCCGCCATCGCCGACGTCGCCGCCATCGCCGACGTCGCCGCCATCGACGACGTCGCCGACGACGCCGCCATCGCAGCCATCGCCGTCATCGCCGACGACGCAGCCGACGTCGCGATCGTCGCCATCGCCGCCATCACCGACGACGTCGCGATCGTCGCCATCGCCGCCATCACCGACGACGTCGCGATCGTCGTCATCGCCGCCATTGCCGGCGACGTCGCGATCGTCGCCATCGTCGCGATCGTCGCCATCGCCGCCATCGCCGCTATCGCCGCCATCGCCGCCATCGCCGCCACCGCCGACATCGCCGCCATCGCCGACGAAGTCGCGATCGTCGCCATCGCCGCCGTCGCCATCGCCGTAGCAAATATCCATGAATAGCTTTAGGCCAGTTGTATTTTAGAAACACTCGGACAAACGAGTAAACTCCTTGGGGACATGATTGCATGGAAGGAAAAAACACATAAGATTAAACTATTCGAATCATTTTTTCTGAAATTTTAAAAGGAAAAATGATATCTTTTTTTAAAAACTGTGACCTGCATATAGCTAAAACTGATCTGCGTTTAACATTGCTCTTTTTAAAAAATTGTGAAAAACTGGCCTGCGTTTAATATTCGCTCTTAATAAAATTAGATCTGGTAGAGCAAGACTGCAAGAGGGTTGGTGGGGTTGGGCTAGGTAGGTAGAAGGCTTTGAATAAAATAAGAAGCTTTGAATATTTAATAAAATTAGAACCTTTGAATATTTAATAAAATCAGATCTGTTTTATGGCATTACTGTGCCGATTTAATTATTTTGTTGGCATTTATTATTGGCGATTGTGTACAGCAACCATAGTTTTGGCTATCCGCACTCTTTTTATATGGCTTATTATGCGCCTTTTGGAAATACGTCTTGCACATGTATTTTTAGGAAAAGTGTTCAACACAAAAGTTGTAGATCTCGCCTAAAAATGCATGTCAAGATCTACAACTTCCGTGTTTAACATTTTTCCTAAAAATGCATGTACAAGACGTATTTCCAAAAAATCGATATAGTTACGCCCATGTTTCAATTAGAGCGACAATATATCTTGTGCGTCCATTTTCAGGAAAAGTGTTCAACACTAAAGTTGTAGATCTCGACGAGATCTACAACTTTCGTGTTGAACACTTTTCATAAAAATGCATGTACAACACGTATTTCCAAAAGACGCGCAATAAGTCATACAAAAAGAGCGTGAATAGCCAAAATTGTAGTGCGGATAACAATCGCCTTATTATTTTTTGGAATCTAGGCTTTTATTTTATTTTTTGTGTAGTGAAGGGTTGGTAACCTTGGTGAAGGTTGCCCATAATGGATGGATAAATTGCCCTCTGGTGTTACAATTTTTTTGAATTTTTCATAAGTCAATTTAATTTGAATACTTTTTATTTAGTTTAAAAAAGTGTGACGTCGTCCCCTGCCCACTGAATGGCTCCGTTTGGCACTGTGATGGCGGTCATGAATTGAACACGATAGTTATGAACCGTCATTCGTGAACGCCCGAACTCACCTAACGAACTTCATCCACTTTTAAATAAAATTAAATTTAAAATATTAAGATTAAATAAATTTCATACCCTAAATACCCAACCCTAAACAGCCTAAAACCTTAAAACTTTAAATTCCAAACCCTATGACTCTAAACCCTAGGAAAATGAAACATCGCTACGCAAAACAAAGCACTATTAATGTTATTCATATGATGTGAGCTTATATAAAGACCAAAGAGGCTTGAGATAGGGAAAATTTTTTGGTGCGTGTAATACACAATGAGCATGGTGTGTTACATGTATTTTTGCCTTTAAATCGTATTTTTTGTATCTCCGTGAAATATTTTCTTGCAAAATAAAATATGGAATAAGAACTATTGTATATTTACAATCATTTTATGTACTTATTTACTCCCGCTCTGAGCATATTTGAAAAAAAATCCTATCGAATTTTCCCAAGCAAGATGTTCCAACCTGATTTTTCGGATATGAATGTACACCGTCTGATCAAAAAATTTGATCATGTTAGCTAAAAACCTTGATTGGAATATATAGAAATTGGTACTTAAAATGATTGTAAAAATATAATAAATTCTTATTCTATATTTTGTTTTGCAAGAAAATATTTCACGAAGGCAAAGAAAATGCGATTTTAAGGCAAGAATGTGTGTAACGCACAATGCTCATGGCGTGTTACACGCACCTGAAAATTTTCGGGATGGGAAAATTATGTGAAGAGGACGCAGCTATGCTTGATTTTAGAAGAAAAGAAAGGATAATTGCTAACGCGATCCAACGGCACAAATTACATGCGAGGATATCATTTTTGTACGAAAAGACAACAAAGAATCAAAATATCATTGTAGTACGACGAACATTGCGCCCATAATACAATTACGAGTTATTTCAAGTTCATGCAACTTTGAATTGAATTGCTATAAATACCCATCATTTGTGGGTAAACTTCTTAGTATTTAAATCATATAATTATCTCAATAATGTTTTTAATGATTATATAAACTCCTTCAACCTTAGTGTTTAAAATGAGTACAAAAAATTAATTTCCTTATTAAAAATATTTTAACAAGAAGCTACACCCTATTTTTGTAAATAGAAATTCCTTTTATCTCCTCCTCCATTGTTCAAGCACCCAAGATCAGGTACTCCTCCCTTGTGCCACACTATCCAGTAATGTTTAGAATTTAGAGCCTCTCTATTTGAACTCAATGGACAGTATTCATTTCGCTCTAGAGATTTAGGCTCCGTTTGGCAGGGCGTTGGCGGTCGTAAACGCGGTGGGAATCGTCGTTTGTGAATGTCCGACCTCACCTAAGGAACTTCATCTACTTTTATGTTCAAAACTAGGTTTTTTTTTGTGGTTGTCATAATCGTTGTCATGCCAAACATACATTCTATGGCGGTGCGGGTTTTTGTCTAAACTCAATAGAGCAAAAACGTCATGCCAAACGGAGCTTTAGGCTTTGTTTGGTTCGGCGGCGGCGGATCGAAACCGGCGGATGGAACCGGCGGATCGAACTGGCGGATCGAACTGGAGGGGGGAGGTGGCTGCTCCAAAAGCTCCTTTTTGGGGCGTTTTTCCTTGCGGGCGGGTGGAAACAGAGCAAACACCGCCAGAGGGGCATTTGTTTTGCCGCCTTCCGGCGGCGTTTGCCCCCAAACGAAGCCTTAGTCTTACGTCCTCTGAGGGTTAAATAATCATATCATTTTTTTCTTTCATGTTGATAAAATATTTCACAACGACGAAATAAAAATTAATTTGGACAATTACATGGATAAATGGAGAGGATCTCTATCCTTCCAAACCCTCATAAGCCACCATTGGGGGGGGGGGGGGGGGGGGGGGGGCTTAGTAAGAGCTTTCATTTTTATTTTTGGACGATGTACATCCAGACGTTGAACAAGGTATGATGGTGTGATGCAGGATAGACGTCACACCCGTTTGCCACCTGGCGTCACATCAGGGTCCACTTTGGCGTCACATCAAGATGACTTTAATTATCAGAGCTGCAGCTCACACACCCCAACCTTTGGCCGTTCCCACGACAGGACGCGACGGGTTGTTGAATATCGAGATTCGAACCCGGCACCCCTGATAAAGAGTCTCCACGTAGACTCTCAGCATTAACCGAGCTGCAACTCAGTTGATGATGAGGACTATGGATGCGCCTTGTCAAGGGAGGTCGTGTGTTCGATCCCGGCCTTCAACAACCTAACAGGGAAGTCCCCTGGAGAAGGGTTTGGGTGTACGGGCTGCAGTCTCTGATAAAGCCATCCGGGTGCGACACCTAGGTGAACCCCTGGTGCGACGCCAGTGTGATGGGGCGGGTATGACGCTTGTCCTGCATCACGGTGGTTTGCTGAAATCTAGGTAGTCCCCATCAATTTTGATACAAATTTACAACTATAGACAACAATGTGTCGTTCCTTCTAAAATATCTCAAACAACAATAATAGCATTGATAACATTAGCTTCCTCCGTCCACTTTTCCCTTGGGGACTCTTGTGTTATGAGCGACAAGTGCGGTCGGAGCCCACTTTTTTCTTGTGGGGCGCAGTTTCCTATTTCTCGAATGATGCGGCCTTCGGAGGGCGCATCCTCGTTTGCATGACGACTGCTTTTCAATAGCGCTCATCCGTTCTCCGTCCACTCAAAACACTCTCGTGTTCAATTCGTTGCGCGCTCAAAATACTCTCGTGTTTGTTGCGTGCTCATAATGCTCTCGTGTTCGTTGCGTGATCAGAATGCTCTCGTGTTTGTTGCGCGCTCAGAACACTACCCACGCACGCTCATAACGCATCCACGTTCCCGACACACGCGACAGTTAACTTTTCCTAATTTCTCAGATTGCAGGTCTCGTTCATCGCCTTCAATGAAGCTACCCGAACTGCCCAACCCGCCCGAAGAGCGAGACGGTTATTTACGAAAAATGACGATTCATTTTTATTTTTGGACGATGTACATCCAGACGTTGAACAAGGTATGATGGTGTGATGCAGGATAGACGTCACACCCGTTTGCCACCTGGCGTCACATCAGGGTCCACTTTGGCGTCACATCAAGATGACTTTAATTATCAGAGCTGCAGCTCACACACCCCAACCTTTGGCCGTTCCCACGACAGGACGCGACGGGTTGTTGAATATCGAGATTCGAACCCGGCACCCCTGATAAAGAGTCTCCACGTAGACTCTCAGCATTAACCGAGCTGCAACTCAGTTGATGATGAGGACTATGGATGCGCCTTGTCAAGGGAGGTCGTGTGTTCGATCCCGGCCTTCAACAACCTAACAGGGAAGTCCCCTGGAGAAGGGTTTGGGTGTACGGGCTGCAGTCTCTGATAAAGCCATCCGGGTGCGACACCTAGGTGAACCCCTGGTGCGACGCCAGTGTGATGGGGCGGGTATGACGCTTGTCCTGCATCACGGTGGTTTGCTGAAATCTAGGTAGTCCCCATCAATTTTGATACAAATTTACAACTATAGACAACAATGTGTCGTTCCTTCTAAAATATCTCAAACAACAATAATAGCATTGATAACATTAGCTTCCTCCGTCCACTTTTCCCTTGGGGACTCTTGTGTTATGAGCGACAAGTGCGGTCGGAGCCCACTTTTTTCTTGTGGGGCGCAGTTTCCTATTTCTCGAATGATGCGGCCTTCGGAGGGCGCATCCTCGTTTGCATGACGACTGCTTTTCAATAGCGCTCATCCGTTCTCCGTCCACTCAAAACACTCTCGTGTTCAATTCGTTGCGCGCTCAAAATGCTCTCGTGTTTGTTGCGTGCTCATAATGCTCTCGTGTTCGTTGCGTGCTCAGAATGCTCTCGTGTTTGTTGCGCGCTCAGAACACTACCCACGCACGCTCATAACGCATCCACGTTCCCGACACACGCGACAGTTAACTTTTCCTAATTTCTCAGATTGCAGGTCTCGTTCATCGCCTTCAATGAAGCTACCCGAACTGCCCAACCCGCCCGAAGGGCGAGACGGTTATTTACGAAAAATGACGATTCATTTTTATTTTTGGACGATGTACATCCAGACGTTGAACAAGGTATGATGGTGTGATGCAGGATAGACGTCACACCCGTTTGCCACCTGGCGTCACATCAGGGTCCACTTTGGCGTCACATCAAGATGACTTTAATTATCAGAGCTGCAGCTCACACACCCCAACCTTTGGCCGTTCCCACGACAGGACGCGACGGGTTGTTGAATATCGAGATTCGAACCCGGCACCCCTGATAAAGAGTCTCCACGTAGACTCTCATCATTAACCGAGCTGCAACTCAGTTGATGATGAGGACTATGGATGCGCCTTGTCAAGGGAGGTCGTGTGTTCGATCCCGGCCTTCAACAACCTAACAGGGAAGTCCCCTGGAGAAGGGTTTGGGTGTACGGGCTGCAGTCTCTGATAAAGCCATCCGGGTGCGACACCTAGGTGAACCCCTGGTGCGACGCCAGTGTGATGGGGCGGGTATGACGCTTGTCCTGCATCACGGTGGTTTGCTGAAATCTAGGTAGTCCCCATCAATTTTGATACAAATTTACAACTATAGACAACAATGTGTCGTTCCTTCTAAAATATCTCAAACAACAATAATAGCATTGATAACATTAGCTTCCTCCGTCCACTTTTCCCTTGGGGACTCTTGTGTTATGAGCGACAAGTGCGGTCGGAGCCCACTTTTTTCTTGTGGGGCGCAGTTTCCTATTTCTCGAATGATGCGGCCTTCGGAGGGCGCATCCTCGTTTGCATGACGACTGCTTTTCAATAGCGCACATCCGTTCTCCGTCCACTCAAAACACTCTCGTGTTCAATTCGTTGCGCGCTCAAAATGCTCTCGTGTTTGTTGCGTGCTCATAATGCTCTCGTGTTCGTTGCGTGCTCAGAATGCTCTCGTGTTTGTTGCGCGCTCAGAACACTACCCACGCACGCTCATAACGCATCCACGTTCCCGACACACGCGACAGTTAACTTTTCCTAATTTCTCAGATTGCAGGTCTCGTTCATCGCCTTCAATGAAGCTACCCGAACTGCCCAACCCGCCCGAAGGGCGAGACGGTTATTTACGAAAAATGACGATTCATTTTTATTTTTGGACGATGTACATCCAGACGTTGAACAAGGTATGATGGTGTGATGCAGGATAGACGTCACACCCGTTTGCCACCTGGCGTCACATCAGGGTCCACTTTGGCGTCACATCAAGATGACTTTAATTATCAGAGCTGCAGCTCACACACCCCAACCTTTGGCCGTTCCCACGACAGGACGCGACGGGTTGTTGAATATCGAGATTCGAACCCGGCACCCCTGATAAAGAGTCTCCACGTAGACTCTCATCATTAACCGAGCTGCAACTCAGTTGATGATGAGGACTATGGATGCGCCTTGTCAAGGGAGGTCGTGTGTTCGATCCCGGCCTTCAACAACCTAACAGGGAAGTCCCCTGGAGAAGGGTTTGGGTGTACGGGCTGCAGTCTCTGATAAAGCCATCCGGGTGCGACACCTAGGTGAACCCCTGGTGCGACGCCAGTGTGATGGGGCGGGTATGACGTTTGTCCTGCATCACGGTGGTTTGCTGAAATCTAGGTAGTCCCCATCAATTTTGATACAAATTTACAACTATAGACAACAATGTGTCGTTCCTTCTAAAATATCTCAAACAACAATAATAGCATTGATAACATTAGCTTCCTCCGTCCACTTTTCCCTTGGGGACTCTTGTGTTATGAGCGACAAGTGCGGTCGGAGCCCACTTTTTTCTTGTGGGCGCAGTTTCCTATTTCTCGAATGATGCGGCCTTCGGAGGGCGCATCCTCGTTTGCATGACGACTGCTTTTCAATAGCGCACATCCGTTCTCCGTCCACTCAAAACACTCTCGTGTTCAATTCGTTGCGCGCTCAAAATGCTCTCGTGTTTGTTGCGTGCTCATAATGCTCTCGTGTTCGTTGCGTGCTCAGAATGCTCTCGTGTTTGTTGCGCGCTCAGAACACTACCCACGCACGCTCATAACGCATCCACGTTCCCGACACACGCGACAGTTAACTTTTCCTAATTTCTCAGATTGCAGGTCTCGTTCATCGCCTTCAATGAAGCTACCCGAACTGCCCAACCCGCCCGAAGGGCGAGACGGTTATTTACGAAAAATGACGATTCATTTTTATTTTTGGACGATGTACATCCAGACGTTGAACAAGGTATGATGGTGTGATGCAGGATAGACGTCACACCCGTTTGCCACCTGGCGTCACATCAGGGTCCACTTTGGCGTCACATCAAGATGACTTTAATTATCAGAGCTGCAGCTCACACACCCCAACCTTTGGCCGTTCCCACGACAGGACGCGACGGGTTGTTGAATATCGAGATTCGAACCCAGCACCCCTGATAAAGAGTCTCCACGTAGACTCTCATCATTAACCGAGCTGCAACTCAGTTGATGATGAGGACTATGGATGCGCCTTGTCAAGGGAGGTCGTGTGTTCGATCCCGGCCTTCAACAACCTAACAGGGAAGTCCCCTGGAGAAGGGTTTGGGTGTACGGGCTGCAGTCTCTGATAAAGCCATCCGGGTGCGACACCTAGGTGAACCCCTGGTGCGACGCCAGTGTGATGGGGCGGGTATGACGCTTGTCCTGCATCACAGTGGTTTGCTGAAATCTAGGTAGTCCCCATCAATTTTGATACAAATTTACAACTATAGACAACAATGTGTCGTTCCTTCTAAAATATCTCAAACAACAATAATAGCATTGATAACATTAGCTTCCTCCGTCCACTTTTCCCTTGGGGACTCTTGTGTTATGAGCGACAAGTGCGGTCGGAGCCCACTTTTTTCTTGTGGGGCGCAGTTTCCTATTTCTCGAATGATGCGGCCTTCGGAGGGCGCATCCTCGTTTGCATGACGACTGCTTTTCAATAGCGCACATCCGTTCTCCGTCCACTCAAAACACTCTCGTGTTCAATTCGTTGCGCGCTCAAAATGCTCTCGTGTTTGTTGCGTGCTCAGAATGCTCTCGTGTTCGTTGCGTGCTCAGAATGCTCTCGTGTTTGTTGCGCGCTCAGAACACTACCCACGCACGCTCATAACGCATCCACGTTCCCGACACACGCGACAGTTAACTTTTCCTAATTTCTCAGATTGCAGGTCTCGTTCATCGCCTTCAATGAAGCTACCCGAACTGCCCAACCCGCCCGAAGGGCGAGACGGTTATTTACGAAAAATGACGATTCATTTTTATTTTTGGACGATGTACATCCAGACGTTGAACAAGGTATGATGGTGTGATGCAGGATAGACGTCACACCCGTTTGCCACCTGGCGTCACATCAGGGTCCACTTTGGCATCACATCAAGATGACTTTAATTATCAGAGCTGCAGCTCACACACCCCAACCTTTGGCCGTTCCCACGACAGGACGCGACGGGTTGTTGAATATCGAGATTCGAACCCGGCACCCCTGATAAAGAGTCTCCACGTAGACTCTCATCATTAACCGAGCTGCAACTCAGTTGATGATGAGGACTATGGATGCGCCTTGTCAAGGGAGGTCGTGTGTTCGATCCCGGCCTTCAACAACCTAACAGGGAAGTCCCCTGGAGAAGGGTTTGGGTGTACGGGCTGCAGTCTCTGATAAAGCCATCCGGGTGCGACACCTAGGTGAACCCCTGGTGTGACGCCAGTGTGATGGGGCGGGTATGACGCTTGTCCTGCATCACGGTGGTTTGCTGAAATCTAGGTAGTCCCCATCAATTTTGATACAAATTTACAACTATAGACAACAATGTGTCGTTCCTTCTAAAATATCTCAAACAACAATTCCTCCGTCCACTTTTCCCTTGGGGACTCTTGTGTTATGAGCGACAAGTGCGGTCGGAGCCCACTTTTTTCTTGTGGGGCGCAGTTTCCTATTTCTCGAATGATGCGGCCTTCGGAGGGCGCATCCTCGTTTGCATGACGACTGCTTTTCAATAGCGCACATCCGTTCTCCGTCCACTCAAAACACTCTCGTGTTCAATTCGTTGCGCGCTCAAAATGCTCTCGTGTTTGTTGCGTGCTCATAATGCTCTCGTGTTCGTTGCGTGCTCAGAATGCTCTCGTGTTTGTTGCGCGCTCAGAACACTACCCACGCACGCTCATAACGCATCCACGTTCCCGACACACGCGACAGTTAACTTTTCCTAATTTCTCAGATTGCAGGTTTCGTTCATCGCCTTCAATGAAGCTACCCGAACTGCCCAACCCGCCCGAAGGGCGAGACGGTTATTTACGAAAAATGACGATTCGTGTGCTCCGAATCGGCGAACGTGATTCGCCCGCCAGGTGGTTACAGTGTTTACGACGACAAAATTACCGTGCTACCCATGCCCAAGGCTATAAAAGTAGCTCAGGGCCTTCATTTCAAGAGACCTTTCCTTCTGCGCCCGAGAGAGCTTTGTTGAAGATTTCCTCTAAGTTCTCCTTCGGCGCTCGAAGATCTCCTTTGGCATTCGAAGATCACCTTCGGTCTTCGAAGATCTCCTTCGAGGCTTGGAAGATCTCCTTCGTGGACTTGGAGATTTCCTTCGCTCCGGAAGACCATCCTCCTAAGTGATTCGAGAATCCTTCGGATCCCGAAGGGCGACTCAGCGATCTCACTTTCGTTCCCAGAAGAAGAAGTACATAGCATTCTGAGAGGTGGCCTGTCACCCTCAGAATTCTCTCTCTCTCCCCTCATTGTAACGAGCAGCGACATGTCGCGCTCGAGTTCTTAGTTTAATTTCCAAATTATAACGTACCAGCAGATAGTGGGATTTGGCCGGCACAACTCTGGCCGCGTGGTTTTTCACCCTTTTTGGGTTTTCCACGTTAAAAGTTCTCGTATCACTTACTAATTCATTCATTGACTGTTTGCGCGCTCGGTTCGCTTTTCGAGCTAAGGTGGTTCAATTCGACCAGTCTACCAGAGCACCCGAGCGACCCGCAACAGTTTGGCGCCTTCTGTGGGAAAGTGGTTCCCGGTTACAACTAGAAGCAACCTCCCCCGAAAGATCGACAAGGATGGATATTGACTCGGCCGCTTCAAATACGGGCAGTTCCTCTAATCCTACAAATTCAAAAAGAGGCGCGCTCGTCGCCCGCCAATCCTACCTCAACGGCCAGACATCGCCTGCAAACAACTACCTCTGGCAACAGAGCAAGTTCTTGACAACAACGTGCTCCAAGTTAGTCCATCCCCCTTGTCAAAGCAAATTTTGACATATCCCGTTCCACTCTGGCTCAAGCCCCCGCAGTATAGGAAGTTCCACGGAGTGGAGAACCCGTACGAGCACGTCAATTACTTCCTAACCGCAATGGAAGCATTTGGGCTCCCAGACCAGATCGCTTGCAAGATTTTCTCTGCAACACTCAGCGGTGACGCTCTCAACTAGTATCAATCGCTGCCCGAGGGAATCATTCACAACTTCACCGATTTGTCCCAGTTGTTCACTGGATGGCACGAGGTCCGAGAACGAAGTGTCAGAAAACTAACTCAAACTATGAAGGAGCTCGAGGAGGAACTTACACCCTCAAAGCAAGCAGAGCACGACCAACACCGGGAGGACGACACCACAAGATCGCACCAAGAGAGCCTCCACGGAGGTTTGGATTTCGCCATACACTCAAGCATTGGGAACCCGGCATTTGAGCTGAGAAGGACATTGATAAGACACCGCATGTCGTTCAACATCCTGTTCATGGCAACTGTGATGCAACTTAAGCTCCTTAGCGGGAACCTCAAGCTCAGGGAAAGTGAAGCAGAACTTCCAGATGGAACGATAATACCCACCATAGGATACGTCATACTCCCCGTACACATAAGGACACTCTCTGACCCTGTCCAATACGAAGTCCAGTTCATCATCGCAGAAGCCGATTCACCATATGACACAATATTAGGGAGCATCTTGCTTGACGCGCTGCAGCACGACACCTCCATTGCGGGTCGTATGACGAACGAAGGAAAGATCCTTCAAGACTCCGTTCGTCATATTAGCAGCGCGACAGCCGGCATTCCTTGGGTTAGCAACGACTCCCCACAAAGCTTACATCCCAAGAAGCATTGCCCAGAGAGAGGCCGCATAGCCCTAACACCAACCGAAGAAACTGATCTCTCAGCATTGTCTAGTTTGCCGCAACTCGAAACCATGAGTAGGAAAAGGAAAGGACAATAACTGGTCACTGAAGTAAATTATCATAACCAGAGCCATCCGGACTGTTCTCGAGGGATGATGAACTGAAAAACCCAGATCTACACCCCGTTAAATGCCTATCACGAGCATATTCTATCAGTAATCAACAACAGCAAGATCGTCAAGTGGACAAGACCGCTCCCTCGAAATATGGGGATCAATCCATGTTCTGTGATTTTCACAATGGCCTGGGACACCGTACGAGTTAATATCTCAGCTTGAAGGACGAAATTGAGCGCCTTGTCCAGTCAGGACACCTTAAGATATTTCACAAAATAACTCAGAAGCAAGCAGCTCGGGAGAAGACAGTCGGGGGCCATCCACCAAAGTAATCAGCTCCTCAACCACTATCGCGCTTCACGCTGGATGATCAGGAGAATACATGCAAGCACTACTCAGAAGGGTCAGGAACCGGGAAAGGGAGCCCGACATTATCTACACTCTTGCTTAATTCGTATTAAAGACAATCGTTATCTCGAAAGCCTTAAGATCATGCTTGCGCATGTATCAATGTTTATTTAACTCAATATATACTTTACTTGTTCTTAACTCTGCTACTGCAGGAACACTCTGGGGCCCTGCCCCTGGGACTTCGCACTACCGCCGATCGAAGGTCCGCCCTTCTCCCCGCAGTAAGGTTCCAACATCGTAAGGGCCTGCCCCTCTTACGATCGTCAACGGTTTGAACGAATACGCTCTTCATCGGCTACTCTGGGGCCCTGCCCTGGGGACTTCGCATTGTCGCTGATTGAAGGTCAGCCCTTCTCCCCGCAGTAAGGTCCCAACGTCGTATGGGTATGCCCCTCTTACGGTCGTCAACGGTTTGAACGCATACGCTCTTCACCGTCCACTCTAGTGCCCTTCCCTTGGGACTTCGCAGTGCCACCGATCGAAGGTCTGCCCTTCTCCTCGTAGTAAGGTCCCAACGTCGTAAGGGTCTGCCCCTCTTACGGTCGTCAAGACCTATGTAAAAAGTTGTGAAATCAGACTCGCGCAAACTAATTTTCTATTATGTAAAAAGCCGCGAGCTCGGACTCGCGCAAGCTAATTTTTTATTATGTAAAAACTGCGAGCTCAGACTCACGCAAACTAACTTCCTACTATGAAAACTATGTTTTGACACAAACACCTATGTTTGAGCAAAAATATTATGTACATTTCTCACCGTCATAGTAAATCACAGCACTGTAAGGGCCTTCCCCTCGCTCGGATGCCAACGTTGTAAAACACAGACACTTTTTATCGTAAACTTTGGGGCCTTGCCCCTGGGATTTTGCATTGCCGTCGATCGAAGGTCAGCCCTTCTTCCCGCAGTAAGGTCCCAACGTCGTAAGGGTCTGCCCCTCTTACAGTCGTCAATGGTTTGAACACACACTCTCTTCACCTGCCACCCTTGGGCCTGTCCCCCTAATCACCACTCTAAAGATATTTAGGATAATGAAATTGTCAAAAGAAGTACTATATAATAGATTCAAAGGAATACAATCACACCAGCTCAACGTTGCGCATAAGTAAAAAATGATAACAAACAATGAAAGAAAGCAATAAGATGAAAAACAGTAAATATAAATGTTGGGAATATTACTCTCAATGTTCCCTTGATTTGAAGAAGCATCACACTCAATGCTAAGTACAAGTTGTATTTGATAAACCCTATTTCATCTCATGACTATGCAGGGTTAGGTTATTCCAAGGTGGGGAGTAAGTTCAGTGGTTGACTACCTAAACTGCTGAGACAAGTTCTCAGTCTCAGCTGAACCGTGTCTGGGCCAGCTAACCTGCAGATAGAGGAAAACCGCTGAGACAACTGTCTGTCTCAGCAGATCCGCTGGGACGGGACAGAAGTAGCCATTGAGACTGGAAGCTGTCTCAGCCCAACCGCTGAGACAGATTCAAATGTGTTGGCGGGTTTTGCTTTTGGCGCAAGCTGCAGAAAAGCAAGATATGGTACTCCAATCTCCTCCATGCTGTGTCAGGGGCCATCTGATAGCCGTTGAAGATTGGAGAAGTATAAAAGCATAACTTAGGGCTTTTAAGAGATAAGCTTTTGGCAAAAAGAACACACAACTACTGTTACATTGTCGGTTGTCAACAAGCTGTCTCGACCTGCTTTCTGAAGCAGAAAAAGAGAGAAAGATTGTTCTTCCTGGGTGATTGAAGAAGAACAAGTTGATCCTTTCTCATCTACTGAAGACAAGGATCAGAAAGAGGCAGGATTGAAGCTGTTGTTTTCTTCCCTGCTTCAAGACAGCAACAGAAGATCAAGTCTTCAAAGAGTTAATATTCTATCTTTTGTTGTAAGCAACCTTTATTGCCTTCTGTAGGAACAATACTTGTTCTGAGTTTGTAGGGCATTTTGCCTGAGGGAGTAGAGCTATTGGGCCCCTACCTGAGTGTAGAGCTGAGAGTTCAGCTTGAGTGTAGGATCTCTGTGGAGATCTGAGGTAGGACTTCTGGATAGGTCTGAGTTGGTAGGGCAGCTGTGCCTGAGGTAGGGTTGTTGAGCATGAGGTAGGGTTTGGGAAAAACCTAAGAGATCCTGAGGGATCTTAGTTGTAAGCTCTTGGAGCTGAGATTGGAGGAGTTGGCCTTGTCTAACTCATTGTTAGAAAGGTGAAGGGGGAAAGAGGACTACTCAAGACACCATATCTTGAGGAACCTCTATAAATACTTGTATGTTTTTTGTGTGCTTCATTTCTTACTAACATTAATTCAGAAAATAGGTAGACATTTGCTTAAAAGCAAAGAGACACCTATTCACCCCCCCCCCCCCTCTAGGTGATTAAGACTACATCCTTATAAACTATCAATAAATATCAATCCTCGGCTACATCCGAGCAATTGTCCTCCGGAAGGTCCCCGGCTCCGAGACCGGCAATGCCACATCTGAACTTCCTCTCCACCATACAGAGAGTCTTCTGAACGCCCCTATAAAAGGCAACTTCGCACTCATCTTCCAGCAACGGTTCCACCTCCTTGGACATAATATCGGCGTGAAGCTCCTCCGACATCTGGAACCGCTCCTCTACAAAAGCTAAGGAGTCCTTATATTCGGCAACCCTCGCGGCTTTGGTCTCTTCAATGCTCCGCTCGGCAGATGATAACCTGTCCACCTCCCTCCTCAGGAATCCCAACTCACCCTCCAGACGGAATATCTTCCCTTGGGCCTCCGATAACTGGCAAAGGGCATCCTGGGCGAGCGCCTTGATATCATTGCACTCCTCTCACAGTGTTGACGCCAGGAAAATCCTGACCTCAAGATTCGGACCGATGCAGCCGGAGGCTACTCGCCCAGCAGCCCGACGAGATGGCTTGGCTGGCAACGACGAAGAAGCTAGAAGAGCAACAAATAGGACCCCAGGTGCTGCGGCAGGGAGGTCCCACCACGTACCCGGAAGCTCGAAGGAGTCTTCCCCTCCACAACCAAGAATGGCCGAGCAAGGTACGAGGAAGGCACCGACTTGGCTAGCAAGCAGGGGTGACGGGCTCAAGAATTCGGAGATGGGGTTCCAGAAGCTCAAGCACATGTGCCAATCCAAGTACCCCTGGGGTCCTATTTATAGGCAACCAAGGGGTAGGGGGGTTTTTATAGCCCAGCCCTGACCTGGCGACATATGGGATACTCGGCGAGCATCTTCGACCATAGTCGCCCATCTGGCGAGTATCTGCTGCTGCTCGCACAAGCCTGGCTGATACTCGCTCAGGTCTTCTGTGGTTGCCGGACACTTTGGGGCGACATACGGGATATTCGGTACGTATCTTCGACCATAGTCGCCCTTCTGGCGAGTATTTAGCCAATACTCGCCAACCTTCTTTTGCTCCTGCTGGCTGATTTGTCTTGCCTCTTTGACTTTGACCTGCCTACGTGGCCTTGAGTGGGTCCTACCCTCGGAGAATAAGGGTTGTACACAATCCCCGCTCTTTGCGAGTAACGGAGTTGCTCGGAAAGAAACATCCAACCGTTATTCGACGAGCTTCTGCCTTGGCGAGTATAGGGAGATACTCGGATCTTGACTGTCCGACGCCTGGACTCTATATAAAGGAGGGGGGGTCTCTGATGGAACCATCTTTCTGTACTCGCTCACAATGTCGCTAGCTTTTGCTGAGGCTGCCAAAAAGGCCAAGGCCGACCTTGCGAATCTGATCGGCGTGCCCCTTCCTCCTCCTCGCATGGACGCCGAGGTAGACGCCTTCCTCGCGAACAAGAAGAGGAAGAGGGCGGCGAAGAAGAAGAAGAGAGAGAGAGAAAAGGAGGCGACTAAGGAGAACGTCGCCGATCCTCTGAGTGAGCAGCGTCAGCAGCTGCTGGAGGATTTGGGCCTCTCTCACGAAGGGCTCTCGCCTGCTCTCCCCCCTGCTCCTCTCTCGGCAGAGGTCGCCCCGGAGGCGAGTAGGGATGAAACCCAAACTCAAACCCAACCGGACCCTCCCCCTGCCCGAGGTGAGCTCCTTGCTCGCCCTTTTTCGATCTATGCTGTCTTCCGGCGACATTCTGACGTCTTTGTTGCTATCTGTAGATCCGCCGAATACTGAGGCTCGGGAGGAGCCTTTGGCTACAATACCGCCGCGATCATCCCCGATGATCTCGCCTGAGGGTGGGTCTCAGAGTGGTCGCGCGGTAAGGATTCTCCACAGCTCCTCTGTGGAGAAGAGGCCGATGAGCGAGCATGGGGCTCCTCTGGCGAACATCGCTCCTCCTCCGCCTCCTCCTCCACCTAACTCGTGACCAGAGCCGGCGAGCAACACACAGCTGCCTGTGATCGCGCTGCCGCCTCCTCCTCCTGGACTTCCGCCGCCAGTGAATCCTCCAGGCGATCAACGTCCTTCTACCTCAACTGCTCCCTCTTCCCACCAGGGGGAGTCCTCGCGCAGGGGCGGGACTGGAGGGTCTTCGGCCTTCTTCGCTCCAAGGGGTGGAGGGCGACCAGGAGATGGTCGCGGTCGAGGGGACCTGCCCTCCAACCGGGATCATTCCGGCAACCACTCTACTCGCCGAGATGGCGTCCATCATTCTTCCTCCCCACACCGAGGAAGGTCTTCTCCTCGCCGACGATCTCGCAGCCCTCCTCGCCGACGATCTCGTAGTCCTCGGCCAGGTATTTGATCGCTGCCTTCGGATAGTCGCCACTGTTTTCTGAATTCTGCTGAAGTTCTGGCCCTTTTTGCCTTTTTTCGCAGGTCGCGCGCATACTCCGGCGGGAGCTTTGATCGATGTCGCTGGGCTACCTCCTCGCGAGTACCAGGAAAAGGCTACTCGCGCTATCTTGGACTTGGAATCCAGGATAGAGCGGCTATCGATCTGCGAACCTCATCGCCGCTTGACTGAGGTGGAGTCGCGGGTTGAGCGCTTGGCGGCTAGTGACCCTCATCGCCGCCTAACTGACTTGGAGGTGCGAGTATCCCGGCTGGAGGAGTTTGATACTCGCCTGTCGGGTACTGAAGCTCGCCTCCAGTCTGTCAGCGACTTGGAGCGCAGGGTGGCGAGGATCGAGCATCGGCAACAGCTGCATCATGACGAGCTGGTCGGGATGCGCGCGAGCATGGGCTCGGTGGGGAGGCTGGCGAGGATCGAAGACCAGCTGCGACAAGGCGAGGACGCGATGTCCCTGGCCTCCGAGCATTTCAAGCGTGCTCGCAGCATGGGCTGGGCCGGTCGACAACCTCAGATCCAGGATCCCCAGGCGAACATCCAGGCGCAACCCTAGCTGCTGCTCTTCTTCATCTTTATCTTCCATGTAGCTTTGTAGCTCCTCGCGAGCATTATTTGAATCTTTTGAACGATTTATTTGAAGCAGTGTTGATTTGCCGAGTAATCGAATACTCGCCCTTCAATCTTGTCTTTGTTTTACTTGATCTTCTTTTGTTTTGCTTTTTCTTCTATCTCCTTTTTGCCGAGTATCTGTTTGAATGTCGCCTATATTTTGGCGAGCTTCTTCGTGTTTCTGTGATGTAGGTATTCGCTAGATGAAGGTCGGCGGTTGGCGCGCTCTGAACTTTGGGCGACTTTTCTTAGATACTCGCCACCCCTAGTCGTGCTCGCGGCGTCGTGCTCGACAAGCCAGACTAACCGACTACTATAAATAGGGGGGGTGGGTGAGTCTTAAATACGCCTTTAGCGATCTCTAGCTTCTTTGAGCGAGCATCTTCCAGGCTTCCAATCCTCGCCCTTCTACGATACTCGCTCTCTTCTCTTTCTTCCCAAGATGATCGACGAGGCGGCCATCAGGCGAGCTAACCATGCGAAGAACTTCGATGAGAGCTCGTTCAAGAAGCCGATCACGAATCAGAAAGACTTGGACGAGTTCAACTCCAAGTTCGAGACTCCAGGATATGTCGCCAGGCTTCCTCGCCCGTCTGAGCGACTAAACACCTCCTCGCAGATGGCGATGATCTTCCCAATCCGACACTTCGAGGTCGGCCTGCGACTTCCCATATGGCCCGAGTTTCGGAAGATACTCGTGTTCTATGGGATAGTGCCCGCCCAGATCAATCCCAACGGAGTGGCGATGATCATGGGGTTCCTGTGCTACCTTCGGGAGCAGAACATCGTCTTCGACCTTTCGGTCTTTAGGCGAATATTCACCATCATGGCGACCGGCGAGGGAGTCATCTTCTTGTGCAGTCACGTCTGAACACCGGCGGGGACTTCAAATAAGAACCATCGCTGGGTCGAGCGGATTGTCGCCATTGAGGGCGACTTCGCGGGCATCTCCAGCTCGCCCATTCAACCTTCAGAGAACGTCTTCACGGTTCCCTGGCTCACCGAGGACCAGGTGAAGCTGCTCGCCTGCTTCAGGAATCGTCGCTTCGACGTGATACTTTGGAGGAGGCGAGTAGACGAGCTCACGGAAGTTCGCCCAGGGGAAGGTATCTTTCGTACGAGCATCAGACATACTCGCCCTAGGGCTTCGTTCTGGCGACTAATCTTCGATCTTCTTACAGGCGTGCAGGCTCTTCCGCGTGATGCTCTTCCTCTCGCGGCGAAGGCGACCGCTGTCGCCCAAGGGGGTGCGAGAACCTCGGCGCGCGAGGTTGGGGACTCCTCCCCAATCGACTTGTCGCCAGGAGGCGACGATCTGGATGTCGTCGGGACTTCGAAGAGGCGAATAGTAAAGGGCAAGGTTTCCGAGCCCAAGAGAAGGAAGAAGGAGACTGCCCATAAGTATTTGGGACAGAAGGTGGATCCCTCGGAGGCTGGCGAGCCGAGCAGCCATCCTTTCTTCAACGAGGGCACCCGTGGCGAGGACGACTTTGGTCTCCCATTGGTGACCTGGTCTGATCGCGCTCACGAGGTGACTCTGAGCTCGAACCTCCCCGTTTGGTCCGAGGACTGGGAGGACAAGGGGGAGGCCTTCGATGTGCTTCATGCGATCTATAGTCGTATTGACGCCGAGCTGCTGCAGGAGGCCTCTGCCGAGCATCTTGCTCATCAAACCTCGCGCTCAATCCTGCGAACTGCCGAGCTCGCACATTCAACAGCGAAGCGGCTGCTGATGTACGAGGAGGCGATCAAGGTGCAGGGGCCGAAAATGATCGCCATGGCGGAGAGGATCAATGGGTTCGAGGTACTTCGTCTTTGCGACTTTTCACGCTTTCTGGAATACTCGCCTCTTTATACGATGTCAAGCTTACCTTCTTTCTTTTTGTCTTCTACAGGCTGCCGAGCTGGAATCGGCGAAGAGACTGTCCCAGGCCGAGAAGGAGCTGGAGGATACTCGCTCGGCCTTGGAAGCCGCCCAAATCCGCATCGCCGAGCTAGAAACTCGGCCTGCCGAGCAACAGCCGGCGGGGTCGGGCCCTCATCGGTTCGTCAAACAGGTCAGGATGCATGGCGACGACATGCCCCATATTCGCCGGGAGATCGCGCGAGCAACAGGAGAGGTCATCCTAAATCAGCTGAAGGCAGATGATCTTTTGAAGCCGGAGGCTATGGGATTGACGGTGGGAGACCTTATCCCGGCCATACTCGCCGAGGAGTCCACCTCCCCCCTGCGAGCATCATCGCCGCGACTTAGCGATGCCGAGGACGACGATGATGAGGTTGATGATGATGATGATGACGATGATGATGACGGCGACGATGGCGACGAGTCAGATGTAGATATTTGATGGCGAGGATGTCGCCTAGTCGCCCGGGCTCCTTTTTTGCTCGCCCGGCGACCTTTTTGTACACCTGCAGCATGTACAGATTTTTTGTAAAAATGAAAAGGAATTTTGACAAGTTTCCTACTCGCCTATTCCTTCCTTCTGTGCTTTTACTTCCTTGCTTTATATGTTGCTTTAGGCTCCTAGGTTCGAGGCGAGTTTGAGTGCTCGCTAGGTTCCTAGGACTTTGGCGAGTATGTATACTCGCACACGCATACTCGCCAAGCATGCTCGCACCATCATACTCGCACCCGCAGACTTCAGCTTGAGGCCTTGATTTGCACCTAGTTGAAGAGCTTCGTTAGGTTTTTAAGCAAGAATCTAAGGAGCTCTTCAAGGGAAGGAAGGAGTAAGGTTTAGCAGTCGGGGAGCCCTGGGGGAATATCATCCCGAGGCCTCCCTCCTACTCTAAAACCTGATGTCGACGAAGAATGACGCCAAGTAAGGAGTGGCAGCCGGGCAGGTCTCACGGGGACACAACTCC
This sequence comes from Dactylorhiza incarnata, assembly GCA_033032865.1. NCBI lineage: Eukaryota > Viridiplantae > Streptophyta > Magnoliopsida > Asparagales > Orchidaceae > Dactylorhiza > Dactylorhiza incarnata. The sequence continues at coordinate 6,255,648 of JAWHQI010000129.1, read as the reverse complement.
CAGGGCCTTCATCCTATAACTTGGATGCTTGCTACCTTCAAAGGCCGACGTCAAGTAAGGAAAGGCCGCCGGGTCGATCCCACAGGGGCACAACACCCAGGAGCCTTCATCCTATCACTTGGATGCTTGGATGCCTTTGTCTTTTGGTCGGTCGAGTCGGTCTCCTCCTCGTCTCAAGTTGGAGTATCGGCTTCCAGACTTTACCCTAGTAATTTCTACAGCCGGACGAGAAATGCAGTCGGTGGGAACCGCGGCCAACATGCAAGGGGGGAGCTGATCTCGACCGTCATTGCAGAGGCTTGGTCTTAAGGGAACGCACATCCGAGGCACTGTCCCATCATCCGCTCTGAGTTTTTACAAGGGTCAAGTCGGAGGCTCGTCTTCCAACCTGCGGCGGCGAATGTCGATGTAGGACGACGTCAAGCAGGGAGTGGCAGTCGGGGAGATCCGAGGGGACACACCATCCCGAGGCCTCCATCCTACTTGGATGTCGGATGTGGATCGAACCTGCTTCCTGTTGCTTAATGAGTTTAGCAGGGAGTTAAGCACACTTTAGGCACAATAACTCATATGATCTAACACAATAATGAAATGCTTTGCTGAGAGCTTTTTATCTCTCGAGGGTACACGACGCCTGTTTTCAAGGGTTCCCTGAGCTAGTGAAATCGACCATCCCTTCGCCGAATCGGAAGGTCGGCGTCCAGACTTCTTCCTGGTAATCTCTACAGTCGGACGAGAAATGCAGTCGGTGGGAACCGCGGCCAACATGCAAGGGGGGAGCTGATCTCGGCCGTCATTGCAGAGGCTTGGTCTTAAGGGAACGCACACCCGAGGCACTGTCCCATCATCCGTTCTGAGTTTTTACGAGGGTTAAGTCGGAGGCTCATTTTCCAACCTAGCGTGGAGATTGACTTCACCTGACTTCTTTATTATGAAAACTTTGTTGATGCGAAAGAAGCTGCCTCGTCCCTTTTTCAGGTCATCGCCGCTCCAGGTGCTCCCTAGCAGCTCGCCTTCCTGGTTCTGCAAGTGGTATCCTCCTGTTAGGAGTGCTTCCTGGATGATGAAAGGTCCTTCCCAGTTCGGGTTGAGCTTCCCGACGGCCGCAGACCTTCCTGCTGCGTCCACCTTTTTCAGGACCAGATCACCTGCTTGGAATTATTTGAGGCGAACATTTTTGTCAAAATGTTTTGCCATCCGGCGCTTGATCTCCTCTTGCCTGGCTGAAGCTAAATCTCGGAGTTCCTCGATGTAGTCGAGAGATAACTTTTGAACCTCTTCATTCTCTAGTCGCCATTCTTCGCTTCCGTCCTCCGCAGCTATCACCCGTGGGCTTCTGACTTCGAACTCTACTGGAATGAGAGCTTCCGACCCGTGAGAGAGTTTGAACGGCGTTTCCCCTGTGGCTGAGCTGGGAGTGGTCCTCAGAGCCCACGGGACCGAGGGGAGCTGGTCCGCCCAGTTACCTCTTAGGTTCTCCACCTTCTTCTTTAGTAGGTTGATGATCAATTTGTTGGCGGCCTCCACTTGGCCATTGCTCCTTGGGTGATGTACGGAGGCGAACCGAAGGTCGGTTCCTAGCTGCCTGCAAAAGTCTTCCAGTTCTAAGCTGGCGAACTGGGGACCATTGTCGGTGATGATGGCGAGAGGGATCCCGAATCTGCAGACGATCTCTCCCCAAATGAAGTTCTTCACGACTTGAGAGGTGGTCTTGGCCAGGGCTTTGGCCTCGATCCACTTGGAGAAGTAGTCGATCATGACGAGAACGAACTTTCGTTGTCCACTGGCTTGAGGGAAAGGGCCGATCAAGTCCATCCCCCAGATGGCGAACGGCCATGGGGAGATGATCGATCGGAGCTGCTGGGCCGGCTGCAACTGAAGGGGGGCGAAGAGCTGGCACTTCTGGCACTTCTTCGAGAAGATCTCAGCGTCCTTCCTGATAGTGGGCCAGAAGTAACCATGCCTCAAGACCCTCTGCTCCAAAGTGCGAGTCCCAGAATGACTTCCACACTCTCCCGAATGGATCTCCTCCAACACTCGGGGTACTTGGTCTTCGGAAACACACCTGGCCAGGGGGCCCGAGATGGTCTTGCGGTACAGCTCCCCATCTTGCAGGAAGTAGTATGCCGCCTTGTACCGAAATCTTCTCTGATCCCCTACGTCTGCTGGGAGCTGACCGCTGGCCAGGAATGCCACAAAAGGGTCCATCCATGAGGGGCGTCGTTCGATCTCCATCATCTCTCCCTCTTCAATGGACGGGCGGAACAGCTCGGTGATAGTTCCTCCGGCCTTTGGCCCGTACTTGGCGAGGCGATCTGCTGCCGAGTTCTCCTCCCTTGGCACATGCTCGACGAAGAAGGATTGGAAGCCTCCCATCAGCCCTTTCACTTTTACCAGGTACCTTTGCAAGATGGTGTCGCGCACCTCAAACTCGCCTCGAATCTGCGAGGCGACCACCATTGAGTCCGTGAAAGCCCGGACATCTCGGATCCCTAGCTCCTTGGCAAGGCGCAAGCCTGCCACTATGGCCTCGTACTCTGCCTGGTTGTTTGTGACGGGGAAGAGGATCTCGACGGCTTGCTCGATCCTTGTTCCTTGTGGGCTGACGAGCACGATGCCCACCCCCACAGAACTTTTGCCCGAAGCTCCGTCCACAAACATCTTCCATGGGATCGGATAGAACACCTCTTCTCCTGGCTCCGCTTCCACCGAGAAGTCAGCCAGGAAGTCTGCTACTGCCTGGGCCTTGATCGCCACTCGGGGAGAGAAGGAAATGTCGAACTCGCTGAGTTCTACCGACCATTTTGCCAACCTCCCTGAATGTTCCACTCCCTCTAAGACACTGCGGAGAGGATGATCAGTTATCACTCGGATGGAGTGAGCCTGAAAATAAGGCCGGAGCTTCCGTGCCGACACCACCAAGGCGAAGGCAAGCTTTTCCAGAATTGGGTACTTCAGCTCCGCCTTCTTTAACACCCGGCTGACGTAGTAGATAGGTAGCTGCCTCTTCCCTTCTTCACGGACCAAGATGGAGCTAACTGCCTCCGCTCCTACTCCGAGGTAGATGAGCAGGTCTTCGCCTTCCTTCGGGCTCTGAAGGAGAGGTGTCTGAGTCAACTGCTCCTTCAGCCTTCCGAATGCTATCTCACATTCTTCGGTCCACTCGAAGCTTTCTGTTTTGCGGAGCGTTTTGAAGAATGGAGAGCACTTCTCTCCGGCCTTTGATAGGAAGCGGCTAAGACCCGCTAGCCTGCCTGTCAACCTTTGGACTTCCTTCATCGTTTTTGGGGATGGCATCTCCAGGATCGCCCTAACCTTGTCGGGGTTTGGCTCTACTCCCCTTGGAGTAAGAAGATGTCCCAGGAACTTCCCCCTGCCTGCTCCGAAGACGCACTTCGTCGGATTGAGCCTCATCTTGAATCTTCTTAGCGTCGCGAAGGTCTCGACCAGATCGGCTATGTGTTCCCGGACACTCTTGCTTTTGATCAAGAGGTCGTCCACATATACTTCCAGGTTCCTCCCCTTTTGCCCCTTGAAAATGTGGTCCATCATCCGCTGATAGGTGGCTCCCGCGTTCTTCAAACCGAAGGGCATCATCTTGTAGCTATAGCAGCCATCGTTGGTGATGAAGGAGACATCGCGGCAATCGGGGGGATGCATCCGGATCTGGTGATATCCTGAAAACGCATCAAGGAAACTCATCACAGAAAAACCGACGGCCGAATCAACCAGCTCGTCGATTCGAGGCAAGGGATAACAATCCTTCGGGCAGCTTTTATTCATTAAGGAAAAATCCACACACATTCTCCAGCTTCCCCCCGCCTTTGCTACCATTACAACATTGGAGACCCAGCCTGGATACTGGATCTCTGACACGAAACCTGCATCAAGCAGCTTTTTAACCTCCTCCCTAATTGGCTTGGCGAGGATGGTGGCGGTCTTCCTTTTCTTCTGGCGGACGGGCTGGACAGTGGGATCCAGGTTGAGGTGATGGCACGCAACCTCAGGGTCGACTCCTGGCATCTCGGCTGCGCTCCAAGCAAAGATGTCGACGTTCTTCTGCAGACACGCCGCCATCTCGATCTTCTCCTCGGTCTTCAGCGACCCGCCAATCTTCAGCAGCCCCGGCACTCCCGCTGCAGAGAGTACCTCGATCTCCTCGACCTCTTCAGCCACTTCCACCCTGGCCGGGCTCTCCAGCACTCTTCCAAACTCTTCCGCGTCAGCCATCCAGCTGATGGTGCTGATGGCGCTAAGATAGCACTCCCTCGCGGCTCTTGGATCGCTCCTGATCCTCACCTGGACGTCTCCCTTACAGTACTTCAAGCACTGATGGTAGGAGGATGGGACGGCTTTGAAGGCGTTGAGAAGCGGCCTCCCAAAGATGGCTCTGTAACAGCTCGGGGCGTCGACGATGATGAATCGACAGCTGATGGAGGTGCCACCGAGCGTTACAAGGAGGTCAGCTCCTCCCTCCACTTCCTTCTTCTCTCCGGAGAAGCCGAAGAGGGGACCATCAGGTGCCCGAACCCTGGCAGCTTCGACTCCCAGTCCGTCAAACGTCCCCTTGAAGATGACGTTTACAGAGCTACCGTTATCGATCAGAATACGATCAACGGTGAAGTCCTCCACTGGGGCTTGAATCACGAGGGCATCATGGAAGGGATTATCATTCCCTAGCATGTCCTCCTCGGAAAAGGTAATCTCCTCCATCGGGGGCGGTGCTTGTGAGGTCGAGGCGACGCTCCTGCGGTAGATCTGATGGAGGCTTCCCTTGCGGGAAGCTTCCAGCCCTGCTCCCCCATGGATTACTCCGACTCGACCTCCCTGGCCCAGGTCTCCCCGACCTTCCTGGTCGACCCGGTCCTCGTTCCTCCTTCGAACGACGGCAGCCTGCCCTGCCTGAGGCTCGGTAGGGGCCTCTATCCTCCGCTGCTCTCCTCCAGCTTCTCCTGCTGCCAGCCTCCTCCGGGCTTCCCAAAAGTCTGGGCAGGCAGCCATGGCATGTCCCGCTACTTGGTGGAAGTCACAGTAGAGGGGAACCTCTTCTGCTTGACGCCTCCTAGGCTTCGGCTTCTTCCTTCCTTGACGGCGGCCTCGCCCGGCTACCGCCATTGCTTCATCTCTCCTCCTCTCCTGACGCCTCTCTGGTTGGCGAAAGGGCCTTCTCTCTGGGGATCTCCCCCTTTGGTCCTGACGCTGGTGCCGTCCAGCTGGCCTCCAAGGTGGCCGATTGACGGGGACCTGGTAGCGTCTTCCCTCCTCCTGGCGCTCAGGGGACTCGATGGGTCTTCTCTCCGCGATTCTCCCGGTTTCCTTCCTCCTGAGCTCCTCCTTCCTCTTCTCTTCTTGCCGCTCCGGCCACTTCCTGTCCTCCCTTCGGGGCTCCTCCCTCTTCCTTTTCTCAGGGATCCCATCCCTCTCTCCGCGGTCGCCTCTGGTCACCTGCGCCAACCTTGCCAAGAAGTCAGGGTTGGAGGCCTCTCCCCGGACAAACTTATTGGCCCTCTGAATGAGGTTGTCGTAGGAGTAGGGAGGGTTCTCGCTGAGCTCCAACTTGAAGAGGCCTTGACTGATGCCGAATGTCAGGGCCAGCAACAGGATGTTGCTATCCACCTCCTGGATTTGCAGAACCTCCTCCTGGAAGCGCTCGATATAAGGTCCCAGTGCCTCATCTGGCTTTTGCACGAGGTAGAACAGGGCCGTTGCCTCCTTCTTCAGCTTCCTCGCCGTGTCGAACCGGGTCGTCAGCCCACGACACAGGTCTTCAAAGCAAAAGATGGATCCTGCGGGCAACTGGTGGAACCAGTCCCAGGCCTTTGCGCGGAAAGTAATGGCAAACAACCTGCACTTGAAGGCGTCCGACATGGTTCGGATAGAGACAATATCCTCGAACCATTGGATGTGCCTAACGGGGTCCTCCTTTCCCGAATAGTAATTCAAGGCTGGATCCCTGAATCCTTCTGGCACGGGCGCGGCGAGAATCTCCTCGCAGAAGGGGCTCCTCCCTCCTGCCCGGCGACGATCCTCAACTTGGCGAGTATCACCACCATACTCGCCATATGGGCGAGTATCCGGGTATCTCCCCTGCTCGCACAGCTCGCGGAAGCGAATACCTTGCGAGGTTGGCTGGTAGAATTGCGACCTCCTTGGTCGCTCGGTTTCGTCTTCCATGTGCTCCTTTCCTGCTCGCCGAGGGGGACTCCCTCCCTCGGACGGAACTGGGCGATGCGGCGAGGTCGCAGTGACCTCGGCGCGCGGCTGAAGCGCTGCTCGCATGGCTCCCTCCATGCGTTGCGCGAAGGCTTCGAAAACCTCCAGCGTCACGAACCTGCCAGTTCCCGTCGAGTTGCCGACCTCCTCCTCATGGTCGCCACCTACGACCATCTCGCCTTCTTGCCGAACTTTCTTCCAACGACTACGGTCCATGCTCACCGCACCAAAGTGTTGACGCCAGGAAAATCCTGACCTCAAGATTCGGACCGATGCAGCCGGAGGCTACTCGCCCAGCAGCCCGACGAGATGGCTTGGCTGGCAACGACGAAGAAGCTAGAAGAGCAACAAACAGGACCCCAGGTGCTGCGGCAGGGAGGTCCCACCACGTACCCGGAAGCTCGAAGGAGTCTTCCCCTCCACAACCAAGAATGGCCGAGCAAGGTACGAGGAAGGCACCGACTTGGCTAGCAAGCAGGGGTGACGGGCTCAAGAATTCGGAGATGGGGTTCCAGAAGCTCAAGCACAGGTGCCAATCCAAGTACCCCTGGGGTCCTATTTATAGGCAACCAAGGTGTAGGGGGGGTTTTATAGCCCAGCCCTGACCTGGCGACATATGGGATACTCGGCGAGCATCTTCGACCATAGTCGCCCATCTGGCGAGTATCTGCTGCTGCTCGCACAAGCCTGGCTGATACTCGCTCAGGTCTTCTGTGGTTGCCGGACACTTTGGGGCGACATACGGGATACTCGGTACGTATCTTCGACCATAGTCGCCCTTCTGGCGAGTATTTAGCCAATACTCGCCAACCTTCTTTTGCTCCTGCTGGCTGATTTGTCTTGCCTCTTTGACTTTGACCTGCCTACGTGGCCTTGAGTTGGTCCTACCCTCGGAGAATAAGGGTTGTACACACAGCTTCTCGATCTCTGATCGGGAAGAAGAGATATCTGACTCAAGCTGTCGGATATGGGCAAAGTCACAATCCCTCTTCTTCTTCTTCAAGACAGACAAGTCACTCTTCGTCGCGCGCAGCTCTTCCTGGAGAACGAAGTAAACATCCTTGAGGCCCACATAACAATCATTCCATGTAAGAGCCAAGCTAGTCAGAACATTGGCCTGAGAAGAAAGTAAATAGTCAGAATGCATAAACAATATTAAAGAAGGAAGGCAAGAACTGGAGAAAAAGAAGTTCCACTTACTACAGAAGTCATCGCCTGAAGAGAGGAAGAGGCTCGTCTCGCTGTCGGACAAGGAGGAGGTTGCGACAAGTCTTCATGCAGAGCCTGACTGGCAAGGGGAGACGCTAAAATCTCGACATCAGGATCAACCAGAATTGATTCCACCCCGCGCCTGCTCGGACCGACCTCATGATCATGGCTCCTAGGCGCTGGCGGAATGAGCCCCGGACTGGAACTCCCGTTCTTAAAGACAATATTTCTCTTCTTACCACGAACCAGGGGAGCGGAGGCCGCCCGCTCGGAGTCCCAAGAAAGTCCCACTGAGAGTAATCTACTCTCCTCTACACAACTGGCAATGCAACACAAGGCCTTTGACAGCCCCTCTTGACCAGGAAAGCAAGGAATAGGAAAAAACTCATCTTCCCGCCCCGTCAGCCGATGACAGCGACTCAGAAGCACTCTCCATAGCTCCGGCAGTTCCCAACGGTTCCGCACATACCCATAAAGGGTATTCCCATGTTGATAATCACTCTTTTCTCCAAAATGGAACCAACTCTTGTTGCTTCGAACTTCAATACGACCACCTGGGTCAGTGAAAACCTCGCACCAGTCTTTGAAGTCCTCCAGAGAAAATCGTGCATTGTGCTCTCGGAAGAACACTACCATCCCCATTATCCTCGACATCCCAGCTGGGGTGAACTGAGTAATCGGAACACCGCAAAACCGAAACACCTTAATAGCCTCCTCCGAGGGAGGAATGCGAAAACCAGACTTCAAGTAACTCTCCGAGAGAGTCATAAAGCCAGTTGGAGGATTCTGGGCGCGCTCTTCCGCTCGAGGAATTTTCACCTCAAGGCTAGAGGGCCTAGACGCTTGCGCCTCATGTCAACCCACGCACTATGAAGAGTCGAGCGCAGTCGCATCAGTCTCGATTGGTCGCTCTGCTTCGGGGCCTGAAAAGGACAAAACAGATTTTTACAAAAAATTCCGAGTAAAAAACTAGTTAAAATCACAACCAAAATCCGATGTCTCGCGAGCGCACACACCATGGGAAAGGTCGGCACATGTTGCTTGACCGAACCACACGGGGAGCACGAGCAAGCACACCCACCCTCGTACAACTGCATGTGCACCGACCGGCCTCCACCCGGCGCACGATCATACGCGGCTGGATCAACACCGACCGCCCACGCCGAGCGCACCACCCGGGCACATCCGGGAACCGCTCGGCGGACAGTCCCGGGGGCCGCTCGGCGAGCAGCCTCGGGCACAACCCGGGCACGCCCTGGTAACGCTTGGCGGACAGCTCCGGGCGCCGCTCGGCGAGCAGCCCCGGGCACCACCCGGACGCGCCCGAGCACTGCTCGGCGAGCAACCCCGGGAATCACCCGACGCGCGACACCGCGCGCCGGCCGCATCTTGTTAGGAGCGCGAGTTCAGTCGCGCGCCTCCTGCCGGGGACCGGCCGGGCAAGCGCCGGACAGAATTGGTCGCGTACGCACTGGCCGGTCGCCACCCGACGTGCATTCAAGCATGCCGGGGTGGGACCTCGCATGCACCCCAATCGCCTTGCGCATCGCCGTTGGCACCTCGATTGGTCGCCAGCGCGCCAGTAAAACCTCCTTGGCACGGTCTTTCTCTCTCTCCTATTATTATTCTCTCTTTACAAGAAATAGGGAAATTGCTAACCTCCGGCATGGTACGACGCATCGCACGAAGATGACGATGATCGAAATTGCCGCGGAAAAATAATAACCTCCCAACTCCTCCACGCAGTAATCCAGAATCCGAAGGTTTGGGGGCTTATGATGTGTATCCGTAGATTTATATGCACTTCTGGTGTGCGTTTAGAGGAGGCTCCACTAAGGAGAGATGGAGTTAGTGGAGTCAAAGTCAGGCCCAAGATCATGGGAGTGGAGAAATCCGCTGACGCACATTCACAATTTACCAGCACCAGACGCGGTCAAGGCCGCACCCCACTACTAGGTGCGGTTAGTCCGCACCCCACTAGTGGGGTGCACGTAGCCCACACCCACCATATTGGGGGTGCGGCCAAACCGCACCCCCATGGGGGTGCAACCAAACTGCACCCATGGTGGGGTGCGGCCAAGTCGCACCCCCATGGGGGTGCGTCTGAACCATACCCCCATGGTGGGGTGCGGCCAAACCACACACCCCATGTTGGGGTGCGACCAAGCCGCTCTCCCCCCGGGGTGGGGTGCGACCAAGCCTCCCTCCCCCCACCCGCCTTGCGGGGGATGCGGTCGAAACTACACCCCCTCGACAAGTGTGGTCGGAGCCCACTTTCCCCTGGGGGGGGGGGGGGGGGGTTACTATTTCCCGAATGACGCGGCCTTCAGAGGGCGCGTCATCGTTTGCATGACGACTGCTTTCCAATAGCGCTCATCTGTTCTCCGTCCACTCAGAACACTCTCGTGTTCGTTATACGCTCAGAATGCTCTCGTGTTCGTTGCGCGCTCAGAATGCTCTCGTGTTCATTGCGCGCTCAGAACACTTCCGCGCACACTCAGAACAAATCCACGTTCCTGACAAGCGTGATAGTTAACCTTTCCTAATTTATCATATTGCAGGTCTCGTTCGTCGCTTTCATCGCCTTCAACGATGCTGCCCGAACTGCCCAACCTGTCCGAACTGCCCGAAGGGAGAGACGTATGATTATTTACGAAAAATGGTGATCTGTATGATTATTCAACGATGGTATCCCCTGCCCAAGGCTATAAAAGGAGCTTATGACCTTCATTTCAAGATACCTTGCCTTTTGCGCCCGAGAGAGTTTTGTTGAAAATTTTCTCTGAGTTCTTCTTTGGCGCTCAAAGATCTCCTTCGGCCTTCGAAGATCTCCTTCGTGGACTTGGAGATTTCCTTCGCTCCGAAAGACCATCCTCCTAAGTGATTCGGGAATCCTTCGGGTACCGAAGGGCGACTCAGCGATCTCACTTTTGTTCCCAGAAGAAGTACATAGCATTTTGAGAGGTGGCCTGGTACCCTCGGAATTCTCTTTCTCTCTCCCCTCATTGTAACGAGCAGCGGTCTATCGCGCTCGATTTCTTAGTTTTTAAATTGTAACGTACCAGCAGATAGTGGGATTTGGCCGGCACAGCTCCATCCGCGTGGTTGTTCACCCTTTCCAGGTTTTTCACGTTAAAAGTTCTCGTATCACATACTAATTCATTCATTGATTGTTTGCGAGCTCAGTTCGCTTCCGAGCTAAGGTGGTTCAATTTGACCGGTCTACCAGAGCACCCGAGCAACCCACAACAAGTTTAATTATTATTTTATCTATACTCTGTTTTATATAAAAAAATTATTTAAAAATGTTTATATAAATGTTTCTTTAAAAGGTTTATATAAACCTTTATTTAATTATTTTATATATTAATAAAAAAGAAGAGCAATGTTATAAGCTTCCTCCCTGCCTGCCGTGCGCAGTCGACCCTCTTCCTCGCCTGCCGCTTCCTCCTCTCATGTCGCTGCCATTGGAGGAGATCGCCGATAGGTGGAGCTTTGCCGGAAGAAAGCCCTTCTCATATCGCTTCCTCCTCGCCTGTCCCTGCCATTGGAGGAGATCACCGGTAGGTGGAGGTTCGCCGGAAGAAAGGCCTTCGCCTGTCGTTGCCTCCTCGCCGGAAGAAAGCCCTTCGCCTTCGCAATTTCACCTTTGCTAGAGATCGCCGACTTCCTCCTTGAAGAAAGTCGCACATGCATTTCCTTTGAGTTGAAGGTAAGTTTGCACCTCAATTTTTTTGCTCCTTCCATATTTAAGCCGAACCATAATTTCTTGTGTCATTTCTTATCCTTTTTCTCCCCAAATGCAGTGGAAGAAGAAATTTCTATAGGCTCATACTCCAATAGAGAGTGCTATTGTGAAGATTTCAAAGCCACTATTTCAGAATTTTGGGCATTTCCTCAAGCATTAAGGTATAAATTTCCATTTTTATTGGTTGAAATTTTCCGGAATGTTGTTTTTTGTACTCTTTGGAAAGATAAGAAAAATTATTTCTTAGATTCTCTTGTATGTAGGATTGAAATTGTTACCAAATTAAATGAAAACTCATCTAAATGTATTGAAATCGATGTAGGAATGCGCTTTATTACAGATATTATTATTCCTACAAAAGAGAGCTTGGTTGAGTGAGTTCGAAATGTTGCCAAAGGGTTGGGATTCGTTGCCACTATCCAAAGAGCAGCCAAAATTGATGGGAGACCTAAGCCTAGGGCTTTTATGGGATGTGATAGATCCGATTTTCCTCGTGATAATCAACAAAGAAAGTGTATGTTCCGAAAATATAAGGAAAACTAGTTCGAAGAGATGTGGATGTAAAATATCCTGATGTTCTAAAATATGTCCTAACAACGTGGGTTGATCCTTACAAGGAGCACTTTGTTTCTGCATGGATAGATAAATTATTGCATAATTGGAAACTCTACCACTAACCATGTAGAGAGTGAACATAGCCAACTAAACAGATTTTTGGAAGTATCTATTTGTAGTTTGGCTTCAGTATGGAAAACATTTCTCCAAATGCTTACTTTGCAGTACATACAAAAATTAGACATTCTTTCGGTCAAAGTTCAATACAAGTCAACGCAGGTTACAGAGGGTCGTTGTATACAAATTTGCTTGGATATGTTTTGGTTCTTGCTTTAGAGTCAATCAAGAAAGAAGAAGCACAAGTGAAGAACGGTCGGGCTTTGGACTCGGTAGAGTGTTCACATAAAAAAAGTGCGACAAGATCTATCAGAAGAAATAAAGAGTAATCACTACTTGTACAACAACATATATGAGAATGTGAGATTGACGGAGTTGTTGGCATCTTTGGAATGCACTTCTTCTCCGGCACCATTCAACAAATGAATGACGATGCCGGATATGGGATTAGTCATTTCATCATGTTACAATATTGTCGTTATACATTTCTCAAAATTTCAGTCATTCACATTCCTACCATTGCATTCAGCCCCACCAACAGCTAAGAAGACTATTTATATTGGTTTTGTCAACAACAACCACTTCATTCAATTAGTAGTGGGCAAAAAGTGTGCACTACCGCCTGTGATTAGCATGTTGACGAGATATCATACTACAATTGTAGACGAGTGAAATTTGAATTATAAAAGACAAAATGATGAAATCATTAATTTGACCGATTCTTAAGGTATGCATGTTTTCTATTGTTATTCATAGATAATAAACATATGTTTATTAAAAATTTAATTTTCAAATATAATGTTTTATGTAGGTGCTGAAGTCTCTTACGCAGTTGATCTTCATCATGTAATTTGATTTTAAATGAAAGGTATAAAATGTTATTTATAATCTTGGTTTATATTTTTATGTCGCTAACTTGCAATGGTTTCATATATATGCAAGTCTAGAAAATATTGGTGGAGTTTTGGATGACCAACAATTTGATGTATTTTGTGCTTTAATTTATACAAGATTGGATATGTATTTTTGATTTTATCTTTATTTAGTAGTTGTTAATTAACGGAGAACAAAATATTGACTAACATGTTTACATTTTTTTGAAAGAGCAATTTTGGTATGACATATAGCCAATTTGATTTGAAAATATCAAATAGAAAAGGAGGAAAAATTGGTCATTTGGTGTTTCAATAATGATTCAAAAAATTGGTGTGACATTAACGCTTTGGTGTGAAAATAAAATAATTTGGTGTGCCATTAAAATTTGGCTGTCAATAGCGAAAATTGGCGTGCTTATAACATTGCTCAAAAAGAATGGTACGGCCCCCTCACCCTCTCTCTCGTTTTCAAACAGCTGCCAAGCAGATTTTTTTTGAAAAAAGTTTAGGTGGGCATTACGCACCTTTTCTCTATATGGGGAAGAATTCGTCTAATATATGATCGGACGGTTCACAAAATTCAAAATACTGTGTTTTTTCTTTGATTTTTTTTAGTAAATATGATCGGATTTCGTGTGGCATCGGAACGTCGATCAGATGGCACACGGTTCTTCCCCACCTTCCTCTACGTGTGTTCCTCCAATCTAATTATCTCTCTTTTTTCTGGCTATCTATTTCAAAATACTGTCGCGCATTTTTTGTCAGACCTTGCCCGCCAGCCCTGTCGCAGCCCGTGAAGTAAATATGTCATTAAATTCGAAAAAGAGAGGTATAATTCGTATAAGGAATGTTTCATCAAAAGATATTTTTCCCTTTTAATATATATACTATATTAAAAGGGAAAATATGACTTTGGGTAAACATTAGGACCTCCTAAATTAACCTTTCAATAAAAATATTATTTTGAAAGAGAGGAGAGAGAAGGAGAGAGAGAAAGAGAGAGAGAGAGAGAAAGAGAGGAGAGAGGGGGATAGAGTGTGGCTGAGAGGGGAAAGAGAGAGGGAGGGAGAGAGAGAAAATAAGAATCAAGTATATACGTATTTTTTTTACAAAATAAATATTGTAATATTGATGTATATTTTTTTACGGTCATTTCGAGTACTCATATGTATATGTTTCGAGCGCAGCCCGCAGACGCATCGAGCACGGGGATCCCCTTCTGGCGGGCGTGGGCGAAGCCCGCCTGGATGCGGCCGAAGGCCGCCCGACAGCATCACGTCGGGGGCGGACTAAGCCCGCGGTCGCCGACCGGGTATTGTCACGCTTGGCCGTAGGGGGCGGAGCCCCGTGTCGGGCACTCGTATATATATAATATAATAAATTACGAATTTTAAATTAAAATAAATAGAAAAATTAATTATATATAAAATGAAATTTGAAATTAAATTAGGTAAATACATAAAAATGTACGAATTTCACATTAAATTCAACCTAGAAAAATAATAATAAACGTACGAGTGACAATGCTAGTCCCCCCATGCGGCTACGACAGTATTTCGATCACCACGGTACCTCCGCCCATGCTCACCTTCTCTTGGGCGCACGAGCTTTGCGTCGTGACTCTCCCGCCGCTCTCAAAAGACTATGCGGGCCTTTTGAGACAATGATATCTCACTACTCTTGGAAGTGAGAAGTGTTAATGTATATTTGGATACATAACGGTTCGAAGGCTTAACGGGTTCGGTTCGGATACCGGAATATCCGACACCCGTTCTAACCCTAGGGTTTGCATATAAAATCCAAGCTAGGGGCAACGGTAGGTGGTTCCACTTTGACCACCACCCGGGATGCTTCGAGCAACATTCACAATCTCGAAGTAGAAACTCTAGCCGCTCGTGCTCCAGGCCGCCCGCCCCCAAGGAGGAATCGCGCAGATTCCCCGTCGTCGCCACCTTACTCGGATCCCCTTTCGCCCGCGCTGTTGTCGGCCGCCGCCGTCCACGCGCCACCGCCGTTCGCATGCACCGATGTCGTCTGCGTGCACCGTTGCCGCCCGCCGCAAGGATTTTTTGCGGCAAGGATCCCGCGCGCGTCGCTCTCCTACGCCGCCGGTGCGCCCGCCCGTCAACGCTGCCTCTCAAAGCAGCTGTCGATCGCCCCGTCGGTGCGCCTTCAGTCGGTCTCCCGCGCCTCCAGTCGGGCTCCCGCGCCGCTGACTCCTCTACCATCAAGTTCTTCTACTGCCGACGCCCTTCCCGTCGGGAGCTCACGCCATCGGCGTTCGCTACCGCCCTGATCCCGAGCCACGTCGACAAGCCCGGTCCCTCCTTCTTCATCCCGGATCTCACGTCGCGCAGCCGCCGCCGTCCCAGATCTTGCATCGTTGCCCGATATCGCTACCGCCCGGATACCGTCGGCTATAGTCGCAAGAAAGTTCTCGGTGCCGCCCGATCCCGCCGTCGACTCTAAGTCCGGGTGTCGCCGCCGTCGTATTTTTAGGATAGAGGTCGGATCTCTTTTTGGGGACGCATAATGATGAAGGGGAATAATTTCTCATCCCTTGTTCTGATGATAAAATTGGAAAAGTTCACGGCGACAGAGTTCAACGATTGGAAGTTGAACACTCAGTTTGGGATGAAGTACTTGAACGCGTTCTACACCGTTCATTCTGATCGTGCCGATATTATTGGGACTGACGATGAGGCACAGTGGATCACTGGTGAGGACTTCTGTCGCGACTATTTGTTGAACTGCCTATCCTCCAACCTGGCAAAGACTTACCTCAAGATGAAGACTGCCAAGGAAATCTGGGAGGCCCTGGAGGAGCACTTTAAGCAGGAGGAGTACCTGTCCAAAGCTCATATGGTGGACAAGTTTCATTTCTTCACGTTCGACGAGGAGAAAGCAATTCTCACTCAGGTATCTAAATTTGAAAATTTGGTTGATTCTCTGCACAGTAAAAATATTTCTCTACCAGATAGTTTTATTGTTGGCACTATTATTTTTAAATTTTCATCCACATGGTACAATTTCAAAACTGAAATGTACCGCAAGAAGATGCATGTTGGAAGCGTTTTATACGCATTGAGGATGAAAATGGGACTAGACATGCGTTTGAAGTCGTTAGCAAACAGAAAGTTATTGCTAACATGATTTCTAGCTCTAAACGCATGCCTAACCCTAAAAAGGCCAAACCTTCTCAGAGTAGTTCCCAGGTTGCAGGCCCGAACAACAAGATCAAAAAATTCAAGGGCAAATGTTTTAACTGTAACAAGTGGGGGCATAGTGCAACTGATTGCAGGCTTCCTAAGAAGGAAAGGACCACAAGAAGGCAACTAGGCCAATATAGTTAGTCTTGCTGAGCCCGCCAACTTTGTTGTCATTGTTGGAAACGTAAAGGTCAGCAATGAGTGGTACCTGGATTCGAGGGCAACCTGCCACATTTGCAACAACGTTAATATGATGACATGGCTCACTGCTGCAAAAGAATCTGTGACAGTTGCAAATGGTGAGGCAGCTGACGTGCTGAGGTGGGGAATGCAACCTTGCTGCTCTCCTCACATAAAACTTTAATCTTAAAGAATGTTAAATTTATTCCTTCACTAGCTACAAATTTGTGTCTATTAGTTTAATATGTGATGCTGGTATGTCTTTCATTTTCTGTAGCGGTAGAGTAACACTGTCAGTTAACTCACACTATTTTGGATGTGTATACGCCCAAAATAGAATGTACCGGCTAAGTCTAGCAAATGAAATAGTTCAAGAAATTCAAACAAACTTAGTTAGCTCTAAAACTCAACATGAGATACTAGGACACGTGAACTATAGGAAAATGTTCCAAATTGCTAGAACTCACCAGATCACTTTAGACACTACAAATAAAACTGATAAATGTGATGTGTGTGCTCAGACCAAGATCACTAGGAAACTTTTCAGTGCAGTTACTAGGAGCACAACACCTCTAGAGCTCATACATTCCGACATCTGTGATTTCAAAAAATTTATTACCAGAGGAGGTAGGAAGTGTATGATCACCTTTATAGATGATTGCTCCAGGTTCTGTCACATTTACCTTCTTAAAACTAAAGATAATGCGTTTGAAAAATTCTCTATTTTCAAAACCATGGTAGAAAACCAACTTGATATGAAAATCAAAAGATTTAGAAGTGATAGAGGAGGAGAATATATATACAGTGAGTTCAAGTGTTTTGCCCATCAAGAAATCATAGCAGAAACCACTGCTCCTTACTCACCCCAATCAAATGACATAGTTGAGAGGAAAAATAGAACGTTAGCAGAAATGTTAAATTCTATGCTCTTGACTGCAGACATGCCTTCTGCATATTGGGGAGAAGTAGTCTTAACCGCAAACCACATTCTAATAAAATTCCTTATGCTAAGTTAGAGGTTACACCCTACGTGCTTTGACTTAGGAGACCCCCAAACATCATTAGACTCAAGACCTGAGACTGTATAACATATGTTAGGGTTCCTGACCCTAGAAAGTCTAAGATTGGACTTAGGACTAACACTTGTGTCTACCAAGGTTGTGCTGAAGATAGTGATGCAGATAGATTCTTAGATATTTCTAATAATGTAGTTATAGAATCTAGGGATGTTGTGTTCTTTGAAGATAAATTCCTTAAAGATAAGAAATTATCACTCTCAGGCATGCAAATAGCTATTACTAACGAAGATCCTGAAATAGTACCGAGCACCTCCTACTCCATTCATGTAGACAACTTTGGCCTAAAGTTTAGGAGGACTTCCGTAAGAAAGAGAACTCACAGAACCTTCGGTAGTGATTTTGTTACTTACCACGTTGAGACAGATCCATCCACCTATAAAGAAGCGATGAGATCAAGGTATTCACTTCTCTGGAAAGAAGCTATTGATGAAGAGATGAACCTTCTATTTCAGAACAACACCCGAACATTAGTTGATAAGCCAAAAAGGGTTAAAACCATAGGGTGTAAGTGAGTTCTGAAAAAGAAATTAAATCATGATAGTAGCGTAGCTAAGTATAAAACACACCTGGTGGCTAAAGGTTTCACACAAGTCAGCGGAGTGTACTATTTCGATGAATACTCACCTGTATATCACCTAGCAACCATTAGGATCCTCTTTGTCATTGCATATATTGAGAAATTTCTTGTTCATCAAATAT
The DNA here is from genome assembly GCA_033032865.1 of Dactylorhiza incarnata. Classification (NCBI taxonomy): domain Eukaryota; kingdom Viridiplantae; phylum Streptophyta; class Magnoliopsida; order Asparagales; family Orchidaceae; genus Dactylorhiza; species Dactylorhiza incarnata. The sequence continues at coordinate 6,237,764 of JAWHQI010000129.1, read as the reverse complement.
ATGTTAAGACTGTGCTCTTAAACTGAGATATGACCGAAGAGATCTACATGAATCAACATGAAGGTTTCATTTTAGAAGGTTAAGAAAACATGGTCTGCAAGTTACTTAAATCACTATATGGAGTAAAACAAGCACATATATTAAGACATGAGAAATCTGACTATAGTGTAAAGGCCGTGGGATTCATGTCGAGTCTTTCTGGTAAATGTCTTTACATACGTCACAGATCAAATAAAGTCACTTTAATATGCTTATATGTAGATGACATGTAATTTTAGGGTATGATAAATCTGAAGTGGATGACGTGAAGTCAGACCTCATAAAAGAATTTAGCATCAAAGACCTAGGTGTAGCTTAAACTATATTAGACATGCAAGTGAGCTTTGGGAAAGATGACATCTCCCTAAGTCAAAGCCAATACATAAAATCCATGTTGGATACGTGGGAATACAGTGAAATTAGAGCATTAGAGATATCATATGACTACAATAACCGTCTAAAGCCCAATGAAGAAGCTACGATTAAATAGTTAAATTATTCTAAATTGATTGGTAGTCTCACGTATGTTATGGTCTGCACTAAACCTGACATAGTCTTAGGCATGTTAAACAGATTCACCAGTAATGCTGGCCAAGACCATTGGAATGCCCTAGATAGGCTGATGAGATATTTAAAGCACACACAAAAGTATGTCTTATGTTACACTGGTCATCATTCAGTTCTTGAAAAATATTCTGATGCATCATGATTGAAAGTATCTAGTTGCGGCCTAAATCACCTAGAGGGGGGTGAATAGGTGGATTCTATGTCTTTACGCGGAATTAAAATATAACACAGAATTGAACACAATAAAGCACAACAAAGAGACACAAGATTTATAGAGGTTCCCCAAGGGTGGGTACTCCTCTCCCCCGCTCCGCCTATCTAGCACTTCGGACTAGCGTCGGCAACTTCACCAAAACTCGGATTTATCAACAAATCCTACACTCGGAGACAACGGCTCCTACAAGCTCGGAGACAACACTCCTACAACTCGGAAGATAAACTTCCTACAACTCAGAGTAAACAACTCCTACAACTCGGAGTAAAGAACTCCTACAAAATAACTCGGAGTAAACAACTCCTACAGAAATAACTCGGAGTAAACAACTCCTACAGAAATTAAATAAAGTTTAAAATGAAACTTCTCTTGAATCTCAATAGAGATTAACTTCAGATCTGGAGAGACTGAATCTTCTTCTTCCTTTAGAGTGGAAGCTTGGATCTTCAAGGATTAGGAAGAATGAAGAATCGGCAAACCTGATCTGAGTAGGCCCTTTGATTAAATCGAAAAGATCTTCAATATTGAGAGCAGCAACTTGATCAAAGGCCTTCTTATCTGAGAAATCTTTAGCACCACTGAAGAATGAAACTTGAGAGGCGCAGAAGTTAGATCTCAGAAAACTTCTCCAGCACGCGAGGAAGAAGACGGCTGGCTTCTTCTTTTTCTTTTAACAATCGAGAGATATCTTTTCTATTTGCCCTAAAATAGAAGACTATTTATAGGGAAATCTCCAACGGCTTGGGCGACAGACAAGGAGGGGTCGCCACGTGTACTGTACATGTCGGCCAACCCTAATTTTGGAAAACGAAACTGAAATTTGAAATTCGTCTGTCCGTCATTCGTCGAGACTTCACGTGAACATTCGACGAATTGACTTAGCCGCTGAAAAACACTGAACAACCCGTGAAAAACACCTTCTGTTTTCATTCGTCGGGATTCGTTGGGAGTTCACGAGAACATTCGACGAATGGACTTAGCTGCAGATTTTTCTTCACAAGACTGTCTTTTTGACTTCTGTCTGGATTCGTCGAGATTCGTCGGGAGTTCACGTGACATCTTGACGAATTGACTTAGCCACAGAAATTTCTTCTTCAGACTGGAAATTTGGCTTCTGTCTGGATTCGTCGAGATTCGTCGGGAGTTCACGTGACATCTCGACGAATTGACTTAGCCACAGAAATTTCTTCTTCAGACTGGAAATTTGGCTTCTGTCTGGATTCGTCGAGATTCGTCGGGAGTTCACGTGACATCTCGACGAATTGACTCAGCAAAAATTTCTTTTCTTTTCCTGAAAACCTGCTCCACTCCTCAAGCTTGAAAACCTTCAGTTATGAGTATATGAAGTACACCCCCAAAGAGAGATTACACATGGACCAACACTTTGTTCTACACAATGAGGGATTACAATGTTTAGAACTGTGTTTGGTGATCCATTGCAACCTGACTTTGGTGTGCACTTAGCATTAAGACCTACAAACACATAACTAGAGAACAACATCAAATACATCTCAATTCAACTTAGTTCACAGGAACACTTCTTCAAATCAAGGTAATTGTAGCTACAATACCCAACAATCTCTCCCTATTTGAAGAAGTCAGAACCTATATACTGAGTTGAATTGCACTTAAATAAATATATATCAAATAGATAAGGAGAGTTAAAAACTTAACTTTTTCAACTTTCTCTCCCTTTCAACTTTCTCTTTCAACTTTGCCAATTCTAACTTTGACAATTCCTCCCAACTTCAAATTCTCTTGCAAATTCAACTTCTCTCCCCCTTTCTGACTACTTCAGATAGGGAAGAAAAAGCAAGAGAGCTCAAAGCTCCCTCTCAGCAACTGCATAGGAGTACACATTTGGGAGTATATGTAGAATCAGCTCCCCCTCAATCTTTTCTCCCCCTTAGAGTTTCAGTACCTGGACTGATTTCCTAAGCTTTTCAGCAACCATACTATATTTCTTCTATGTTCTGGTCATGTACCATGAACATCCACTTGTCCAAATGCCTGATTAGAGTTTTGGTTGGCCTTTGGACATACCTGCAAACACAGATTAATTTCCCTTAGGAACCCAAAAGGATTTGGGTCCTAGGTTTCTGGTTAGATCAACACCACTCGGAGTGTTAACATTGCAAGGGGTCATACTTACATTGTTAACCCGTGGAGTCTTGACGTTCCTGGGGTTAAACCAGCAATCTATGGCGAAGTGACCAATCTTTCCACAGCACCAACAATCAAATCGATTGTATCTTATCTTGTTCTCCTATTTTAACTTGTGAACGGGGAGTTTAGCAGGAGCAATATTCTTAGAAGTAGAAGCCTCATGGTTGCAACACACACATGACTCCTTCTCTTCATGAGATTTAGCAACAATTGATTTAATCTTTGGTGCTTTCTTAACAACTGATCCATGTACAATGAACCATAATCCTTGGGGATTACTTTTTCATAAGGTGCCTTGAAAGCAGTTGTTTCGAAGCATCGGGGACGGGTTTGATTTTGGTCAACCTTGCCCTTACCTTTAACAGCTCTTTTCTTAGCAGCCTTACTACTTTCAGCCTTATGACCAAGGCCACTAACCTTCGCAGGAGCAGAAAATCTTTCAATGATTGGAAGGATAGTTTTTGGTTTGGAGAAGCTTTCAACTATCTTCCTTTCCACCACTAACTTTTCTTCTAATTCATTGATAAACTTCTCCTTAAGATTTAATAATTCAGTAGAGCTTTGAAGTTCATCTTTCAAGATTTGGACTTCATCTTTGAGAGAAGTTAATTTTTCAATTTCCTCCCTCAAATCTGATTCCATAATCTTGAGAGATTTAATCTCTTTTGCTTGAGATTTGACTACCTTGCGGCATTTGTCAAATCCTTCCAAAACGGCTTTGTACTGAGTCATTAAATCTGAATCTACCTCTGAAGAATAGCTTTCATTTGCATTGGAGTCAGTTTCAGATGCAGAAAGAGGAGTATGCGAGTTTACCTTCCCTTTGTATGAGAAGACACTTCCTTCCTCATCTGAATGTGCCATAAGCCCAAAATAGGCTTCTTCATCTGAGCTTGACTTCCCTGAGTCACAGTCACTAAGAGTCTTAGTCTTCTTTGCTAAGAAGCTCTTTTCTTCTTTCCTTTTTCCCTTGAAAGATTTCTTCTCTTTGTATGGACATTCCGTACTTATGTGTCCTGGCTTATTACAACAATAACAGACAATATCAGTCGAAACGTGTTTATTCGGTTTGGTTTTATACCTGTCGTTTCTGTGTTCTTTCTTGTGATGTTCATCATCACGCCTTGACCTTCTTTGGCTCCTTTTTCTGAGCAATTTCTTGGCGAGTGAAGAGAACTCTCCATCAGACATGTCTGAGCTTGATGAGCAATCCACAGACTCATCGTCTTCATCTGACGGCTGTGTCTTTTCAAATGATCTAGCTTTACCTCTTCTTGACTCTTTGGCCTTCAGTGCCACAGAGTTCTCCTTTCCAGAAGTGGAGCATCCTTCTTCTTCAGCTTTTCTAATACTCAGCTTTAGTTCATGTGAGAGAAGCTTGCCAAACAATATTTGTGGCTCCATCGTAGCCAACTTTCCGAATTCCCGGATAGCAATAGCCTTGGTATCCCATTCTTTCGTTAGGGATCTCAAGAACTTGTCATTTAGTTCTCCAATGGTGAATTCCCGATCATAGTTCTTAAGACCGTTGACGATCTTAAAGAACTTCTCATAAGTATCAGAAATGGAGTCTCTTGGATCTTGCTTGAATGCTTCGTATTCTTGGTTCAGCAACGATCTTCGGTCATCCCTCACTTCTTCAGTACCTTCCATAAGAACAACTATGGAGTCCCACATTTCCTTGGCAGACTTGCAGTGTATAAGATTTTGTAGCATTGAATCGTCCACTGCACCAGCAATAATGTTCTTTGCCTTCTTGTCCAAGATGACGAGGGCAATCTCATCTTTGTCTAGCTCCAACATTTTCTTGGGAATCATAATAGCTGAATTTATTGACGATGGCTTCATAGGAACATGGGGACCTTCCTCTACTATCTGAAAAATTCTTGGGTCGGTGGCTTCCATGTAGAACTTCATTCTTTCCTTCTACATAGGGAAGTTCTCCTTAGAACAGACGAGCATCTTGAGAGAATCCTTGGATTTTTCCATTTCAGACAAACTTGCTCTTGCAACTAGATTTAAAGGATCTTGTTCAAGGTGTTAACCTTTTAACGAACAACCTACCTCTGATACCAATTGAAAGTATCTAGTTGCGGCCTAAATCACCTAGAGGGGGGTGAATAGGTGGATTCTATGTCTTTACGCGGAATTAAAATATAACACAGAATTGAACACAATAAAGCACAACAAAGAGACACAAGTTTATAGAGGTTCCCCAAGGGTGGGTACTCCTCTCTCCCGCTCCGCCTATCTAGCACTTCGGACTAGCGTCGGCAACTTCACCAAAACTCAGATTTATCAACAAATCCTACACTCGGAGACAACGGCTCCTACAAGCTCGGAGACAACACTCCTACAACTCGGAAGATAAACTTCCTACAACTCGGAGTAAACAACTCCTACAACTCGGAGTAAAGAACTCCTACAAAATAACTCGGAGTAAACAACTCCTACAGAAATAACTCGGAGTAAACAACTCCTACAGAAATTAAATAAAGTTTAAAATGAAACTTCTCTTGAATCTCAATAGAGATTAACTTCAGATCTGGAGAGACTGAATCTTCTTCTTCCTTTAGAGTGGAAGCTTGGATCTTCAAGGATTAGGAAGAATGAAGAATCGGCAAACCTGATCTGAGTAGGCCCTTTGATTAAATCGAAAAGATCTTCAATGTTGAGAGCAGCAACTTGATCAAAGGCCTTCTTATCTGAGAAATCTTTAGCACCACTGAAGAATGAAACTTGAGAGGCGCAGAAGTTAGATCTCAGAAAACTTCTCCAGCACGCGAGGAAGAAGACGACTGGATTCTTCTTTTTCTTTTAACAATCGAGAGATATCTTTTCCATTTGCCCTAAAATAGAAGACTATTAATAGGGAAATCTCCAACGGCTCGGGCGACAGACAAGGAGGGGTCGCCACGTGTACTGTACATGTCGGCCAACCCTAATTTTGGAAAACGAAACTGAAATTTGAAATCCGTCTGTCCGTCATTCGTCGAGACTTCACGTGAACATTCGACGAATTGACTTAGCCGCTGAAAAACACTGAACAACCCGTGAAAAACACCTTCTGTTTTCATTCGTCGGGATTCGTCGGGAGTTCACGAGAACATTCGACGAATGGACTTAGCTGCAGATTTTTCTTCACAAGACTGTCTTTTTGACTTCTGTCTGGATTCGTCGAGATTCGTCGGGAGTTCACGTGACATCTTGACGAATTGACTTAGCCACAGAAATTTCTTCTTCAGACTGGAAATTTGGCTTCTGTCTGGATTCGTCGAGATTCGTCGGGAGTTCACGTGACATCTCGACGAATTGACTTAGCCACAGAAATTTCTTCTTCAGACTGGAAATTTGGCTTCTGTCTGGATTCGTCGAGATTCGTCGGGAGTTCACGTGACATCTCGACGAATTGACTCAGCAAAAATTTCTTTTCTTTTCCTGAAAACCTACTCCACTCCTCAAGCTTGAAAACCTTCAGTTATGAGTATATGAAGTACACCCCCAAAGAGAGATTACACATGGACCAACACTTTGTTCTACACAATGAGGGATTACACTGTTTAGAACTGTGTTTGGTGATCCATTGCAACCTGACTTTGGTGTGCACTTAGCATTAAGACCTGCAAACACATAAGTAGAGAACAACATCAAATACATCTCAATTCAACTTAGTTCACAGGAACACTTCTTCAAATCAAGGTAATTGTAGCTACAATACCCAACAATGATGCTCAGAAATAAACAACAACAAGTCTACTAGTGGTTTATTTTTCACACTAGGAGGAGCAACTGTAGCCTGAAAGTTCAAGAGGATATCATGCATTGCTCTCTCTTCTATGAAATCCGAACTCTACACTCTAGCTTCCGCCGGAGAAGAAGGAGAGTGGATAAGAGATTTGGTTTTGGACATTCCACTAACAAGCCTAAAACTGAACACTGTTGCAGTTTACTGCGATAATCAGGCTACAAAAATAATTGCTACGAACACTTTGTTCAATGGTAAAAGAAGACAACTAAGGATGAAACAAGCCCGGTTGACCTCTCTCACATGTCAATGGATTATGACCTGATTAATGTGAGGTCAAAGGTAATATTGCAGACGCCCTGACCAAAGGTGTAAATAGAGTTATCACAATAAAAACATCGAGGGAGATGAGATTAAAATTCATAGAGATATGAAATTTTCCTCCTATATTTATGTTTTGATGGTAAGAACTTATATCTGCAAACATTCAAGCATCTAATAACATACTGAAATCCCTAAATAATTTCTTGATGAAAACCCAAGATGGTTAGATGCTAGTCATTCCACTTTTGATGACTTAAAATCTTTCTCATTGCAAGTTGATTTAAAGATTATTCAACTGGGAATAGAAAGTCATTGCAAAAGGTTAATATAGCATTAATGATCATATCACATTATTCCACACTTGATAATGTTACAAATGATGTTGTGTCAAATCATTCCACTTTGATGATGAGGTACATATTGATCATTAATGAGTAAGATAACAATATTTTGATTGATTAAAATCATCACTTGACTGGTCTTTATTAGACTAGATAGAGTTGCTGACAGTGTTACTTCACTACTGCTACAAGTACTAAGCTTATTTAGACAGAGCTAGCATACTTTAAAATATCACTGCATGCGATTTATGAATTCATAGAGTCTAAACTCATGAAATTCCTTGCAGACACTGATAGAGATGGAGGAGAGAAAGTGGAGATTGAATGGATGATGATGATCTACTTTTTGAGTAAAATTGTTACTTGTAGATCCATGTTATTTACAATTTTAGACGTTTACTCATGTATTGCATTTCTATGTGTGGTGTTTGTTTTATGCAAAACTCCTTTATTATGGTTTTAGAGGTGTTATCTTTTCTGGATAAACGAGTAAAGTCTGAATTTTGATTTGTTCTACTTTCTTGCACTCTAAAACGTAAACATTATATATCACAAATATATGAGGAGATTGTCAATGTATATTTGGATACATAACGGTTCAGAGATTTAACAGTTCGGTTCGGATACCGGGATATCCAACACCCGTTTTAACCCTAGTGTTTGCCTATTAAACCCAAGCTATGGGCAACGAGTAGGTAGTTCCACTTAAACCACCACCCGGGATGTTTCGAGCAACATTCACAAGAAATACCCAACTTTAATTGAGAAACCTCAATAAAAATCCTTTTATTTATTTTGGATTGTCTTCTCTATAGCCTTAGCCTTTATTTTATGTTCGGTTTGATTTCTCTGTGAATGTGTTGTGTTTTATGATTTGAGGAGAGAAATATTTGTATTCTCTTTTCACTGCTCTTTAGAGAATATTCAAATTCTTTTTTCACACTTTCATGAAGGCTGGCCTAACTATTGCGAAGGACGTAAATAGAACTAAAGCCGCACGGATCAAGGTTTAAACGCATGACTAACTCTCAATCCGTGACAATGCCCTCAGATACTCTCAATAAGAAATGAATTTTTTTTAAAGTGATGTTATAAATAGTCCAATTATCGTTATTTATAGTCATCACTATTTAGAGTGAAATAATATTTTTGCAATCCAATATTTTCTTTGCAGTCCAATAATCTATTTAGCTTTTAATCTTCTCCGCTTTCAAGCAGAGCCTCAACCACCAGATTCCCAACCGCCATCGTCGAATATAAGCAAAGGTTGGCTTGCCTTCGTAAACATAGGATCTATCGGGTCCTTAGCGGGCTTGTGCACCATCTTGTATAGCATCTGGATGGGCAATTTCCGGCAAAAGAAGGTCCATAACTCAGTTCAGCCTACAATTGCTGGACACGGAATAGATCTCCCCCCCCCCCCCCGCTGCCACCACCAATTTCGCAGAGCTTTCCTTCATCACAATACAGAACACATTCACATCCCCATTCGGTTCAAAGTCCCGCATTTTCCGTCGCCATGGCTCTCGCATCATTCGTCGTCAACGCATCGGGCCATCCTCTTTCAAAGAACGCCCTCAGGAACTTAGCTTCGCTGACCTCGCCACAATCTACAACGACAAACTCCCAGACGGCCAAGAAATTACAGGAAAAAGAAAATGCTTTTCAGTTCGAGCTCGCCTTCCTCTCCGGTCTCCACCATAAATACTTGGTCGGTTCCGCCGACTACTGCGAGGAACGAGAAGAGCGCCTCCTCGTGTACGAGTCCACGAAGAACGGTGCCCTCTATGACCACCTCCACGCCCGAGCCGCCGATGCAGTGAAACTCAATTCACGGGGGATTCAGATCAAAGTCCTCCTCGACGCTTCCCGCAGAATCGACTACCTGCGCGGCTACGTTGTGCCGTCGATAATCCACCACAATACCAAATCATCAAACATATTGCTCAACAGCAAGTGGGTGGCACGGGTATCTGACTTCAGACTGTCCTAATGGGACCGAAGGTGGAAGGCGGTCACCTCTCCATTAAGTCAGCATGGATGATGGGGCATGAGAAAGACAAAGCATTTGCTTATCGAAAGGGTTTGGACTCGGGGTCAACACGAGGTTTTAGATTTGAAGTGTCATTATATCTCTTGAAATAGAATAAAATGAGAGATTTAACCCTTTTTCGGAGTGTAAATAGCAAGTTTCGTGGTGCTTATAAATTATAACATCACATATTTTTTTAGGACGTTGTTATTAACAAACCCGATTTAGCTATTAGCAAATCCGGTTTAGCTATTAGCAAACCATGATTATTAGCAAACCATGATTATTAGCAAATCAACTATTTTAAAAATGGCTATTAGCAAACATTATTGTTATTAGCAACCATTAAAAAATTAAAAAACAAAATTAATTGCACTATTGAATTGAGACTTAAATTCATTTAGGGTTCGTTCGTTTGAACGTAATTGGCTTTCTGGAATTGACTTTTCGACGAAAACCAATATCTACATGAATTGACTTTGTACAGAATTCCAATTTTGTTGTTCGGCTGTAAGATTGAATTCAGTGAATAGAATTGGAATTGAGACACAAAAGTTGTTCGACTGAATGATGGAATTGGTATTGGAATTGACATTATACAATAATTTTATAAAACTCGAAATAGGCGTTAGTGCCAAACGCATTAAATTGCATAATATGTTTTAAGACGCGCGTTTTTCGCCCAAGCGCAATTTTTTCGCCCAGGTTCGCATTTTTTTCCCAAGGGAAAAAGGCGCGCCCGGGCGAAAAGGCGCACCCGGGCGAAAAATGCGCGCCCGGACAAAAAACGCGCGCCCGACCGAAAAATGTACGCCCGGGCGTAAAACACGCGCCCGGGCGAAAAACGCGCGCTTGGGCGAAAAACGTGCGCCCGGATGGAAAATTTTGCGCCTGGCTGAAAAACGCGCGCCCGCGCGGAAAAACGTGTGCATGAATGAAAAAAATCGCGCTGGTCAAAAAATGTGTGCCCGGGTCGAAAAACGCACGCCCGACCGAAAAACATGCTCTCGGGCGAAAAACGCGCGCCCGAGCGAAAAAGAGCGCCCGGGCGAAAAATGCCCGGCAGGCCGAAAAACACCCGGTCGGCTAAAAAACGCCCGCCCGGGAGAAAAATACGCGCTCGGGTGAAAAAAGCGTGCTCGAGCGAAAAATCGCGCTTCTGGGCGAAAAACGCTCTTCTGGAAGAAAAATGAACGTCCGGTCGAAAAGCACGCGCCCGACTGAAAAACTCGTGTCTGGCCGATAAACACCCCGTGCAGAAAAACGAACGCCCGTGCGAAAAACTCGCGTGTAGGTCGAAAAACTCACGTGTAGGTCGAAAAACTCTAGAGAAAACATTCGATTATGCGGAAAACCCATGGGCAGAGGTAAGAATTGGCTATTTGATTATTTAGTTCATAGTCAAAGTCATGGGTTTTCAGATGAAAGTTAATATCCACTTAAATTCCGTTGCGCCGAACATTAGAATTGAATTTCTAATCTGCAATGTCAATTCCAGAAAGCCAATTCCGTCCAAACGAACCCGTTTCAACGCCATTTCATTGAGGCCGAACTGGAGGTTGGGCGTTTGGGACACCAGCGCGAGCTCCGGCTCAAAAAGGTCGGCGTTAAAGGATCGAGGGTTTCAGTTTAGGCGGAAAGAGGGGAAAATGGTTTGCTAATAGAATATTCTTAAGATTGAAAAAAAAAACTTAATATTGATGAACCCGTTAACAACGTCCTTTTTTTATTGGGTAAATGCGCTCAAATGTGGTCAAGCTCCAAATGAAATGTATACAAAATGTTCATAATAATATTTCATAGAGTTTTTGAAAAAAAAAAAAGTTAATGTAGGCAAAAAGTTTGGCGAATACGGAATTTGGCGTTATAAAAAATTACCGAAATACTTGAACCGAACCGGTTCAATTCGGATCCCTCCATCGATTCCCATTTTGCGGCAATGCTACCTACCTCTCCCAAAAATATATTATTATTATTATTATTATTATTATTATTATTATTATTTATTAATTCGTAAAATTAAACAGCCCTCACATTTCTCTATAAAACACTCTGCATCCTCACTCCCAATCCTGCAACCTACCTCCGAATAACCCCCCCGAATCTGAACCAACCCTCCTCCATGGCTTCTCTTCAGGCAACCCTCGCCGCCGGCCGGCCGGTCTACTCACCCAGTTCCATCGCCGACCCCTTCTACGTCCGCATCCTCGACACCACTCTCCGCGACGGCGAGCAGGCCCCCGGCGCCGCCATGACCTCGGAGCAGAAGCTCGCCGTCGCCCGCAAACTCCTCCTGCTCGGCGTCGACGTCATCGATGCGGGTTTCCCCGCCTCTTCGCCCGAGGTTTTTAACACCGTCAAGGCAATCGCCGCCGAGGTTGGGAATGCGCAGGGTGGGGCAGGGCACGTGCCGGCAATCTCGGCCATGGCGCGCTGCGCGAGGAGGGACATCGACACGGCTTGGGCGGCGGTGGGCGGCGCGAGGCGGCCGAGGATCTGCACGTTCATTGCGACGAGCGAGATCCATATGAAGCATAAGCTGAGGAAGAGCAGGGAGGAGGTGGTGGCTATCGCCGGCGAGATGGTGGCGTATGCCAGGAGTGTCGGCTTTCAGGACATCAGCTTCGGCGCCGAGGATTCTCTCCGGTAACTAATACACTCTTTTTTTTATATAAGGCTGCTGTTTATGAGCTGACTAATTCCAGCCAGACTAAGGCTAATTGCAGACCAAAATAAAAAAGCCGAATGAATTTATGAATTCGCAGAAAGCTCGGTTTTACAGATTGTATTTATTTTTTTAAAAATAAAATGAAATATTATGAAATAAATTAATGTTAGATAGTTATATTTTTATTTTGTGTAATAAAAAGAATAAAATGGAAATTAAAAATGTGTATTTATATTAAAATAAAATTTGATAAAAGAGGTATTTTTAAAAAATAGAGTTTGAAGCTCAACTTTACGGATTCCATTATATAAAGCATAGTAGATGATATAAATATTATGAAATAAATTAATGTTAGATAATTACTATTTACCTATTCTAAGATTACTCTTCATTTTGACAAATATAAAATTTATTAATTATTATAAATTATTATCGTTTCAGTTTTCACCTTAAATTAGCGAATTTTAAAAATGTAATTATAGATTGTTTAATTATCAATTATCTCTTGTTCGTGATTCACAGGTCGGAGAAGGATTTCCTCTGCCGAGTTTTCGGGGAGGTGATAAAGTCGGGGGCGACAACGCTGATCATCGCCGACACCGTCGGCTGCTCTCTCCCGTCTGAGATCGGCGGCCTCGTCGCCTACATTCGCGCCCATACTCCCGGAATCGAAAACGCCATCGTCTCCGTCCATTGCCACAATGATCTCGGCCTCGCCAATGCCAACACCCTCGCTGTATGATCTTTCTCTCTCTACCTCTTCCTCTCTCTCTCTCTCTCTCCATCTCTCGTGGGCATACTTCATGCGAAACGGATTGCAGGGAATCCAAGCCGGGGCAAGGGAGGTGGAAGTTACCATCAATGGTATCGGGGAAAGGGCCGGAAATGCCGCCCTAGAGGAGGTAAAGCAGTTGTTTTGCTTACAAATTGTGTGATTTTCTGTTTCGACATTTTTTTTTGAAAAAGTTGTAGAATTAAAGATTTTAGTTATCTTCAAAACAATTGTTCTGTTTCCACCAATTTGCTCAAATTTAACCCACATTTAACCCACATTTAACCCAAATTTAACCCAAATTTAACCCAAATTTAATGGATTACGAAGAATGGGCTGAGTTTTCACTGAAATGGCTGAAGTTCCATAATATAATAAAATTAATGGAAGAACTGAATTGTCTGTAATATGTAAAGACTTAGGGTCTGTTTGGCGCGGCTGTGGTGGTCACGAACGCGGTGGTTATGATCGTCTTTCGTGAACTCCCGACCTCACCAAAGTAACTTCATCCAACTTTATGCTCAAAACTAGTTTTCTTTTTTGATGTTAGCCATAATTGTTGTCATGCCAAAGATGCATTATATGACGGTGGAGTTTTTGTCCAAACTCACCGGAGTAAAAAAGTGCTCCGCTTGGCGTGGCGGTGGCGGTCACAAACACGGTGGTTATGAACCGTGGTTCGTGAACGCCCGACCTCACCTGAGGAATTTCGTCCGCTTTTAGGTTCAAAACTAGTTTTCTTTTTTGATGGCGGTCATAACCGTTGTCATGTCAAACATACATTCTATGGCGGTGGAGTTTTATCCAAACTCACCGGAGTAAAAAAGCCACGCCAAACGGAACCTTTGGCGGTCATAACCGTTGTCATGTCGCAAATTGTCGTTCGTGAACGCCCGAAGTTGGAACTGCGTCCCCATTTAGGGTTAGAATGGAGTTTTTCTGCGCTGGTGGTTGCTACCGTTTTCATGCCAAATTGGTGTTTTATGATGGTGGCACTTTTATCCGAACACAGGAGCAAAAAAGCCGTGCCAAACGGATCCTTAAAATAGAACACGACACTCAAAATTTGTCCATTTTCACCGTTGAACTCTTCTGAATAATCTTATTTGTTGAACTCTGCAGGTTGTAATGGCCATTAAGTGCGGCAGGGAAGTAATGGGAGGTTTTTATACTGGGGTTAACACCAAATATATTAGCGCAGCAAGCAAGCTGGTAATCATTTATCATAATTATCATCTAAAATGTACTAAGAATAGATTTGACCATGTTAATAATGTTTGATGTAATGTAGGTTGTGGAGTACACTGGATTGAATCTTCAACCACACAAGGCCATTGTTGGAGCTAATGCTTTCTCTCATGAAAGTGGTATTCATCAGGTAAACACATCATATACCATGGTTCTTTCTCCATTGGAGAATAATTTTATGTGCACTTGGTACATTGTGATCTTATATAGCATCTAAAATAGTACTTGTGCATGATGCCAGTACTTTTTGTATTCAAGAGAAGGAATGCGGGGCACCGAGGGGCGGATAGTTTACAATTAAAATTTCCGAGATGTAAAATTTCTTATGCATGCCAAAGAATATTAGAATTGGCATCAATTCTAGTAGAAAGAGAAATGTAATATCTTAGTCCCACGATAAGTTATTAGTATATCATTAAAACAATTACCTTTAGCAAATAAAATAAAAAAAACACGGATAATCACACGCAAACTAGTATATTCCAGGTATTTCAAGTGTATTTCAAGTGTATTTCAAGGTTCATTTGCTCGATGGAAGTAAATAATGTAATATGAACAAGAAGCACAGTTTTAGTACTAATAATTATAGTAATATTTTAGTAGTATTCAATTTTTATAGTAGTCAAGAGTCTTGTGATATGTAGTAATATAGTAATATTTTAGTACCAATAATTTTCTTTTTTTCAAAATTTCAGGGCAAATTTTCTTTTATGCATTATAAAATCTCAGTAGTTTATTTCTAGTACTTAGTTTTAGAAATTTCCTCTGTATTCATTTGTCCTCAAAACTAAACCATTTTGGAAAAGTGTGAACTGTCATGAAGTTATTGTTTGATAGGCTCAGAAAAATCCTTGTTTCGACTACATTACTTGGGGTTAAGTTCAAACGTAGTGTTGATTCTCTCTGCACTTGAACTTGGCAATCTGCTACATAGATATGAAGGCTAAAATTAAGAATTTTACCTTCTTTAATGTGTATAATCTTTAACCTATAATGTTTTTCTTAAATTTAAGTAATACATTTCATGTAACATCTCTTGTTGAAATTATTTTGTGCTTTCTTAGGATGGCGTCCTTAAATTTAGAGGCACATACGAATTCATTTCTCGTGAAGATATCGGTTTGGATGCGACAAGTGAACCTGGCATTGTTCTAGGAAAGCTCAGGTACCCTCCTACCTCTTTGCCTGCTCTTCTATTTTGTTGAGGTGGTTGCAGTTAATCTCTACTTTTATGTGCTGGAAAATATTTTATACCTTGCAATAGTCCATACTTCTATGATTTGAAAGGGATCATCATCATAAAGGTATTTTTCAAATATATAGCAAAACAGTTCAAACAAGCTCTACCATGACGATAGTTCACGCTATTTCTACTTTTTCGAACATCTTGTTGAAATGAAGTGTTTTGAATACATTTTGCTTATAAATATATTAGGCTCTATTCGTTTGGACAGAATTTGAATCAGATATTTGAATTGAGATTAATTTCAATTTTTGGCCTATTCCGACATCGTTAGGAAGATATTGAGATTACCATAAAATTAATTTCACGTAATTCGGTATTATTTTTAATTCCTTTATTTTGCCACCGAACATTGTAATTGAAATTGATCCTCTAATTCAAATTCCAATGACTCAATTCCATCCAAACAAACGGAGCCTTAATGGACTGATTTGATTATTGGTGATGCACCCTAGTAACATTTCATTCTTATATCATCAGGATTTCTAGCTAGTAGCATCCATTTTGGCACATTTTACTACATTAAGGTTCTTATACTTCATCCTTGTGTATATGCCCTCTCGTAATTTCAACTTATGATTGGAACTTTAGTCATAAATGTTCATAAATTTTATTTTCTTTGCATAAGGAAAGCAAGAAAGGAAAAGGACTTATGTTTTGAGAAGGGATTACGGATTGGTGTCAATTATTTCCTTCTTATTTTCATTTCTTCGAGGTTGGAGATAATAGATTTTTTGTTAGTTATACTTGAAAATAATAGGTTAAAGACTTTTAAACTTGTTGGGTGAGAGTCGGTTTAAATATTCTTCAAAAATAGAGACCGGCGCCTCATAACATCAAATTTGTATCATCACCATTAGCCTTTTCCAAGCTTCTCTTGTTAGCTATAAACTCAGTCATCTTTGCTTAATGAACTTGATCCAAAACATGCATTAAAACTAGCTTATAATTGGTAGATGCCTTCCTCTATTAGAAATTTCTCGATATTCAGGATGTTAGTCGTGATACCTCCAAAGTAATTAACAACTTTAGGCTCTGTTTGTTTCGGCTGTTGCTGATCGAAAAAGAGCTGTCAGAAATGGAGTTTGGAAAAAGAGCTGTTTATGAAAAATGGAGTTTGTAGTAAAAAACTGTTTGTATAAAATTCTGTTTGCAGTGTTGTTCAAAAAGCAGTGTCATTTAACTGTTTGTTAAAAACAGAGTTTTAGTGGCTGAAACGTTTGATTCCCAAATGACTGTTGGTCTATTACCGAGCTCTATCCACAATACAAAATTCTTTTCATAAGGAAACTTGTTAACATGAAGAATTGAAGTAAACTGTTGGATATAATGCAATTTTTTTTAAGATTCAAGTACCCTATCCCATTAATCAAATTATACTTTTATATTGTGGGGCTTTGAGATAATCACGAGATACCAAAACAAAACAGTTCAACATTGCAGTTCAGACTATTATAATAAATTGTGAAATATTGGAGGTGTTAGCAATGGATCTAGGAGATTTACCAGCTGTCAAACAGCCTCACAGAAAAAGAAAACAGAAAGCAGAAAGTCTGAACAAAACAGTTCAGCATTGCTATTGTGGTACACACAGATAAAAACCTAGTAAAATAACTCTATAAAATAGCCGTTAACTATAGTAAGAAGAAGAAGAATAGTACACAGATAAAACTCCAGAAAAAATAACTATAAAAAGTGAAATTAAAAATCTGAAATGAAAAAGGAGAAGTGGAAGAGGAAGAAAATGAAAAGGAAGAAGAAGGGGACGGACTAGGAGATTTCTGGCATGAAAAACAAGAAGCAGCAAAATCGCCATTTTCATGGAAGAAACTTGCTGGCGAGCAGATCTGGAAAAATAATTCGCCGAGGGAGGATAGAACTCGCAGGAGAATCTCGAAGAAGAAGCAGACGAGCAGATCTGGAGCCGAAAAGTTTTGTTCCGTCGAGGGAGAGCCTGGCACGATCGGGATGAGAACCTGTGAGCGGCGAAGGTGAAACGCAAGGTCAGAAAGCACCTGAGAGCAGCGGTTGAGAAATACACTAAACGCCGGTTATTTTAGAAACGACGTCTATTCCGATACTCGCCCGCAAACGACAATATTGAGGAAACCGCCGTTTTTAATTTGATGCACTGGAGCAAATAAGTGTAGCCTTAGTATTGAATGAAGCTTCTTTACCTTGGAAAAGGACATTTCTTTGAATTTAGATTCTTCAAAAAAAAATTTATGATCCATCTTTATATTTTTCTAAATTTTTTAACTGAGAAACAGCTAAAGAGTTCTTTCCGCTTAGAACTCCTCCAATGTTTTTTTGTGCTCTTTTTTTTGGTATTTACTGAAAACTATGCAAGCCACTTTTTCCATAAAATGTTGACAAGATTTAAGATATTTATAGTTGTGTGATAACTTTTTTTTTCCATTTCATTGTATAAAATGCTTAACTTTCTTTTACAGCGGCCGACATGCTTTAAAATCCAGGCTTTCGAAGGTACTATTTTAAGGAACTACCTCTTTGAATGTGAAAGTCTTTTTTTCCCTATTTGTGTGTCATTCTTATGTTTGCTCTATCATATACTTCAGTTGGGTTATGATTTAGATGGAGAAGAGCTTGATGATGTATTCAAGAAGTTTAAATTGTTGACAGCAAAGAAGAAGGTATTTTACAGTTTTATTTTCTCTTATGGTATTGAATATTACAGTCATTTCTGCCTTTTTGTCCCTATAGCCTTCTTTTTTTCATGTTTAGTGATAAGTCATTTTTCTATTAAGATGCTTGTGGTGTTTTCTCTGTATTGATTTTGTAGATTAAATTTGGTACCTTTTCAAGTAAACGATGGATAAAATAAATGTGGGATCTGAAACAAAATTTATTTAGTCCCTCGTGCATCAATTGGCATGCATGAATATTAATAGATCCAAGTTTAGTTGGTCGAGGCAAAGCTAATGATTGAAATGATGAAGCATTTTTGCAAAAGTAGACTGACGATATTAATTTCCTGCTCAATGTCTTTCATAAACTTGCATATAATCACCTTTAAAACTATTACATAACTATATCAGGAAGAAAACATATCTTGATGTTCATTTTTTTTGTTAATGTTGACTTTAGTGTGCTTAATGCATTCAATTCTAAGTTCTTGTGAAAACAATGCTGTGATATCTGGAATAATTTATCATTAGGATGTGCAACATATATGTGATTATTTTTAGCCCAACATGTTGCTTGTATTGAGATAATATTTATTGAAGGCAAAAGTAATTTGGGTGTACATTTTGAACTCTCTGTACATGGGCATTTTTGTCTGTGATTATGAGTTTTTCCCTTCTTGTTTAGTTGTTTGTAAATAGAAAGCATATTTTAAAACTAATGGTTTTGTTTTTGGTTATTTTGAGGGGTTTAGAAGGTGTTTTAGATCTTAAAATTCATATTGAGTTCTAACTGCATCCGATCAAATGTATAACTATTAAAATAATAGGTTTTGAAAACTTGTTTTCTAACTAAAAGGAACCGGTGAGTATGTTATGGTCTCAATCCGGTTATTATATTTTTAGTGTCTTTTATTATTATTAGTTGTGCTTAGTTGTTAGATGTTATGGGTCATGGGCCTAGTTATCTAATTTGTGTCTTTATTATTATTCATTGTTCTAGTTTAGGTTTTCATTAAGAATGTCTTGTAACTTATTTAAAGGCAAGTTGTGTCTGATAGCTTTAATTTTATGAGAATGATTTCCCCTTAACTATATATCATTAAAAAAATCTGTGCAGTATACCTCCATGTTTGATAGCAACACAGAGTTGTATTAAGAAAAAATGAAGGATACAATTCACGAGTTATGCTTACGTTAAAGTTTTTGATTGGGTCATTCGAAGAATTCTCCTAGAGAGTGACAAGACTACCAAAGCATAACACTGAGACTCAGTTCCTATTAATTTACCAAAATGCCACTAGATTCCACATTACTAGTAATGCAAATACTAATACACTATAATAAGAGATACTCTTGGGGAATATACATATCACCCCATATACATTTCATTGCTATGGGCAGACAAATTTGGAAGTTAGGTTTAATGAATGTTATGAAGAGAGGGAGCCTTATTTAACCTTTTGTCCAATCTTTATATTAGGATTTGTTTTTCATAGCCAAGTATTTCATCAGAAGAGCAAGCATGCTTAAAAATATACCCATGTTATACATTTAACCTAAGAAAATCTACTTATTCTACAGCATATTACGGATGATGATATTGAAGAACTGGTACCCAGTAAATATCCACAGTCTAAACCGATCTGGTCGCTCGGAGATTTTCAGGTAAGCTGACTACTTCCATACATAGTTCCTTCTATTGCCCATTCCCATCATCAGTTGCTATTTTTTATTGAACTGGTCTCATTTTACAGGTTATTCATGGAACTATGGGATTCTCAACAGCTGCTGTTAAACTAATTAACTCCGATGGGAAAGAGAGAATTTCTTGCTCTGTAGGGAAAGGACCAATTGATGCTGCCTACAAGGCCATTGATAGCATTGTCAAGGTACACTACTGATACGTGTTTGAATTTCCTTTCGGTAGTTATTTTATTTTTCTATAAATCAGCAGCTTTTAATGGACCGGAATGGCACCTAATACTTTTCTTTTTCAATAAATATTAACTGTCACCATTTATGTTTGTCATGAATTGCTTCGAACTCTCTTACACGGTCATGTAACTAGTCTATCCTCTGAAACTAGAAATTACTTTCTGAGATGGTGGAAGTATTTATTTTGCCAGCAAAACAGCTATATCGCTTATGGCCCATTTGACATAGGATAATTGCAGTTTATGTATGAATCCAGACATTCATCCTAAACCAATTGGTGATAGGCGGGTCCAAAGGCCTTATAGAGCCATCAAATTCGGGTAACCGATGAATATTGTCAACCAACCAACGGGAGAAGCTCGGCGGATCTTAACGGGACAAGTCCAGTTGTATAGAGCTATATGTTGGTGGGTCACACCAGAAGGAATGTCAATTTGTCCCCTCACACGTGGATAGTAGAGGCGTGAGCCCCAATCTCGCTATGTTACCACGTAAAAAACTCATACATCATTCCTAAAACTAATTGGTGATAGCAGGGCCAACAAACTCATATTGGATAACTGATATGGGATTAATATTGTCGACCAACCACTGAGAGAAGCTCAATCAGACGTGGGTCACACAACAGCAGGCCCTACCATGAAAAAGTCTACTGGTACAGGGCTACACGTCACCGGGAGGAACACTAACAGTTTACAATTGTGAATATGGAAGCGATACACCTAGTGAACTATCTTGAATTGAAAAAATGTCTTTAAAATGTACTCATCTGTGAGTCTGATTATAGTTCTGCAGGCTCTTCTGAAGGAATTTGGCCATATTCTTACTGCTAATTTTCTTTAACTATCATCTGAAACATATTTTTTTAATCTTCTGCTGGGTATTACCATGTGCACATAATCTATTGTCATTTTTATAAAAAATGCAGGCTCCTATAAAGCTTGTTGATTACACAAACTCTGCTCTGGATGGCATTCATGCAATTTCTTTGACTCAAGTAGTTGTTAGCGAAGATAAGAGTTACACACCTGCGCATTTTCCATCTGTACAATCCAATGGCCACAGCAATGGCCATACTCCATTAGAGATGGTCAATGGCCACTCCAACGGTCATGCTTCACCGGAGGTAGCCAATGGCCACACTAATGGCCACGCCGCATCGGAGAAACCCAATTTTCATTCAATGAGGTTTGTTTCTTCTGATTCCAGAATATCATTTTCTCTACCTTCAATGAGTTCCTATTTCTGTGTAGCGTTCAGTGAACACAAGCATCATTCTAACTTTTAAACTTATCAAAACCTCCCCTCAAGGTTACATTGTTAACATACTTGTACAAAGCATGGTAGTGTTGAAAAGTAGAGAGGATGTCTATGTAATTATGTGAAGTCACGGGATAGCTTTTTATAATTATTCCTTAGGATGAATAATGTCTATAGCAACTTCGTTTTCTCAAAAAATTATGAGATTTCAAGTTATTTTTTCCTCTTTCATTATTCTCATTGAACATCACCTTCTTTCATGTTTGCATTACATTTGAAGTGAATTGAATATGCTTAGGCTTTGTTTCCTCGTCTTGCTAAGACTATTTCTTAACATCTGTATGCTCCTTCTAGCTAACTTGAACTAATTAAACCCTTTTGTTTCAGCTTTAGTGCGAGCGGAGAAGACTTGGACGTTGTTGTTTCGAGTGTGCAAGCCTACTTGAAGGCGCTGAACAGGATTTTGGTCAAGAGAATCCCGCTCGACGTTTGAAATCCCGCTCGATGTATGTACTAATTTCCTTCCTTACTCTAGTATTTTCTTCAGGCATGGTTTGATCTGAATGAATTGAAAATAGAAAAAAAGTGGAAATGAAAATGAAATTGATAGGGCATTAGTTTTTATTACCTACTTGCTTGATTGAGAAGAACTTCAGTGAAAAGATTTTTTTTCCTTATTATTAAGTTGATAAAAAAATCTATTTTTGTTTTAGGATGGTTGTAAAGATGCACAAAGGGCCCGGGTTTACAAAAAAGGCACGGATTTCCCCGAAAAAAGCCCAGCAAGGCCCGATCCCGGCCTAGGGGCTCACTAGGCCCCCTTTTTCTTCGATTGCATGGCCTGGTGCCTGGGCCGTGCTCAGACCAGGCTCGGGCACCAAACTTAGCCTGGTGCCCGTCCAGGGCTTGGCTGTTGGGCCGACGTAAAACATTTAATGCTGGGGTGGCGCCCAACTCTGGTTTTTTACACCACTAGATGGTTGCAATAATAACATTGGTACCATTCTCTTTTCATTTTTCACTAGGGTTGGATGGAGATTTCTCAATATAAAAATACATCTATTCGCCTTTCCTAGGTAAACTCTAATACCTATTAATTCCATCGGAACCAAACACCTATTATGAAATATTGAAAAGCTCAATGCAAACCTTGTCAATTTAAGTTACTGTTTTTTAAACATTTTTGTATTTAAAGAAGCATTGAAAAGCTTTGTCAACAACATGTGAATCTTAAGAATGGTAATGGTATGATTTGGAATGCAGCTTCAAAAACTACATGATTAATTTATTAGGCATTTACTTTATGATATGTAACAGTAACAAACAAGATTTGCTGCTGAAATCACATTTTTGTGTGGTAAATGTATTGAAATTTGTGATATTTTGTTGTTTTATTCATCAAGCACTTGCTTACATATTGAATTGGATTCATAATTGTTTTGATTCAGGCTTGGTGCAGCCATCTTCATGTGCCATATTTCAGCTATGATAACTATCTGCAGCAAGAAGCTACTATATATATATAGATAGTGTATATGCTGTGTGGCATTATGTTTTTTTCTTTGTTTATATTCACTGCTATGTACTCCATAAACATCGAGGTGGTTTCCTCTTATCTTATATAATTCATATATATCATCAAACACCGTATCCGAATCACTGGGTCCATTTATGAATTCTCATTTTTCATTCGTTCTTATCGAGTGCTTTATTGTTGAATGTAATTTTGGTGGAAGGGAACGAAAAGCCAGGGAAGGAAATGAGTTGATATTATTTTTCTATTGATTGATTTTTTGGGGGGGATTGCATACAAACATGATTCAAACAAGACTTTATATTGTCTTTCAAATGAATTCTCATCATCTATGCTACTCTACAAATTTCAAATGACTTTTTTCGCACTCTACGCAACGCTGCAAAGTTCAAACGACTCTTTACAACTCTTTGATCTTCAAAGGGCATTCATAATTCTTGAAATATACATGATTAGAAGTGTCTAGAAGCTCCTACTTAACTTAAATTTTATCATATCCCCTTGAGCCAAATTTGTCAACCGGAGCGAGTTTTGAACTTAAAGAGGAAATCTATCTTGGGATGTTTGATGAAGATGTCAGCAACTTGGTGGCCCACCTTAATAATCATGAGGTCAATATCCTTCGTCTTGAGTTAGTCTCTTATGAAGTAAAATCGAGGGTTCGTTTGGCACGGCGGTGGCGATTATGAACGTGATGGTTATGAACCATCATTTGTGAATGACTGGCCTCACCTGAGGAACTTCATCCGCTTTATGTTCTAAATTAATTCTTTTTATTGGTGGTGTGATCAATTGCAGAGAAGATGTGAGAGGCTCGTTTAAGATGGTTCAAACATGTACATAGGAGACCATTAGAGGCACATGTTAGGCGTTGTGAGAGTTTAATCACTAGACATGTTGAACGGGGGAGGGGTAGACCAAAAAAGACTTGGAATGAAACTATAAGGAAACACATGATGTACTTAGGCATTAGTGAGACTATGATTAAAGATATGGCGCAATAGCGACATAGCGACAGAGGATCCATATAGCCGACCCCACTATGGTGGGATAAAGGCTTGAGTGTTGTTGTGTTCCCGTTGTATTGGTGGTGTAGTCACAACTGTTGTCATGTCAAACACATATTTTATTATGATGTCCTTTTCGTCTAAACTCATCGGAGCAAAAATGGCGTGCCAAACGAACCCGAGTGTCGATGTTTTTACTTCTCTCATGGTACATGAGATCCTTTGTCAAATATATGTTAATTGCTATATTGTTTGTGAATTTTGACTATTCCATATAACAACTAATGAATTCGACGCAGTGTAGAATATCAGGCCATGTGGACGCCAACTATGTCTAACGCCCCACGAGGATTTTTATGAGTATGAAAATGCTTTGTTCTTCGTCATGCTTTTAGGCAATATCGGCTTTGTTTGGGATACTTGTGAGCATCGGTCCAATCCAATGCAATGAAAGAGGCTCATTCTTAACCTTAACTAGGACGACGATAGATCTTTCCACCTCCATTCTTTCGCAAAAAATCTATAGAGCGGGCCATCATTATCTTGTAATGATTCAAGGCTTAACCTTGTCCGGTCATAGGATTTTTTGAAGATCACATTCACAGAACTCCCGCATATATCAAGTTCTTCTAGGTGTTGGATATTCCAATCCGTACGTTAATGATCACTGTGTCATTGAAAATATTGCATAAAGTGCAATCTAAGTAGACATGCTGATCGCCCCTCTAGCCAGCTCTTATTAAGATGAGGGGGTAAGTTGTAACACCTCCCCTGTAATGACTATATAATATAGGTCCGGCCGAGACCCCACAGCATATAACCGCCACAGCTTCAGTATTAAAAGATGATATAACTACCCAACTCAAAACTCAGATAACACAGCGGAAACAAAACTAAGAAACATAGAGATTGTCCACAACTACATAGGAGTAAAACCGGCCTTAAGGCCTTACAAAACCAGTGCCCAAGTCATCAAACATTCAACACACATAAGAAATCCCCAAAGGGGAAAAACTAGCTTCCCTAAGCTACATCGGCATGCAAGCCGGAAATAACAAAGACAAGTACAGAAAGGCAGGGAAGCTAAATAAACACTTCACGAAGCTTTAGACCTTTTTGGCTTGCGAGCTGGTTCCGGCCTGCGATCCTTGGCCTGCATCCAAATCACAAAGAGCGGTAAACGAGGGTCAGTTATGGCTGACTACAAACGGTGTAACAACACCCCTCCTCCCGTCCGTCCTAGCGGACCCCGGGGAACTACATCACCCTGCAAGTCAGCACTTCGTATGCACATGTATATAAAAAAAAAGCAACATAAACAACAAGCATGAGTGTCACAACCATCATCCACGTTTCTATGTTGAGCAAGTAATAAAAGGGGCCTACAAATGCAATATGAATGCAACCCGGGCTTCACCCAAGACACCCTAAAGCGTATGAATCTAGCACATCATCATACATCCACAACACAACCACGGGGTACTCGACATTTCCCCCAAAGGGCATCGTAGCCCAAGGCCAAGAACTCTCGTTGTGACCCACCGCGCCTGGCCCACCATGTCATCGGGCTTGTCAAACATCTCACATGTTCTTGTCGCCAACATTGCACACAGCACAACCACGGGGTACTCGACACTTCCCCCAAAGGGCATCGTAGCCCAAGGCCAAGAGCTCACGCTGTGACCCACCGCGCCTGGCCCACCATGCCATCGGGCTTGTCAGACAGCTCACTTGCTCTTGCCGCCAACACCGAAGGGACTTGTCTTGTCGGGACACTCTCCACACATGAATTCCAGCATTAACGGGATAGCCAGCCGACCACAAAGACCAAATCACGCCTTCACGCATCACTAGGCATCACACGCCTCATAACACGCAAATTATTTTCCCCGCCCGAAAACCAACATTCGTTAACATACGAACCTATAAGGGCATCACGACGACGAATTTGCCGTATTCGGATTTCTAGCAAAACCCCTAAAATGTACGTCAATCAACATCACCGAATCGGACCAACGGTCGCGAATCCGGCTTCAACCACAATGCCTAATCCACTAACGGAGCGGATTTCTAGTGCAAATCATGTCGGGGACGGACTCAATCAACCCAATGGTTCCTCTTGAACCAAGGCGACCCAGATCCCTGTCACTTGACGGATCCGATGCCAAAATGCAGAAAAAAGAGAGGAAAAAGGGATGCCATGCACGCATCCTAAAGACCGGGAGGAGAAATGTCGTTACCTTTTGAGATTTCCTCCTAGCCATGGGAAACTTGAAAAAGAAGGGAGGAGAAGAAGCGTCTCGACGTCCCCTACGCGCTGTCGGTCTCGGATCGGCGAACGGAGCTCCGAAGCTCCAACAATGGCGGGATCTAAGCTCTCTTCCTCCTCCAAACCCCTTCTCTCTCCCAAACCCTCAAAACCCACGATGGAAAGAAAATGAAGAGGGGAAACCCTCTCAGCCCTACTTAGGGTTCTCCCACGAACCCCTCACAGCCGTCCGATCAAGATCTAAACCAAACGGACGCCCAGAATTCGTTGTTTACGGATCTGGTTCCGTCAGTTAGCGAACGCACGGTCGAACGCACGATCAAAGTCAGAACATCATTTTGCCAGCCGAAGAGCACGCACGGTCGGATCGATCGTGCGTCAAGAAAAACGCACGATCGTGCGTCAAGAAAAACGCACGATCGTGCGTCAAGAAAAATCTGCCATTACGGCGGTTCTCAGCGAAGAAGACCTAACGTGTGGCGTTAACTCTCAGATCTGCAAAACTGGGGTGTTACAACTCCACCCCCCTTAAAAGAATTTCGTCCTCGAAATTTCAAAAAAAACTGAAACAGAAAACCACGATGCATACCTGATGCAAAGAGTTCCGGGAAGTCCTTCCGCATCTCTTGCTCACGCTCCCAAGAGAATTCGTCTCGCCCGCAATTGTCCCATCACACCTTTACAAGCCTGACTTCCTTGCTACGCAACTGCCGGACTTCCGAGTCCTCCACGCAGATCGGACGAACCCTTTTCCTCAGATCGTCCATCACCGGCACCGCCGCCGCTTCAACCACGACGCTTGGCTCTACCAAAGCTTTCTTCAGCACAGAGACATGGAAAACATCATGTAATCCACTCAGCTCGGCAGACAATGCCAAACGATAAGCTGCTTCGCCTATACGCCCCGTAACCTCGAACGGACCCAAAAATCTCGGACTTAACTTCTTGAGTCGCCGCACACGCGAAACGCCCTTGAACGGCTTGATCTTCAAGTAGACCATGTCGCCCACTACAAACTCCACATTTCTATGGCGCTCGTTAAAATACTTCACTTGCCGATCCTGGGCAACCTTCATGCGCTCCTGAATCGTCCGCACGATCTCGCAAGCATCTGCCACCACTTGTTTTCCCAAAAGCTTAGTGTCTCTCGCCTCTGCCCAAGACATCGGCGTTCGACACCTTCCATACAATGCTTCGTATGGCGCCATCTTGATACTCGCCTGGAAGCTATTATTATAAGTGAACTCCACCATGAAAAGGTGGTCTTCCCAACTTCTACCAAAGTCAAGAGCACACATCCTCAACATATCCTTCAAAGTACGATTCGTTCGCTCCGTCTGACCATCGGTCTGCGGATGGAACGCGGTACTAAACTTGAGTTTGGTGCCTAGACTTTTCTGCACTAACCTCCAGTCCTTCGACGTGAACCGCCCATCGCGATCACTAACAATGCTCTTAGGAATCCCGTGCAACCGCATAATATTTCGAACATAAAGCTCCACGAGCTTCTCCACGCCATCGCCCTTCTGATTCGGAATGAAGTGAGCCACCTTGGTCAGGCGATCCACTATCACCCAAATCGCATCGTTACTCTGCTGCGATCGAGGCAAACCATGCACAAAATCCATGGAGATATCGTCGAATTTCCATTCGGGGATTGCTCGTCGCCTCAGAACCTCCTCTCCTGGTCTCCTCAGATAAAAGAGTTGCACATACAGTATCATATGACAGTTCCTTGTCTCCACTCCCCCCAATCACGACAATCAGATTGCCCCATGAGTCTGGCAGCGAGCACAACAAGGTGATGACTCTATCCTCATCCGAGATCTTCTCACCAATAGAGATTAACTGACTCACAATGGTATTGAATTGAGTCAAGTGCTCTGAAAACGAATTGCCCGCATGCATCCGAAGTTTATACCACTTCTTCCTCAATAGCAATTTGTTTACCAGGGACTTGCTCTGGTAAAGGGATTCCAACTTACGCCACAGACTTCGTGCTGAAGTCTCCTCCATGACATTAGTCAAGATTGAATCTGCTAGGAATAACCGGATCAGGCCCTTGGCCTTCCAATCGGTTTTCGTCCAGGCCGCAGCCTCCGCTGCAACATCTGCAGTCGCCTCTGCAGATTTTCCCTTCGATGCACTCGCATCCTTCTTTGCAACCTTAGGAACGGGAGGATCATCTTCGATCGCAGGCCATAGATCTCGATCAATCAACATATCTTCCATCTTCATCTTCCATAGATCGAATCGACTTCCGTCAAACTTCTCGATCTCGATCCGCACACCGCCAGAACCCATTTCCAGGATCAAGAACCTAGCTCTGATACCAAATGTAAAGAAAATAGGGTGTGCCGAGACGAGAAATTCGAAAGAAAACAAAACACAGAAAATCACAGAAGACACACAGATGTACAGAGGTTCACCCCAATCCGGGCTACGTCCCCTCTCCCCTTCTTCTTCTCTTTGTTCTATTCACCAAGACGGATTACAGCTTACAAGGTTACAAGGATCAAAACTGATCCTACCTCACTTAACCCTCTTCAGACAAGAACAGTGGAACCGCCGCCAAGAAAGCACTCTTCCGCTCCTTTCTTGCTTAATGACCTTAACCCTAAACCAGGGTTATGCACCCTTTAAATAGGGCGTCAAACCGGGCTCAGACCAAACATCCGCTGAGATGGTTCAATAACATCCACTGAGACGGAACCTGCTGAGACGGCGTGTACACCAGGCGTCGAGCGTCGAACGCAGGCGTCGAGCGCAGGCATCGAGCGCAGGCGTCGAGCGTTAAACGCAGGCTTCTCCCATTCGACGAGCCGCTGAGATGGGAGTAATCAAGGACCCATTCGTCGAACGCAGGCGGAGTTCGACGAACTCTTCTCTGTTCGTCGAACGCCGTTCGATGAACACTGACCAGATGTGTTCCCCAACTCCAACATCGGCAACCCGATTCTTCGTTCCCTTACAATGCTTGAGAACGAAGGTGTACTCCTGCAAATATGATACCACTTAGCCTGTCGAGGGTTCAATTTTTGCTGCGAATTGATGTAACGTAACACCTGATGATCGGAGTGGAGGACAAACTCCTTGGGCAACAAATAATGCCTCCAGTGACACAACGTTTGCACAATCGATAGAATTTGTGCTCGTAGTTGGAATAATTCAGCTTCGAGCCTGAAAGCTTTTCACTAAAAAATCCAACGGGGTGACCCTCTTGACTAAGTACACCTCCTATCCCAATCTCAGAGGCATCACAGGATACCTGAACACCCTCAAGAGGTAAACTCTGAGATGCGTTGAGTTGAGCGAGGTCAAGTGAGTCGTGTGAACGAAGGGAATGAACCACCCTTGTGGTTTCTACCTTTCGCCCACCAAATGACCACGTTAACTGAGAGTGTCTTTCAAGTGTGAGAAGGGCAATCTGTTTGTCCACACCACGAAGTCCCGCCACACTACGGAGAAAGGTCTACACTTAGGAGAAATCCTCTATTTGAGGAAGAGGGTTGAAATCCCATAGATAGATTCGAGTTTGCGCGCGATCAAGATGGGAATTTTCCTGAACCCCAATGAGAGCCTATCTTAGGCATGCGAGATAATTATCAGGAGAGGCCTCATTTTGACGTAGCAAGAGGAGAGCCTCCTCGAGCCCATCATCGGCCTGTACGACCATGCATCGTGATGATCACCCTAGAGATTGGCATCGACCTCCACCCCCACGACGTTGAGACAATCGTGATCCTTAAGATGATGATTACGACTACCCTTCGCGGGATAGGCGACCGGATCTCACACGAGTTGTGAAGCTAGATCCGCCACTTCATGATGGTTCCAAGGATCCCAAGGTCTTTTCAGACTGGGTTATCGACATAAAGACCTACTTTGAATGGTATTGTACGACGGAGGACCAAAAGGTGCAGTTCGCCAAAATGAGATTGACTGGGCGAGCGAAGATCTTTTGGATAGGTGAAGAACGCAGCCTAGAGAGGAATGGGCGCCCTCCCATTACACTTTGGATACCTTATTCAGGTGGAGTGTGATGGGGTGAACTCATACTCACTAACCTACCTGTTGATGCCAAAATTGTACCACACCCACGATGCTCTAGCTTTGTGAGATGAGAGGGGTTAACTGTCAAGCAGCTGGTTACTTGAGTCGCGAGTGAAAAGATGAGAGAGAGGAGAAGAGAGGGTCGCTAGCTTGCGGGGAGGCCAGACTTCGCCCGCCGCGGCAAATGCCACTCCTGCGACGGGCTTTCCCTTGATTAATAATCTGGTATTACAGCTTGCGGTTTTAGGTACATGAAAATAGAACAACTACAAGAGAATGACAAATAAGAAAAGGAAGCCGTTGAAGCCACTCGGGTTGCCAGCCCGCTCAGAACCACTACCAGACCGCACAAGCCTAAGCCCTCGGGCCACCCGGACTGTGCTCCCTGGAAGGTCGCGCGGCTAAATTCCTCAAGCCACCCGACCAGTCGCCTAAGTCTAACCGCACGGTCTGTCTGCTGAGACCGCCCGAGCTAGTCACTAGGAGGTCGCCGGACAGGCCGCTGCTAGGTGTGGTCTGACTGTTTCTAACCTCCGGATTCCCCCCCCCCCCCCCCGCTCGCTCCTCCTAAAGAGGGTTGGGGGCCTATTTATAGGCCCGGGGAGGAAACTTCCAGAACAGTCCTAAACCGCCCATCAAGCTGGGCGGTTTGACGAAGGCCGCCCATACGGGCGGTTTGAGGAAGACCGCCCCCAAGTCGGGCGGGTTGACGAAGGCCGCCCCTTACGGGCGGTTTGAGGAAGACGGCCCCCAAGCCGGACGGTTTGACGAAGGCCGCCCCTTACGGGCGGTTTGAGGAAGACCGCCCCTAAGCCGGGCGGTTTGACGAAGGCCGCCCTTACGGGCGGTGCTGGGCGGTTTGACGAAGCCCGCCCCTTACGGGCGATTTGAGGAAGACCGCCCCTATGTTGGGCGGTTTGACGAAGGTCGCCCCATACGGGCGGTTTGAGGAAGAGGCCGCCCGGCCTATCCGAGCGGGTTGAATCTTCTTAACCGTGTGACCTGCATGAGAAAGGCAGGAAAATCTCCTAGGAAAGGATCGCCGATTTCTAGGTAAGCAAAATCCCCGCACATTTTCATGTTCCATAGAGAACTTCGAAAAAGTAGAACTTACCAACGAAAATCGTGATCCGCCTCTCACAAATTGTTAGAAAAAGATGAAAAGAAGAGAGATTGTGCAAGTACCTGATTCCTCTCCACAAAAGAACATGTGAATACTTACTCTTTCTTCTGCAAGGGAGAAGAGTTAAAGTAAGTATAAAAAGTCAATAACTCGCAAGTACCTGAATAAGACTCGTGAGTATCTGCTAGTCTTTGAAGCGAACTCGACAAGTAGGTAAAGAAAAATGTAGCGCGAGTACCTGAACAGAACTCGCGAACAATTGTTGATCTCTGCAACAGAAAACTCAAAAGCAGGTGTTTTAAAGAATTTAACGCGAGTACCTAAAGAGAACTCGCGATCACCTGCTAATCTCTGCAAAAGAGAACTTAAAGCAGGTATAAAGAGAATTTATAACGCGAGTACCTGAAGAGAACTCGTGATCGCTTGCTAATCTCTGCAAAAGAGAACTTAAAGCAGGTATTAAAGAATTTATAGCGCGAGTACCTGAGGGGAACTCGCGACCACCTGCTAATCTCTGCAAAAGAGAACTTAAAGCAAGTATTACATAATTTATTACACGAGTACCTGAAGAGAACTCGCGATCACCTGCTAATTTCTGCAAAAGAGAACTCAAAGCAGGGATAAAAAGAATTTATAATGGGAGTACCTGAAGAGACTCGCGATCACCTGCTAATCTCAAAAGAGAACTTAAAGCAGGTGTAAAAAGAATTAATAACGCGAGTACTTGAAGAGAACTCGCGATCACCTGCTTAATCTCTACAAAAGAGGAATTATAGCAGATATAAAAGAAATTATAACTCGAGTACCTGAAGAGAACTCGCGATCACCTGCAATTTTTTGCAAAAGAGAACTTAAAGAAGGTATTAAAGAAATTATAACACGAGTACCTGAAAAGAACTCGCAATCACCTGCTAATCTCTGCAAAAGAGAACTTAAAGCAGGTATTAAAGAATTTATAACGCGAGTACCTGAAGAGAACTCGCAATCACCTGCTAATTTCTGCAAAAGAACTTAAAGCAGATATAAAAGAGATTATAACGCAAGTACCTGAAGAGAACTCACAATCACCTGTTAATCTCTGCAAAAGAGAACTTAAAACAGGTATAAAAGAAATTATAACACGAGTACCTGAAAAGAACTCGCGATCACCTGCTAATTTCTGCAAAAGAGAACTTAAAGCGGGTATTAAAGAAATTATAATGTGAGTACCTGAAAAGAACTCACGATCACTTGTTAATCTCTGCAAAAGAGAACTTAAATCAGTTATTAAAGAATTTATAACGCGGGTACCTGAAGAGAATTCGTGATCACCTGCTAATTTCTGCAAAAGAGAACTTAAAGTAGGTATAAAAGAGATTATAACGCGAGTACCTGAAGAAAACTCGCAATCACTTGCTAATCTCTGCAAAAGAGAACTTAAAGCAGGTATAAAAGAAATTATAACGTGAGTACCTGAGAAGAACTCGCGATCACAAGCTAATCTCTGCAAAAGAGAACTTAAAGCAGGTATTAATGAATTTATAACGCGAGTACCTGAAGAGAACTCGTGATCACCTGCTAATTTCTGCAAAAGAGAACTTAAAGCATGTATAAAAGAGATTATAACGTGAGTACCTGAAGAGAACTCGCAATCACCTGCTAATCTCTGCAAAAGAGAACTTAAAGAATGTCTAAAAGAAATTATAACACGAGTATCTAAAAAGAACTCGCGATCACCTGCTAATCTCTGCAAAAGAGAACTTAAAGCAGGTATTAAAGAATTTATTATGCGAGTACATGAAGAGAACTCGCGATCACCTGCTTAATCTCTGCAAAAGAAAAATTAAAGCATGTATAAAAGAGATTATAACGCGAGTACCTGAAGAGAACTCACGGTCACCTATTAATCTCTGCAAAAGAGAACTTAAAGCAGGTATTAAAGAATTTATAACGTGAGTACCTGAAGAGAACTCGTGATCACCTGCTAATCTCTGCAAAAGAGAACTTAAAACAGGTATGAAAGAATTTATGATGCGAGTACCTGAAAAGGACTCGCGATCACCTGTTCACCTCTACAAGGGATATATATAAAGAACAGGTGTTCATATAAACATTCATAGAAGAGAAGTTTTGGGTGCATTGACACAATATGGTGATATTCGCCTCATCTGCGTATTTAGAGGGATATGAGAATAACATCTCATTTATAAGCAAGAAGCTTGCATAACATCTGTATCAGATGCGAAGAGAAATATCAATGCTCAATCAGAGCAATCACTACAATGTGGATATAAGGCTGAAATTGCATTGGGGCGACCACCAAAAGGTGGGTTCGAATGCCACAATATTTACAAGCCATGTTTAACCATGTACGCATTTGAAGGAAAAAGCTAGTGCGAACATGACTGAAAAAGCTTTAAGATGAGCTTTAAGACAAACCTTTCCGCCAATGAGAGTAGGTCTTGGCATTGAGCGAATGTTCATTATTATAAGAGAAGATTTTAAGCAATATATTCTCGTAGCTTACCATCTTTTAGCAATTTCTCTACGAGCTTATGTAGAGCTTGATATTTTTCTGTATCATGACCCACACATACGTGGTATTGACAAAATAAGTCTTTGTGATGGCTCCTATGACTAGATCACAGGAGAGAAGGTCTCGTAAAACCAGGTTCATGCTGAATAATCTGAAGAACTTCTTCCATAGAGATAGTTAAACTTGTATACCTTCCTCGGAACTTTTCACGCTCATACGGGCGAGGAGGATCACATGACTTGCAATCATAAGCGTGACTTGAGATATTAGGGTTGACAAGACATAACTCTGATTGATTTAGCTGCAGGATACTTTGAGAAGCAGATAGACGCCCATGATCATAACATATTTCATGTTGAGATGATAAGTTGGGACCTTGTTCATATTCTAACAAATAACCACTATGATTGATAGGAAGATAATCATGAGAAAAATGATCCTTCCTTAATGAACTGATTTGCTATTTACATGGGATTCTGGCTCTTTCATGATGATAAGCAGAATAATTACTAGAGAAATCCCTGACTTGATTGTTTCAAGTTGAAAATATTGTCTCGCAGTTTCCTGAAACAACCTGTTTTCTAGCTTTTAAAG
Organism: Dactylorhiza incarnata; assembly: GCA_033032865.1. Classification (NCBI taxonomy): domain Eukaryota; kingdom Viridiplantae; phylum Streptophyta; class Magnoliopsida; order Asparagales; family Orchidaceae; genus Dactylorhiza; species Dactylorhiza incarnata. The sequence goes on along the minus strand of JAWHQI010000129.1, from coordinate 6,203,467 downwards.
CCAGATATGTTTTATCTGCCCGGCTAGCATAACATGCTGCCATTTTCCTCGACATGTTAAATACTGCTTCTCCCAAATGGTCATAAAAACTATAAGAGAAAAATAACTCCGCTCCAAAGAAGTAAAAGAATTACAGACTCAGATGACCAAGTGGGCAGGTGCGCTTAGGTAGCAAGCATTGCTTTCCTCAAATTGTCATAAGAGCTGCAAGGATTTCAATGACTCAACTGCTCTCTTGCCTAGGGTTACAAGCTAAGTTGATCAATTGGGCAGGTGCGCTTAAGTAGCAAGCATTGCTTTCCTCAGAGAGATCAACCTAGTTGTGGATCCCCTGTAGGCACCGCTCGAGAGTACCTTAGGAGTATTTGATGGTCACAGACTAAAATGATCAGTTGGGCAGGTGTGGTTATGCCGCGGAGGCTGTACCGACATTGCTTTCCTCAGAAAGATCAATAAAGTTGTAACTATATCCCTTTCGGGGCACGATAGAGCTAACAGTCACCTGGACCTCCCTTGATGCAGAGGTGTGTTAGATACCGGCCGGGATCCAAAATTCTGAAGACCTCCGCACGGGAATTGGCAAGCTTCCACTACACGTGTGCGAAAATTCCCCGCTATACGTGGTCCTCGTGGTATTACGCTAATGACTACAATCTGAAGGGGTTCAAGCAGAACTTGGCGATGTCTCAAAGGTTCAGTGAGAGATATAAAAGGTATAGAGTCACCAGACAAGAAAAAGTGTCAGTATGGGGCTTTTCATTGAATATACAAAATGTAAATAATGAAAGACAATATTTCAAGGATAGAATCGTTTGAGATCATCACGACTCCAATTACGTGAGATGTCTTCCCTATCACTTGTCTAGAGGCAGCAACCCCTACTTTTTAATACTTCCTTGACGATGAATGATCCAATTACTTTTAGGATGATGTACTGAGGAGAATCGTAGCTCAATCCTAATCTGATCGCAGAAACTAATCATCTCTATATTGTTAAATTGAGGGCCATTATCGGTAGCAATAGCCAACGAGATTCCATGTCGGCAGACAATTTCTCCCCAGATGAAGTTTTTGATAACCTGCGTGGTAGTTCTGGCCAACGCCTTTGCTTCAATCCATTTGTTGAAATAATCGATCATAACGATTATAAAATGGCATTATCCACTAGCGGTTGGGAAGGATCTGATAAGGTCCAACCCCTAAACTGGTTGGGAAGGATCCAAAATTTTGATCAACATTAACGACATCAAGGATCTCTTTTTGAAAATGATCGATGAAGTGAGCAGTAGATTCGCTATCCTCTTGCTTGATCTGAAAAAGAGTTGATAGACCTCTCTTATGCTTTCTTTAAAGTACTAAACCTTAAGTGAAATTCTCTTCGAAGATCTCCAAAGCGATTGTTCGATCGAGGTGGTAAATGATATAACCAATCCAAAACTTGATTGTCAAAAGTCATGATGAGAGGTTTGCGCTTGATACCATCTGATAAAGTTCTTAGTGAAGTAGCCGCCTCAAAGGCTTGTAGATGAAAAAAATGGATCACTTATTCCAGAGCAGACTGGTAGACAGGGCTCTTTAAAATCACTTGGGACTACTTCCCAACGAAATTTATATGATAATGGGGAAGTCCCTTGCTCTTCTTGGTGAGGGATGGAGAGTTCTTCCGCTTCATGTTGCAGCAAATGTTCTATATGACTGCTAGAAGGCTTGTTATTAGTAGTTGTTGCAGCATTAAGTTGAGAATTCAATTATCTTTCGAGGCGAGCGATCTCTGCTAATAGGGAGTTGATGTCGCTTCTTTGGACAAGAACTTCAGGATGAGTGGAAGGATGCTCGAGGCCCTTTGACGGATATTCCATGAAAATAGGAATTGTCGAAAGAGAAAAGCTGTTATAACCTTTAAACAAAGCCGAATTTGAGCAATCTGAGGGTGCGAAACGAACCCAAACAGGTGAACCAATTCCCCAATGGATGGATGGTCCGAGCCGGTTCCGAAAAGCTATTGTGGGCTAAAAACGGACAAGCGGGTCAAAAGTTATAGCTTTTTTAAGATTGGGTGTCATTCTTGGCAAAATCCCACATCTTCATCGCAACTGTTGTTCATCAACCACTCAACATCTAAAGGTCGCGTGTTTCTGTTGATGCCAAAATTGTACCACACCCACGATGATCTAGCTTTGTGAGATGAGAGGGGTTAACTGTCAAGCAGCTGGTTACTTGTGTAACATCCCCCCAAACAACTAGACCCCTAGGATGATTTTGTCATGACTAGGGCATGACAAAACCATAGGAAGCACAAAGGGAGCATAAAAGCTTAGGAAGGAAGGAGGAAACCACCTTGATCTGCAAATAGCAATTTCCAGTTACCAATCTTAGGGTTGTACTTTAGGGCCTCACCTTGACCCTTTGGCCCCACCATGATATCCTAACCTATTAAGGGGTCCCTTATAGCACTAAAGACCCATTGGGATCAACCAAAGTGGCCAACTTGACCAAAGTCAACCCTAACCATAAATTGGTCAAAGTAGCCCAATTAGGGTCAATTGGCCTCCACCATGCCAAATTGGTCTTTCCCCTACCCTTATAAGGTTATTAAGGACTCAATGGACCAAAAAAACTCATCATGGGGCCACCAATTTGGCCAATTTGGCCTAAGTCAACTATAGCCATATTTTGGTCAAATTGCCCTACTATGGGTCAATTGGCCTCCGCCTTGCTGAATTGACCCTACCTACACCTTCCTAACCCTTAGGGGAGGCCAATGGGTCACTATCCACCCTTTGGGGCCAACCCAAATGGTCAAATGGACCAAAGTCAACTCCACCCTAAATTTGGGTCAAAATGACCAATTTTGACCTAATCAAGCCCAATCAACTTGGGCAAGACCCAATTGGAGTGGACCAATAGCTTCATGGGCCTGATATCTACTCAAGGGGCCATACAATTTTTGGAAATGATGAGTAGGAGAGAGAAAGTGCAATTTCCCCAATTTTGAAGAGAGAGAAAGAAGAGAGAGAATGCCATGGCCAAGGGCCTCCCCTCTTCATCTCCAATGGCTTTGTACCTCCCCCTCATCAGTTTTGAGGAGTTTAATAGCCATGGCCGGCCACCCAAGTGGCTAATTTAATGGAATTTCAGTTTTGGCCAAAAATTCTTAATTGTCATTAATGGTGAAATTGGAGGTTTCACCTCTCCCCCTTCCACAAGTGGCTCTTTAAAAAGCTTCACAAGGCTGTGAGGATGCGTTTCCACCACTCACCTGAAGATTTCGAGCAACTTGGTGTGGAGGTTGCAATGGCTCCAAAGCTTAGGATCAGCCATGGCAAGGAATGGGTTTGGAAAGGCTTCAAGGCTCCATACAGGACTGGTTCTTCTCCTCTTCTCCAATGGATAGATCTACATCTAAAATCGGCAAGGATTGGGGCCAATTGGTCCCCAATCAAAATGGCCAAAATCTACATTTTTTGCAGGTTTTCTTCTTGCCTAAACCACCGGTTCCGGCCACCACCGGCCGGCCAAGACCTCCCATCGCCGGCCACCACCTCAAGGAAGGTGGTGGTGGCATTGGCCGACCGGGGAGGGGCGTGGGTGGACGGGAAAACCTCTTACAAAACCTTCCAGGTCGGGGCAATCTCCACCGTTGGCTAGAGGAGGAAGATGAAGGGAAGCCCCACGTTTTTTGCTTCAAGATCTATGCTAGATCTTTTATATTAAATGTTATGTATTGTATTTTTCCGTCACCTTTTATGCAGCACTTAGAATTAATTATTAAAAATACTTACGGTCCTTTACAGCAAAAGTGGTCAACACCAAAGTTGTATCCCTTGGAGTCTACTTTAATTTAAAATTAATTTCAGCCCAAAAGGAGCATTGTAGCTCCCTGTAGGGCCATTTTGGTGGGACTGGTCCCTAGGGTATGACAGAGACTATTTCTTGAATAACTTTTGATTGGATAATGATGTTGACTTGAAATTTGGATCATAGTCTAATTATACCTACCCCTTAATCATATCCAAAAATGAGAATTTTTGGAGAACATTTTTCTAAGGTTTTTTGTAAAAATTTAATAATTCACTTATTAATTAATTATAGGATCTAATGACACCCAATCCCCTCCAAATTTTGGTGGGTGCTCCTTAGGGTCATTATATGACCCTGGTAAAAATTTCATCTCAATTGTGACTAATTTGGTTGGGTAACTAATTAGCCCAAGTTTGGTCAAACTGGGCCAATTTAGGTCAAAAGTGCTTTTGGTGGATTTAAGGGGTCAACCCTCATCCAAAAGTGATGAAACTTTGGTCACTGGTTTAGAATCATATAAAACACCCCCCATGAGTGGTTTGGGGTGGATGTGCCCTAGAACCCTAGTGCAAACCCTAGGGTTGCACTTTGAGCCTTGTGAAGGACATAGGGTCATATGTCCTTGAATGGTTATGGAACTTGGTAGATAAGTTCATATGGTGTAAATATACCCTAGGTAATTTTATGAGAATTTTAGGAACAATTTTTCCCCTCTGAATTAGGTTATAATCTTTTAGGGCACTTTCCTATAAGAGAAATTTACATGCTTAATTTATTTTGGATTTTGATGAAAGTTTGGTAATGCCTATATAATCATGATATAAACCTTTGGTATTTTATTTACAATTTTTGAATTGATTTAATTAGTACTACATTCACAAGTCATATATTTTGTCTTAAGATGATGATGAATAAATGAGGGCCAAATATTCTCTGGAAAATTGTGAAACTTGGTGATAGAACATTGTAGGACATTATAAAGCTCTGTGAATTTTTGTATAATTATTGGAATTATTTACCAGTAAGTTACTTCACAATGTTTCCTAGTTTGGATTTACTTGAAATATTTATTTATGTGACTATATGGTTTTGATAAAATATGGAACTCTGTCAGTAAACTTTTCTAATCATTATAAAGTTCTGGTAATTTTGCCATAATTTTTGGACAAGTATTTTTGGTGGTTCCTTCTTTAATTTCTAATTTTGGATAAATATTCAGTATTATAATTAGAGGTTAACACCTTACTGTAAATTTGTGACATTCTATATTTCCTGTTATTTTTGATATCATAGATTTTCCATAATTTTGTGGAGGCCAAATTATAAGAAGATCTTACACTTCATGTTCAATTTCATACTTGGTCAATGTTGGAGAAATTATAATAATGTCAAATTAAATAAGAAAAAATATGATTCTTTGGATTTAGTCTTAAAGCATCATGATAGACATCCAGTAAATATCTTGAGTCATTTGGATAAATATTTGGAGTACCTCCTCTCATACAACTCATATAACTCAATTGGTCTGCGTATAGTAAAACTGTAAAATTGATTAAATTGAAGACCAGTAGGTGAGAATGGAAGGTTGTTGGTTACCTAGCCTAGTTGAAGAGATTGAAGGTCACCAAAAAGGAGTTTAGGTGATGAGAGTGTGCTTAGTGAGTTAAGGGTAAATTGTGTTCGGGATTGACGAAAGATCGTCTTTCCCGTGTGGAGTTAGAAAATACTTAGGGGGATAATCCAAGTGTAATGATAAAAAGGGTATTCTTAGGGGTAGTTACCAATAACATTAAGTGTCTTGAGAAAGGGAGGTTTGGACTATCATCCCATCGCACCTCCTAGTACCGTTGCGAGCCCCTCACAGGGTAGACCTCGGGAAGTCCAAGATTAACCCTAAATTATAGGAATAAGTTGATGTACAAGATTAACTTAATGATACACTCACCCACACCCCGTTGATGGGTGGTTAGTTGGTTTGGTCATACGAGCAGTAGGCTCGGTGGTTGTAGGTACGGACGGGTTAGTCCGGTGAGCCGGTGGCTCAGAGGGTTATTATGATGGACGGGTTAGTCCAGCGAGCAGGAGGCTCGGAAGGATATTGTGACGGGCAGGTTAGCCCGGGGAGCTTGTGGCTCGGAGATAGATGGTAAACATGTTTGCATGTGTATAAAGGTGGTGGGTCTTCGGTATTGGACGGTCGTTCACACCGACGTCAATACGTTGTCTCGGCAAGTGTGGAATTTGTACTTAGCTATGAAAGTCTGGTAGTCCAGCCAGTAAGAGTACGCAGGCGCTCCACAGTTTTGCGTTGAGGCGTACGATAGGTCTAGGTTAGGTAGTGTGAATACCAACCTAGAGGTGGGCGAGGCCCAACCCACTGCTTCCGTTTGCCACTACGGGAGTATCCTGGGAGTCTTGCTAGCTCCAAAAAGGGGGAACTAAAGGTCTGTGTGCATAGAGTCGAAGTGTGTGAGTTGCACTTGTGTGAACATAGCATAAACTGCATAACTCTGCATGTCATGACATAAGTATTGCATTTCAACCCCTACCCCTATCGTATAAATTGGTTATGGAATTTTTTATATGATAGGCCTTGATAAACGACTCATTGGTCTATAAGTTTGTATGGGCATTCCTATAAACTAATGGTTATTTTTCTATTGTATAACTACTTTACTAATTAATGTTCTTTATATGCTCCTTACCATGCTTTAATTACTGCTTCGATTATATTTATACATTGTGTAGTGTTAGACATTTCCTGTAGACTAGATCTGCGGTCATCTGCTTTGTTTTATACCCCTTGTTGTCCTCCGCTTCATCCTTCCCACTCGATGCCTAGGAGCTAGTGGGGGCGAGCCAGTTTAGCACAGGAGCACCAGTTTCAAGATCAGTGAGTGATTAGTAGTTTGCTTCCACGAGTGATCTTGTAGTGAGGACATGATGTACAGGGCATGAGCCCCTTTATTATTGTAACCTTTGTTATTTCAGTTATATCATGTAGACATTTATATATATAGCATGTGATTTATGGACTTGAACTTCTATTGTTCTTTTATACTTTTCTTCTTTTGTGATCGATATGGCTGGCAGGATCGACGCTTTGTAGTGACGACCTTCACGTGTGTTGGTGTCACCACAAAGCGGCGGTTCTGGGCATAAGACCCGGTTTTGTAACGAAAAATGGGTCTTACAACTTGAGTCGCGAGTGAAAAGATGAGAGAGAGGAGAAGAGAGGGACGCTAGCTTGCGGCGAGGCCAAAATTCGCCCGCCGCGATAAATGTCACTCCTGCGGCGGGCTTTCCCTTGATTAATAATCTGGTATTACAGCTTGCGGTTTTAGGTACATGAAAATAGAACAACTACAAGAGAATGACAAATAAGAAAAGGAAGCCGTCGAAGCACTCAGGTTGCCAGCCCACTCAGGACCACCACCAGGCCGCACAAGCCTAAGCCCTCAGGCCACCCGGACTGTGCTCCCTGGGAGGTCGCGCGACTAGACTCCTCAGGCCACCCGACTAGTCTCCCAAATCTAACTTCCCGGTCTGTTTGCCGAGACCGACCAGGCTAGTCACTAGGAGGTCGCCGGACAGGTCGCTGCTAGGTGTGGTCTGACTGTTTCTAGCCGCCGGATTGCCCCCCCCCCCCCCCCCCCCCCGCTCGCTCCTCCACTCTGAAGAGGGTTGGGGGCCTATTTATAGGCACAGGGAGGAAACTTCCAGAACAGTCCTAAACTGCCCATCAAGTCGGGCGGTTTGACGAAGGCCGCCCTTATGGGCAGTTTGAGGAAGACCGCCCCCAAGCCGAGCGGTTTGACGAAGGCCGCCCCTTACGGGCGGTTTGAGGAAGACCGCCCCCAAGCTGGGCGGTTTGACGAAGGCCGCCCCTTACGGGCGGTTTGAGGAAGAGGCTGCCCGGCCTATCCGGGAGTGTTGAATCTTCTTAACCGTGTGACCTGCATGAGAAAGGCAGGAAAAATCTCCTAGGAATGGGTCGCCGATTTCTGGGTAAACAAAATACCTGCTTTAAGTTCTCTTTTGCAGAGATTAGCAGGTGATCGCGAGTTCTTCTCAGGTACTCGCGTTATACTTTCTTTTATACATTCTTTAAGTTCTCTTTTGCAGAGATTAACTGGTGATTGCGAGTTCTCTTCAGGTACTCGCGTTATAATCTCTTGTATACCTATTTTAAGTTCTCTTTTGCAGAAATTAGCAAGTGATCGTGAGTTCTCTTCAGGTACTCGCATTATAAATTATTTAATACCTGCTTTAAGTTCTCTTTTGCAGAGATTAGCAGGTGATCGCGAGTTCTTTTCAGGTACTCGCGTTATAATTTCTTTAATACCTACTTTAAGTTCTCTTTTGCAGAAATTAGCAGATGATCGCGAGTTCTTTTCAGGTACTCGCGTTATAATTTCTTTTATACCTGCTTTAAGTTCTCTTTTGCAGAGATTAGCAGGTGATTGCGAGTTCTCTTCAGGTACTCACGTTATAATTTCTTTTATACCTGGTTTAAGTTCTCTTTTGCAGAAATTAACAGGTGACCGCGAGTTCTATTCAGGTACTCACGTTATAAATTCCTAATACCTACTTTAAGTTCTCTTTTGCAGAGATTAGCAGGCGATCACGAGTTCTCTTCAGGTACTCGCGTTATAAATTCTCTTTATACCTACTTTAAGTTCTCTTTTGTAGAGATTAGCAGGTGATCGCGAGTTCTATTCAGGTACTCGTGTTAAATTCTTTTAAACACCTGCTTTTGAGTTTTCTGTTGCAGAGATCAACAATTGTTTGCAAGTTCTGTTCAGGTACTCGCGCTACGTTTTGCTTTACCTACTTGTCGAATTCTCTTCAGAGACTAGCAGATACTCACGAGTCCTATTCAGGTACTTGCGAGTTACTGACTTTTTATACTTGCTTTAACTCTTCTCCCTTGCAGAAGAAAGAGTAAGTATTCACATGTTCTTTTGTGGAGAGGAATCGGGTACTCGCACAGTCTCTCTTCTTTTCATCTTTTTTCTAACAATTAGTGAGAGGCGGATCACGATTTTCGTGGGTAAGTTCTACTTTTTCGAAGTTCTCTATGGAACATGAAAAAGTGCAGGGATTTTGTTTACCCAGAAATCGGCGATCCTTTCCTAGGAGATTTTTCCTGCCTTTTTCATGCAGGTCACATGGTTAAGAAGATTCAACCTGCCCGGATAGGACGGACAGCTTCTTCCTCAAGTCTCCTGTAAGGGGCGGCCTTCGTCAAACTGCCCGGCTTGGGGGCGGTCTTCCTCAAACTGCCCGTAAGGGGCGGCCTTCGTCAAACCACTCGGCATGGGGGCGGTCTTCCTCAAACCACCTGTAAGGGGCGGCCTTCGTCAAACCGCCCAGCTTGGGGGCATTCTTCCTCAAACCGCCCGTAAGGGCGGCCTTCGTCAAACCGCCCGGCTTGGGGGCGGTCTTCCTCAAACCGCCCGTATGGGGCGGCCTTCGTCAAACCGCCTGGCTTGGGGGCAGTCTTCCTCAAACCGCCAGTAAGGGGAGGCCTTCGTCAAACTGCCCAGCTTGGGAGCGGTCTTCCTCAAACCGCCCATAAGGGCGGCCTTCGTCAAACCGCCCGGCTTGATGGGCGATTTAGGACTGTTCTGGAAGTTTCCTCCCTGGGCTTATAAATAGGCCCCCAACCCTCTTCAAAGTGGAGGAGCGAGCGGGGGGGAGGGGTCGAATCCGGCGGTTAGAAATAGTCAGACCGCACCTAGCAGCGGCCTGTCCGGCGACCTCCTAGTGACTATCCCGGGCGGTCTCAGCAGACAGACTGGGCAGTTTGACTTGGGCGACTAGTCGGGTGGCCTGAGGAGTTTAGCCGTGCGACCTCCCAGGGAGCACAGTCTGGGTAGCCTGAGGGCTTAGGCTTGTGCGGCCTGGTAGTGGTCCTGAGCGGGCTGGCAACCCGAGTGGCTTCGACGACTTCCTTTTCTTATTTGTCATTCTCTTGTAGTTGTTCTATTTTCATGTACCTAAAATCGCAAGCTGTAATTCCAGATTATTAATCAAGGGAAAGCCCGCCGCAGGAGTGGCATTTGCCGCGGTGGGCGAAGTCTGGCCTCGCCGCAAGCTAGCGGCCCTCTCTTCTCCTCTCTCTCATCTTTTCACTCGCGACTCAAGTAACCACCTGCTTGACAGTTAACCCCTCTCATCTCACAAAGCTGGAGCATCGTAGGTGTGGTACAATTTTGGCATCAACACTACCACTACGCAGATGCATGTAAACTTACAAGTAAAATAGATGATTATGCTAAAAAAAATTAAAATAAAAACTTATCTTTTTAAAAAAAATGCTATGCGGAGTTCCTATTCTACGCAGGGTGGATTTCGAAACTTAGGAAAATTTCGGAAACCTGCCTCTGATACCAAATTGATGCAGTACGGCGCGTAGGGTTTGCGCGCCTGTCGACTATTTCTAGAAAACCCTAAATGCATACAATTAAAAATTGAAATTTGAGCGGACGTTGCACGAACTTTAAGAAATTAAGCAACTAGATTTTTGTAAAGCACAAAATTACTATTTTGTTTAAAATGAATTTTCTTAGAAAAAATGATTCAATTCTTAATCCGGGGAAGGAAGTTTCGCTACTTTCGTTCTTTCCCCCTTGTTGTAGCATCACGAAAATAGTGAACTCCAAATACGTTTTCGTTTGGAGTATTCGACGTAGCATTCGTTGACAAAATCCGGGCGAAAACCCAACAATGAATCTAATAACCTAAAGAGAAAATATTGACGCACACAAATGAGGAGGAAGTAACAAATTACCCACGGAAAGAGGCATCTTTCTGCAACCGAAGTTGACGACGATCCCGAGAGGAATTCCTCGTCACCTTCGATCTTCCACTTTTAGGTTGGTCACTGTCGTACTTGGGCACCACAAAAATATTTTGCTCACTCACACACGAAGTGGCTCCACGAAATCTCAAATCTCACTGTGTAAGGAAGCCACAAACTAACAACCTAAAATTCACTCACCCTCACACTAGGAGTGGCTCCACGAAATCTCAATTAATCAAATGTTTCTTGGAAGCACACAACAACAATCATGATTTCTCTATCATGTGTTCACGGTAGTGTTGGGAATATTGCCCTCAATATTCCTTTGATTTGAAGAGGCATCACTCACAATGCTAAGTACAAGATGTATTTGATAAAGCCACATTTTTGTAAGATGTACAAGCTTAGGTAACTCAAGAGAAAGGGCAATCCTGCCCTTAGATGAGGAGAAATCATCTCCTAAGAGATGAAGATTTGTCTCAGCTGAACCGCTGAGACGAGGTCAGGAGCCGCTGAGAAGACATCTGGACAAGATGAGCTGCAGATAGAAGAAACCGCTGAGACGGCTGTTTGTCTCAACGGATCCGCTGAGACTGGAAAGAAGCAGCATGCAGTTGGGAAAGACTTGGCGTGTTCATCGAATGTAGAACTCAGTTCATCGAACGCAGAGATGGGACAGAAGCAAGCGCTGAGACTTGGCGTGTTAGTCGAACGAAGAATGTTGTTCGTCGAACGCAGAATGTTGTTCGTCGAACGCAGAAACTTCTCTACAGATCGACGAAATCCGCTGAGAAGAGGAAGTCATCTCAGCCCAACCGCTGAGACAGTTCAAACGTGACATGACGAGTTCTGTCCTTGGCGCAAGCTGCAGAAAGGCATTGTGGGGTCTACCAGCCACTCCCATATCAGTCAGAAGGACGGCTGAGAGCCGTTGAAGATCCGGGGTGTATAAAAGGGATAAATTGGGGTTGAGGAAAAGGGAACAACTATCAATCTTTCTCTCGAGCATGAAAAGAAGCGAAAGCAAAATGTTCCATTGTCGGCAGCCAAGAACTGTGCTAACACAAGGCTGCAAGGAAGAGATAGCTCATCTTGATTCATCTCAAGATAGAGCAAGCAGATCCAGTCCTTCATCTGAAGTGCTGATCAAGTAGAATCAAGATTGGAGCTGTACCACTCCTCCCTGATTCAAGTCTGCAACAGCAACTGAAAAGAAGAAAAAGAACAGGCTTGATCTTTTCTTCCTTCATACTGTAAACCTCATTATATTATCTATAGGAGTCTTTGAGCTCTGAGTTTGTAGGGCCATTTGGCCTGAGATTGTAGGACCAGGAGGTGGTCTGAGCTGTAGGAGGTGGATTCATCTGATGTAGGATCTGTGTGATCTGAGGTAGGACCAGCAGGTGGTCTGAGTTGTAGGAGGTGGATTCCTCTGAGGTAGGATCTGTGTGATCTAAGGTAGGACCAGGAGGTGGTCTGAGTTATAGGAGGTGGATTCCTCTGAGGTAGGATCTGTGAGATCTAAGGTAGGGTTGATGTGCCTGAGGTAGGGATTGGGAAAACCTGAGAGATCCTGAGGGATCTGTGTTGTAAGCTCTTGGAGCTGAGATTGGAGGAGTTGACCCTGTCTAACACACTGTTAGAAGGGTGAAGGGGGAAAGTGGACTACCCATAGACACACTGTCTTGGGGAACCACTATAAATGCTTGTGTGTTTTCTGTGTGCTTGTACTAAACCAGAAAATAGCTAGGATAATTAGAGGAAAATAAAAGAAACTTATTCACCTCCCCCCCCCCCCCCCCCCCCCTCTAGGTGATTTAGTATAGAACTTTTACAAACTTACAGGTAGCCATACTAATTTCAACAGCAAGATTTCTCCCTCAAGGTGGCTCCAACGAGAAGAACTCACAAGAGAAACATGAATTTCATTAACAGAAAACACTCAACAGCACAGTAACATCAAATTTCCACTATTCATCATCAACATCATTCGACTACTCCTAAACAGGAATTTACAAACTCTCAGCAACTTCAATAATCAACCACTCCATACTTTCATCAACTTCTCAATGGAAGCATCAACTAACACCTACAACTCCTAATCATTATTTATCATCCCTATCATCGGAGGGGAAACACATAGCAAATCAATTCAATAGTTCATTTTCACCATCGAAAAATAAATCGCACCGGCAAAACAAAATCTCACAAAGGAAATGCCAGATCTTCTTACAAAGCTTAAGAAAACAATCCCCTTTCTTACGTGCCCATCTCCTCCTTTTTATAGGGTTTTAAACAGGAAACCATAAAAGAATCGTCAGCCCAAAACCTTGTGCCAACTGATGGCGTCGTGGAAGAAGCGGCATGGAGAAGTTGGCCTCAACCGTCGGAGAGGAGGTCATTGCCAGAACTTGAAGCAGGGTTGGTCTCATTTCTGCGGGGCTTTTCCTGGTGTAGCGCCAAAGTCGGCGGCGTGCGCTGAGCAGCGTATGCGGGAAGGTCTTCTGGCCGAATCGGAAGAGGGACCTGCTGGGGAGGCTGAACCGACCGTAGTTCTTTTAAGTTTTAATATATATATATTGGAGAATACAATAAAAGCTCCAAACATGGCTACGCACGCAGGCATACAAAATTAAAATGCAAAAACTCACGGTCGGTAGAGGTCTGGACGGGTGCGGCGTCGGGCACTTTTGCGTCGACCTGATCTGGGTTGGTCTCCACCACCAAGGGTTTTGTATCTCTAAATGAAGTAAAGAAAATATACAAGTTGTATCGATCCATTTATGAAATGAAGCAAGCTTCTTGAAGTTGGAATCTTTATTTTGATGAGAAAATAAAAGTGTTTAGTTTCATCAAGAATTAAGATGAGCCTTGTGTTTAGAAGAAAATTAGTGGGAGCATTGTTGTATTCATAATATTGTATGTAGAAGTCATACTATTGATTGAGAATGACATTCTAACCCTACAAGCTGTTAAGAACAGGCTAGAGAACTGCTTTTCTATGAAATACTTGGGCAAAACAACTTACATACTGGGTATTACGATCTATAGAGATAGATCGAAGAAGTTGTTGAGTTTGACTCAAAGTATATACATTGAAAATGTGTTAAAAGCGATTCAATATGCTTGAGTCTAAGAAGGGATTCTTACCCATGTCACATGGTGTAAGTCTCTCTAAGGACCAGTGTCCTAAATCTTTGGAAGATAAGGACCGCATGAAGTTGATTTCATATGCTTCTGCAATTAGATCAATCATGTATGCAATGATATGTACTTATCCCGATGTATCATATTCTTTGAGCATGACTAGCATGTGTCAGTCCGATCTGGGTGATGGTCACTAGACGACAGTTGAGAATATCCTAAAGTACTTAAGAAGGACAAAGGATGTATTCTTGATGTTTGGTGGAGAGAAATAGCTCATTGTAAAGGGTTACACGGATGCTAACTTCCAAACTGATAGGGATGATTCAAAGTCCCAATCAAGTTTTGTGTTTTGCCTTAATGGAGGGGATGTCAACTGGAAGTGTTCGAAGCAAGAGATAATTGCCGATTCTACAACAGAGGTTGAGTATATCACTGCTGCTAATGTGACGAAGGAGGTTGTATAAATTAGGAAATTCATCAGCGAGCTTGATGTAGTTCCTAGAATTGTTGATCCCATAATTCTTTACTGTGACAACAACGGTGCCAATGCACATACCAATGAACTTAAATCTTATCAGCGCTCTCAGCACATACTTTGGCATTTTCATCTTATTCGAGTGATTGTCGATCGAGAAGATGTGAACATATGTAGAGTACCGACTGATGATAATATATCAGATCTACTAACGAAGGCTCTTGCACAGAGGAAGCATGAAGGTCATGCTAGATCATTAGGTATTCGATACTTGAATGATCAACCCTAGTGGGAGACTTGTTGATTCTGGCTATGTAGGTTAATTATTCATGTGATGAATTATACTATGTATTTCTATTTACATTTAAGACATGTTCTTTTATTATGTCTACTTGTTGCTATATAGATCATAGAATAATTAAAACATATTAAATGTCCTTGAAATGTTCGTTTACATAGGAATTCAAGTGCGTGATTTGAATGTGAGATCATGTGGTTATATGAAGCTTCATTCTTAAAAGGTCCCTGGTCAAGGTATCATCATAGAAAATTAGGGCAATGATGATACATTGAGACTAGTATGTGAGTTGACTGATAATCGGTTCTCATTGGTCATGATATTAGATATTAAGTCATCACATATGTACTTGTTAGAGAACAAGTTGTACTGGACATACCCACCATGAGTTTACTTTGTGGATTGTTACATGAACGTGTCACAAGTAGTTCTCATAGTGACAATGATGTTTGCGGTTCTTTGACATGAAGTCACAATGATCATTAAGTGATGAAGAGCACACTCTGATGACATCTAAAGTTTCCCTTAAAGAAGGGTGATGGTATGGGTGGGTTATTGTGTACGTTATAAATCATTTGGGTGATTGTCTGTGAATGTAGATGAGATTTGTCCTCATATATGACAGGAGTTACATCAATGGCCCCTTGATAGAATGAGTTTGTGAAATGCATGACTATGCTGAGATGAACCAATATATGATATTAAACTCACCAATTTCTAGCAGTCTATTTTAGATCAAGAAACTAAGATTGAATTATTAAGTGGGTGACACACTCCATGCCCCGAGTTCAATCTGTGTACGAGACATAGGAACAAGACAACAGTAACACATTGGCCACTGATAAGTTCATTGAGTTACAAACTCTTGTATTACTTAGGTAGCAATGATGCATTGCTAGATGTCGATCATTGTTTGAGAGACTATAATTGATAAGTTCTAGCTCAAGTGGGAGATTGTTGGAATCTTCTATGATCTAGAAGTGATCGAAGGGCTTATTCTCACTACCAACGTAATATGAGCCTATGAGGTCACACATAAGGACGTACGGAATAAGGATAAATGATCTGATAAGCTTTTCTGATATTGGATATGAGTGAAGGAACATGTCTGAATTGATTGCATAAGACTAGTGTTGACTTGAACTCTAGTCGACAAAACTGATTGCCGACTTGAGGTTTACTCGACATGATGCATATCGGCTTGAATAACAAAATTCAATATTGACTATAAGGTCTAGTCGATAGAATTGCTGTGTCGACTTGAACTCTAGTCGACAAATCATTTATCGACTTGAAGTCTAGTCAACATGATGCATCGACTCAATATTCTGATAGGCTTGTCGATTTGATCAACTGAAAGAGCTTATCGACCAGAAAGTCTAGCCAACAAACGTGTTTATAGACTAAAGCTCTTGTCGACTTGTTGAATATCGATTGGATTGATCTGCTTTCGTTTTCTAGTCAATATTATATGATAATATCGACTTGATCCATGTCGACAACGTATCGACTTGAATCTATATTTTAGGAACTCTATTAATACTTAATTTTAAGGTTCGAAAAAGATAGAGACAGAACATTAAGCGACGATGAGAACGCCGAAAGGGGTTTTCCCGAGTTTCAGACATTGTAAGTGGCAGGTTTCAGAAACCTAGTGTCGAATCCTCTCCCGAAAACGAATCTAGTAATTCGTGGAGATGATCGAAGAATCTGAATGTCTTCCATCATGCAATTGTTGGACGATTGAGAGGTATTTCCGAAGTTTTGCGTGGATACTCATAAAGATGTGGATCTAGTTCTACGTTTGAGAACTCAAACAACCAGCATCCTTCTCGGAATTTAATTCTGACGCAGGTACTACAAGTTTCTTCTAGAATTACTATTTCGCAAGATCAAATCTACTCTTGTTTAAAGTTTCTAGATTTTCCAATGCGCATATGACGTTGCAAAAGAAACCCAACAACCCAAAAGGGAAGGCTATAAAATTATGGGTTGCCCGGAATATAAGAGAACCAGACAGGGATGAGAGGTTACATGGGGTGCTAATTGTAAGAAAAATTGACAAGAACCGTGACCGCGCGTTCTGTAACACCCTACCAGTACAAATAATATAACAGTAGGTCCGGCCGGGACCCCACGCCATATTATGCATACTAGTTAGGCATCATAAGGTGATAATCAGAAAAGAACTACAACTACACCAGAGTAAATAAAATGCACTACAACAAACTGCACCTGTTGTAAGGACTGGAATGTAACTGAAACACAGTTTGTTACTAATAGTTATATTTAGTAACAAAGTTTTTTTGTTGTTACAAAAACTAACTTTATTGTAACGAATATTTTAAATTTTGTTACAATAATAATTAATTCGTTACTATAACTATAAGTATTTGTAACAACACCAATGTTACGTTACAAATAGAAAACTTTTCTCACAATAAGTATCAATTGTAACGACATCATGAAAGTTTTTTGTGACAAAGACATTGTCCTTACTAAAAGTAATATTTTATTATTAAAGTTTTGTTACAAAAAATATATCATATTTTATTTTCAATTTTTGTACAATTTTATTATCAAAGTTTTGAATTATTATTTTTTTTTGAAAAAAAAAATTGTATGCGCGCGACAGTACCCCGCCTCGATAGTGCTCTAACGCGACGACAGTACTCCTACAGCTCGCAAACATTCGTGCTCGGCTGTCGCAGATATGTGGTACTATTGCGATATGTATTTTTGCGCGTATGGGTTTTTTTATAAATCTTTAACTTTTTATAAAAAAAATTCTGCCTCTCTCCCATGCAGCTCTATCTCTCTCTCACATGACTGAATGAAATATACGGATGAATATTTCCCTCCATAAAATTTTGAACAAAACAAAACTAAAAATTAAAAATATATTAAATGTAAAAATGAATGCAAATTAATATAACATTAATTTTTTAATATAATTTTGGAATTAAAATAAAATCACACACGAACCCGCGTGCACGCAAATGCACTCTCGCGCGCACGCAAATGTACTCTTGCGCGCACGCAAATGTACTCTTGCGCGCACGCAAATGCACTCTCGCGCGCACACGAATACATGTGCGCACATGAGGCCCATGTTCCCCGCTCGACAATACCCCCGCCTCGACATTGCCCGACTGTGTACATGAGCTTTAAATACACAAACACGCACAAACACACAGACACAGACACAGATTGTGTGTAACACACATAGATACGCAAACACAGACACACACAAGCACAGACAAACATGCATGCATAGACAGACAAACACTCACACACAACCCAAATACACAGACACAGACAAGCACGTGTACATACAGACATAGATATATACATAGACACAAACACATGGACACAGACACAGATCACTTGTATAGATACATGGACACATACACAGACACATGGACCGACACACATACGTACGTACACAGACACATACACATACAGACACAAACACATGGACACAAACACAGACACATACACATACAGACACAAACACATGGACACAAACACAGACACATGGACCGACACATATATATACGTACATAGACATTCAAATACACAGACACACACAGACAGTCACAGACACATGCACACACACACACACACAAACACACACACACACACACACACACACACACACACACAAAGACACACACACACACACATACAAACAAAGACACACACAGACACAGACACATGCAGATACACGTAAACACACAGACACACATACATACAGATACAGACACACACATGCACAAGCAAATATAGATTATGCACAGACACAGACACAGACCCCATGCAACATGCACACACACACATATGCACAATCTCGATTTTGAGTTGAGATCGAGTTCAATGAGCTCAATCTCGAACTCGAGTTCAATGAGCTCAATCTCGATTTTGAGTCGAGCTCGAGTTCGTTGAGCTGGAGCTCGATTACTACTCGAGCTTCAGCTCAAATATTTTTGATCATGATGGCGCGCGAGCCATCTCTCGAGATCGAGCAAAAAATAGTCACATATAGAATGTTGAGTCAACATATCAAATTATGTAATAAACTTGCATAAATGACCCCATTTAAAATTACGCAAATATTTGGGTACATATGCGCACCTCCCGGAGGTGCGCGAGCAGATTCGACCGTAGGATTGCGAGATCCCACGGTGGATAAAGCAGTATAAAAGAAGTATTTCAGATGTTTTTGCGGGAGATGCATCTCGACCATTGATCGCGAAATCCTACAATACCGCACCTCCCAAATTTGATGTGCATACGTACTTAAATATTTATCTTAAAACTATGAGCATGAATTATTTGGAGGGAAATTTCCCTCCATAAACCCAGCTCCATCCCTTCCTTGATCCTGAAGCATATTAATTCTCGAAACCCTCGACTCGTCCCGTCCTTGATCGCGGCTCGCTTCTTCCTCCTGCGAATCAGCACGACTCCTCATCTCCTTGCGCTATTCCTCCATCCATCGTTCCTGCTGCTAATCGAGGACTCGCATACAGTCTGGATGTTCTCTGGTTAAGGGTTCTGGTAAGACCTACAGTCTTCTTCCTACATCCTTCCTTAAATCTTGAATGTTCTCTGGTTAAGGGTTCGGCACAGGGGAAATTCCAGCTTCCTCAACCCTAGCCACAGAAAAGGCCTCCACTCTTCTTCCTAAACCTCAACTCGACGGAGGAGAAAAATCTACCAAAGTTGTAACGCCTGATCTTCAGGTACCCAGATCCAGAGCCTTTTTTTTCTTCCTCCCAAAGTTGTAATGCCTTATTCTCAACATGTAGTTGTAATGGTTCTTCTTCCCAGCTGTTAGGCCTTCCTCCCAATGTTTTTTTTTTCATTTTCTTCCCAGAAATTAGGACGTATTCTCATCTAGATTTGGTGATTATTTTTCAGGTTAATTTAGGGCATTTTCTTTCCAGCATTTAGCACTGTCTTTTCAGAATTTTACTCTCCTGCACAAGTTAACGTGGTTGTCTAATTTGGTGTTAGTATATCATATTATTTCCACCAAATGTTGGCAGCCACAACTATTGTGTGGTATGGTGCTTTTCTTAGATGAGAACAAAAGTATATTCATTACAAAGCATATTCTAGGCCACGTTAACAAAAAAATGTCGTCTAAGAAGATTTGTTATACACCATCTTTTTTATAGATTTGTTCACCCATCAAAAAATTGAATAAAGCTATATTGACAAATCTAATTAGACAACAAAGCTATGTGATTTAATATGTTATGTGAACAAATCTAATTAACAACAAAGCTATGTGATTTGGTGCTAATTTGTGAACATATCTAATTAGACACCAAATTAGGTTAGAGCGTCCCAATAAAAGTGCTGTCTAATTGGATTTGTTCACATAGCTTTCCTTAGTATAACATATTATTTCCACCTCTTTCTCCAACCAAACAATGGATTTGTTCACATAGTTTACTGTGAGTGTGATTTGGGCACAAATGTTGTATTCTCTAATCTTCTACTTTCTTTTGTGTTCTTCAATTTTTTATTTGTATGTACTAGTTTTTTATCTTCATGATATTGTCTTATCCCATTCTTTTTTTGTTAGCTATGGATAAAAGCTGGATTTATGAAGCAGATAGATTCAGTTCTACCTATACTAGAGGCGTGGATTTATTTTTAGAGTTTGCACGGGCAAATGCTATTTACTTTGAAGATAAAATTCTTTGCCCATGCAATGTATGTCGAAACACTAAAACAAAGAGCCTCATTGAAGTTAAAGCAGACTTGCATTTGAAAGGGTTTTACAGATATTATAAGGAGTGGATACATCATGGAGAAGCTAAACTGACTAGTTCTTTTGTGTTCAGTTCGAATAGTAACAATAGTGGACCTTCTCAAAGTCATGAAAGTAACGATGATATTGAAGCCATCGATGATTTAGTTGATTTGATACATGAGATTGGAGATGCAGAACTTCCAGAACATTCTAACGAAGATAGTACGGGAACTTTTTCAAGTCTATTATGTAATGTCAGACGTGAACTATACCCAGGTTGCAAAAAATACTCTTTGTTAGCATTCATTGTTAAACTGCTGCATATCAAAGTAATGAACAAGATGTCAGATAAGTCAGTTAACATGCTTCTTGAATTGCTAAAGGACGTGATGCCAGAAGGTAATCTTATTCCAAAATCTGTTTACTGGGCTAGGAAACTTCTTTCTGGTATAGGTTTGGGTTATAAGAAGATAGACGCGTGTAGACATGATTGTGCACTATTTTGGAAAGAGAATGAGAAGAAAGATGTGTGTCCTGTGTGTGAAGAACCACGTTGGAAATATAACGAAGGAAAAGGAAAATTAATTGCTCAAAAGGTTTTGTGGCATTTCCCCTTGACACAAAGGCTACAAAGACTTTATATGTCTTCTAAAACAGCAGCTGACATGAGGTGGCATACTGAGAAGCATATAGAGATAGAAGGTACGTTGAGTCATCCGGTAGATTCACTTGCATGGAAGAGTTTTGATGCACATTATCCTAGTTTTGCTGCAGATCCACGCAATGTTAGGCTTGGATTGGCTACTGATGGGTTCAATCCGTTTGGAAATATGAGTACTTCTTATAGTATGTGGCCAGTTGTGCTAATTCCATATAATATGTCGTTATACAAAGGTATGAAAGATGAGTTTCTTATGATGTCATTATTAATTCCTGGCCCACGTGCGCCTGGAAAAGATATTGATGTTTATCTTAGACCACTGATAGAAGAATTAAAAGAATTATGGAATGGTGTTGAGACTTTTGACACATACACCAAAGAGACTTTTAAAATGCATGCTGCTCTTATGTGGACAATCAATGATTTTCCAGCTCTTAGTAATTTATTTGGGTGGACCACAAAGGGTTACGGGGCATGCCCAACTTGTTTATATGATACAGATTCTAAAAGAATTCGAAGTAAGATATGCTACATGGGACATCGTCGTTATCTACATAATGATCACCCTTATCGAAGGAGTAAATTGTTCGATGGAAAGTCAGAAAGACGTTCAAAACCAAGGGAGTGGAGTGGCGCACAATTGCTTTCAGATTTAACCAAACTCGAACATAACTTTGATAAATTTGGAAAACACCCAAGCAAGCGGAAGAGGAAGCGCAACAATGAAGAAGGGAATTGGGTAAAGAGAAGCATCTTCTTTGAACTACCTTACTGGCATAAGCTTTTGATACGACACAACATTGATGTAATGCATGTTGAAAAAAATATTTGTGATAGTGTTTTGGGCACATTGATGAACATTGATGGAGAAAATGTATGCTTTATTTAGGTATATTAAAACTTACATACACTTACTATATGTTAACATACTTTTATTTGTTTTGTTAGGACAAGAAACTACTTGAGATTGAGTTTCCTGAAGGTTTTAAGAAGCCGCATCGCTATGCAAAGCACCTTGCAAATGGTATAGGTGTTATTGTAAGACACAGTGCGGGTTTGGATTTTTTGAACCCATGGAGTGAATTGGGGGAAGAGCTGAAACTTACTTTATATGCTGCATTAGGTGTAAGTAATTAATATTTATATACCATATATGTGAATTTGTTTGGGATAACCAAATAATTTATTCTTTTGTAGCAATGGTTTGTGATAAAGAATTGGGAAACAGATAAAAGTGTGCAAGAGTTCATGGAGGAGATGTTTCAACGTAGCTACACACATTGGAGAGGAAGATTATCTGCAAGGCATAGAGATTATATTGTGGCAGGAAAGAATCCAAGAGCTAGTAGCCCATTTGAGTGGATCTCAATCGAGAATTGGTGTCAGTTGTGCGATCTCTTTGAAAGTGAGACTTTTAAGGTGAATGTGACTACTTAAGTAAATTCTGTTTAATACATATATTATTAATCACACATTCAATGACTAGAATCCAATACTTTTGTTTGCTTGCAGAAAAGGTCCAAGACAAATGCTGATAATAGATCACACATGCCGTTTACTCATACGTCGGGTTCTAAATCCTATCATTCCCGACTGCTGGAAATGGTAATGCAATAAATACATGTGGGTTATTGATTACTATGACATATTCTCAAATATTTTTTTAATATACAGGTTAATCAAAGCCCGGTTGAGAACTTTGCGAACACCCATAAGAAGAATGGGGTGTTTGTCAGCGAGAAAGCAGAAGCGGCATACGTAAGTCAAAATATATTTGAAACTTTCGCAAAATTGATTGATAACATACATTTCTATTATAACACTATATTTTACAGCGTGAAATGGAAAGGCTGAGGACAACAACAGATTCTGACAGTGATCTCATATGCTCTGAGAGAGAAATTATAAAGACTGCACTTGGAAACAAGTCTGGTTATGACAAAGGGCTAGGCTATGGTGTTGTGCCTTCAAAACGAATGAAGAAGACATTGAATGTGACTACTCAGTTGAAAGAGAAGTTGAATGTAGCGGAAGAAGAATTGCGCGATGCCACAACTCGTCTAACAGCACAAACAGAGCTTATAGATAAACAGGAAGCTTTGATTCAAACACACAATGCAGAGATTGCAGGATTAAAGGAGGGGCAAAATGAGCTGAAAGAGCAGCTGGCATTCGTTCTGCAAAAATTTGGGGCAATTCCTTGACTTTGATGCACACACCATTTACTTTTTGGTGCACTTTTTTGTTGTCAAATGGTTTATGACTGTTAGTTTTTTAGTTTACTGCTTTGTGACTATTTTATTACTTTTGCTTGGTTTATGACTGTTAGTATTTTGGTTCCAAGCTTGGGAATCTGCTTGGTTTGCTGGCTTGGATGATTATGTTTTGCCGATTATATACTGATTAGTAGGTTTTGTTAGTGGGGTGTTAGACTATTTGGCATTTTGCTGCTGGGTATGTATTGCAGGTCTTGCTTTGGCCAGAACAGTTTCTCCAGGTATGCATATTGTATTTGTTTTCACTACCTGGTGTTGTGGCTGTGCACTAAATTTTCTATTTTTGGCCAATGATGGTTATGGTTATACACTTATACTTAGTGATTGCAAATATGTCTGTTGTTTCAGTTTCTGCAATATTACCAATATGTTTGTTGTTTCATTATCTTCTTTGTCTTGTACTACTGCCTCTTCTTCACTGTCCTTTTCTTCTACTTGTTGGTTTTCAATTTCAGTAGAGATGGTATGGAAGGGATCAGGAAATGATTCAACCATCATCTTGGGTTTTGACTTTGTAGAAGTGTTATCCCAATTCCATGTAGTATTCACTTAACTGGAAAATGAAAATGGCATTTCCCTTTCTTCACCACCAACCCCAGCGCCCATCTCTCTCCTCTGTTTCCTGATATTCTTAAAGGCTTTCACCTTGTTTCATCGCACAACCTCCAACAACTGGAGAATGTAGAGAGAGAGAGAGAGGGGGGATAGAGAGAGAAGCATTGTCGCGCAGGTTATCTTCTTAAGTCAAGACATGAATCAGAGTACTGAAGATGAACACTGCATTTTTAATTTGACCAGCTACTTCCTTATAGCTCCACTTTTTCTTTCTGGTACTTGAATCATGGTGTAGAGTTTTGAAAAGAATTTTATTGAAAGGAACATGAATCCAGGTACTCTTAATTTTCGCTCCGTCTTCTGTAATTTTCTATACTCAACCCATGAATGTAGAACTGTGTTCATCTTTTCTTATTTTCTTACAATACCTTTTGATAATTTCCTAGATCTACTGTTCTCAAATGCTGTGTTTTGCATAGAATTTTAGCCATTTTCTTCAGTTTCGTACACTGTAACCCCATTTATTTTACTGGCTTTATCTTCATATTAATCCCGTTCTCCATTAAAATAGGCAAATGTTATAAGCACACCAGTTTTGGCTATTCGCACGCCAATTTTTACGAGTTATTACGCATAAACTGGGTTTTGGCTTGATCAATCATTTTCTGGTTTTGACTTTGTAGAAGTGTTATCCCAATTCCATGTAGTATTCACTTAACTGGAAATACAAAATTCAATTTTCACTTTAGTTCATTTTTCTGTAGTATTAAGGAGTCCCTATTTCTCAAACTACTTGCAAATACAAAATTCAATTGACAGCCCTATTCCACTTTAGTTCATTGACCTTATTTTGACAATCCTATGCAACTAATTCATCAAAGAAGATATTTTGTATGCAGTATTATATGAAGACTGGTCAGTGCAAGTTCGGGGAGAGATGCAGGTACCACCACCCAATAGATAGGTCTGCACCTGCCACAGCTATTCCTAAGACGGATCAAGAAAATATCAAGCTTACTCTTGCTGGGCTTCCCAGAAGAGAGGTACATTTTTTTGTCGCACATTTTTCCAAGTTGTATATATTCATCTGATTCTCACTCTCTCACACATACTCCAAGTAGTAACATTTTCTCCTTGAAAAGCTTGCTAACCAGCATTACTTCGAATTTCATATCTTGGTTTGGAGTTGCGAGGTATGACAGTTCCAAAACAGTGAAACTATCAACAACATACATTTGGTGAACAAGTAATATTTAAATCCGTGATAGCATTGAAGTATATGAAGCTATTTATGCTAGAAGTCTGTGCCTCTCAATACACTATTCTGGACCATTAAAATTTGTCCTTTCTATACCTTGTTATCTACAAGCTTAAAAATTAAAATTGCTTCTATACCTTGTTATCTACAAGCTTAAAAATTAAACATTGGGAGAGGTTTTATTGCAGGGTTCAGTGGCATGCCCTTTCTATATGAAGACAGGCACATGCAAGTATGGGGTGGCGTGCAGATTCGATCACCCTCCTCCCGGGGAAGCCATAGCCATGGCGTCCGCTGGTAATACAGCCTACGGCGAAGAGCTGGAAAACAAGAAGTGATTTTAAATCTTCCGCTGGTAATACAGCCTACGTCCGCTGTTATACTGATCTATTATATTGTTGTTTTCTTTTAAATTCTGATGTCTTTTGTTCAATGACATTGTTCTCCGTTTGCAAGCAAGAAGTTTCATAGATGGCATATACCCAGTTTTTGCTGCAACTCACTTTTGGAGAGAAGTGATTTTTTGTTTCTTTTAGGTGATCATTTGATTCCCTAGATCAGTTTTGTTCCCGGTAAATTTTTTTCTAACTACCCTTATGTTTACTACTCTCTATCTATAAGTCTTCCAAATACCAATGGTGTCTTATAAGTATTCCATAATTATGTTATGATGGCAAACCTATGTCTACAATTATCAATTTTGGTGTTATTATTTGAGACATTATTTTTATTTGTAGCGTGATCTTAATTGCTCTCTTTTATTTGTAGGGTGCTCGAGCATTGACCGGCAAGTGACGAAAGATTCATTAGTCAGAAAGTGATGGATGATTCATTTTTCGAAAAATGACGGAAGATTTATTAGAAACATGTTGATCTTGTAATGTAATATTGTATTATTTTAGAAGAGATGATAATAACTTGTACTCTATGTAAAACTTTTTGTTGTGAATAAAAATATATTTTGATCTTGTTATGAAATATTAAATATGTGTGTTTTCAAGATTATTATTTGTAATAAAATCTCAGGTACACAAAAAATAGAAATGGAATATTTTTGATACATAAATGAATTGGCTGTAGTAAGAAGAATGGAAAATAAATGTAACAATTTTTTCGTTACTATTGTTTAATCTATTGTAACGAAATAATGTTTATTATACTTTATTGTAACGAAGTTATTTTATTTTTAGTGAGAAAAAAAAACATTTGTAACGAAATAGTTTTAATCATAACTTTTTTTTTGTGAGGAAAAAATAACATTTGTAACGAAATAATATTTATTGTGACCAATTTATTGTGAGGAAGAATCTCTTTTTGGTGAGAAAATATCATTTGTTACAATTACTTTATTTGTAACGACATTCATACATTCGTTACAATAACCTTTAGCGTCGAGCTTTAGAGGAGGACCGTTACTTAAAGTTTTTTTCGTTACCAAAGAGTTTTTGTAACGAATTTTGGCACTTATTGTAACGAATTAGGTCCTTACTATAAGTGCAGTTTGTTGTAGTGATGTAAGCGGAAGCATTTGATTAAAATATCTTTTAGAACTGTCCACTATCCTAGGAATGAAACAATAGAGTTATGCCTTAAAGCTTTACATTAAACAATGTCTCAAAACTCCAAAACATACATCGGCACGCAAGCCGACAATTTAAGGAAAGCAAAAGATGGGAGGTTGGCCTTCGAGGGCCAACACAGCATAAGCTCCAGCAAGCTACTTCCCGCTTGGCTCACCTGCACCTGCAACAACGATCCACCAAAACGTGGCAACAAGTAACCTGTCAGCTAAAGCTGACCAATATTATAACGACCCCACCCCTATAGTCGGGGTGGTGGTACTCCTTCCCTGCAGACAGACAGTATAGACATAGATTGTCAAAGTGCGTTCAAGCACCACATGTATAAGCAATCAACACCAACGTTGGCATGCACGACCACACATTTCGTGATCTCAAGGCACTCTCACGGTGTACTCTCCGAGACACACCTAACAACTCCATAGACAAAGAGTTCGCATGAGCTTTGACTGTCAAGACTACCTTGCCTTACGGACCATTCCCAACATCTTACGGTGCACCGAGGAGCTACCTCTTCACCGATCTGGTATAGGGGCGAGTTTGGATCAGCTTTGCCTATGCTCAATTCGTCGGCATCAATCGTCCAACGCGGGTACGACCTCACCTCAGCCCGAGCACCGAAATGAGGCTTCACACCTCAACAAACAGCTCCCTGGGAGATACCGCCGGCGCTAGCCCTAGCGTCGGGCGGTAGTGACAGATCGTCGAATCCGCCCACAACTTCGGGTATTTCCTGGAGGTTAACTCCAGGATTCCCTGCAGTACCCAACAATACCAGAACTCGAAAATAGCGCATACAAAATCACAGAGTCTTCTCCGACATAATCAACAACATAGCCATCACCAATCCAGACCAACCTGTCCGGATGAGTTTCACACGCGATGCCTATATCCGTACTATGATTCCGGATGCTATATGCAAGTAACCAAATGGGATCAAAAATATCAACACGCAAGAAAACTTCCCTTTCTCCACCAATCGGTGGGGGGTTTTCCATGCAATCATGCCCATAGAAGGAGGACTTCACTTGTCCAAGTAGAAGATCGTTACCCTTGTCGTTTTCTTTGGCATCATGAGAATCCAAGATTTCAGTAGGAAGGAAAGGACCGCACTGGGCTGCTCTCCGTGGATCTGTAAATGGCTCGCGATTCAGAGCTTCGAAGCTCCGTCAATGGTGGAAGATACCTCCTTCTTCCTCCTAGCTTTCTTCTTTCTCAAGCCTGAAGAGAGAGATAACACTTAGAATAATAAGGATAAACACTCCTCTGGTCAAGCCCTATGGAATACCGGAATAAATCCCAACCATTGGATCTAAAACCCTTTGGATTTGACCGCCGCGATTTCAGATCACAGATTTGTATCGCAAGCTACCGTCGGCACTAGCGCTAACACCCGTCAATGCTTCGATTCTAGCCGATGACTCGCAATCCCGTTGAATTGGATAGCTCCCGTCGATTTGGCTAGCGCAGGCGGTAGTAACTACCGCCGGCGCTTGCTTCCAGCAGCATATTTCTATTCTAAGGTTTTGGGGTGTTACAACTCCACCCCCTTACAAGAATTTCGGCCCGAAATTATGAAAACAGCAAGGTACAAAAATATAATTTATACCTGAAAGGAAAAGCTCGGGGTACTCCGCAAGCATGGTTTGCTCTCTTTCCCAAGAGAGTTCCTCTTTTCCGCAGTTGTCCCAACGGACCTTTACCATTCGGATGGCTTTGTTCCGCAATTGTTTCACCTCGGTATCTTCGATGCGTATGGGCTTGACTTTCGTCTCTAGCCCAACATCAATCGACACCTCGTCAACCGCAACAATATGCGTAGGCTCTTTCACAACCTTTCTCAACACGGAGATGTGGAACACGTCGTGCAGCCCGCTTAACTCCTCAGATAGAGTAAGCCGATAAGCAGCTTCACCAATGCGTTTTTGAATCTTAAACGGTCCTACATACCTTGGACCCAGCTTTTTCAAGCGTCGGATCCTCGATACTCCCTTGAACGGTTTGATTTCCAGGTACACTCAATCACCAACGACAAACTCGACGTTCCGGTGACGTGCATTGTAGTACTTTGCCTGCCTATCTTGGGCAATGAGTAACCTCTCTCATATTGCCCGAATTGACGTATTCGCCTCATCCACATCCTTGCGCTTCAACAACTTCGTGTCGCCCGTTTCAGCCCAAGACAACGGCGTACGACATTTTCTACCATAAAGGGCTTCGAACAGAGCCATTTTTATACTTGACTGGTAGTTGTTGTTGTAAGCAAACTCAATCATATAGAGATGATCCTCCCATCTCTTTCCGAAATCCAGGGCGTACATCCGGAGCATGTCTTCCATCGTCCTATTGGTCCTTTTGTTCTGTCCATCTGTTTGCGGGTGGAAGGCCGTGCTAAATTTCAGCCTAGTACCCAACAGTTGGTGGATCAGTTTCCAATCATTAGATGTGAATCGACCATCGCGATCGCTCACAATGCTACGGGGAACTCCGTGCAATCGTATGATACTATCAACATATAACTTTGCGAGCTTTTCAACAGAATCGTCTTTCCGATTCAGAATAAAGTGCGATACCTTTGTTAAACGATCTACGATCACCCAGATGGTGTCGTTTCCATGCTGCGATCTCGGCAACCCGTGCACGAAATCCATCGAAATATCGTCAAACTTCCACTCCGGAATCGGCAAAGACTTCAGAAACCCACCAGGCCTTTGACATTCATCCTTCACTAACGCGCAAGTATGACACTTTGCCATGTAGAGAGCAATGTCTTTCTTCAATCCTGACCACCAGAAGAGTTTCTTCATATCCATATACATATTCGTGCTCCCCGAGTGAATCAAGTACTTGGTAAAGTGAGCCTCGTACATCAACTCCTCCCGCAAATTTGCCACTTTTGGGACGCACAATCTTGTATCTTTCCATAGAAGACCATCTACGAAAAAGAATTCAGCGCTAGACCCATCCAAAGTCTCCGCCTTGTAACGTTTCATGCTTTCGTCCAACTCCAAAGCTTGTCGAACTCGATCGGCAAGGTCGTATTGAACCTCCGTCCAGTTCAAGCATGCAGTAGAAGACGTTCTCTTATCGACACAAGTGATCCCCAGGGACTCCAGATCACGGATTAGATGCTCGTCATGCGTCAAAATCCAATTTGCTTGCGCGGGAGCCCGACGACTCAGCGCGTCAGCAACAACGTTTCCCTTCCCGGGAGTATAACGTATCTCAAAGGTGTAGTCCCCTAGGAACTCCATCCACCTCCTTTGTCGCATATTCAACTCCTTTTGATCCAGCAGGTACCTGAGGCTTTTGTGGTCGGTAAAGATGTCGATCTTCACGCCGTATAAGTAGTGCCTCCATAGCTTAAGCGCGAATACCACGACCGCTAACTCCAAGTCATGGATCGGGTAGTTCCTCTCATGTACCTTCAACTATCGGGAGTCATAAGCGATCACCTTTCCGAACTGCACCAGAACGCAACCCAAGCCACTCCCCGAGGCATCGCTATATATTTCATAACCTTCCGTTCCACATGGCGGGCATAGAATGGGCGCCGTGGTCAGACGGCTCTTCAGTTCCTCAAAAGCTCGTGCGCACTCAGGCGACCAAACGAACTTCTGATCTTTCCTAGTCAGCTTAGTGAGAGGAAGTGCGATCCTCGAAAAGTTCTCCACGAAGCGCCTATAATAACCTGCAAGTCCTAAGAAACTTCGGACTTCAGCCACATTTTTCATCACAGGCCACTCTCGGATTGACACTATCTTCGACGGATCGACTGCTATTCCTTCACCACTAACGACATGACCAAGGAACGCTACTGATGGTAGCCAAAACTCGCATTTGGAGAATTTGGCATATAGCTGACTCCTCCTCAAGGTGCTCAACAGTGCATGCAGATGCTCTGTATGCTCCTCCTCTGACTGAGAGTATACCAAAATGTCGTCGATGAAGACGATCACAAATCGGTCCAAGTACTCTCGGAACGTTCTATTCATCAAGTCCATAAATACCGACGGTGCATTGGAGAGACCGAACAACATTACCGTGAACTCGTAATGCCCAAAACAAGTACTGAACACCGTCTTTGGAATATCACATTCCCTTATACGAAGCTGATAATAGTCGGACCTTAAGTCTAGCTTTGAGTATACCGTCGACTCGACTAGTTGGTCGAATAAGTCGTCGATCCTTGGAATCGGATAACGGTTCTTCTCGGTCAGCTTATTCAGCTCTCTATAGTCGATGCATAGACGCAAGCTCCCGTCCTTCTTTTTCACAAAGAGAACTGGTGCACTCAAAGGGGATGAACTTGGACGTACATAGCCTTGCTCCAGCAGTTCCTGCAACTGAACTTTCAACTCTGCCAATTCCTTTGGCGCAATCCGGTACGGTGAGCGTGACACAGGTTTGGCACCTGGCACCAACTCGATACAGAAATCAATCTCCCGCTGGGGTGGAGCCCCAGGGAGTTTGTTAGAAAACACGTCCACATACTCTGCCACCACTGGGACATCATTTAAACTGGGCTTAGGCGTCGAAGCCTCCAACAGCGTGAAGAACAATTCTCCGCCTTTCCTCACCACCTTGACCACCTGGAGAGCAGACATCAGCGTCTTGTTCGCTCCTCGCATACCCGCAAATGTGGTCTCGTCACCGGTGTTCTTTCCCAGAGTAATCTCCTTTCGATTGCAATCTATGCATGCTCGCTGCTTCGAGAGCCAGTCCATGCCAAAGATTACGTCAAACTCAGCTAGTGGTAGTAGTGACGCTTCCAAGTCGAAATCCTGATTCCCAATCCACACCTTTACACGACTCAACCTATCCGCGCTCATCCGAGATCCATTGGGCAGCAGTACCTCCAGTCTATCCTTCACTAGGGTAGACGGTACTCCGATTCGCAACACGAAGTCCTTAGACAAGAAGGAGTGCGATGCTCTAGTATCGAAGAGAGCTCTTGCCGGATATTTGAAGATTAGAACGAAGCCTAAAAGCACATCAACAAAGGTATAGTCGTACATGCAGTATAAATCACGTTAAGATGTAAAAGCTAAATTTTAATTCATACATGTGACGACGTCATTTTGTCGGATGGCTTCTTGCTGGACAAGCGAAAAGACTCTCGGCTGGGTCGGAGGTTGCTGGGAAGCATAAGACTCCGCAAATTTGCCTTTCTCCGCATAAGAAGAACCCGCCGCATGAGCATAGTCCACCGCTCGGTTTCCTTCCCTCGGGGGACCACTTCGACACACTAGGGCTTTGTGTCTCACCTTCCCGCAGGTGAAACACGTAATAGGACTCCGCGCAGTAGTTGCACCTGATACATTTGAAGGAGCTGGTTCCACGAACCTAGACTTCCTCTTATTTTTCCTGAACTCAGGCTTTGATTGAGAGGTCGGCGCGAGAAATTCTGGCTTCTTGCTGAGGCCTTTTGCGCGTTGCACTCTCTGCCTATCTAGTTCCAGTGATCTGGCAGTTTGCACCATAACATGGAAGCCAAAAGTCATAGGGCCTGCCAAAAGCAGCCTTAACTCATCTCGAAGTCCTTCATAGAATTTATTCGTCTTAGTTTCCTCATCTTCTACCAAAGATACATCATAACGACTCAGTCTCGTGAACTCATGCATGTAGTCGTCAACCGAACGACCGCCTTGAGTAACCGCAGAAACTGGGTTTGCAACGCAATGCGCTGGGCAGAGGGAATAAACCTCTGGAGAAACAGACCTATGAACTCTGCAATCGAGACCTCGGTAATAACTCTACCAACCAACTTGTGCGCTTCCAGTTCATCCCACCAAAGCCCTGCCTCTCCATTCAGAAGGAAAGTGGCTAAGGTGACTTTCATCGCCTCTTTACTATTGCCAGCCAATCCCCAGCCTCTGTTGGGGACTCGGTCCCAAAGAAGGTTGGAGGGTTGAAGCTTAGAAAGTGCTTCAATTGTTGGTCGCGCGCTCGCCCCACAGCTACATGTTCCACTCTCGGTTCCACCCTGGACTCTACAACAGGTTCCGCTCTCGGCTCCACTGCAGTAATAGGCACTGGGGCACCTCTGGAGTAGGAGTAGTAGGTTGTGCAAGCCGTCCAACTTGGTTATTGATCATCGTGAAGACCGCTTCAACGACTAATCTAACCATTTCAGCAGAAGGAGTGGTCACTGGTACCTCAGCGGACGCACTACTTTTAGCAGTGTTACGGGGTTGAGACTGCCCCGCACCACTCCTAGTCACCTATAATCGTGCAAAACACAGATTATGGACCGAAAACATAACAACAAACAAGCAAGGAACGCTCAGATTCCGCAAACAAACATGTTTTTCATTCCTAAGTGGACATTCTTGTTAGTTTTAAAATCGCTTTAGGTGAACGCACAACACGTGCACTCTACCCCTTAAAAGGAATTTCGGCCTCGAATTCACGAAACTATGGATCGATTCTGAAAGCTTTGATACCAAATTGTAACACCCTGCCAGTACAAATAATATAACAGTAGGTCCGGTCGGGATCCCACGTCATACTATGCATACTAGTTAGACATCATAAGGTGATAATCAGAAAAGAACTACAACTACACCAGAGTAAATAAAACGTAAGCGGAAGCATTTGATTAAAACATCCTTTAGAAGTGTCCACTATCCCAGGAATGAAACAATAGAGTTATGACCTTAAAGCCTTACATTAAACAATGTCTCAAAACTCCAAAACATACATCGGCACGCAGGCCGGCAATTTAAGGAAAGCAAAAGAGGGGAGGTTGGCCTTCGAGGGCCAACACAGCATAAGCTACAACAAGCTACTTCCCGCTTGGCTCACCTGCACCTGCAACAACGATCTACCAAACGTGACAATAAGTAACCGGCCAGCTAAAGCTGACCAATATTATAGCGACCCCACCCCTATAGTCGGGGTGGTGGTACTCCTTCCCTGCAGACAGAAAGTATAGGCATAGATTGTCAAAGTGCGTTCAAGCACCACATGTATAAGCAATCAACACCAACGTTGGCATGCACGGCCACACGTTTCGTGCTCTCAAGGCACTCTCACGGTGTACTCTCCGAGCCACACCTAACAACTCCTTAGACAAAGAGTTAGCATGAGCTTTGACCGTCAAGATTACCTTGCCTTACAGACTATTCCCAACATCTTACAGTGCACCGAGGAGCTACATCTTCACCGATACGGTATGGGGGGGGATCAGCTTTGCCCGTGCTCAATTCGTCGGCATCAATCGTCCGACGCGGGTACAACTTCACCTCAGCCCGAGCAACGAAATGAGGCTTCACACCTCAACAAACAGCTCCTTGGGAGCTACCGCCTGCGCTAGCCCTAGCGTCGGGCGGTAGTGACAGATCGTTGAATCTGCCCACAACTTCGGGTACTTCCTGGAGGTTATCTACAGGATTCCCTGCAGTACCCTACCGTACCCAGAACCCGAAAATAGCGCATACAAAATCACAGAGTTTTCTCCGCCACAATCAACAACAAAGCCATAATCAATCCAGACCAACCTGTCCGGATGGGTTTCACACACGATGCATATATCCGTACTACGATTCTGGATGCTATATGCGAGTAACCAAAGGGGATCGAAAAGATCAACCCGCTAGAAAACTTCCCTTTCTCCACCAATCGGTGGGGGGTTTTCCATGCAATCATGCCAATAAAAAATGAGGACTTCACTTGTCCAAGTAGAAGATCGTTACCCTTGTCGTTTTCTTTGGCATCATGAGAATCCAAGATTTCAGTCGGAAGGAAAGGACCGCACCGGGCTGCTCTCCGTGGATCTGTAAACGACTCGCAATTCGGAGCTTCGGAGCTCCGTCAATGGCGGAAGATACCTCCTTCTTCCTCCTAGCTTTCTTCTTTCTCAAGCTTGAAGAGAGAGATAACACTTAGAATAATAAGGATAAATACTCCTCTGGTCAAGCCCTATGGAATCCCGGAATAAATCTCAACCATTGGATCTAAAACCCTTTGGATTTGACCGCCACGATTTCAGATCACGGATCTGTATCACAAGCTACCGTCGGCGCTAGCGCTAGCACCCGTCGATACTTCGATTCCAGCCGATGACTCGCAGTCCCGTCGAATTGGATTGCTCCCGTCGATTTGGCTAGCGCATGCGGTAGTAACTACCGCCGGCGCTAGCTTCCAGCAACAGATTTCTATTCAAAGATTTTGGGGTGTTACACATTCCGGCGGCCAGCCTGGTGCTTGTTCCCTGTCCTTCCTTTGGAAAGCTGTTGGAGAGAGCAGAGCGGTCTAGACGGTAACAAAAATAGTGATCGCGTGGACCAGCTAGAGATGAATAGATAGTTGGCTGCCGGAATCCAGGGAAATAAATCAGGCGCGCGTTTTCACATCGACGTTTATTTTTGCCCGGACACATTTTTTACAAAGCGAGCATTTTCGCTCGGGTTCAAAAATTTTGACCGGGCGCGTATTTTTCGCCCGGACGCCAATTTTTCTCTCGGGCGTGCATTTTTTTCGCCCCATTGAGCACTTTTTCGCCTGTCGAGCATTTTTCGCCCGGGCGAGCATTTTTCTCCCGAGTGCGCAATTTTCTGCCTGGATGCGCATTGTTTTGCCTGTGAGTCCATTTTCCTCCTAGGCGCGCATCTTTCGCCCTGGGGCTCAATTTTCGCCCGGGCGCGGATTTTTTGCCGAGCGCCTGTTTCGCCCGGATGCCAAATTTTTCGCCCGGCCGCCCATTTTTCTAATGGGTGCACATTTTTCGCCAGGTCATGCATGTTTCACCCAGAGGCGTATTTTTCGCCCAAGCGTGCATTTTTACTAGACGCTCATTTTTACCCCGAACGCTCATTATTCGCCCGAGCGCGGATTTTTTGCCCGAGAGTGCATTTTTCGCTCGTGCGCGTATTTTTTGCTCGAGCACGCCTTTTTTCACCTGGGCGTGTATTTTCGCATGAACGCGCTTTTATTCGCCCCGAGTGCATGTTTTCCCAGACGCGCATGTTTCTCCTGGACACACATGTTTCGCCCGGGCAAGCGTGTTTCGCCCGAGTGAGCATTTTTCGCCCAGGGGCGCATTTTCACATGAGCGCACATTTTTCACCCGAACGTGAATTCTTTCGCCAGAGCGCTCATTTTTTTCCCCTAAACCCCCATTTTTTCATTTAGACGCGCATTTTTCCCCGAACGTGCATTTTTTCTCCCCAACGCGCATTTTTCGCCGTTCGCGCATGTTTCGTCCGTGCACGCATATTTCGCCCGGACGCGCATGTTTAGCTCGGCCCCCAGGTATTGCCCGGGTGCCCGTTTTTCAACAAAGGGCACATTTTTGGTTTGAGCGTGCAATTTTTGCCATAACGCCCATTATTCGCTCGAGCGTGCATTTTTTCGCCCGGGAACGAATGAGCTCCCATTTTTCGCTCGGGCGCCCATTTTTTTTTCCGGGTGCGCATTTTTCATATGGACGCACATTTTTTGCCCAGAGCGCGCGTTTTTTGCCCGAGCACGCTTTTTGCTCCCGGGGGCGTATTTTTAGCTCAGACGCGCATTTTTCAAATGAGCGTGCTTTTTTCGCCCGCGCACGATTTTTTGACTGAGCGCGCATTTTTGCTAGCGTGCTCATTTTTCGGCAAGGCACGAATGTTCTCTGTGGCGCACGTTTTGCCCCGACGCGCGTTTCTCATTTTTGTTTGTTTTTTCCGCACGGGCGTGTGTTTTTTTTTGGGCGAATGGCTCATGAAGGCGCCACTCGCCAATCTTCCCACGAGCGAGGCTCGCGCGAGATCCCCTTCTGCGAGCGGCCCGTGAGGGCATCACTCGCTAGCCCCCTGACGCTATAAACACTAGCCTGGTTCTCTTGTGCGAGGTGGCGAGCCCTCGCTCTCCTCGCCATTGCTAAATGCAGCCCAAAAGCGTCGAGCCCACACCTGCCTCACTCTCGCGCTCCACTTCTCGCAAGGAGACATGTTTGATTCGCCTCGCATTGTCTTCGCTTATGCGAGGCGGCGAACCCTGGCCCGCCTCGCTTCAACTCTGCTTATGCGAGGCGGCGAGCCCTCACTCGCCTCGCCTCTGCTTGCTTCGCCGGTACCCGATTCTCCATCTTACCCTTCGACGAGCACAAGGTTGTACAAACGGAATTGGAATTGAGCCACAAAAGTTGTTCGGCTGAATGATGAATTGGTATTGAAATTGACATTATACAATAATTTTATTAAACCCAAAATAGGCGTCAACGCCGAACACATTAAATTGCATAATATGTTTTAAGAATCACATTTTTCGCCCAAGCGCCGTTTTTTGCCCAGGTGCACGTTTTTTGCCTGGGCGCGCATTTTTCTCCGGGGCGCGCGTTTTTTTGCCCATGTGTGTGTTTTTTTGGCCCAGGACCAAGTTTTTCGCCCGATTGCGAGTTCTTCGGCCGGGAGTGCATTTTTGGCACGGAAGCACATTTTTGTCCGGGCACGCATTTTTTGCTCGGGAGCGCGCTTTTCGCTCGAGCGCGTGTTTTTCGGCCTAGATGTGTGTTTTGCGGCCTGGGCAAAAAAAGTGAGCCCGAGCAAAAAACGAGCGCCCGGACCGAAATAAACGTGGTCTGGCGAAAAATGTGCGTCCGGGCGAAAAATGCTTTCTCAGGCAAAAAACGCCCGGCCCTCCAAAAAATGCGAGCCCTGGCGAAAAATGCGCGCACGGGCGAAAAACGCGCGCCCGGGCGGAAAAATGCTCGTCTGACTAAAAAATGCGCGTCCAGGCAGAAAAACGCGCGCCCGACCGAAAAATGTTTGCGCTGGTAAAAAAATGCGCGCCCGAGCAAAACATTGTTCTACCGAGCAAAAAATGTCTGCCTGGGCGAAAAAACGAACGCCCGACTGAAAAACACACGCCCGACCGAAAAACATTCGCCCGGCAGGAAAACGCACGCCCGGGCGAAAAACGCACGCGTAGGCGAAAAACGCACGCGTAGGAGAAAAACGCACGTGTAGGCGAAAAACTCTGGCGAAAACACTCGATTATGCGGAAAACACATGTGTGGAGGTAAGAATTGACGGTTTGATTTTTTTAGTTTAAAGTGAAAGCCCTGAGTTTTCACACAAAAGCCAATATCCGCTAAATTCCGTTGCGTCGAACATTAGAATTGAATTTCTAATCACAAATGCCAATTCCAGAAAGCTAATTCCAGAAAGTCAATTCCGTCTAAACGAACGGACCATAATGTTAATTCTTTTGATTTTAAATCACAATGTGAAGAACAAAAAATTTGAAAATAAACCTAATATCAATTTCTGCTTATAATTTACATTGAATGAAAGCTAATTCTTAAAAACCAATGTATTCCAAACGAACGGACCTATACATAAATATTCATGAGTTCCAATAAGCCAGGAAGAACACAGACCCTAACCCGGTGGGACGCTGTTCCGGTGGGGCTGAACCGGCGTGAAACTGTTTGGTAAGCTTCTGGTGAGCTCCCTTTGAGGACGGCCGACGTGAAAGGATGCCAATCGGGCGTTCTGCGGCTGGCTTGCAGAGCACCAGCGACCGCTGCGAACGATCATTTTCTCTCTCCTCTCCGGCCGGCCACCAAGACGGGTTCTCAAACAGAGCCTGAAATATCCAACGGCTGGGATCACATCCTGCACCGGCTTCCAACTTTGAATAAACCGGCCCGGTTTATAGTGTCAATTCGTTAGGTTTTAGACCGAGCCGCTAGCTCCAACTTGTGGTGAGCGGGTTTTTCTTTGGTCGCTGTCCTCGTGGAGTCTCAGCATTAGGGAAGCGGAGGAAGAAGAAGAGGAGAAGGCGGGTTCCTTTTGCGGCTAGGGTTTCACCGATGGTCGAAAGCTCGTGGGTGCTGTGATATTGCGATCTTAGTTTTTCGGCAATCGGGTTTGACGGTGTGGGTTTTTGTTTCTTCTTGCTTTGTTTCACTTCGTGCTCCCCTCTTCAGGCAGGCTTCTCAGTGTTAGGGTTTTCTCTTCTGCGGTGGTTCTTCACCGAAATTGTGGCTTGGTTCCTTCAGGACTGTCGATTCCTTCAGTATAACGGTGCCGCCCTGGCCGGAAGAGAATTTTGAGAAAGTTTGTGCTTGCTGTTCGAATCGCCGTTCTGAAATTTGTAACATTGGGTTTTCTTCTCTGTTTGAGATTTACGTTGGGTGCTGTTGGGTGATATGCGGATGGGTGCGCAAGATTTAGGGTTTTGTCCCCTGATTGCGCTTTGGATCAACTAATTATTGTTTTGGATTCGGCTATTTCTTATTGAAGTTTGGAATCCCGTTATCTTTCATTCAAAATACGTGTTCGAGAGGTCTTGCCTCGCAGTATTATTGGATAAAGATCTCCGGTTGGTTTTAACCTAACACAGTATATTTCGATCATTTTTTCTTAAAATTTAGTTTCCCCTTTTGCATCATCGTTGGAGAAAGTTTGTGCTGTGAATTGTTCTGGAAATGTGGAGATCTGCTTGAATGATCTTCTGACACTAATGGTTACTGAAAAGTCCTCCTGGTCCCGGTGTAAAACTTTGAAGAAGCTTTGTGGTGGCGATCTTTCACTAACATTAATGGGGAAAACGCAGAAGTCCTCTAGGGGGCACTCTTCTGGTTTTGTCCCAGATGAGAGACATGCAGTTGAGGCCGTTGGTGAGTCTGAAGGATTTGTTAGCCAAAGTCATATTGGACCAGAGGATTCTATCATAGGAAAGAGAAGGCGCATAAGCTTGAATTCTAGCAAATCCGATGATTTCTTTGTGCCAGTGCAAGTTCTTTCATTGTCAAAGATGACTGGTTCCGAAAGAAAAGTCTTGGAAATGAGATTAAGGCAGGAACTTGATCAGGTCCAAAAATTTCAGAAGAAAGTGCTTTCAACAGCCACAATGAAATCAAACGCCATTCTCATGCCATCTTCTGGTGATCCCCTTGTCAAGAAACCGAATTGTGAAGCAAAGCAGGTGTCTTTACCACCTTCAATTGTAGCGCTGATGAAGCAGTGTGAAACACTTCTCAAACGATTGATGGCACACCAATATGCATGGGTTTTCAACATCCCTGTTGATGCGGTGAAACTGAATCTTCCAGATTATTTCACAGTAATTAAACAACCAATGGATCTTGGAACTGTCAAATCTAAGTTAACTTCAGGTGCTTATTCTAGTCCATGGGATTTTGCATCTGATGTGAGGCTTACATTTTCCAATGCTAGAACATACAATTCAGCTAGTAGTGATGTGTATATAATGTCTGATGTTCTGAGCAAGTTCTTTGAAATGAGATGGAAATTAATTGAGAAAAAAATGGCTGCAGCAAATGTGGCTATTAAAAGGGAAACAAAAGTTGTAAAGCGAAAGCCAGAAACTTTGAAGAGGAAAATTTGTCCAGAGGACCATGTTATCGTTGTTCTTGATAATGAACCGAAAATAACAGATGAAGAGAAACTGAATCTGAGTAGGCGCCTGTCATTAATTCCAGAATTGCCACCACACATAGTTGATTTCCTGAAGCAGCACACTGGTAGTGCGAATCAAGATTGTGATGATGAGATAGTAATTGATTTCGATGCTCTTAGTGTTGGTACCTTACTTGAATTAAAGAAGCTGTTGGATGACTGTTCACAAGGGAACGACTTGGAACAGCGGGAGAAAACCGAGCCTTGTAAAATGGAGGTAACATTTGCTTGATCTTCAGTTATTTGCTTGTCGGTATTTGTATTACTGCGCTTTTCCTCTTTTATTTACAGACTTTAATTAAATCTGGGCTCAACAACTCAATGCATCCTAGCAAAGGTTATCTATCATTTCTTTTTTGTTTTATTTGATTCCTTATTATTGTGTAATGATATTGGAATCGCTCGTGTCGTGCTGATTTGCGTGTAGGCAATGGACCTGCCGATGTTGACGATGATTTGGATATTTGTGATGCTGGCCCTCCAATTTCAAGCTATTCTCCTGCTGATAGGCCAAAAAGTACAATGCCGAGAAGCAGCAGCGGAAATAACTCAAGCAGTTCAAGTAGCGGATCAAGATCATCTTCCACTGGTCCGTACACACTTACATTTTACTTTAGAGTTTGTCAATGTTTGTTGGTTTGTTTCTTGGTTGCGCTCTTCCACCCATTTTCCATTTTTTTTATCTTTTTCTTGTTTCTTTCTATAACTTGTCCATTTCATCTTTTGAGGCTATCTTTTCCAGCCTGCATGCTGTTATTAAAAATCTCTAGTTGACCTGGTAGTTTTGTTGAAAAAAAAGATGGTTATTTTTTAGTAAACAATTTATTTGACTACAGAAAACTTATTGGGAGAGCGCTTAATGACTTATCTTGAGCCAATTTGACCCCAACTCAAGCTCAACTGAAAGCTATTTCATTAGTGTTTGAGTTGAGTTAGGCCTGAATGCCTGATTAAAGATTGGTTGATGTTGATTAGAACCACACTTGATTCATTAAAATTAAATGCTGTTTTGACCCAAACATGAGTTTTTTTATCTTCTAAGGAAAGTTCTTACTCAAACACCATACATTTAGGTATTTGAGGTTGTCTTTATGACTTTTTTTTTCATTTTTTCTTGCCAACTTTTTGATTGTTGTTTGAAGAATTGAAGTGTTACAGATTTGTCTTCAAGGATATGTATTCCTGGATCAAATAGACTTGCCAAATTTGCTAAACCATCAACACATTTATTTCCTTCCCGAAAGATGTCTAACTTATTTTATCCATCCGCCTAACATGAGTTGGAGACAATCCTAAACAACAGTATAGCAAGGATGAAGCGCATTAACTCATTTTGTGAAGAAACGAACAACCACAACAACATGTAATTCCACAATGAGTGGTTGACTTCCCAACGATTTTTCTAACACCAAACCCTCTCGAACCTCCCAAAGTTCTGCAACTAGACTATTTATAGCACGTATGTTGATGACAAACTCTTTTACTCATTGTCCATACTATCTCATAGTAGACCACCCGCCTAAGCATTACCAGAGTCATGCTTTACCGTCAAAATTAAGGATGAAAGCTCCATGCTCGGGATGTGCCCATCAGATTCAGCATTGAACCTGGTTTGTTCTGCTTACTCCAGCTACTGCATTCTTTATTTCCAAAACATATTTCCTCGCACACCCAACTACATGTACGGCTTGTTCCTGTTGACGTTGGCAAATAAAAGTATCCATACTATGCCAAAGTTTCCATATTGTTAGAACAAAAGATAACTTCAAGGTATATCATCTCCACAAGTCCTATTAAAAAAGGAATTCATTATGAGCCAATGTTGAAGAAGAAAGAAGAATATACCTAGTAGGCTGCAATCGTCTCCTAGTTATGCCAAACCTCCTTTGCAAAAGGGCAATTGCGCAACACATGAAGAGCCGACTCCAACGCACCAATGCACGGTTGCACCAGCATTACTTGTGACCATCCCTTTCTTAGCTCTAACCTCATTAGTGTTAGGTCTGTCACAAAAAAGGGCCGAACTAACAACTCTTTCCGGACATTTAAAATCCCATAGCCACTTACGTTCTTTGTGCTCAAGCAGATGCTTCTCCTCTTATAGCAAATTATATGCATATCTTGCCATAAATCACCCTTCCGTTCTCCAGACTGTTTTTCCGTCCTGCTTATCCATAACTTTAGGTAGTGACATAGCTCTCCATTCAACTTGGAAGGTGCAAGTACATATTTTAGTGCGTCGAGGTTCTAATCCCCATTTTCACCAATAAAATTTGAGGCCGGCACATTAACGTTCATTATACTAGCTGTATTTTGAACATAATTGATTAAATTGTTGCTTACCCAACGATCAAGCCAAAATCTCACATTGACACCTGAACCAATAATCAACTTTTGACCCAAATTCAAGGAGTTTTTGCATTTTAATATCCTTTTCCATGTTGAAGAATGAGAAGGCCGCACTTGAGCATTCTGGAAGTCAGTATTATGCAGGTATTTTTCCCCAAAATAGGAACCAGAGTGAGTTAACATTGTTCTCAATGGCCCATGCCACTTTGGATAATAGTGAAACATTTGTATCCATGGATAACCTGAGCCCTAGACCGCCATTTCTTTTAGATAAGCAAACTTTACCCCAATTGCAAGATGATCAGTGAATTATTTTTGATTGACCTTCATGAGGAAAAATGGGTTTTTAATAAAAAAATCCGGGAATGGATAAAAAATTGAATTTTCGATTGACCTTCGTGAGGGGAAATGGCAAAATGAACTTTTTCCATAGGGAAAGGATAAAAAATTGAATTTTTGATTGACCTTTGTGAGGCCCCAAAGGGTCCAAAGGAGCTGAGCCGATAGGGAAAGGAGAAAAAATCGGATTTGATTCTTCACTTCATGAGGGGACGAAGTCGGTGAGCCGTGAGCCGATTGGCGAATGGGATGCCCGTAGGGGCGGGTGAGCCGATTGGAGAACTAGTGTGGTTACGATAGTGACGAAGAGGACGAAATGTCGGTGAGCCGATAGGCGAACAACCCTTGGAGAGCTGATAGGCGAAGTCAACATTTGTCCTTTAGATAAGCAAACTTTACTCCAATTGCAAGATGATCAGGGAGCAAGGCAGTTTGCATT
This sequence comes from Dactylorhiza incarnata, assembly GCA_033032865.1. Taxonomy (NCBI): domain Eukaryota; kingdom Viridiplantae; phylum Streptophyta; class Magnoliopsida; order Asparagales; family Orchidaceae; genus Dactylorhiza; species Dactylorhiza incarnata. The sequence continues at coordinate 6,160,305 of JAWHQI010000129.1, read as the reverse complement.
GTGCAGATTGGTATGGAGCTCATGACAGATTGGATAAGAATTTTCCTACCTGCTCGCGACAATCAATTTTTCTTCCATGCAGCCATGCGAATGTGGATTTTGTCAATAAGTCAAGCATATAGATGTCCAGATGACCTCACATGTAAAATTGGTACATTGAGATAAATGCCCATATCAGTAGTAAGTGGAATGTTGCAAACTTCACTCAAAATTCTTGGTTGTTGTCGATGGATATTAGGAGAAACAAATAGCTTAGATTTTGTTGGCCCAATGATAGACCTGATGCTGTTGAATAGTCAATTAAGCACTCCATGATCACCTTTAGTTGTGATACCTCTGCTTTTGCAAACAACATTAAATCATCAGCCAAAAACAAATGGGAAAGTGCATGCCCTCTTCTTGATATCTTCATTGATTTCCACTGCTTAGTAATTACTCATTTTCGAATCATGTGATAATTTTTTCGTATCTAAAATAAATTGGTATGGAGAAATTGGGTCCCCTTGCCTTAAAGCTAAGTTGTGATTAAAAATATGGAAGAGCCGTGTCATTCCACACGATAGACAATTGGTTTTCCAATACACAGCATGATTAAATCAATCAAACTGCTGAAAAATTGAAGTCACACAATACTTCTCGTAAGAATACCCAACTCATACTATTATAACCTTTATGTAAGTCTATTTTTCAGGATTAGCCCTCCTTGCTGCCCTTCTTTTTCATCATTGTGTGCACCATTTCTTGAGTGATGCTTATATTATCAGTAGTGCCTTTGACTTGTTCCATTTCTTGAGCGATGATTATATTATCGGTAGTGTCTTATTCTACCAACAAATACCTTTGACATGACTTTGTATGTAGTGTTCAAAAGTGATGTAGACCGCGATTAGGTTTGAAAATTAATTATTTTAATTGAAAATATTTTATTTTGTTGTACAAATAAAATTATGATTTAATAGAAAATACGTGAATTTTTTAATCTTGAAAGAGGGGTCGAGCGGCCAAAACGAAGCTTTCGCGCGCGCAACTACTCTTAACGATGAATTTCCCCAAATCCGTTAATCGTTATTCAAAAGAAAATTCGTTAGTATCCAATGAGTTGAACCGTTGCGAGTTTCATACATCCACAAGCATAACCATACACATAATAATTTATGGATAACGGTATTTCAAGCGATTGAATGTTCGGGGCAAGCTTATATTTATTTAATTAGATCGCATAAAATTAAACTAATAAGTGGAGCAAGTGAGATAGGCGAATTTTACCCAGGCATAACAAACTACGACGTCTTCAAACTCGGTCTACATGTAGACGGCCGAACTGGAGAGGAAAGGTTGACGGAAGACTTGCTACGGTCGACGTCAACCCACGACAGAAGATTCGTCTGGATCGGGAGTCGTCAGAATGGTTGTGCGAGTCGACGACAACTCCGGCGAAGCTCTGGAAATGGCGGGAAACAGCCCTGTAGATCTCCTCCCTAGCCGCTCGACTGTCGACTGGAACGGGGAGGGCGTCGCGGGAACAGTTGCTTGGAATGCTTTCCGATTCTCCGGCGATTGGGAGGCTCTCCTTTGAAACAGGTGGGTCTGGCGACGGGGCAGCGGTGGAGGCGCGTGGAAGGCTGGCGACAGTAACCCGGTTTTCACAGAGGAACGAAGATTTTCGTCCTCTGTGATTCTTCCGGTTCATCCCCTTTTTCTTCATGGCTAGGTGTTTTAAATAATGAGTTGGCTATTTTGTCAAAGATTTGTAGCCTTAATTGATGATTCCATGTCTGACTTTATTTCCAAAAAATATTGATATCTTCAAAATATTTCTTGCCAATGCATTCTTCTAAAAATATTTCTTGTTGCTTTATTGATCTCCTCAAAGTATGGTTTCTTTAATATAAATCTTTTATGGTGGATATTTGGGTATCTTGCCCTATTTAAACTTATGCGTCCTTAAATAATTTTAAGCTTGCCCGTTACGTCCTAACGATTAAAAATACCGGACCTATTTATTCAAGGTCTTATCGGCTGGTCAAATAAATGAACCAAACATTTTTTTAAATAAAAGCAGGTGCTCCAAAAGAAAATACATAATAATAAATAAATGCATAGTAATTAAAACTTCGCGACGCATGATGACGTCACGAAAATTTGAATGCGACGGAGGATGCATCAAAAAGACTGATAGGTCGGAAATTAGCCATACAAATCAGGTTATTAGTCTTAGGAATTAAGGTGATGCGTGCTTTACAAAGACACATCTATCCGCCTCTCCAAGAAAGCCCGTCTGACAAATTGTGAGAGTGTGGGCCGCACCACCTCTGACAAATTGTGGGAGTGTGGGCTGCACCACCTCCCAATTCCGTTGAAAGAAAAGTGGTATATTGTCAGGCCCTGGTGTCTTTATGTCTTTCATAGAGAACACAGGAAATTTAACTTCAGTTTCATCAACATCAGCTAGAAGTAATGCTCATGCATCATCGGTCACTCGCGGCGAATCTTCATAATTATGTGATGCCAATGGCATAGCTTCTCTTCAAGCATAGAGATCCTTAAAAATGTGACCACCTGATGGCCATCAATATTCAAACCAGCAACCCGATTTCTATTTTTCAGAGTGATAGTGTATAGATGGTAGAACTTCATATTTCTATTTCCATCAGTTTTCCATTGAGTTCTGGTTTTTTGATACCAAAATAACTCCTCTTGCTAAAGAGTATCTTGATATTCTTGCAATATCTTTTTCCAAATTTCGGAGAAAAGAAGAATTTGCATATGCATTGGATGTTTGAATACCATCTATCCAAGTTTCTAAATTCTATTTTCTTTGGAAAACATCTCCAAAACAATTCACATTCCATACCTTTTTCCAACATTCTGTAGTGTGTTTCCATTCACCCAAGCTGAGGAAAGACTTGATCAAACCCTAGATGAGTGAGCCAAGCAGCCTAGAAGCGATAGGGTCGTGATTCTTTTTGAGGAGGAATACACAACTCAATGTGCTATTTATATATCTATATATGTATATTATATGTGTACAAGTGTCATTGTCATTTATTTTTTGTTTTTCTTGATATTAGTGTATCTGCATTGAAAGGAAAAAGTAGATTTCGTCTATTTTCAGTTGACTATAAATTAGCGTTCTCGTCCTCTGCATGCTGAAAATTAATCAATAAGGAAAATTACGAGAAATATCATAAAGTGCTTATTTTGGAGTGAAACTTTTAGTCGTCCATATTTATAGATTGAGCCTCCTTTTCTTTCTCTTTTTTATATGTATCTATTATGTACAAGCTTATGCATTTCGGTCTAAACTCCAACTATCTTGATTCAAGCTAGGTTTGTCTTAAATGAAATTTGGGGTTGCCTTTGGTGGTTGGGTTAGCGGTGGTAAATAAGGTCTAATTGGTGGGAACTGGTACATGCGTGTGTTAAAATATCACGGAAGATTGGCTTGGTCTGGGTAGCTGCGTGTTATGAAGGATTTGGAATGTGTGATTGCGAGCCTGTTGGAAGGTCAGCGTGGCAGCGCCACATTGATTGGAGCTTTCCTGATTGTGGACGAGGAAGATTTATCAATGTTGATTGTTTTGGGGGAGAGAGGGGAGACAATGAAGATGGGTAAAGTGGGTGACTTCTTAGAAGGGAAAGACCAATGATGGAGGTGTGAGCAGAAGTTGGAGGGGAGTGGGCTACTTAAATGGCTTGGGTCTGGGAAGCTGCGTGTTATGAAGGATTTGGAATGTGTGATTGCGAGCAGGTTGGAAGGTCAGCGTGGCAGTGCCACAATGGTTGGAGCTTTCCTGACTGTGAACGAGGCAGAATTATCAATGTTGGATGTTTTGGGGGAGAAAGGGGAGACATGAAGATGGGCAAAGTGGGTGACTTCCTAGAAGGGAAAGACAATGATGGAGGTGTGAGCAGAAGGTTGAGACTTGAGAGAGTGGGCTACTTAAATGGAGGCGTTAGAAATTACCGAAGGTAGGTACGTGTGGTTTAGGTGGGATCTAAAGATGGTAGGTCCTTGTTACATTTGACAATAAGAAGGTAATTGATACTGAAATCGTATATGGTGACAAAATGAGGCTGCGACTTATGGGCTATAAATGCTTTGAAGGGTGAAAGATTTTGCTGCAACAATGTCAATGTGTTGTACTATGTGGATTCATTGAACTATGTGAGAAAAAAAGCGAGGGATTTGGAGTCATGTGGAGGATTGCCAGAGAAGGAAGAGTTGCCGATACTAAAATGTGAGCGGAAGAGGTCAATGGAATTTGCTGATTGGTGGTTGCGAAGTGTTCTGCGAGCGAGGATGTCACGACCCGTCTAATAACAATTATCAGATTGCGCTACGGGCGGGTCGTGATGCCGCAGACATGGGCAAAGAGAAACCATGTCTGCCAGGCGGGTGCTGTAATACCAAGATATCTGTAGAAAATAGTTAGATTTTGAAAAAAAAACAATTCCAGTTTGATTTATTTTGCGGAAGCTTGAATTAAAAGTGATGCTCATGCACTTTGATCAATTCACATGCTATAATTATGATGTAAAAGTAGATGCTAGTAACCCGCAGAAACAAAATGACCATTTATAAAATGCTGTAATACATCCATACCATCCTAAGAGTTGTCCACGATACAATGAAAATGCCTGACAATAACTAGTACAGGGAAGACAAATCCAAAAGTAAAAGAAACAAGATACAAAGGACCTGATGCAGCAACTACAAAGATAGTAAACCTCCAACAGACGGGAGCTGAGCGAGGAACCACTCAGGAAGTAGACGGTGCAGTCACGAACCCTAAGGCAAATCCAATCAGAAGGAAAAACCTCAGAACAAGATAAATATTAGAGATTCAAGTTAATAAAATAAATAAGTAAACTGGGAAACAAGCATGACAGTAAAGTATGTCAGAGACTAACTGAGATTCTTTAGTAAAATTTTAGCCTACTCCGGAGTTTAGCCTTGACACAAACGCATAAGCAGAAATCAATGAAAGACGTGTGTGTCGTCGTTTGATGTACAAGATTCTAGCATGGGAGTAGATGCAAGGCTTAAGCTACCGCTGCTCGCAAGATTCCCTTATTGGTTTCTGTTACCAATTCAAGTGTAAACTCATTTTCCGGTGTCACATCAGACGACACAATCCCTTTCATTGTTTGCCTATGACGTCTAATGAGCTTACTTATCTGCAAGTAATAAATTCAAGTGGGGGCTAGGGCGGTACAAGTGTGACTTAAATAAAACTTGTTTGCAAGCGAGAGAGTTTTCTCTACTTGCCTTAAGGAGGAGCCGGGCTTGAAGACGGCGGCTAAGAGGCAAGGTCTAAACTCTAGCGGAACCTGTTCAAGATGCGTTCACATGAAATATTTATTTCAATGCTTATTCCTACGCGCACACCAATGTTTCTATTGCGTAATTAATTCAAGGGGGCAAGTTAAGAAATATACCTCCCTCGGCAAAGAGGGGAGAAGCGGTTACCACAAAAGATCCGAGGGTTTTGGCGGCGTTTGGATCCGGGAACCCTAATTCGGAGAGGGCCTTGAGCGATTCCACCGCTACATTCGATGAACGGCACCGAAAACCGAATAAAACTTAGGATTAGTCGAGTAAACCACCACCTCAAGAGGGATCGATGAATTTTACGTCGATCGGAAAGCGAACATTACACGAACGCTAGGGCACAAATTCTGAAATTGCAGGAGAGGAGAAGTTCTTACCCACGGAGACTAGATCGGGCCTCAAGAAGTCCAAATCGGGCGGATCCGAGCAAACCCTAGACGTTCCTCGCGGAAACCACCGCTGAAATGCACAACGGGAGAGGGACGGGGCAACCTACACTTGAAAAATGAGAAAGACGATGGAGGATAGCTTAGAACCACAGTTTCGAAATCGAAATAATGGGAAACTTAGGGTTTCCTTACCCCTATCAGTCGGAGGAGAAGAAGAAGAGGGGGGAGACTTTCCCGTCACTGTCGTCGGCTAGAGAGGAAGGAGGAGGCGCAGGTGGCGGGGCGGCATGGGGAAGAGCAGGCGGCGGTGGCAGGAGGAAGAGCAGGCGGCGTCGCCGAGTCGTGCGGGAGAGATCGGGAGCGGAATCCGGCGCCCTAGCAGCGTGCGGTTTGCGGGAAATTTAGACCGGGGGCGGTTTTAATCGGGAGAGGGAGGGGGTGCGGCTAGAGGAATTAAAAAGGGGGAAAATCTATTATATTCTTGTTATTCTTATTAATATTAAGTGCATAATTAAGGGTTGTTACATTCTCCCCTACTTAGAAAGTTTCGTCCCGAAACTTCTTAGGATGTCCTGAATGGGGCCTCTTATGGCGAAGGTTCAGATGTCATTCATTTCAACAAGGTTTTGCAAAACAAGGCAAGGAAAGTAACTATGCAAAAGGCAAAAAGCAAAAAGCGAAGAGAACAAGAGCAGAGGCATACCAGGATCAGGAGGAAAGGTGTGGATACTTGCTACGCATGTCAGCTTCGAGCTCCCAAGTGAACTCCTCAGACTTGCCATGCATCCAAAGTACCTTCACCATAGGAATGGTTCTCCTTCGAAGCTTGCGCTCTTGATACTCCATGATCTTAGCAGGTTCGACTGGATAGGACAGATTAGCTTCAGGAATCACTGGAACTTCCTCAATGACGCGGGTAGGATCATGAATGTACTTCCGAAGCTGGCTGACGTGGAAGACATTATGAACACTGGCCAAGGAATCATGTAGCTCCAGGCGGTAAGCAGATCCTCCAACACGCTCTGAAATAACATACGGTCCCACGAATCTCGGGCTGAGCTTATGGTGGCGACCGAAACGCTTCACCCCAGGAGTAGGAGAAACCTTCAAGAAAACACGATCACCCACCGCAAACTCCAACGGACGGCGACGCTGATTAACATACTTCCTCTGTCTCTCGACGGCACGGCTAAGCTGAAGACGAGTCTTCTTGGTGGCCTCCTCCATTTCCTGAAGTAGCTCAGGACCCAACACAACCTTTTCACCAACTTCTGACCAGTAGAGAGGGGTCCTACAACGACGCCCATACAACGCCTCGAAGGGGGCCATCTTGAGGCTCTCCTGATAGCTGTTGTTGTAGGCGAATTCAACCCGTGGCAAGTGATCATCCCACGCTCCCTTATAGTCTAGAATATAACACCGAAGCATGTCTTCAAGAATCTGATTCACCCTTTCAGTCTGGCCATCAGTAGTTGGATGGTAAGCGGTGCTCAGGTTGAGCTCAGTGCCCAGAGCTTGCTGGAATCCCTTCCAGAAGTGCGATACAAATCTCGAGTCACGATCAGAAACAATCCGCAGAGGGATCCCATGAAGTCTAACTATCTCAGAAACATAGATCCGAGCCATCTTCTCGGTGGGATGACCTTCCCTGTACGGGATGAAGTGAGCTACTTTAGTCAAGCGGTCCACAATAACCCAAATCGCATCATGACCTCTCGGAGTACGGGGCAGTCTAGTGATGAAATCCATAGAGATGTCTTCCCATTTCCACTCTGGGATAGGCAGAGGCTGCAAAAGACCACCCGGACGCTGACGCTGGGCTTTCACCTTCTGGCATGTCAGACATCGGGAGATGAAACGAGCAATATAATTTTTCATACCAGGCCACCACACGATCTGCTTCAAATCATGGTACATCTTATTATTGCCGGGGTGACCAGAGGTGCGGGACTCATGAGCTTCTCGGCAAATGCTATCCAGTAGGTCAGGAACATCAGGGATGCAAAGGCGGCCTCGGAATCGCAAGATATCATCGGTGATGGAGAAATCTGGGAGAGTACCAAGTTCAACCTGCCGACGGATACGCTGAAGTTCTGGATCAGATGGTTGCAAATCCTTCACCTGTTCTACCCATAACGGAACGGATACTCCTCCGTGACCCTCAGGTGCGATGGATATGTCCATCCGGTCGAGGTCATCTATCAAGGCTGCAAGGGATGCTGACATTGGGGTGCAGGCGGCAGCCGTAGCATGTCGGCTCAGCGCATCTGCCACTGAATTGGCTTTACCGGGCCCATAAGTGATTTGCAAGTCATAATCCGCTACAAACTCAAGCCATCGTCTCTGCCGAAGATTGAGGTCCTTCTGAACGAAAATATACTTTAAGCTCTAGTGATCGGTGTAAAAGTGGCACTTCACACCATAGAGATAATGACGCCAAAGCTTCAAGGCAAAAACCACCGCGGCAAACTCCAAATCGTGAGTGGGGTAATTGCGCTCATGGATCTTCAACTGCCTCGACCCATAGGCAATAACACGGTCCTCCTGCATCAGAACACCACCCAGACCCACTCCGGAAGCGTCGGTGTACACAGAAAAATCCAAACCCTCAGAAGGAAGAGCTAACACTGGCGCTGAACACAACCGTTGCTTTAATTCAGAGAAGGATTGCTCACACTGATCTGTCCACTCGAACCTGGCATGCTTCTGAGTCAGCTGTGTCAGAGGAGCAGCAAGAGAAGAGAAACCTTTTACGAAGCGTCGGTAGTAACCAGCCAAACCCAGGAAACTGCGGATCTCAGTAGGGGTAGAAGGTCGCTTCCAGTCCACTACTACGGAGATTTTGGCGGGGTCAACAGATAGCCCATCCCCAGAAATAACATGCCCCAGAAAAGCAACACGATCCAGCCAGAATTCACACTTTGACAATTTGGCGTAGAGCTGGTGCTGGCGAAGAGTTGAGAGGACGAGCCTGAGATGGTTTGCATGTTCTTCTCGGGTCTTGGAGTAGACCAAGATGTCGTCTATGAAAATGATGACGAACAAATCCAGGAACTCGCGAAACACCCGGTTCATCAAATCCATGAACCAAGATGGGGCATTAGTCAGACCCATGGACATCACCAAGGATTCAAAGAGTCCATACCGAGTCCTGAAAGCGGTCTTGGGAATGTCGGACTCCTTGGTCTTCAACTGGTAGTAGCCCGTTCTGAGATCTATCTTGGAGAATACCCTACTGCCCTTAAGCTGGTCAAAAAGATCATCCACGCGGGGGATAGGGTACTTATTCTTCACGGTAACTTTGTTCAACTCTCGGTAGTCGATACAAAGCCTCAAGGAACCATCTTTCTTCTTCACGAAGAGGACGGGGGCTCCCCAAGGAGAAGTGCTGGGACGAATGTAACCAAGTTCAAGCATTTCGTCCAGCTGCAACCGAAGTTCTTCCAACTCGCGCGGGGCCATTCGGTAAGGAGCCTTAGAAATGGGGCGCGTCCCAGGTTCCACGTCAATAGAGAACTCTATCTCTCGATCTGGAGGCATCCCAGGCAATTTGGCAGGGAACACGTCAGGAAATTCAGAAACCACCGGAATAGACTCGAGTGGAGGAGCAGCAACCTCCGAATGAGAAGCGTATATAAATCCAGCAGTGCATCCTTGATTGAGCAACCGAGTGGCGCGTACAGCAGAAATTACCTTCAGATGGCCGCGGGTCTGCACGTGCACACTGTAATCCTTGCCCTCGATGCTGAGATTGATCCTCTTTGCCGCGCAATCCAGCTTCACTCGATATGCAACCAGCCAATCTATTCCCAAAATCACGTCGAACTCAGACATCTCCAGAATCATGAGATCCGCAAGGACTTGCAATTCTTCGAGCAAGATTGGGCAATTGGGGATACCCCTAGTTGATAGGTGTTGATGACCCGGCACAGAAATCTCAAAAGGGGCCTCCAGAGGTGAAGTCGGCCAACCATGCAGGTCCACGATATGGCGAGCAATAAACGAGTGAGATGCGCCAAAATCAAAGAGAATCTGCAACCACTTGTTTCTGACTCTAAACCTCCCTAAAACGAATAGCAGTTATAACCGCCAATTCCGGTTGTATCTGATGTAAAAAAACATACATAAATACTGGCAGGAAAAATAACACAACACATAAGTACTCGAGATGACGTCCGTGGAAGCGAGCGCCTCGCCTTGAGTAAGGACATTCAGCACAGCCTTGCCCATATTCTGGGCTCCGGGGTTAGCCTGCAGCGGCTGAGTAGTGACCGGGTCTTCCCTCATAGGGCAGTCGAACTTGAGATGACCCACTTGCCCACACTTGAAACAGGCCTTCTGCCTACGACGGCAGTTCCTCTGTTGATGGCCCGGCAACTTGCAGTAGGCACAAACGGTGGAGGCGGAGGCAAGTGTCATCGGGGGCTGTGTAGGAGCGGCTGTCTTCTGCTTCTTCAGGAGAGACCGGCAGACTTGGGCGGTATGGCCCACCTTGTGGCAGTAAGCACACACCTCCATGGACCTGGAACCTTGCTCCTGAGGTGGAGCACTCCTGCGCTTGAGATCGGATGCAGCGGCATTGCTCGTTCCGTGCTGGGCTTTCTTTCCAGTACGATCCAGCTCAATAGCTTCCGCCCGCATGGCGGCTCCCACGGTCTCTGCATAGGTTCTGGCGTCGTGTGCTACCACATGCTGGCGAATGTCATGACGAAGTCCCTTCACGAAACGACTGATCTTCTTGGCTTCATCCGACACGAACTCCGCAGCAAGGAGGGATAGGTGGGAGAACTCCTGCGTATACTTTGTCACTGTCCTGCCAGGCTGCTGAAGGGACAAGAATCTCTCCGCTAACTTGTCCCGCTCCACAGAAGAGAGGAAGTTCTCCATCAGAGCGTCCTTGAACTGCCCCCAAGTTAGGGTGGTAGATTCGTGGAGGCTGCGGTGCTGGAGCCACCAAGTATAGGCGTCCTCGGTCAGCTGATAGGCCGCAAGAAGGACCTTCTGAGCTTCAGGAACTATGGCATACTCGAAGTGCTTCTCCATCTGGGAGATCCATTCCGTGATCACGAAGTAGTCGCGGTTGCCGTTGTAGGCAGGCGGATTTAGCCTCTTGAAAGCCAGAGTGTCAGCCATCGTCAGAGGAAGAGCAGCCGGAGTGGTCACGGTCGGGGTCACTACAACATCAGATGCAGGAGGGGTGATGGTGACAGCTACTCCAGATGTCCCTGCGCTGCCAGAACCAGAACCTGGATCAGGAGCTTGGCGATCCCCTTCCAGACGGGTGACACGCTCCACAAGCTGCTTCAAAAGTTGGACCATTTCACCTAATGGGGCTTCCCCTGCAGAGGGTGTAGCCTTCTTGCGCTGAGGTCACTTAGAAGCCATCTAGAAAGAAACATAGAAGAACCGAGTGAGACAACGGCTAAGTTAAGCTTGAGGGTTGAAATTACAGGTCATAGCATCTAATACTGTTGGATAAGCAATTCAAGTAGTAGTTACAACATTTTCATTGGACAACTCTAAGTGACGACCATGCAGATGTAAGTGCGGCGATATGATCACATGCGGTAAGACGATGATTTGTAAAATCCATGTGTGTACATTCGTTGTCTGTTGCTCTTAGCTTAGACACTTGTGCAATGAGTTATGTTATGTATGCAACATGATTATGCCTACAATGCATTCCTAAGAATGTTTATGAATGGATACGCATGTCATGTTAAGCGCCCATATCACTTAACATGTCATGCGCATTATGATTCTAATGTCATCGCACTTGAAAATATTATATCGCCCATACAATTTAATATTTGCAAGCGGTGTAAATCTTAATGGAAATTCATATGCATATAAATGTTAAGTTTGCCCATACTCACTTAACATTTGTACGCATACTACTCATGCTTATGGGTGAGTGTGTGCGTGTTTCAGCCTCGAACAACAGACAACGACAAGGTGAGTGAGGAAATGATGCATGCACATATATTTACATAATAGATTTCAAAATATATGAAAATTTTAAAATACTTTATCTTTAGATGCTAAACCTCGCTTTGATACCAACTGTCACGACCCGTCTAATAACAATTATCAGAGTGCGCTACGGGCGGGTCGTGATGCCGCAGACATGTGCAAAGAGAAACCATGTCTGCCAGGCGGGTGCTGTAATACCAAGATATCTGTAGAAAATAGTTAGATTTTGAAAAAAAACAATACCAGTTTGATTTATTTTGCGGAAGCTTGAATTAAAAGTGATGCTCATGCACTTTGATCAATTCACATGCTATAATTATGATGTAAAAGTAGATGCTAGTAAACCGCATAAACAAAATGACCATTTATAAATTGCTGTAATACATCCATACCATCCTAAGAGTTGTCCACGATACAATGAAAATGCCTGACAATAACTAGTACAGGAAAGACAAATCCAAAAGTAAAAGAAACAAGATACAAAGGACCTGATGCAGCAACTACAAAGATAGTAAACCTCCAACAGACGGGAGCTGGGCGAGGAACCACTCAGGAAGTAGACGGTGCAGTCACGAACCCTAAGGCAAATCCAATCAGAAGGAAAAGCCTCAGAACAAGATAAATATTAGAGATTCAAGTTAATAAAATAAATAAGTAAACTGGGAAACAAGCATGACAGTAAAGTATGTCAGAGACTAACTGAGATTCTTTAGTAAAATTTTAGCCTACTCCGGAGTTTAGCCTAGACACAAACGCATAAGCAGAAATCAATGAAAGACGTGTGTGTCGTCGTTTGATGTACAAGATTCTAGCATGGGAGTAGATGCAAGGCTTAAGCTACTGCTGCTCGCAAGATTCCCTTGTTGGTTTCTGTTACCAATTCAAGTGTAAACTCATTTTCCGGTGTCACATCAGACGACACAATCCCTTTCATTGTTTGCCTATGACGTCTAATGAGCTTACTTATCTGCAAGTAATAAATTCAAGTGGGGGCTAGGGCGGTACAAGTGTGACTTAAATAAAACTTGTTTGCAAGCGAGAGAGTTTTCTCTACTTGCCTTAAGGAGGAGCCGGGCTTGAAGGCGGCGGCTAAGAGGCAAGGTCTAAACTCTAGCGGAACCTGTTCAAGATGCGTTCACATGAAATATTTATTTCAATGCTTATTCCTACGCGCACACCAGTGTTTCTATTGCGTAATTAATTCAAAGGGGCAAGTTAAGAAATATACCTCCCTCGGCAAAGAGGGGAGAAGCGGTTACCACAAGAGATCCGAGGGTTTTGGCGGCGTTTGGATCCAGGAACCCTAATTCGGAGAGGGCTTGAGCGATTCCACCGCTACATTCGATGAACGGCACAGAAAACCAAATAAAACTTAGGATTAGTCGAGTAAACCACCACCTCAAGAGGGATCGATGAATTTTACGTCGATCGGAAAGCGAACATTACACGAACGCTAGGGCACAAATTCTGAAATTGCAGGAGAGGAGAAGTTCTTACCCACGGAGACTAGATCGGGCCTCAAGAAGTCCAAATCGGGCGGATCCGAGCAAACCCTAGACGTTCCTCGCGGAAACCACCGCTGAAATGCACAACGGGAGAGGGACGGGGCAACCTACACTTGAAAAATGAGAAAGACGATGGAGGATAGCTTAGAACCACAGTTTCGAAACCGAATAATGGGAAACTTAGGGTTTCCTTACCCCTATCAGTCGGAGGAGAAGAAGAAGAGGGGGGAGACTTTCCCGTCACTGTCGTCGGCTAGAGAGGAAGGAGGAGGCGCAGGTGGCCGTGGCAGGAGGAAGAGCAGGCGGCGGTGGCAGGAGGAAGAGCAGGCGGCGTCGACGGCGTCGCCGAGTCGTGCGGGAGAGATCGGGAGCGGAATCCGGTTCCCTAGCAGCGTGCGGTTTGCGGGAAATTTAGACCGGGGGCGGTTTTAATCGGGAGAGGGAGGGGGTGCGGCTAGAGGAATTAACAAGGGGGGGGGGGAAATCTATTATATTCTTGTTATTCTTGTTAATATTAAGTGCATAATTAAGGGTTGTTACAGAGGATAATAAAGGTATTGATTGACTGTGTTTTGTGTTGGTGTGTGTGAAATGTGGAGCTTGAGGAGTAACGAGTCTCCTTCTCCTTAGGCATCTTAGCGGAGTCCAGGGAGCTAAAGTCGTGTAGGTTCAACATATCACAATAACTGTAAAGGAAAGCAATAAACAAACAATATGGCGAGGTATCACAAACATCAAACATATTTCTAGGTTGAGCAGTAAAATAAAGAGCCTATTATGCAACCACAAGGTAGCATAAGAATGCCCTATCCATGCACATCTAATCTTAGTAGCGTACTACTATGTCCTATGCTACCGTTACATCAATTGCTCAACAAGTTCACAAATGTCAAGACACCAAAATCCACCTAGCCGGGTTCCTTGGATCAGATTCTCTTACTCAAATTGGGTCCTTCAACCCATATCCATATCCACCATGTACAATAAAAGAGTGCACTCATGACACCACAACATAGGGTCTACAAACCCCAAAAAATGAACAAACAAATGCTCCCATGGTACCCAACCAGGGTATACAAAGTCATACAAATAAAAGAGTGGAGTATTCCAATCTCAGTGCACTATCATATCATCATGGCATTCAAATTATTCATGGCGAACAAGAACAAGTGTGATGACAATATACCTCTATAGACCCACATGGCTATTTTCCCCTGCAATAAAGGTATAAAGACCCAAGACTGCGTAAGATAAACCAATATGGTGGCAACATATAAAGATCCATGACCAATTCAGTGGCGGCATCATGTGTATAGCCCCGAGCAACCAAACTCAAATTTTAGTATTATGTGCGGTGGCAATATACCGATACAGACCCAAAAGACTATTTTACTCGACAATAAAGGTATAAAGACCCAAGACCGCGTAACATATACCAATGTGGTGGCAACATATAAAGACTTGGCCAATTCGGTGGCAGCATCATATGTAGACCCAAGACCAAAGACATTATACAGTCCACTTTAGGGTCGACATTATATATACATCATACAAACTCAAGACAAGCACAGGCAACCATGTTACACCTCAAGTTCATCACAATCGAACTTCGATATCACGTGGTGGCACACTATTATATCATCAAGGCATTCAAATCATTCATGCCGAACAAGAACAAGTGTGATGACAATATACCTCTACATACCCACAGGGCTATTTTACCTGATGAATCAACCCAAAAGCACATGATTTCTGCAAAGAGTCATTTCATGTCAACTCTAATCCCTACAAGTGCATAATCGACCTGCATTTCCTTTCAAGCTTCTACAACCATAAGAACACACGAAAGTACTCTCTCATACGGGAAGTATAACATTACTCAACTGATCCCTCAAGTCTCCAAGACAAGGCATTATCCAATTCTTAAAGGTCACATTAACATGCCAATTGATACATCACATTAATCTTGCATGCCTATTTACACATCACATTAGATGCATAGTATTTAACATATTGTAGATCACTGATCTCCCCCCCATTTCAACACATGACAAATCTACCAACTCATCGCCGGTTATTACAACGAGCATAACAAGTTTTCATTAATTCACCGGCTAATTCCAACCCATAATCAATCACAAAATCATATTAGGAGGCATACTCCTACATAGAGTGTAAATCAAACCAGCCACTATAATGAATTGCACATCACAAATTCATACATTGGCCACTACACAAATCACAATTTGGCTATTTCAAATCATTACCACCGACCATGGCAATTTCACATTAATGCCTCCAACACATGGCAATTTCACATTAATGCCTCCAACACATGGCCAAGTCTAATGCCTTATTCCAGTCATATCTAAGGGCTTATTCCAGCTCTCATTTTCATTCCATTAACAACATCAATTACTTTCATGAAACCTTAAGATAAACTTCACAAAGACGCATCATTAGGGCTTTGCTCCAAATACAAATTTCCAGTTTTCCGCATTGTTTTTCTCACATAAATCAAAGCACTAACTTCCGGCTACTGAATTCCCATAAATATTCGACATGATAACAACGCTATGGCTGCCTTACCCGCTGCAGATTCAATCTCTAATGCATCTAACAATCAACATCACCGATCCATGTCAACAACCACGAGTATGCTTCACACACCATGCCTAATCCGAAATACACATCGAATATCTATATATGCAAGCATGCTGAGGACGCAATCCCACGCTTCGGTGATTCGCAATGAACCGTAGACATTAGAAATATCTAATTAGAGGATTTGATGTCACCATCACAACAATAACAAAAGCAAAGCATGGAATCAAAAATCTTAAAACCTAGGAAGAAGAAAATCGTTACCTTTGCCCATGCCTTTGTGGCCATGGGATCTCTGAATAGATAGGGGGAATAGGACCGTGGAGGCGAGAGCAATCCACAACCGCAAACGGCTCATTGATCGGATGCACGGTTCTCCACCGATGGACAAAACTCTCTCTCCAAAATCCTCTTTTTCTCCTCCCTTCTTTCTCCCTTTGAAATGGATAAAAATGGCAACCTTTGCTAGATTCCTCGAGCTTAGAGGCCTTAGAACCATCCTAGGTCAGTTGCCTCCCAAACTCCCAATCAAAAGCCAAGGAAATGGGTCATTTTAAGCAAGTTTGACTCGTACAATCCCTGAAACATGGGCATGTAAACTGGCGTGTACTACCTATTTTTAGTCAAACCGACCTCCAGCTCTCGGGAAGTCTTCCCCCAGCCTTCTATGTTACACACCCATGTTACACACCCATGTTACACACCCATGTTACACACCCATGTTACACAACCATGTTATACAGCGTGGACATAATGCGCGTAAAGTGATTTTTCTTCATTTTTGGCCTCCAGACAGTACCACAAGATCCTGGACACAACGTGGAGCCAGGATTTTGATTCCAACAGTCCTATTTCCTGTCCACTGCCTCCACCAACATCCCAAGCCACTCCCACATCCTCCCAAACTCGTTCCAGTACCAATCACCATCATTTATCAACACCCACGTGGAGCCAACAACCTCAGATTTCTACCTTTTGCTGCATTTTGTTGCTGCCTACATGTGTAAGTCATAGTTTGATATTCTTGTTTCATATTATTGTGTGCTTGGACTATAGTTTGCCCGATGAGATGTTATATGTTTTATTTCCGTGAAATCATTGATTTGCAGAACTTATTCAACACGTGCTCAAATATCTTGCACCTCTATTATGTTTGGATTAACATTTATTTTTCAATTAAAATTTACTGTGAACAATTTTGCAGTTGCCTAAGTTTTATCTTAATGAATTGCTTATTGTTAATTTGTATCAGATTGTCCTTTGCATTTATACTCACACTAGGGTTTATTATTAGGAGCATAACATTCCATTTAGGGCGCCATATTAGGGCTTTCATGATCAACTTACTCCTTCATCAATTACTAGTTTGACTTTGTACTATCATGTTTTGATGCACTTATGGGTAAACTAAGTTCTCATCATCATCACATGCTTTGATAGATGTCTACGAATATAATTATATATAATGCCA
Organism: Dactylorhiza incarnata; assembly: GCA_033032865.1. NCBI lineage: Eukaryota > Viridiplantae > Streptophyta > Magnoliopsida > Asparagales > Orchidaceae > Dactylorhiza > Dactylorhiza incarnata. The sequence goes on along the minus strand of JAWHQI010000129.1, from coordinate 6,143,028 downwards.
TTGTAATTACCACAATCTTGTGTTGCTTTTTGAAATTGTACTATTGTATGTCTCGAAGTATGAGACATTTTTTCTAGACACTGAATTGGACAAGTTGCTTGTGCAAAATCTGGAAAATAGTGTCTAGTATATCCGTATTGTTTCAAAATCTCCTTCTATATTTTTGTAGTTAACATCAACTAAATAATATAAAAATGACAGGACAGCCCGGTGCACAAGCATCCCCCCACAGCGAGGGAAAGGGTCCCACCACAAGGGTGAAATGTTGGCAAACCTTACCCTGCATTTTCGCAAGAGCCTGCTTCCAGGACTCGAACCCGTGACCTCAAGGTCACACGGCAACACATTAACCGGCGCGGCTTCCCTTCATCAACTAAATAATATTTTCTTATAAAATACAAAATTCAAATAAGGTTATTTAAGAAAGAATAGAACAATATTAATTCACAAAAAATACGAATTAATTATCTGATGGATACATAAAATTGAGACTTTTGGTTTCTAACTGTGTTGACTACTAGAATTGACCCGATTAGTGAGTTCATTTGTATTATGGTAGTATGAGTTGGTATGAGTTGTACTCTTATATATAAGGGAGGGTAATGCGAGTGTTTCTTTAGCTTGGATTCTAAGGTTTAGGTCAAGCTCTGCTGACCGAGGAACCAACACTCAATTGTATATTAGCGAGGGCTTGTCTCGAAGGTCAATGCAAATTGTCTTCTTTCTTCTTTGTGCATCTTTCTTCTCATTCATAGCAAATGCATGGTCAAAAAATGACTATCATGTGCTGGACACTTATCTGGTCTTGACAAATGTCAAACATTTATTAAATTAAAATCATAAATAATCATTATATTTTGAGTTGACGAATCATATTGTGCAATGAATGAATGTGCATTAACAAGTGTTCCATCGATTGCACAAATACAATCCTTGAAGTTTGACATATAACCATCTTCATTTAATAAATCCTTGTCTAAAATAAGAGTGCATGACAGACTAAGCATGAATTTGAGAAACCTCTAGTGCTACCAAAGTAAAGAAAAAGAAAACAACCAGGGTTGCTAATATACATCAAATGGTGTATCTTCTATTATCTTTTTAGCTATCATCAATGACAAGGTTAATAAATCATTTTTGTGTTTAAAGTTGCAGAAACACGATCCAGCAGTTCATTTATTTACTTTTTGTTTATTTATTGATCCATAAAATAATTTATAAAGCTTTAAAATCTAAGGCAATGAAGTGTCATGGAGTCACAAGGTACTGCTTGATCATGCATTTTGGTGATAGCTGTATTGTAAGATAGCAGTTAACTTGAGGAATTTATTTTTGAAATGGAAGGATTTGTTTTTTATTGTAATCCACTCAAAAGTAAAATGATCCCTTGTCATAAGCTTCTGGCACATGCTGTTTCTTTCTTCTTTTGCTAGAGATCAGAGTAACTTAGGGTGCCCCTTTTTTGCTTCAGAAGCTTGAGCATTCATTAGAGTCATCATTAATGGTTTTGATGTCTTAAAATGTATTTTTTTTCTTAGTTCGATTTTTTAAAAGTATTTGTCATGAGTTTAAAGAAGTTTTAAAGATGAGATATCATATTATTCTATTATCCCTCTTTCCTCCAAGGGTGAGCATTTTAGTTGTAAAAATGAATTCAGTGGGCTGCATTTGCATCGTCCATTGGGGCAGTCATTTTTGAATCTGTCCACCATGGTGCAATCATTGTTAAATCTGCAGTTGTGGATACAATTGGCATGCAATACTCCATGCACGAAATGCCTTCCAATCTGTGGTCGATATCATCAGTGGCCTTAACTTTGGATAATAAATTATTACAAACTTAAGGATGCCGGTGAAATCAAATATGGGTTGGATGTTATTTTGTGCATAGGAATAATTCATTCGTGATTCGCTAGTTTAACATATTTCTGCCTATTTTGCAGCACTACCCTGCAATTTTTTTTTGTAATATTTATTTATTTTTGTAATAACATCAATTTAGTGCATAATTTGAATCTTTGACATTTCCACACTTTAAGTATTATCCAATAGCCAAACACCATATGCATAAACTTTAAAAAAGAAAAAACAATCCCTCCATTAGGAAATTAATAATTTTTTATATTATATATAGTTGGTCTATAGTGGTATAAAGGCTTGAGTGTTGTTGTTGTATATAGTTGTCTATAATATGCCACAAAATTGTTAGTTCAATATAAAAATATGCATCAATTTCAGCACGCACCATGCACTCTCGCTAGTTGATCTATATTTGTGTAAAATATAAATATTTAATATAAGGAATAAGTTATGCAATTTTGTGTGTGATCTTATTACAACTATGCTATGGGCATGCTATATGGATTTCCATGCATAAAAAAAATTCAGTATATTGTTTATAAAATTGTATCTGTGAATTTGCTTGAGGTAAAAACAAAAGCATAAAAATTATCATTAAATTTTTTTTTGGAGTCTTGACTTCACACACTGAATCGATAAAATCAGGGCCTCACTCACTTAGACCTATGTACAAAAAAATTCTACACGACATGGACATCAACATTGTATATGCTTCGACATAATTCGGCATGGTATGTTTCAACATAATTCAACATTGTATGCTTCGTCATAATTCGACAAGATATGCTTCAAAATAATTTGACATGGATATACTTCAACATAATTTGACACAATATGTTTCACCATAACGCTACACAATAGGCTTGGGCATAGTTTGACATGACATGGTTCAAGCTGGTAGAATATAACACAATTAGAGCTACAAAAGTGAATCTTGCATTGCAAAATAAAATAGTATTCTCTATGACGAGTCATTGTAAGAAGGTATGAAATACCCCCCTAGTAATTAAAATATTCATCACATGTGGCAATGTCTTAACAAGGAATAAACATGCATGCACAAGTTCATAGGTAAACTCACAAAAATATATAATTTGATTCTTTCAGAAAATAGCATAGGAGTTCTTAAGGTGCGAGAGAAGATCTTGCTCTAGCCAACTATCTGATCATACATTCATTGTCCATCCAAATCATCTCCTAAAGGAAGAAACCTACCAAAATAGAATTAAGTACCCCATGCTCTCCATCACATTGTCAATTCTAGATTGATATGATTGCATCATAATATTTTTCCTTATATGGCGAAGAAAATTCCCTCACATGGCCTCTCATATTTGAAGGAGTAAACCATTTGTCTCCCCTAAAATTGCCGTCAGTGGATATGCCATTTAAGGTGTGACATTCTTGTATGAAGGGCAATCTTATCTCAAGGTCATTAGCAATGAGGAGTTTGCTTGATTTATAGTGGTTGTTGTGGCGGGATTTTTCATCTTGTTGAAGCAAATGCCTTATTGACATTAGTACATAATGATTACATCTCGTTGTGGCTTTAGGCGCTGAATGGATGCGTGTTTGAGTTTGTGATTGTTGATGAGTTGCAGATGAGCGATTTGGTTGGTCGGAAAGTAGGTTTGTGTGTCTCTGTAATTTTTTATTCATGTAGTTCGGCGATTCTGATAGCTTGAGGTGGATTACCGAGACTTCTTGCAAAATGCTAAGGCAAAGACCAAAGACAACACATCTCAATAACAATCAATGAGAGAGGCCTATTGTGCTACTTGTTAACATCTCGAAGATGATTTAGTATGACGGTGTTAAAAAGGCACTTTGGTGGTCTTAACACATGGGTCGAAGATTGTTTCGAGTGATATGGTTAAAGCGTTCAAGAAAATTGTCATTTTTTGCATCCATTGTATCCGGCCAAAATCTAGTCATTCATTTAAAAGCGATAATGTGTTGTTCATCTGACATTGTGTGGTAGGAAAAGAACTATTTTTCTTTGAAACTCTAATCAAAGGGGGTTCTTGATGCGGAGCAGTGAAGGACGAGTTTTGGGCCCATTCTGGCTGATTTGGCGACTTACCATATATGTCGTGCCCGGATCGACGATCCGACTCCGTGGATGCGTCCGAATGCGTGTTGCGAATCATTTTCATATATAGCATTATGTATTTTGAGTTTTATTTCATGTAGTTATGGGATCGGAACCGCCGGTCAATCATAGCCGTCGATTTCAGATGCCCTAATCTTATTTTCTTATAAATAGATGTTTTAGGGCTGCAGGAATTTCATTTGCTGAAATTTGGAGAGCTTCTTCCTCATTTCCGGTGATCCTCGCCGCGGTGCCGACTCCGTGGAACCCCTTGGTGACGACTCCTCGGGTAAGATCCTTGTATCCTTGCACTTTCCCCGTTTCCACCCCACCCAACCTGCTGTCCAGCCATCCATCGCCCACCTCCAGCCCTCCCAACAGCTGCTGCCCACGTCCAGCCAGCCCCAAACAGCTGCGGTTCTCCACCCCAACTCCAACCACTACTGCCAAGAAATTCATACCTATTTAAAGCTACTGTGGAGAAATGAAATTTACTATTCATCAATAAAGTTTTCCCCCTCCTTCTAGCCACCGCCGGCCATCCAAATCTCCCCAAACCTGCCGCCAACCCCCTGTCCTGCAGCCTCCAGACGCTGCCAGCCCGCTGTCTGCAGCAGCCCTCTCCAAACCCGCAGCCCATCAGCAACCCCTCCCTGCCGCCTACCTCACAGCAACAGCCCCACCTTCAGCCCTAGCCTCGCCTCCTCTCTGTCCACTGCAGGACCGTAATCTGTCCAGATCTGGACCGCCTGTACAGATCCAGTCCAGCGCCGCCCTAATCAGCCCCTCACCCTCCATATCCGCAGCCAACAGCCCCTCCATTCCGTGGAACCACTTCCCTTGCCCGATCTAGTCTCTCACCCTCCGGAAAACCCTACCGCGCATCCAAAATCTCAGATCTACGTAAAATTACTGCAGCCCTAATTTTATTCCAGATTTGTGATATCGTATTGGTTAAAGGTTGTAAAACATTGTTATCGTTTGGAATATTACATGCTTGCTTGGATGTTCATTTTTATAGTTATTTGTGCCTAGATTAATCTCTAACTGCAGGAAGGAATTATTCGTCGCGCGCTCTATCTTTGGCCCTCCACGCGGAGGGAAACCCAAGCGTGTTCGCTTATTAAATTATCTTGCCTTGCTTAGAATTATTTGTGTGGGATGTTAATGTTTATTATCTAATTTGTGATTAATCCGTCGGGCTTTGCATAGCATGTAGGGTTAGGTTACGGTTTATCCGTCGCCTATAGATTCGTCCTGCGTCAGTTCTACTGTAACATTATAGCATGGTTCAACAACATTTCAAAAGCTCAACCGACACTCGTGATATGAAGCAAACTAGAAATAGTAACAAAATTGATACAATACAATAAAGATGATAGAAATAGCTAAAATATAAAGCGGAAATAAAAACTGGAGCTAGGGTTAAAGAAATACCTCAATAATTGAATCAGAGAGCTAACTAGAAAAAAGACAATAAATCTGAATATTAGAATCTAAACACTTCCTGATACAATCAAGTCCATATAAAAGCAATACAATATTTTAGGAGGAATGACTTGTACTAAAAATTGCATGAACTCTTGGAAGCTCATCCTAAGAGAATCTCCCAACCTGATTCTCCTGTAAAGAAAAATCCAAAAACGGACCAGTCTGCTGGTGAGTAAGAAAGACTTACCTCAGTGGCACTAAAACATAAATATTTAAATATGCATAAATACTTAAAATGCAACATTTGATACTAGGAAAAACATTATTAACTATGGTACTATGCATGTTTTTCTATAAAAGTAATTTTATGAACATTAATCATCTTGTCTATGTATTATCATCTTTCATATTTTCCTCAAAATTCCAAATCCTTAAAGTGTAGATTTCTAGGTTCTGAATTCTTATCTAAAGTTGAGATGACCCAGTTTTACTTTTTTCTTATTCTCGGTTTCATGAATTACTAGGCAGAATCTAGATATTTGAATCCCTAATGACAAACGTGAGTGCTTTGATGTATCCTTGTCACGGGACATAGACTCGTATCTAATAATTTTCATCTGTATAGAAATGAGATGTCGACTCCCAATTGAGGCCCATACAATCCACTATACCCTATGAATATGATGGTGTGCATCCATCAATATTGAGAGAAAAAAAAAACTCCGCGTGCCTCCTAATAATTTTGCATATAGTGGTCAGCATAATCAACTTAAAGGAACACCTGCATAAAGCTACTAATCTTGGATTAATTATTCACTTATTGTGGCGTTCTATGTCTACCATACCGTGTTCATGTTAGCACAACAAAATAATTAAATTATGATTTTACCACTTTCAACTATTCATAAAATGCAATATACATAAATTCATGATCTCATACTATTCTTACATAACAAATGCATACATAAGGGAACTACATAAAATAAATAATGTGGTATGCCTAACTAAAAGGAACATAATTTCTTACATCGGTGTTCCGACGTTATAGACATGATGCGGTGGCATGACTTCTCTATTTTGAATTGAAATCTATGCTATACTCCTCCAATCTTTCCCCCAAACGTGTAACCAAAATCTAAAATAAATCGGGAACCGTAAAATAAGTCAAAAGGCGAACCACTACAAGTCTAGGGATCACCCCCTTTCCTCAAGGGTTGGTTGAAAACCACTAAATCCATTCTAAAAGTTGCAAGGAGGAATGGAGAGTGAACCGGAGATAGGAAAGTTTACCTCTTCCTCCAAAAATGGGATCCTACAGTGAGCCAACGGTTTATTTAGAACTGACGAACAACACACTGCAAAATGACGGCTTCGCTGACTGTTGCTAGGTCGCTCGGCTTCAACGTCGCAAGGAGAACAATCATCAAGGTTTAGCGATGGGAGGAGGTATGCTTGTGACTGCTGGAATCGTTGGGAGAAGAAACCCTAACCACGGCCCTGCCTCCTTCTATGCAGGTTACGACTGAGAAAGCAAAAGGCGTGAAATGTGAAATTCTAGGCGTCGGTCTCTTAAAGTTTCGTGAATAGGAGGTTTTAAAGCTTTTAAAAAAATGAAAATTGCCAGTCTTTACTAAAAACCTCTTATTCATTGTGGAGTGCTCTCTCAAACCAACAAATTACGACGAACTAAGTTCTCCATAAATTTTCCGTACTAACCAGAATTATTTAATATATTAATTGGCAAATTACGACGGCGACACCCACACTAACAACTACCGGACCTTGAAAATACAAAGAGATGGGTAAATTTCAAATGTTACATCAACCCCGTCGTACTGTGCAAAGTTCAAGTGGATGGGGTGGGATTGTTGCGCCGATGTTGTCAGTCTGGTTAGTGTGAATTGATATGTTGCTGATCGATGCTCCCTTCCAATGGAGTCATGGTTGTGACTACCGAGGAAAGGGTGGATAAGATGTGGGCAATTCTCGAGACATTGGAGTTGAGTTTGGTGAGATAAGAGAATGCATCCTCAAATTTTTTGAATGCTTATCCTCCACCATGAATGGGAGACAGGTCAGGTAAAACATCAAATAATATTCTCTCTTTTTGTGTAAGAGAACAACACCTAGAAATAGACTAAGAAAAAAGGTTGGGCAAAATGATTTGCCTTGTAGCAATTTTAGTTATTATTTTCCTATTTTTTCTAATAAATAAGCAGATTACACAATTTTTAATCATCATACGTCATCATAAATTATAAGAGATTTTGGTAATCAATGAATGATTTAGCAATAGTCAACATTTGATGATGATTACTTAATCTGATGGGACATCATCTGAATTGGGTCTCACCATGGTGACTGACACCTTTGGCAGAGGCAATGTAGTAGTCCGGATGAGAGTGGTCGACAAAGTTGTGGTCATCATAATAATAGTTGCAGAAGACCTTACTGGTACTGGTTAGTAGGGAGTAATTGAAATGTTTATAGTTCATCCAGTAGTGGTCATTGATGAGAAATTGGTGAAAGGAGTTTTGTTGTGAATTTTTCGGCTTTTGGTTGCGAAGAGGAAGGCGTTTTCTGCTCATGGAGCGTGGAGTGCATGTGCATGGATGGGCGGTGTTGTTGCATCATCTACCTAGCTGCATTCAATACTTATTTATCCTTAATACAAATTACATAATGCATAAAAAACACATGTGCCACCCTCGTGTGCTCTTATATGGGAATACATAGTTCCAAAATTATGATATATCACATTTGACAGTCACATTGCAGGGAATTTTGATGTCTTATGGATTCAAAGAAAGATATAACTACGATATGTAGGAGCGTACAAAATTTAGGAGACATTTCCTTGAGCATATCACCCGTAGAAATATTTGTTTTCATAAAGTAAGGATTGGTACTAAAGATGAGCTTGTTAAAACACAGAATATTGCACAGAGAAGAATGCTAGCATTGAACCTCGAGAGACATGCTCCCGCCAAGACATTCTAGGATTGATTACCTCATCCAGGCTAAGCTCGATTCCAAAGCCCTAAAGAAAAGATAAAGAAACACATACACACCTTCCCTTATATATGGATACAACGTGTGCACACATCAATATGCTCTTATTATCCTATAAGGGTCCCAAATAGACTAATGCACCCTTTAGTTTATGACAATTGTAAACTACCATACCCCCAAGATTCTGGAGGGCTGAATGTGCTAGGAATGTTGAGGACCATCATCCATATCTAGTGCATTGGAGTCGGCCATGGTAATATCTTTGTATTTGACACCGAGATGCATGCATAATTCTTTATCCAGAGTTGATGTGTAGGAGAGTAGAGTTGTCTACAGTAGAAACCGAGACTTTGACAATGGAGTTTGAGGTACCTTTGATGTGACTGTTGTTTGGGTTCGTTGTTCAGTTTTGGTGCAGGTATGTAAAATCCTTGTATTTGGCACCGAGAGACATGAATAGTTCTTATTCGGAGTTGACGTGTAGGAGAGTAGAGCTGTATATAGTAGAAACAGAGACTTTGACAATGGAGCTCGAGGTACCTTTGATGTGACTGTGGGTTCGTTGTTCTGTTTTGGTGCAGGCATGCCAGAAGAGTGCAAAATGCAAATGAGTGTGCAAATTAGGTGAACTTCCCATTGGAGTTCAAGTGGAGTGTGGTGAAAGTTCAACGATTGATATTTGGGTGGATTGTGGAAGAAATGTCTATTCAAACAATTAGAACAAACGAAGGGGTTTTTATTTTGGCAAATTCAGCTTCTAAAAATGAGCTAGTTGCATTTTGCAAGAGAGTGGCGAGGTTATGAATGCGAAGGCGTGCTCGGATATGAGGTTGGATGTCATGCATAAAGTAACCCGAATAATGTGTCATTCTAAGATCGAGAATGTTGTTGGGCATTATAAAAGTGTCAATATATGCGTTGATCAACTGAACCTATTGAACTACAAATAAGCACTCGAAAGTGTTGCTGGACTGCCGAGTGTGATAAGAAAAGATGAGTTCGTCCTTTAACATTGCTCAAATCATAGTTGAGTTCATTTTGCGGAGCCAACACAACCAATATAGAGTTGAGCCATCCATATAGTGTTACGCCCCCGACCACGCCTCGCTTCTCGGGGCGTTATTATGCTCGTAGGCGCAAGGAGAAAACAAGCAAAGAAGGTGCTAAACCAACCGGTTCAGCCCCCACTCAGTAAAACCCGCCGGCCAAGGGCTGAACCAACTGGTTCAGCCCTATTTGGAGGGGCCGGCCGGCTCCCTCCTTGCCCCGGGTATTTATACCCGGGGATGTCATTGTTTGGGGAGGCAATCAACCTTAAGGTAATCTCTTCCTTCTCTAACCCTAGCTTCCCTTCTTCTTCCCTCTAGTTTTCTCCCTCACTTTAGTAGCTTCCTAACATTTGGTATCAGAGGCGTCATTCTCCGACGATGGTCACCACTCGCACGCAAGAGGAGATCGCCCGTTTGGAATCCTTGGAGGAGAACTACGGTGGATTGGTGGATTCGGTAGCTGCAATCGAGCAAGAGATGCGTACATCTACGCAGCGATTGGAAGAGCGTATAGACGTGCGTATGGAGGAACTCAAAGCTCTGTTGAAAGGGAAATCTGCAAGCGAGGACGAATCGATCGGCGGAAGACCCGATCGGTCCGCCGAAGGATCGGGAACGCCCGATCCAGGGCGTAACGGCATCAGAACGCCCGGGCTTGGTGGAAACGGCGGCATCGGCTTCTCCCGACCCTGCGGGACCTCCGACGAAGGTCAGGGAGCGGCGGCGTGGTCGGCGGCTGCAGCAGGAGGTGTCACCGCCGGGATTCAGGAGGTGCGGCCAGTCGATTGCAGGCGGCAACCGTGGTTGCAGCCCGACGGAGGGCAAGGAGCTGCTGTGCGGGTTCCAGGGGGTGCGGCGGGCCTTCTTCCTCACCCGCGAGGCGGCGTTCCTCCCGACGGCTATGGAGGCCATATTCCGTGGGCCGGGCATCACGTTCCTCATCAGGGTCAGCCACCTCAAGGCTACTCGGGGGCACATAATGGTCATATGGGCCCGGGACGTCAGGCCTGGAACGGGCAGGGACAGAATGGGCATGGACAGGGCTGGCAAGGGCAGGCGGGGCCTCGAGCGTACATGCCACCGAAGTTGACACGTATGAACTTCCCCAAATTCAAAGGGGGGGATGCGTTGGAATGGGTTCAGAAGGCGGAATTATTCTTCAGCTACCAGGAGGTTCCGGATGGGCAATGGGTGCAACTAGCGTCGTTCCATCTGGAAGACGACGCGTTTCAGTGGACTCAGTGATTCCTGAGAGGTAGAGATTATGTGCCCTGGACTGATTTTGTGGAGGGGTTCACCGCCCGATTTGGGCCCCTGGAGTATGAGGATTTTGAGGCGTTGCTGCAGAAGTTGCGACATAAGAGGACAGTGACTGAGTACCGAACGGAGTTCGAGAAGTTGGCGAACCGGGTAGACTGGGAAGAGAGGGCATTGCTGAGTTGTTTTGTGTCAGGATTGAAGGAACAATTGCGGGATGAGATTCATGCTTATATGCCACGGAGTTTGAACCACGTCATCAACTTAGCCCGCATTCAGGAGGAGCGCTTCAACCGGCAGCGGTCGCGGGCCACGGGGAGGGCTCCGGTCACACCCGCCGTTGCCAGGAGGGAGCCGCAGGCGGTCGCCAATCCTACGGTGACTCGCTTGTCGTGGGGCGAGCTACAGGCCCGTAAGGAGAAAGGCCTCTGCTTCAACTGTGACGAGAAATTTGTACCGGGACATAAATGTCAGAAGATACAGGTTTTCATGCTGCATGAAGATGTGGGCGACGAGTTTCCTCCCGAGCTAGCAGTCGAGGAGGCGCTGTTGGAGGAGGAAGTGGACGTGACGGAGTTGGGGGTGTCCATCCATGCCATGGAAGGGCGCAATCCGCCCCTCACGATGCGAGTTGCCGGAAGGGTTAGACAGGAGAAGGTGACGATATTGGTGGACAGTGGGAGCACCCACAACTTCATTCATCCGTCTGTCGCATAGCGGGTGGGTCATGAGATTGACAGAGGAGCTGCATTCCAGGTTATGGTGGCTGACGGCAGCAAGATGCAGTTTGAAAGGGTAATGAAGGGAGTGGAGTTACGAATTCAGGGATACATTAGGAGCACGCATGTATATCTTCTACCCATCCGGGGATCGGACATGGTACTCGGAGTTTAGTGGTTGCAGCAGCTGAAGCGGGTCACTTTTGATTGGGACCTCATGACGATGGAGTTTATGCAGCGTGGACGACGGTTCTGTTTGAAGGGTCTCACAGCCTCGCCAGTGAAGGAAGTTTCTCTTCGAAGCATGCAGCAGCTTGGAGAGGAAGGAAGCTTGATGACGGTCCTTTTGGGGGTGCGGTCCAATGAGGCCGGGCCGTCTGTGGTACCCATGCAGATGCAGTCCTTAGTAGAGCAGTATTCTGACATTTTTCAGGAGACGTACACTTCCACCATCACGGTTTCGGGATCACCAGATTGTTCTCAAAGCCGGAGCGGAGCCTACCAATATCCGGCCTTACCGATATCCACACATGCAGAAAAAAGAGATCGAGCGTAGCGTCCGGGAGATGCTTGACGTCGGGATCATCCGGCCCAGCACGAGCTCCTTTTCGGCCCCGATTATTCTCGTCAAGAAGGATGGCTCAAGGCGATTCTGTGTGGACTACCGGGCTTTGAACAACGTCACCTTGAAGGACAAGTTTCCAATTCCATTGGTTGAAGAGCTGTTGGATGAGCTACACGGGGCGACCCGATTCACAAAGCTTGACCTACGATCGGGTTACTACCAGATCCTCATGCGGGAAGAAGACGTCCACAAGACGGCCTTCAGGACTCACGACGGCCACAACGAGTTTCTAGTGATGGCCAACGGGTTGACCGGCGGGCCATCCACCTTCCAGGCCAATATGAACGAGATCTTTCGCCCACTATTTCGCCTCTTTGTGCTGATTTTCTTTGATGACATCCTTATATACAGTGCTAATTGGGAAGACCACTTGTGCCATGTTGAACAGGTCTTCTCTATTCTACGCAAGCATCGACTCTATGCTAAGCGATCCAAGTGTTCTTTTGGGTAGGAGGAGGTCGAGTACTTGGGACACTTGGTCTCGGCTGAAGGGGTTAAAGCTGACCCTCGGAAGATTGAGAGCATGGTTTCTTAGCCGCGGCCCCAGACTGTTCGGGCTCTGCGGAGATTCTTGGGCCTCACCGGCTACTATCGACGGTTCGTCCGGGACTACGGGAAGATTGCTAGACCACTGACCCAGCTACTGCAGAAGGATGCCTTTTCATGGTAGGATGATGCTGAGGCGGCTTTTTAGGCGCTCAAACGGGCAGTGACGACCACCCCAGTTTTGGCCCTTCCGGATTTCACTAAGGAGTTCGTCGTGGAGACGGACGCCTCCGGGGGGGGGGGGGGGGGGGGGGGGTTGGGAGCAATATTGATGCAGGAGGGCCGCCCACTAGCCTTTTACAGTAAGGCATTGGCACCTAAGACGTTGGGATTGTCCACTTATGAAAAATAATTGTTGGCCGCGGTCCAGGCAGTGGCCCTTTGGCGGCCATATCTTTTGGGACGACATTTCAAGATTCGTACAGATCACCAAAGTTTGGAGCACTTTTTGGACCAGCGAGTCTCCTCTCCCCTCCAGCAAAAGTGGGTCACCAAACTTTTGGGCTACGATTACGAGATCGTTTACCGCCAGGGCAAGGAGAATGTGGTGGCGGATGCCTTGTCCCGTCTACCGGATGGTGCACTCGTCCAGATTTCGGGGGCGGTCCTCGACTCGTTCGATGACATACATGAGGAGGTCTTGCGGGATCCTCCACTACGCGTCCTCGTGAAGGCCCTTCAACGTGGGGAGACTGTGACGCCAGGCTATCATCTACAAAGTGGGCGGCTCCATTACCACGGCAGAGTAGTCATACCCCCAGGCTCAGCATGGAAGACAGTTATGCTCCACGAGTTTCATTCCTCTCCGGTGGGGGGTCATGCAGGAGTGCTCCGTACCCTCCAAAGGGCGAGAGCAAATGTGTTTTGGCCGGGGATACGACGGGATGTGCAACAGTTTGTACGACAATGTGAGACATGCCAACTACAAAAGTACGAAACCACCACACCTGCCGGGTTGCTCCACCCACTAGAGATTCCGCAGCACATTTGGGATATAGTGTCGATGGATTTTATTGATGGATTGCCCAAGTCTCAGGGCAAGTCAGTCATTCTGGTGGTGGTCGACAAGCTCTCTAAGTATGGTCACTTCCTCGCTCTCAGTCATCCTTATACGGCAGAGTCGGTCGCCGAACTCTTTGCGCGGGAAATCGTCCGTTTGCACGGCCTCCCTCGCGCCATCATTTCTGATCGTGATCCCACCTTTGTGAGCCAGTTCTGGAGAGAGCTTTTCCGCCTTCAGGGAACTTGGTTGCGTTTCAACACCGCAAATCACCCCCAAACCGACGGCCAGACGGAGGTTCTTAATCGTAGCGTGGAGACATACCTCCGATGTTTCCTCTTGGATGAGCCGCAAACTTGAACCAGTTGGCTACACTGGCCCGAGTACTGCTACAACACCGCTTACCACTCTGCCAGCAAGATGACGCCGTTTGAGGTGGTCTACGGCCGCCCACCACCTTCTTTTAGTTATGAGCCGAGCAGCACGGCGTTACCGACGGTTGATCGGGCCCTCCGCGACCGCACCTTAGTGACGTTGCGGGCGAATCTTCTCCTTGCCCAAGATCGCATGAAGGCCCAGGCGGACAAGCACCGCAAGGAGAGGGAGTTTGTTGTGGGTGATGAAGTATTCCTTAAGCTCCAACCCTACCGACAGCTATCAGTGGCTCGTCGTACAAATCATAAATTAGCCCCTCGCTATTATGGCCCCTTTCGTGTTCTCAAAAGGGTGGGGCCAGTCGCTTACACATTGGCGCTTCCAGCAGGCTCCCGCATCCATCCGACATTTCATGTATCTTTGCTTAAGAAGAAGATTGGTGACAGTACCCAACCGAGCCCTTTCTTGTCGGAGGCTACCGTTGCAGGTGAACTTCGGCCAATGCCGGAGAATGTTCTGTTACTCATGTGGAAGCAACGGGGCGCAGAATTTCGGGCCGAACTCTTGGTCAAGTGGAAGCACTTGTCGGAGGCACGTAACTCATGTGTTGATCTATTAGACTTCAAGGAGTTGTACACAGATTTCCATCTTGGGGACAAGCTGGGTCTTGATGGGGAGGAGAATGTTACGCCCCCGACCGCTCCTCGCTTTTCGGGGAGTTATTATGCTCGCAGGCGCAAGGAGAAAACAAGCAAAGAAGGGGCTGAACCAGCCGGTTCAGCCCCCACTCAGTAAAACCGGTCGGCCAAGGGCTGAACCAACTGGTTCAGCCCTATTTGGAGGGGCCGGCCGGCTCCCTCCTTGCCCCGGGTATTATACCCGGGGATGTCATTGTTTGGGGAGGCAATCAACCTTAAGGTAATCTCTTCCTTCTCTAACCCTAGCTTCCCTTCTTCTTCCCTCTAGTTTTCTCCCTCACTTTAGTCTTCCTAACATATAGATTATGGATGGGCACTTTGTGGATGTCCCGTCTTTATTGCAGTTCAAAAATAGCAGGAATGAAGTGAGGAGGTTTCAGAAAGCCAACATATAATAGTTGGGAGATTGTTGTCTTATTTTGTTGTGTACATGTATATAAAAGGAAAATTATTTCCTTTGCGCTATCCAGCCGAGAGGATATGCACCCTAAAAATTGGAATATTCAAGCGGCTTAGAAGATTTGCAAGGGTGGAAGCAGTGGTGATAGTGTCAAGTAAGGTGTGATCTTTACTTGCCATGCAAGTCAATTCGATGGTGGTCAAGTCAGAGGGGGGCGATGACATGGTGGGTTGGTGTTCGTGGTGTAAGATGTGGAGAATGTCAGTCAATGATGCCTTGACATTGTTCATACATGTTTAGAGGTCAAGTTCATCGACTTTCCCCGACATTGTGTGCGTGAGGGTCAATTATCTAAATAACTAAGGAAGTGGTGAGAGGAGTTTGTTGTTGGTTCTATTGGGATCCCCATTGATTTATCGATAGTCCGATGCAAACAATGAATTCTATGGGCGAGCTATAGGGAGTCAGGTTTACGAGCTGGTTCCCCGATGTGAACAAAAATTAGGATCTTACCGGAAATTGAGCAACCAGTACAAAATAAAAAATTGCTTTCTGAGAATAATCACAATTTGAGGATAAATATCAAATTGGAAGGGTGGCGATGGACGAAGACACGGAAGAGGCCCTTTTGTACACTGTTTGGGGTCACAATAGTAAGCTGAGGTTTCTGACCGGATTATTTATTAACAGACGGGCACTGACAACAACATTAGAGGAAGTTGTACTACTAAGCATTCGATATACAAATTCTTGGTCCGCGATGATGTTAGAAAAGCTAAAGAAGAAAACAAAGATTTGTTCAGACTGAAAATGGAGGTCCAAAAATTATGGCATTTGTCATTTTCGACATATGAGGCCAAAAGAACATGGTCTTTTTTAAGACTTAGGCTCTGTTTGGCACGGAGGTAGCGGTCGTGAACGCGGTGGTTATGAACCATCGTTCATGAACGCCTAACCTCACATAAGGAACTTCATTCCCTTTTATGTTCAAAACTACCTTTCTTTTCTTGGTGGCGGTCATAACCGTTATGCCAAACATACATTCTATGGCGATGGCGTTTTTGTCCAAACTTACTGGAGCAAAAACATCATGCCAAACAGAGCCTTAAAAGCCCGGATATGAAATCATCCAGCACCCAAGCTAGTCTCCCAAAGAATCGTTGTTACCAAATGTTTTGTAGGGATCTCTTATACATTCTGTGGGAGAAAAGTGAAAGATCATGAAAGACCAAGCTCCAAGGCAAAGAGGAGAAATCACTGTAAGACCAAGCTCAATATGAATCCAACTCGGCTGCTTTCTTACAGACAACGACAATAAAATGAGAATAAGGCAAGAAGAAGTCCAAGCTGGCAATTTTTGAGCCTTAAGAATTAAGGCTCTCAATCGTACACTCCTTTTGCTGTTGCAATGTGCCGAGCTCCCTTAACGCATCTTGAATGATCAGAAAATTAGGCGTATTTATGAAATCTTGCATGCATGTATGTGCGTATGGATGTATACGATTTTGCTTATGCATCTCCCTTTGCTAGTATCGACAAACAAATGTGAGAACATACATACACCTCAGTCCTCTCCAAAGGGAAAAAGGATGAATCAGAACGAAATGAGCAACTACAGAGAGGAAGACTTAGGTTGAAACTAAGCAACTATTTAGAGGCAAACCCTAAATTCAGCCATTCTCTTCCCATCCTCTTTCTTCAATGTATCAAATTGTAATCTCTCTCCTCTTTAAATGGAGAAGCTAATAAGAGAAAAAGGATGAATCAGAGCTCTCTTCAGAAATGCTGATGGAAACATGTGACAATAATAAGAGTGCAAGATCTAGACATTAGGTCAATATACCTAGTTGTGTTTGCTTAGAAAACCTGAGATATGGAGATTAGGTCAATACCTTGAATATTATCTATCTATACTATAAGCTAAAATTTAACTATTTTAAAGACGAACGCAAGGGGATATAATCGGGTAAATTAAAGATTCAAACCTGATTTACACTACATGAAAAAAACATAATTCTCCAAGACTGATGCCCCTGTTTATGAATAAGTATTTTGGATTTATGTATGTTTATTTGAGTTGTGCTGGTATTAAACTGTACTTGGAACTTCCGTATGTGAGACATGGATTACGTTGATGCTATCAACTTGCTATTCATGCCATTTGATGATTTCAATATCATCAAGCACTCCTTTGCAAGTGGGTGCGCGGTCGTGAGAGGGTGAGAGGGGGGTAGCCACGGAGAGGATTCTCCTGGCCTTTCTTGACCTAGATTTCCCCATGGTAGAGGGATGAAGGAAATGATACTTTTTGTGAAGAGCCGAGCTCAACCGACTCACCACCACCCAAAGTAGGCGCGACTATCTGCTAGGGGATTGAGGAGAGGTTGAGAAGAGGAGAGGAGTTTTTAGAATTAGCTTTTGCATGTCATCCAACACCCCCCTTGCTCATGCAATGAGAGGGGAATGTTCCAAAATATTACAGCTTTACAATTATGCCCTCACCTAGGGCTTCAAGATATGTGAGTAAAATATGATCACATGGAAAATATAAAAAATATTATGCGAGAATTAAAGATACAAGCTTCCATGGCCACACTCCATCACCACCCCCTCCATGGACCCGTAACATAAGCATCTTTAACTCTGCAAAATCTTTATTAGCTCTTTCTATTTTCCATTTTTGACATAGCATTTCCTACTTTTGGGAATCTGTCTTTTATTATGATTCGGGGTGTTGGTTTTGGCAATTGTTCAGGTCTTGTTCTGTTTCTACTGTTTTATATGATAGTACACCTTTATATGCATCATAATTCATGTGCATCATGGTGTAGACTCAGATTCAGGCAGCAATTCGAGAGGCAAATTAAATATGGAAGTTCCTAGGTCTCTGAAGTCTACCAAGGTATCTATGTAGGTCTTTATGATGCCTAATCGTCTAGTTTTTAGTTTTGGATTTCAATGTGATAGCAGAAGTAAAATATCAGTTTTTCTGTTCTTTCTTTTGCCTTATCTTCGCTATTTTTCTTTAAGCAGGAAACTTTACGATCTCAAGGAGGAAATAGACATGAAAAAGGTGACATTATTTGATCCTTTTTTGTGTTCGACGGTCTAATATGTTTTTATTGTTCCATGTTACGCTTATTGGCTTAGTTACTCTTTTTCATGCTTGAGTAGAAGGTGTGTGGAGAGTATTAATATGTTATAGTATATGTGGTTAATTATCGGGACCTCCCCTCAAATTTTGCCTAATTACAAGAACCTCCCCTCCGAGTTTTAGGTTGTTATTTTTTAGTACATTAAAATACCATATGGGCGCATTCGTAATGTATGTTAAACTGAGTGGGTGCTCAAAGGGAAATTTTTTGTAATTTCAAAAAGGAGATGAGAAGTCCCTGTACTTATGCAAAGTTCTAGGAGAGGTCCCGTAATTAACATTATAGTGTATCATGATTATGCCGTGTTACTTAATGGTGATATTGCGCAAATAATTCAGGACCTAAAGTTGGAGCGGACCAAGCTGAACAGAATGCTCGTCGTAAGGCCGTATCGATTATGACGAATGGTAGTCTAGAGGGTAAGCATATCTAAACCTCTGAGAAGAAAGTTGTGGAACCTCAATGGGCCTAAAGATTTGACTTGGTCGGGTTATCCTCTTACCTGCAAAACCTTCAGGGGAGAATGCTCCATCTGAGAGGCAAGTCTCCCCAGACAAGCTCTACCGGGCGGCTTTATTGAGGAGTCGCTTTGCCGATACAATCCTTAAAGCTCGTGAGAAGACCCTTGATCAGGTTCGGTGTAGAAACTTGTGTTGGGATCCTTATTTCATTATTTTGACTTTTATGTCTTCCAATCATCAATAGGGTGAAAGAAGGGATCCTGAGAGACTGAGGCAGGAGAGAGAGGCGCTCGAACGACAACAGAGAGAGGGTATGCTCTTCTTGTTTTGTGATCTTTGAACGTTTGGTCTAACTTTAAGATGTTTGGTTTAACTTTTGTGTGAAGAAAAAAGTTGAAGTTAGCTTTTTAGAATTTTATTTTAGAGGGATTTACAGGAAAGCACTTTTTCAATTTCAGTTCTATGACTATGAGTAGCTTGTGATATTATGATAGTGCATATTTTTTATTTTAGTCATTCATTCACTCATATAAATAGCATTAGAAATTATTTTATAGGTAATTACAACAATAATCATGAGTTGGCTCTATGTTTTCTTGCTTGATTGAAATTGTGAAAAATCTGTGCAGAGAGAGCTCGACTGCAAGCAGAAGCTAAGGCTGCCGAGGATGCTCGCATGAAAGCTGAGGCAGAAGCTATTGCTGAAGCAAAACGGAGGCGAGAACAGGAGCGAGAAGCATCACGACTAGCTCTGTTGCAGGTAACTACCAATTATTTGTGGTCGGCTTTATAAATACGCATTTAGGGGTGTTGACGAACCGAATCAAATAGTTCTTCAATCGAATCCAAATTTGACATAAAATGCAAAGATTCAGATTCGTTCGAATATTCGGTGTCGGATTCGGATTCATTATGAAATGTTGGATTCGAATTCAAATTCGAATTCGGATTCGAACATGAATTCGAATTTATAATATTTAATATATATAATGTTCAAATATAATTATATATAATATTGAATTACATATATATAAATTTTATTTAACTAAATATTCCACTATTCGTGAATCCATCGAAGAGGAATAAAATGATTCGGATTCAGATTCAAAAACTATTCGAATCCGGATTCGAATTCAAAAAATATGAATTTTAATCGAATCCCGAATTATTCACGAACTATACTATTTGTGAACAGCCCTATACACATTTAATATTCTTTCCTATTGTGTGCTACCTGGCATGTTATATATAAATTCTGCAAATCATCTTGAAATTTTTTCATCTGTCTTGTCTTGAACCTACCCCTTTCTCCTACTTAAGCCTTTGACTCTAATATTATATTTTCATCCAAGTTAAAGATTTTCTAACTTTAATTCGACATGCTCAAATCACGTAAAATTTATTTTCTATCTTATGTTTGATAGATCTCGCCCTCACCATTCTTCTAATATAATCATTTCTTTGTATATCTTTTCCAGCTTTACTGCACATCCATCTTAGCATTATCATTTCCATCGCATCCAACTTAGTTTTCGAACTCTTTTTCACTGACCAAACACTTATTAGATTCCTACAACATCAACTCTTGTATATTTATACAAAGGTTAATTAATTACAAGGGCTTCCCTTAGGACTTTGCATAATTACTAGTACATCCCTTTACTTTTTGAAATTACCAAAACCTCATCTTTGTGTTTACATTATTAATTTTTAGTACAATAAACCACCACGCTCGAGTGGTACACTCTTAATGTATGTTAAACTGAGTGAGGGTTTCTTGTAAGCTGCAAACTCAGAGGGGAGGCTTTTGTAATTAAACCCTATTTGTATCTCTTACCAATATTTGTATTTGAAAATGTTGCTTATTTAATTTTGTTTGGTCATCTGTCATTTTGACGGTGAAGGGGAGCCTTGGCGCACCGGTTGAGGTGTTGCTGTGTGACCTCAAGGTCACGGGCTTGAGTCCTGGAAGCAGCCTCTTGCAAAAATGCATGGTAAGGTTTGCCTACATTTCACCCTTGTGGTGGGACCCTTCCCCGGACCGTCGCTGCGCGGGGATACCTTTGTGCACCGGGCTGCCCTTTTATCTGTCATTTTGACGGTCCCTAACCCGGATGTAAAATGTTTGAGGGTTGATGATTATGTTGACACAATCTTAAAACTCATATCACAAGTAAAATGAATCCAAATTTAAACCTTGTTAGTTCCGTAGTAATTTGATTATTTCCCCCATCCACCCTCCATTCTTTGAAGTGTGGTTAATTATGCAACAGATGGAAAAGACGGTGGAGATCAACGAAAACAGCTTATTTTTGAAAGACCTAGAAATGCTTCGAACCGCTCCCTCAGATCATATACCTGGCTCCGCTGTGGACGCAAACCTGGATTGCTCCATCCAGGTGATTGATTGTTTCAGGCTCGATGGATGCAATCCTTTAGAGCAGCTCGGTTTGTTCATTAAAAACGATGACGATGAGGAATGTGAAGAGGACGATGGTACAAGCATCGTCCCGGTGAATGACGTCGAAGAAGGAGAAATTGACTGACCAATTATACGTAAACTGACGTAGTAGCTTCGTCTCTGTAAGTATCCCGGCGACGGTGAGCCGGGCCTCCACGCATTTGAGTTTTTGAAAATACGCATCAGTCGACATATTCGGTCTCACAGCACGACTATATATTCCGCGAGCTCCTCCTCGGGCGAATTGGCACATAGTTCAGAAGAGAGGATGGATGGATAAAAAATTTATAGGATTGCAGCTAGTATTCTGAAGCAGTCCCAATTTAAGAAGTTGTGAAGTTTTTGCCTGATGGGTTGTATGATGGTGGTGTATTCACCCATCAAGATATTTTTGTAGGTGAATGCTATTGCCCTCTCTTAAAGGGTGCTGTTCTTTTTTAAACTGTGCTTTGTGATTCTGGAGAGCACATTCTTCTGCCTTGAAGGTGCTATTGGGGTGATTTTTTTGTTCTGAGAAGATTGTTTAAAAAAAAGGTTTTTTGGGGTTTCAAAAAACTACATGGTTGTATTTTATTTTATGTGAAAGTTTGGGCTGTTTATTAGCTTTATGTGAATGTGCAATGATCTGCAGGAAAATAAGCTATTTGGTTTTCACTTGAACATAAAATTAACAATTTGGTCAGGCACATTTTGTCTTTTGGAATTTGTTGTTTACTTTATTTAGAGCTGTGAACAGGGAGAATGTTGAACTAGTTTTAGTGCGGTTATTAATGCAGTGGTTATGAACTGTCGTTTGTGAGACGCCAGATCTCACCTAAGGAACTTTATCCATTTAGAGCCTTAGTTTAAAGGATTAAAGTGAAACGTTTTTGACCGATCAAAGAGTAATTTATATTATTATGAGTGACACGCACGAGGCTTCGTCTCTATTGCCAAGCGCGACAGTACCCGACCGGCGACGGCAGGCTTTGCCCGCCACCGACGGACTTTGCGCGGGTGGGCTACGCCCATGACGCTCTGGGCTGCACCCACATCAAGCCAGTTGTGACTACAACATATACATATGAGTACTCAAAATGACCGCACAAAAATTCTAATTAATATTTTATAATTTATTTTTTTTAAAACATTTATATTTTAACAAAAAATTATTTTAAAGTAGGTCGAGGAGGTCTAATGATTATCTATCATAATAGGTGTAAGAAATTTACTAAAAAACTTTTGAATTTTATGAATTTTCATCATTATTTTTATTATAGGAATAGTGTAATTACACAAATAGCCATTATATTTTATGAATTTTTATTTTTTTCATAATATATGTTGAGTCATTGGAGCAAGAGAATGAGGCTATATTTGATAATTTTGAATGTTGCACCAAAGACAACTTCTTGTATATAGTAGTTAAAGATATATTAATTTTTATGTTGATGCAAGGCATAATTTCTCTAAGGAACCAGGCTTTAGCATATATATATATATATAAACAGATTTCATGTATGGCTAATTTTGTGAAGTAGCATTGCTTGGAATTAAGTTCTCATTAAAATATCTTATAGTTTTGTGCATGTCATCTGTACTATGTTTAAAAAAAAATTATAATTTTTTTTTTTAAATTTATTGCATTTACTTTGGTGATTTTTAAATTTATTGCATTTTATTTTCAACATGTAATGTCTGCCAACCTCATTTAATCCACATAACATTCAACTAAATTAACGTTAGCATACACACTTAAACTAAAAAATGTCTATTTGAAGAGAAATATAAAGGTGCAGATATGTAGGTGCGTGCATAAATTCAGCCATCAATTCATAATCCAACTCAATTAACGTTAGCAACTATGGGAAGCCATCAATTACATGCGCATAATTATGGGACAGTCGGCGCACACGAGGGTGCTTATTGGGCCCGGGCAGACAAGTGTGTCGGATACCCGGACCGAATAATTTCTCCAAATACCAGGGGAGCATTAATCCTCAAAGACTCCCTCATCAGACATTCTCGGAGATTCAGTGCCATTAACAAGCGGCTTCTCCGAGGAAGAGTCGCCGAAGTTGCCGAGGATGCTATAATCAAAATCTAGGTCATCTTCCTCTTCATCATCCTCCTCTTCGGCCTCCGTCTCTTTCGGCATGCTCTTCGCGCGAGCTTCTCGAGCCATCCTCTGCTTGATGGTTTCTTCGTACGACATCTCGTACCAGACCGTCCCATTTCCGACGATAGATTTGTTGTGATCTTCGGTCATCCTTTCTTGCCTGCTCTTCTCCGAGTTCTTGGGCTCCCCCCAATAGTCGTAGCGGTATAGAGGGTTTGTCGGGTCGTACTTATCCTTCCAAAAGGCGGTATTAACATCATATCTCCCCGGCTCCTCGACAGGCAGGCCGACCGCCTTCCGGCTGCGAATAAAAATTGGTGTTTAGAGCCAGCAATTAATTATATGCAGCATGATTTGACTATACAGTTGTAGAAAATAAAATAATATTAAAAACTATATATTTGTATGTCATAACTCATTACATTCTAAAGTTGAAAACTTGAAATAGAGGTATCATGTCAAGTCACTGAGCTAAAGTTTGATAAAAAGAGAGTATATAATGTCTGGACATGTCATTTCTCCCTAGATAAATGACCGTTATAACATAAAAGGAATAATTACGAAAAAACTATCCCGCGATTTTGCATAATTACACAGACCTCCTCACTATTTTTTAAGATTACCAAGACCTGCCCTCTAAATTTACATTGTTGGCATATATGTACAAAAAACTCTTGTTAAAAATGTAAAATCAGAGGGGAGGTCTTGATAAATTTAAATAGTAGAGGGGAGGGTCCCTATAATTATGTAAAGTCGGAGGGGAGAAGCAAGAGGGGCACAAAATGTACTCAAGCTTTGGGTCAATCTCCCTAAAAGTAAGGAGTATGCCAGCGTGTTTCGACGAGGACACCGAAAAAGCCAATTTCAACTATATGTAAGATAGCCAAATAACGGTTGCGCAATTGGCAAGATATACTTAAATCACACTTTTAAAATTGATATCCAAAATATTGAAGTCAACAAAGAAAACTTTTTTTTTGAATATTTCAATTAGCGATCTAGATATTTAGATCTCACATAGGACAAATGGTTTGATCTGAAATAGTCACGAAGGATGCAGCAATCTTAGGGTGTGTTTGTTTTGGCTGTTGCTGATCGAAAGAAAGCTGTCATGCATTTGTGCTTTGAATGAATGTAGTCCATACTTCGTGGGTAAATTTATTTAAGGAAGACATGAACGCCTACGTTGACTGGAAGAATGAATTCATCTCTTGCAGGAGCATGGAATTCTCTCTAGGGATCATCAGAAGCCGACTATTTTAGAAGCCGACTGGAATGGAACGAATCACTGGGTAACGAGTCTGGAGGCACGCGGACGGGAGAACGAGGGTAGTCGGCAGAGCTACTACTTGCCGGCGGCTGGAATACCTCCTACAAACGAGGACTGGATGAAAGCTGGTGGATGGAGGTACACAGATGATGGGAAAACGAAAGAATGCATGTGTCGACTGGAAGAAGTCGGCGGAGCTGCTCGTTATTGCTCAATGGCAAGTCGCGGATGGGAGAAAATCGGCAGTCTAACACTAGCGCGCGCGAAGGAGAAGGGTCCGAAGGCGTATTCCTGCGCTGGAATCATGAAAAAAATGGATTGCGAGGGTGCGAGGGAGAGAAATGTTCCGCGAGGAGAGACGCGCCGTTCAGCACTGATGAAAAAGTAAGAGCCAACTGCGGTTGAAAAATGACCTACATCCTACTTATTTTAAAAACGGTGCTTTACTTAAAATCGCCCCCAAATGCCTATATACTGGGAAACGATGTTTTCGGCTGAACGCACCGGAGCCCATTAGCCAAAACAAACGCACCCTTAGAAGGAACTGTTATCCAGGTTACTAGATCCTCGCTAACTCAAGAAAAAAACATTTTGTTAATGTCATAAAACTGAAGATCATGTAATAGGGAACATATGATTTGAAGGGTGATTGACTATGGTCAAGCATGAAAGTCACCTATGGAGAAACAAACAATATGAATAAGAAAAACCTTTATAATAATATATCAATAGTTCTAGTTAAAACAATTGGTACTATCAGCAATGTAAAATGTTAGAAGAAGATCACAAGGGAGAATAAACACTTACAAACTAATATCTCGGATCAAAGCCTCTCGCTCTTCCAAGGACCGACGCCAATGCAATAGGTCGTATTCATCCATTTCTCTATTTCGTCTTAACTTGTTAACTTTAAATTCTTCTCCTCTAGCTTCTGCTTCCTTCCTCAATTTTCTGTTAAGCTGCATGAAGAAACCATAATAAGTTAAGAGCTTCTAAAATGAGCTAAAAACAATTGCGAAAGCTAGAGATAAGTCATATTATGACTTAGTTTAGACAAATGATTGAGATGACATGTCGGTTTGACCGATGAAAATAAGGCTCCGTTTGGGGGGACTTAGCCAGAAACAAAGGCTCCGTTTGGGGGGACTTATTTTCATCGGTCAAGTCGTAACCGCTTGACCGATGAAAATAAGTCCCCCCAAACGGAGCCTTTAGAGGTTTAGGAAACTCAGTAGACCGGGTTAGCAAAACAATTTCATTCTTAAACTCACAGAAAAAAGTGCTATTCTCAATAGATTTTGTTAGATTTCTTGTGGCTTGAAGATAAATCTCAGACTATTATACATAAATGAAGGCTAGAGAAGAGTTATGCAACTCCCGTTTACCAGGAGCTGTGAAGTCAGTATCATATCACATCAAACAGATTCTATCGTCTTCATGTCCAAGGACCATTATCTACAATGTAACGACCAATTTTGTTTCAACCATTGCTTTTTCTCCTAGATCCCTAAATGAATAGGACATCAAAAGTTTAGATGATACTTTAAAAATAGGCGGCACATAAATTAAATAGACAGTACTTTGAGTACTCTATGCCTCCTAGAACTCCACCTAGAAAAAAAAACATTTCAATTGCCTTCATCTCCAATGAGCAAAAGTCAGCAGGCGTGAAGAATCCCTAACCCACTACTCCCCAAAGATTTATAAACAAAGACCAAGTCAAAGCTCTTGAAAAAATGGTAAATCCACCATGATGATGCAACTACCGCCAGTCATAGATGTAATTAGGATATGATAATTTAAAAATCCATAGAAGTTGGATGCTTGCTACAAATCTATGTAGCTACCATATTACCATATGAGTCTCTGGTGCCCACCTGACATTTGTAAATAAATGTGAAATCCAGTAATGAGGATAATTCAATGAAGGAAAACACGTAGAAGGGAAATATACTCAAAAGGGAAATTATTCCTCTTATAAAGGGAATACAACTTTTCTATGAATCATAATTATGCAAGCTTCTCCACTCAGATATTGCGAATTGAACAGCACAAAGGAGCGAATAAGTACGAGTAAAATTCAGCAATGAAATTGTTTCATCGAGTGTTTTTGCTATCTCTATGCATATCATTGTCATAAGTACATAGATTTTTGAATCAAGTGGTATCATAGTGCAAAGTTCTAAGAGTATGGTTTATAATACCGATAATTAGAGGCTATGAGAAAATATATGAGTTGTTATCAAGTTTTACAATAATGTAACCAAAGAAGCTGAAACAAGTTGCAATGGCCCATCAAGAAGGGAAAACCTTTGTCAACTTGGCGCATCAAGAAGGGAAAACCTTTGTCGACTTGGCTACTCAAGTTATTATCCTTTCCGTGCCCGAGTCCAGATCTCGTGAGCTGAGTCCATCAACATATAACTCCGATAGACCTTGGGATACATCGAATGTAGGAGCCAGGAGACCACTAGAGAGTTGTCAGAGTCCCAACACTTCCATGAAGGGTCAGTCTTGAGGGGTTCCTTGATTGCAAGGTTTTAAATGTCGGATGTCGGAGACATGTCGGATTGGGTTTTTAGAAGTTGGATGTCGGAGACATGTCGGATTGAGTTTTTAGAAGTTGGATGTCGGAGACATGTCGGGGACATTTTAAAATGTCGGATTCCTAAAAAAACTATTTATATTAAGCTAACAACGAAATTTCGCGGCTAATACACTTCAATAGTTTTAAGCAATGTAAAAGATAAACAGGATGTGCATTCTGCATAATGTATATTAGCACACTACATTGTATATGCATTCATCAAATTTCTAACTTGTAAGGCACACTACATTGTATATTCATTTTGCATAATGTATATTAGGCTATTAGCATTCATCAAGTGGATATTAGGCTATTAGCATTCATCAAGTGGAATATACATTGTACCAACATAAATTGATACTCGTTAAAAACCTCTGATCTGAAGAAAATACTTGACAAGCTTTGACTTGGCATCTCCATACATCTCTACAACACAAACTAACAAACACCAGCCAAGTAATTAAAGTTTTATTAGAATTTAGAATTCTATCATTTCTAAGGCACACTACATAATGTATATCTGCTGTAGCATAAATCTCAAATAGATCCAGCATAAACATCTTCAACCAAAATTTTCCAAAATTACATGAATTAATATATGACAGTAGAAGATCCAGCATAAACTTATCATAAACATCTTCCATTGGAAATGCAACTCATAAACTAAGATCATCAGAAGCATGTAAATGCAGAACAATTCCATTTCTAAACAACACTTGGAAGCTTGAAATGTACTATAGCAATAAGCCTAACAAAGTTTCTTCCAGGATCGGAAAGAACGTAGAGAAAAAACGGCGAGAAAATCAGTATCGCAAAGGGTAAAGAACGAGAAAGGAGGAACCTTAGTTCGGCATTGCAAAAACCTCCTTCCAGACGCGAGAAGCCCACGTTCGGCGGCGTGAGACCTTGCGCCTGCGTTCAGTGGCTAGTTATCGAGAAAGACTGAGTCGGCGGGGTGTAAGGGGATGGAGACGGAGACCAGAAGATAGAAGCGTAGCAGCTGTGTCGAAAGACGAAGGGAAGAAGATGCGTCTGTGTCGAGAAGAGGGTTGTTGCTGTGTCGAAGGCGTAAAAAAATTTTAGGTTAAAAGGAATATGAAGCAGTGGGCAACGACACTAGTTTTATTTTTTATTTTTATAAGTAGGCCGACATTTCTAAATGTCGCGCCTTTATTAATATGTCGCCGTCGGCCGACATATCAGATTTAATCCAAAATGTCGGCCGACATATTAGAAAACGTCATAACCTTTAAATTTCTATTATGCAAGTCGTTTTCTGTTAAATAGGACATGTCGGACATGTCGACCGACATTTAAAATAGTGTTTAATTGTCCCATCGATGTAACCAAACATCTGGTGGCTGTAACCAAACATCTGGTGGCAGCGCGAGACCACTCGAGATAGTTCATGTCATCTAAAGGAATCGTGGTAATCTTCAGAGAGCCAAAGTGTCCATGAGGCCGCTGGGGATCACTCATCTGTGACCGGATCACATTCGGAGAGGATGTAGAAGAATTCGGATCACCCATAACTATGAGGAGAATCTACGGGAACTCAAACAGCAGAAGCGATCCAGGCACAATCGTGCAAACAGAGGCAAGCAGGAACAGAGAGAAGGGCATCCGACGGTGCAAAGGAATGATCCACCATCGAGGAAGGAAAGGAAGTTGTAGAAGACAACAGGCGAAAGGCGGCAGGAGATGCAACACTAGACAACAGGTAGGAGGCAGCAAGCAGCAATCGATCGGCAGCAAGCGGCAATCGATCGGCAGCAAGCGGCAATCGATCGGCAGCAAGCGGCAATCGATCGACATTGGCAGTCAGCAGACGAGCGGCTTGGCAGAGATTAGCGCAACAATCAATCGACGTTGATCAATCAATCGGAAGCAGGCAGACGATCAGTGTTGCAGAGATGAGAGCAGATCGCAGGGGAGGGGGACGGTCTGGCTGCTTCATGGAAGGACGACGGCGGCGTCCTTCTCAGCAACAGGCAGTGGCGAAGAGGCCGCCCGGCAGCCACATAGGAGGAGCAGGAGACGAACGCATGTGGCGAGAAGGGACGGCGGTATCGAACACGAGCGGAGACGGGAAAAACACGCACGGAGACGAGACCGATACGGACGGCGGCTAGGGTTTTCCCCTCTGATACCAAGTTGAATAGCACAATAATTGTATTAACCTCAAAACAGGACCTTACAAGGCTTATATAGAAGCCGGAGATAAATAAAAAAAAAAGACAATAAAGCCCCTCAAATGGGAAAATACAATAATACGACTTACCAGAAAAATGACTAATCTCAACTGTTTCAACCCTATTTCTTGTTAGCTCCTCAAAACCTAATATTTGGTACATATAACAAAGCTGGGGTTAAGTTAAATGTCATCAAGGACCCTGAGTGCCGGATCGTGGTATATGACCCTAACTTTCAAAATACAACACAAAATAGAAGCAAAATCACTCTGAACACAATGACAGTCTCCAATCATCCAGATGATGATAACTGATGACAAGAAGAATAGACCTTGAGGAGCCCTTGATGCTTGTACTATCTCAATGCGGCTGATGCCCATCATTATGGCTAGAGAACAAATCAAAATTATAAATACCTACTTCTATGAGGTGATAAACGATGATATAGTTTAAGGGTCCATTATCCATATATTTAACTACTAAATCACCAGCACTCTGCGAATTCCAATGCATCTGCAGTTTCTTGCATACAAATAGGCTTCAAATGACTCCTTTTCTAGTATTATGTCAATTAAGAAATCATATCCGTTGTCTTGAAAAGTAGTGCATGTACAATTTATGCATTTATCAATCCACTTCACTAGCTTCAAGCACATCTGACAATTACTCTCATCAAATCAATGAAAACACAAATGTATAGGCATCTAAATTAGTATGACTATTGGATGAAGTGGTTGACTTATAAATTATCGAGAATAAAAATACTAGATGTATGTGTATGATTATTGAAGTTCTAGCGGTGATTAAAATATTAAATTTAATTGACAAATTTATCGCGCGGCTACCTGACGTTCAGCACGGGCAGCATCCAAGTCAAGGTCTTTCAAGTTTGTATTCTGAGAAGATAAATTCAACAAAAACATGCAGATCATCAAACTATATGCATGACAAACAATTAAGAAGTCAGTCATTAATTAAATTATTTAGGTATATCTTTTAACTTGCCAAAATTATCTTTGGGAGTAATGCTTTCTCATAGTAAGCTTTTGTGTACTGAACACTGTTCTCTTCATCAAAGTGACTATCCTCAATGAATTTCTTGTCCAAGTACTTTTCAGGATTTGCATCTTCATCATCTAGGATCATTTGCTCGGCAACATGTAGCTGCCACAACTATACCAAAAAGATAGTATATTAATCTGCACTATAAAAGAAAGATGCAACGTTATGATTTGTTAAAAAATAGCACACGCTTCAATTGTACAACCACTAACAAGCACAACTATCACTACTGTTCCATTACAGATCTTTGCAAGCAAAATCCAAGGAAAACACTTTCCAGAAACCAAAAGAAGGCTTAGAGAATATTAACTTCAGAGGAAGTACCCGGTCAACATAAGGATGATCTGATAGTAAAGACTGCTCTTCCATCTTGACTGGAGGCCTTTTCCTAGGAATGGGTGGCCTTTCACACTCCCGCTGTAAAACCAACATAAGAAGATATTGAACTGTAAAAATGATAGCTGAAATAATGCAAAGCCAACGATCATCATTAACCTCAACAACCCATATTTCCTCCCGTTTCTAAATACACAAACATTAAAGATGCTATCAATTTCCCTTCACAAAAACCGCCTCCACGGGAGATGGTTTTGCCGCCAAGTAGTACACATATGAATTGCTTATAATTAGTAACTTTTCATGGGTCATAGCAGATATTAGGACAAGGATAAATTTGAATTTTTTTCTCAACCAACTCCAAAATCTGCCAATTAATGTTACAGAGGCGGACTCCAATGGTCGGGAAGGGGCCTTGGGGGTTTGGCGCGTTTACTCTAGGAAGATAGCACCTACGTGGGAGAAGGCCTAAGCGACATTGGCCTTCATATCTCCTAGCTTTATTTATTTCCACAATTTTATCTTAGGTTATGTAACTGTTGTTATTTACGGATTTGCCATCGAGAGGGTTCTAATACCCAACCTCGCCTACTGTATTTTATGTCTTTGATGAATGAGAACTTGAGCCTAGGGCTGCCCAAGAGGGTGTCACTTGGATTCTATCTTCTCATCCCCTCTCTCTCTTTTCCAATCGGTAACATTGGTCCAACCTCGCCGTTTCTGCCTGCTCCTAGCCGCAGGATTTTGCTTCCTTCGACCGCATACCGCCGAAATTATTCAGTGGAGACGTAGATCAACCTCATCCCATCGCCCTACCACTCGTGCGATCCCGTGCCTGGACTATTCATCTTCCTGATCCCGGTCCCACTCACTCAATCCCGCGCCGACCTCACCCTATCGATCTACAACCGCGCCAATCAACCTCATTCTGTCAACCTACCACTCAACCTCCCCTATCCTGAACGACCACATAGGGCTTCAGACTGGCCTGACGCTGCTACAGTTCCCTGCCTCGGCTCCACCCCTGCCCAAACCGCCTCTTGGCCTTTACAACCCTATTCTGGTACTCCAATTCAGTTGCACCGCCTTCTGGTCCTCCGTGGTGAATGCCCACTACCGGTATAATGACTAATGCACACCTCGACGTCGTGGAACGTCACCTCGACGTCGTGGAACGTCACCTCGACGAACAGTCCAACACTCTTGCCTGCGTGCAAGACACTCTTGCCTGCGTGCAAGGCACTCTTGCCTGCGTGCAAGACACTCTTGCCTGCGTGCAAGACACTCTTGCCTGCGTGCAAGACACTCTTACCTGCGTGCAAGACACTCTTGTCTGCGTGCAAGACACTCTTGCCTGCGTGCAAGACACTCTTGCCTGCGTGCAAGACAGTCCAACACTCTTGCCTACGTGCAAGACGTCCAACAATCTTGCCTGCGTGCAAGACCTCGACGAACAGTCCAACACTCTTGACGAACAGTCCAAGATTTTGAGGCTTAGAAGACCCGCTCGGACCATCATCCTACCACACATGGACTTCCAGATGAACCCCTAACACTCTTGCCTACGTGCAAGACGTCTACCACTCTTGTCTACGTGCAAGACCTCGACGAACAGTCCAACACTCTTAACGAACAGTCCAAAACTCCAACACTCTTGACGAACAATCCAAGACTTTGAGGCTTAGAAGACCCGCTCGTACCATCATCCTACCACAAGGGGACTTCCAGATGAACCCCTCCCTCCTTGTCACCCCAAACAACCACCAACTGGTACACTCCATGGCTAACCTTGCAACGGCCCATGATCGCCGCGCCTTAAGAGGTTCATCACTTCAATGGTACTAACCCCTAGGGGTTGATAGCAAAGGCAGAACAATTCTTTGACATTCATGGCACCCTTGAACCATAGAAAGTCTCACTCATGCTCTTAGCAATAGAAGGCTCTGCCTTAAATTGGGTGCGGTGTCTTCAATAGACAACTCACGATGCCCCTCCCATCTTGGTACGATCTTAAACAAACCCTCGTTTAGTGGTATGATCACCACTACTGGGTACTACCGTGGAAAGCTTGTACAACCACCCGCTGCTACTCCACCAACCGTACCACACCACCTCCTCGACAAACAACCTTTCCATCCCCGCCCTTCCCTTCTACTGATGCCCCATCGCCTCTAATCAGAAATACAATGATTTAAGGAGTAAGGGTTTATGCTTTCTCCATCGACAACTCTACTTCTTGAATCACGACTGCCCCATGAAGGAATTACGGGCCATCATTGGAGATGATGATGATGAGATTACAACGGCGAACTTCGACTCCCTTATGGTAAAGGATACATCCAGAGGGGCCTCGCGGATGCACTCCTCCAGTGGTTGGACTTGTTGAGTTTTTCGGCTGGCGGCATTTCAGGGCACACACCATGAAACTTTGAGGCATTCTTCAGGACGTCCCAATCACAGTAATGATCAACAATGACACTAGCCACAACTTCACATCTCATTGGCTGATATCTTATCTGCAGCTACCCTCACTGTCGTCACCCGAGTTCTCTGTCTACTTGGGAGATAGACGACGATCGCCGACCTGCGGCCCCGGCTGGCTCATGACACTTCAGCTGAGTGACTGCCATGTCACTGCCGATTTTTACAATTCCCCCTGGAAGGTGTGAACGCCATCCTGGGAATTATGTGGTTACAGATGTTAGGTTACGTTAACAACAACTGAGAGCGAATGTATATGACCTTTAAGTGGGTTGGACGGACGTGAACCTTGACAGGGGATGCTTCCCTCCAACGTATGTAAGTATCCCACCGTACCCTGCAAAGGACTCACAATGAAGGAAAAAACAATGAACAGAACTTGGAAGAGTTGAGTAAATCGGAAGAGTATAGAAACACAATTTTTTATCGTAAAATTCAAGCATCAGAGATAAATGACGCTCTGAAGAAGATGAAAAATGGAAAGGAGGCTGGGTCAGACGATATACCCATTTCAGTATGGAAATGCTTAGGGAGGGAAGAAATTTTATGTCTTACAAGTTTCTTCAATAAGATACTGAAGACAAAGAGAATGTCAGACCAATGGAGAGAGTATTTTGGTACCTTTGCATAAGAACAAACGAGATATACAAAATTGTGTCAATTACAGGGGAATTAAATTAATGAGTCATACTATGAAACTATGAGAACGAGTAATAGAGAGAAGATTAAGACGAGAGACTAGCATCTCAGAGAAACAATTTGGATTCATGCCAGGGAGGTCAACCATGAAAGCTATACATCTCTTGAGGAAACTCATTGACAACTATTGAGAAAGGAAAAAATATTTGCATATGTTGTTTATCAATCTGGAGAAGGCTTATGATAGGGTTCCAAGAGAGGTCTTATGGAGAGTCTTAGAAAAGAAAGGTGTAAATGTATCATACATTGACGTAATCAAAGATACGTATACAAATTCAGTGACCAGGGTGAGGACTCCCTATCGATGTTGGCTTACATCAAGGGTCAGCTTTAAGCCCTTATCTCTTTACCCTTATCTTAGATGAGCTCACCGGACATATCCAACAAGCAATACCTTGGTGTTTATAATTTGCAGATGATATTATTTTGGTCGATGAGACGCGCGAGGGTGTAAATGCAAAACTTGAATCTTGGCGAGACACTTTAGAAAAGAAGGGTTTTAGGTTGAGCAGGACAAAGACGGAGTATATATCGCTTAAATTTAGTAGTGCAAGAAGGTCTGATGACTCAGTCATTAAATTGGACCAAGATATTTCTTGCAGTGAGTGCTTTAAATATCTGGGATCGATAATTCAAAAAAATGGAGGTGTAAATAAAGATGTGATACATTGAATCCAAGCAGGTTGGTTGAAGTGGAGAGGCGCGTCTGGGATCTTATGTGATCGTAAAGTACCATTAAAACTTAAAGGCAAGTTTTACCGTACTGCAATTAGGCCAGCAATGCTCTACGGTTCTGAGTGTTGGGCAGTGAATGGTGTACATGAGCACAAAATGGGAGTTGCGAGGATGAGAATGCTTAGGTGGATGTGTGGTCACACGAGACTGGATAAAATTAAGAATAAATGTATCAGGGATAAGACAGGAGTGGCGCCAATTGTAGAGAAGATGCGAGAAGCTCGTTTAAGATGGTTCAGACATGTACATAGGAGACCATTATAGGCACATGTTAGGAGTTGTAAGAGTTTAGTCACTAGACATGTTAAACGGGAGAGGGGTAGACCAAAAAAGACTTGGAATGAAACTATAAGAAAGACATGGTGTACTTAGACATTAGTGAGACTATGATTAAAGATAGGGCGCAATGGTGACAAAGGATCCATATAGCCGACCCCACTATGGTGGGATAAAAGGCTTGAGTGTTGTTGTACTCTGGTAGTTCTCGGGGCCCCGCCCGACATGATAGAGATTCAGGGGCCGTACCATCCCCATTGCCTGACAAGACTTATGGAATACTTTTCCCAGGTCTTTGCCGAGACCCGAGGCCGTCCACCGCAAAGACTCACCGACCACTGTATTCCACTTCGGGAGGGGGTGCAGCCGATCTTGGTCCACCCCTATCGGTATGGCCACGTGCAAAAAGACGAGATCGTGCACATGATTACAAAAATGCTTGCAACTGGCATGATCGTCCCAGTGCCAGTATGTTCTCTAGCCTGATATTGCTAGTACGAAAAAAGGATGGCAGTTGACACTTTACGAGGAGTTAAGGCAATTATAGCAAATTAGCAAGGGAAAACATCCTTGCTAAATTTATCCAGGCTCGATTTATCTACAAATTGATTTTGTTTCTAAATCATGTGCAAGGAATTTTATTGTTCAGCAAGATATTCTCATCGTTCCTATTTGATATTTTTCTTGTAGTGATTGTCACTGGTATTTCTATATTTAATAAGATTAAATAATAACTAATTTTGCATATAAAAGATGATCTAAAAGGTACAAATTTTACCTCCACTCTCTGCAGGCTACTTTTTTTTTCTTCTAAATTAAGGGTTATTTTAGAATTTCTTTTTAGCCCTACACAATAATATTTTAGTCTCAAATTCATATAATTGTCTTAATCTATATTTACAATTAAGCATCAGGGAATTAAAATCATTTAAATTATTAATTACTCATCATTCATGTCATAAATAAGCTGGTTGCTGCCATTTGTTTTAACACTATGAAAATCATATTTAAGACTTATCTTTGTATTCATGATGTACTGTTCGTCTCAAGAGGGTTTTAAATTTAATTCAATTTTGAAAAATGGAAATATCGTCGTCTTTTCTTCTCTGATAAATAGGACTTTTAGAGTTTAATACAAGAAATTCACAAAGAAGAAGAGGTCAAATGGCATAACGGATTTCAGTTGCTCAAAAGAAAATTTTAGAGGATATTTGAAAACAGGATGTGTTACTTCCTTTCCAATTAATTGCACTCATTTGTATAAAACCATTACATCAAATTTTGACGAGCTTATGTCTTTCATCAAAGAATTGATAGATGCGGTAATATCAATTACTAAGTAACCACCCATGTAAATGCTTCGGTAGTAATTAAGGACTCCATAAAAATAGAAAAAAACATTTGTATACTACAAAATAGAAGTGAAAAATGCATAGAAAATGCATCAATCCTTCCCGCCCTAGAAATAAACTGGATATAAAATAAAATACTGGTAGCATGAATCTAACTTTTCCTTTGTCAAATATTACTAAATTTACTCGATTCCATGAAAAAAATAGTGAATAAAAGTTGATTAGTCAAAGAATAATAACATAGATAAGATCTCGGACAAGAAGTTACCCATAATTGTTCCGGATTTTTATCTTCCTCGCGATGAAAGATCGGTGGAAAGTCAAACCTATTGAATCTGAAAGATGCACAAGGAATGAAATAAAAACAGATGTGTTATACCAAACCATTGACCAATTGAAAGTCTAACAAATATGCATTCTCAATGGAATCACATAAATGAAGACACATCATATAGACTTTTGGGAAAACAAAATAAACAAATCATAGGTACATACATCAGGTGGTCTATATTAGGATAGAGGAAACGCAATTCAATAGGAAATCTGAAACGATAAGGATCTCTTTTAGCCTGCAAAGGAATGAACACAGAATTCCATAAGCATATGAAAGAGTAAAAGGCACAGAATGATGGAAAGTTGGGGAGCAATACAAACAGGGGGAAATTGTTGTAGCTTTTTGACGCAGGACAGATGTGAAGTGAACGTGCAATTTGTGCCCCGAGGAAGCACTAATCGTGTAGTGATGTAGGAAAATATAAAATGGTATTATACACATGCATTGATCCCACATTTAATTGCAATAAACTTTGAAATTAGTATTAAAACCCACAAACATTCATATTAGAGATTAGATGTTAGAAACACAAGCAAGATCTAGGCGAATTTAAGAGGAGAGATTGCTTCAATTAAATGATAGACAAATAAACCTTGCCAGTAGCATAATTAATGAAC
The DNA here is from genome assembly GCA_033032865.1 of Dactylorhiza incarnata. Classification (NCBI taxonomy): domain Eukaryota; kingdom Viridiplantae; phylum Streptophyta; class Magnoliopsida; order Asparagales; family Orchidaceae; genus Dactylorhiza; species Dactylorhiza incarnata. The sequence continues at coordinate 6,105,848 of JAWHQI010000129.1, read as the reverse complement.
AACGTAATACAAATTGGTATCCCAAATAATATGGTTAGCAACAGGAGTCAGGGAAAATGATTGGTCACTGAATTCAGGGACTGCGGCGGCATTTGCGATGTAGATTTCAGGGGCTGGAGGAGCGTTAAAGGGGATTTGGGGCTTGGGTGAAAGGCGATAAACAGTTGGAAGGGTGTAGAGGGCTATATAGGCTAGTGGATGGGAGATGGGGAGTTCAGTGGAGGAATTTCTGGGCAAGGATGCTGAAACGGGCTGCTTGAAAGAATTTCTAGGTGCAGGAAGATTGAATTCTGCAGATAGATGGTGAGGAATGAGTGTTGGGACTATGGGGAGGCAAGATTTGAAGTGGGGAGAGGCAGTTATAGGCAGCTTGAGGGGGGGGGGGGGGGTCTGGCAGTTCAGGATGAAGATGAATAGTACACGGAATAATGGGCTGGACAAGTCCCTAGACAAGGGATGATGTTGGAGAAGCAATTTCTTCCAATCGAGATGTTTGAGAGGAAGCAGGAGGCTGGGTGAGTGTACAGGGATGGGAATTGATGGGGTTTATGTACGAAAACAGGGGTGAATGCAGGAAATTTGAATTTCTTCTACAGGGGACTGGATGGCAAGCAGAAACTGCCTATGGATGGCAATTACCAGCAGTTTTAGCGGTGGAAAATGGTGGTTTTAAATGGTTATGATAATAATTGGTGGTTATGGTGGTGGTTAATAATGGTTATAGGTTATTTCTGGTAGTTACGTGGTAGTTATTGAGTGGTGGGGGAAGTTATGGTTAGTGGAATGATGGGGAAAAGTAGTTACCTTGGCTTCGGCGCTAAGGATCCACGGAATAGGAACCATGGAGGGATTGCAAGAGCCCGGAAATCTGTCCAAAACCAGCCACTTCCCCACGTAACCTGTAACTACTGCTGGAGTGGAAATTCAGCCACTGGAATTTCAATTCCGCCCCACTTCCAGCCCCTTCTCCAATCCAGCCCCAATTCCAATCCCCCCTCTCTTCCACGCCAAAACAACACCCCTTCTTCCCAGACTACTCCTCCCCTAGCCACATCCCTCCCCTCCTAAGTTTCCCCTCCCTGACCCTACTTCCCGTCCCCCTCAGCAACGGGCTGCTGCTGGACAGCACAGCCGATTCACAGGTTTTCCCCTCCTACAGCCCTCCACTCAACCTTCCCCAACCCTTGGCAGACACCCTCACCCACCACAGTTCCCGGAGATCATCATCCACAACACGTTCACCTCTCGGGCATCAGCCTTACATCGTCCATTTGGCCTCCCGTCTCCGCCGTGGCTTTATAATTGCCGCCTTGCCTCCACCCAACTTTTTATCATATGATCATTGTGAGTTTTTTGCTTGGTTGTCATTTATTTTTATTGAATCTTGTGTGAATTCACTGTTTTCAAAATGTTAGTGTGTAATCATTGTGCCAATATTATCCCGTGACTTGTCGGGTTTTGTTCGTTCAAGTATTTGTTTTCTAGCACTCTTGCATGTGCAATACATTATGTGTTCCATAATAGAGACTCTACTTGATCGTGATTGTTGTGTCATATTATTTATAATTTCAATTGTTGCAAGCATAGTCGCCGGATTCATGTCTGATTCATTCAAGCATTCATAGAGTCGACATATACTTTTGCTACACCCGTCCCATGTCACTTTTCTATGACAGAATCGTATTAACTTGTAGAAAAACAATTGCACAAAAGTAGTAGCTCACCAGCACTTCCACAAAGACATGCATGCCAACTTTTATGTAGTGTCGAATCCAATACCAATCATTTCCCTTTATGGGAACCCATCTAAAATATGCACAGAACAGCTATCAGCAAGAAATCATAGAAGTTCTTTAAAAAGATGACAAAAGCTAAATACTACGAAAAATTTATATAGATATTAGCATGGCATACCTCTTTCATATTAAATAAAATCAAATAAAGGCCTCTCTAAATCGTAACTGTGTTCTAGCCTTCGTAGCAGGCACAACACCTCTTAAACAAGTACCTCTACAAAAATAAGTTTCCTTGTGTATTCAAAATCTAGCCATAATGCTAGAAAAGCTAGTTGTTTAGCATTGCAAGAGATTTTGCAGATTGAAAAGCAACAAATCAAAGAGAAGCAAACATGCCCAAGAGCTGAATACATTAAAAAAAATATGAAGTGTTTAGGCTATGAGAATAGCATGAAAGGATCTCTTTTTGAGCAAGAGAGAAGCTCTCAGATCTCTTTTCGAGTAAGACAAAAGACAAAAGCCGTAGAATGGGGATGAAAAGAAGAGAAACAAAATTTTAAAATTAGTTCTGTAGATAGAGCAGGTTACGATTTCCTAGTATATGACAAATTATAAATGGTGCTAAAAGTAATTAAATTTGACGAAAATAATAAAGTAGTGAATTGATTCAGTCGGCGGTGATTAGTACACATTCAATAGAATTTATTATAATCCAGAGAAATCATGTCACCTCACCGCGTCTATGAACGCCGCAACACCAATGTAAGAAATGCAATTCTTTTTTGTTAGACATATCATGTAATAAAATTAAATTATGTAATTTCCTTGTGCATTATAGACGGTTACTGAAGAACCTAATTAGAAAATGTGAAAATCTAATACATCGTGTCTTATGTATAAATGATATTAGTAGATTATAACTTAATTTGTCTTTTCACGTTAATGCGAATAATGTATGTAAAGTTATAAAAAAATTCATTATGATTTAAGCATATCACCTAGCTGCAAGACATACCTTTGCTATGTACACTGGTAAAGAAATATGAAATGCGGATGGAATACGTAGTTAATTCATCGTGATAATATCATTAACAATAAGACAAGACATAAAATGTAAACATGATGGAATACGTAGTTTAAGATAATACATGTATGCGGATGTTTCCCTTAAGATTAATCATGCAAAGCGCTATTAAACAGATAAATAATTAATGTAACATCTAAAATTAGTGGCTTTAAGGAGGTCTTCATATATGTTGTACACGCCGGCCACTATAAAAAGATAAATAGGGGGTGCGGTCAAGGGTTCCTCTTGTGATTGATAGATACACACTATCATACTCATAGGGCATAGCTAACCATATTGGACTCAATTGGGGGAGTCAACTGTTACGCTCACGCTCATTATTATATCTCGTTTTATTCTTATGGCTTAGGGTTATTGTTATGTGAGCCCTCCCTCCCTATATAAGGAGGTGGTATGGGAGTATGTTTCTCATCTTGGATGTATTAGGGTTTTGGGCTCTCTTTAGAGAGAAGGATTATAGGAGGACCCAACCTCCATAATCTTGGCCGGAGCTTGCTCCGAATTTGAATCCGTGTGTTTCTTTCCAGTTATTGCAATCGAATCGAAGTAGTTACTTTGTTCGTAACATTGGTCCGCTCCTGCCGTTCCGCCTGCATCGTGCCGCCGGATTCATCGACGATTCCTTTCGTCGGCATCAACGCGTGCACCACCGCCTTCTCGTCGTCTTCCCGCGCCAACCTGGCCCAGCCAACGATGCAGCACAGTATTCCATCGCCGATGTGCCCTAGCAGCCCCGTCGTCCTTCACGACGATCGCCAAAATCGCGTTCCGCGTCAACTGAGCCGACGATCCTCACCTCTGTCGTATCTGCCGTCTCCACCACTCCGCTCTCCATCCTCCACAGCGCCAACGCCCTACCGCGCCAGTCCACTTCCTTTTCCGCCGCCGCTTGCTCGTCCTCAGCCGCTGCTAGCGCCCTTCCCCGGCTCCGGAACCCCCATGCCAACCTCCAGTTCGGTGCTTTCGTCCTCACATGCCAACAAGTCGAATGGAATCCCGCGTGGAAGCCCTCGAACACCATCTCGCCGCCGTCACCTCTCGTCTCGACGCTCAGGCCGAGCAACTCACGGCGATAATGGCTATGCTCCAAAACCTGCAAACCGGCCAGCACTCCGGCCCTCCTCCGGCTGCCTCGGCCTTGGGGTCTTCCAGCACATTGGACCCCGCAGCTTCCGCGCTGCCAGATGCTCCTCCACCGCCCCCACGCCTCGACATCCCCACGTTCCACGGGACTGACCCCCTGGGGTGGATTGCCCGCGCCGAACAGTTTTTTGACATTCACCGAATTCCACGGACGCAGCAGGTCTCCACAGCAATTGTCGGCATGGAAGGGTCCGCCCTCCACTGGGCCCGTTGGCTCCGCCAATCCTCCCCCGACCTCACCTGGACGGCCCTTACGGAGGCCCTCATTCAGCGCTTTGATCACCGCTACTCTGGGTCCATGATCGAGCGCCTTTGCGGAGTTCGTCAGACCGGCTACATTGATTCGTATGTGGACTCCTTTATCGAGCTGGTCACCCATGTTCCAGGTCTTCCCCCCAACCATTACTTGGCCTACTTCATGCACGGCCTGCAACCCCATCTCCGAGCCCGCCTCCGCACCCTTCAACCACTAACTGTTCACCAAGCCATGGACCTCTCTCTCCTCGTGGAGGCCGAATTCCTCGCGCTGTCCGGGGACCCTACGTCCTTTTGGCCTCCCGCCAAACCTCCCTACCAACCATATTTTGCGCCCACGCCTCGACAACCACCACCGCCACCTCCTCTACCTCGCCCACCCATTATTGGCCCCCGCAACAACCATCCTGTTCCCACTCACCGCCTGTCCAACCAAGAGTACAATGACTTACAGAGTAGGGGTCTGTGCTTCCGTTGCAAACAACCCTACTCGCCTACTCATGATTGCCCAGTGAAGGAGTTCCGCCTTTTCATCGGAGAGGACGCGAACGAAATCGGCCCGCATGACTTTGATGGTCTCATGATCACAGATGTACCACCGGACGGCGTCCCGGGCACATCGACGACTACCCACCCGCGGTCTTTTCACTACTAGTCAGAGGGCGGCACTCCGACCTTGAGGGCAAGGTCGATTTTTTGGCGGGGTGTATTGTTACGCTCACGCTCATTATTATATCTCGTTTTATTCTTATGGCTTATGGTTATTGTTATGTGAGCCCTCCCTCCCTATATAAGAATGTGGTATGGGAGTATGTTTCTCATCTTGGATGTATTAGGGTTTTGGGCTCTCTTTAGAGAGAAGGATTATAGGAGGACCCAGCCTCCATAATCTTGGCCGGAGCTTGCTCCGAATTTGTATCCGTGTGTTTCTTTCCAGTTATTGCAATCGAATCGAAGTAGTTACTTTGTTCGTAACATCAACACCCAATGAAAAATTGCTAGATGTGAGTCCGCGTCTATAACCGAGACATACTAGGGCACATGTGTTCGTCATTGGGGTCTCAAATTTCTAGAATGTACATAAGAATTTACTCTACTAAGAATAAGAAGAAAAGTGATATAAGTCATCTCAATTCTAAATACAAGACGGAACCTAGAATCCCTATACTTTAATGATTTCGAAATTAGAAGAAAATTTAGTATATGATCAAGTAATAGAAAAGATATTTATGTTCAAAAGTACTTTTATAGAAAAGCATGCATAGAACTATAACATACGTTTCTTTAGCATAAAATGCTATTTTAAAACATGCATGCACATTTATGTAAGTTATTTTAGTGTCATTAAGAGGAAGAGCTCTTCTTACTCACCAGTTGGGATGACCCCGTCTTCGAACATTTATTTGCAGGGGTCACAGGTCGGGAGATTTGCCTAGGATAAGTTTTCGAGGATTTCTACTTTTAGTTTGTTTTTCCTTCCAATTGTAGTATCAACTATTTATGAACTCAAATGTATTAGACTCATTTTAAGTTTCAGTGTTTCAGACCCTTTGCTCTTTTCATTTCAAGTTGGCTTTGTGAATCAGAATTTGAGGTATTTCTTTAACCTAACTCCAGTTCTAAAATTTTCCGCCGTGTACTCTAGATATTTCCTGCCGTGTATCAATTTATTTACTATTGCTTAGTTTTGCTTCATATCGCAAGTGTCGGTTGGACTTTTGAATTGATATTAAACTAGGTAAGGGAGTTACAATTGGTATCAGAGATACGTTTATTGTCCTTTGAACCCAAGAAATTCACAAAGCTTTAGGATTTCATTTGAATCACTCCTTCGACATTATAGTTATTAAGCTTAACCTTGTCCATAAATTTTACACAAGGATGTTAGATATTTTCCATAGCTATTTTCTTACGTCATGAAATTTTCGGTAATGATGATTTCCCTTCACATATTATAGGAGCCTCATAGTAGTGACACGGACGAACCATCGTGACAAAATGAAATGTCTGAGATTATCATGAAAGAGGTGAATCCACCAGCAGAACCAGCACCTACGGAATTGCAACTGAAATTGCCAGGGCAATAACCCTAACCCTGGTGGAATTCAAGAATACCCTACTTGTAGCGGTCCCACTCCCAGCTCCTGCACATACTGTCGAGGAGATTGGAATGGATCGTCACTTAAGGAATTTTAGAGATCTTCGCCCTTCCAACTTCTGTATAGAAGAAAATCCTATGGAGACTGAAGATTGGATGATTAAGACCAGAGACTTATTGAATGTGATGCAATGCCCGGAGAATAAGAAGGCACCTCTAGCAGCCTTCCTTCTTGAAGCCAAAGCCAACCAATGGTGGAGTAGACACCTAGCTAATGACCCCGCTGATAAAAAAATAAGTTTTAATTCCCTTCCTTTAAATAAAATTTTCCACTGGCGTTCAGATAATGTAACCCCTCCTTTATGTCAGGTCGTATTGTAGAAATGTTTACATGGGACGAATTCTCCACATCACTTACAAACTGTGTCGTGCCAACTTCAGAGTATCGCACCCTTCAGGACAAGTACCTCGGACGTATACATGGAGATAAGACTGTCACGACCTATAAGCGAGAGTTTACTCATTTGTCTCGATATGCGGGCTTATAGCTAGGAAATGAGGAAGATAAGTGTTATCGCTTCAGGGAAGGCCTTCGTGACTCCCTGAGACAGCCTTTACTGGTTATGGACACTGTTGATTATAGAAGGCTAGTGGATACTGCTAGCAAGTTGGAGGCGGTCCAACTGAGGGTGCAGAGGCGCGGCAATTTCAGGAACAAGCGAACTCAAGAGTGTCGCAACAACTGCACAATAAAAATCATCAAGGGGAGCATTGGAACAAGAAGCAAAATACGGGAAATAAGAGAGGAAATCAACCCAGGACCAAGGTCAAGGATTTTCCCCTCTGCCCTAAGTGCAACCATCACCATCAGGATGAATATTTGACTGCTTCAGGAGTATGTTACAAATGCAGCAACCGGGACACAACCCACTACTGTCAGGACCTCATAATAATCAGGTAATCAATCTTAAGTTTAATCATTTCCTTCATTGTCTAAATACACATTAATATGACCTATTTTATAGTCGTTCGAAGTTGGTGGTTCTAGTAGGATCGACAAAGGCGGAGATGGAAGGTTGATGCAAAGCCAACCCCAGTACAAGATCAGGTACAACCCAAAAGTTATGGACTTGGCCAGCAGGAGGCCAATGAGCAAGAGGATGTGGTTACATGTATGAATATGCTATATTTTAGTTATTGTCTTTCCTCCCTAGTGACACTACATTACCCATGTTGCATTCATGCATGTATGTATTCTATGATTCAAAATGTATCCTCCAAGATTCTCTTTGATACGGGTGTTTCACACTCGTTCATAGCAGAATCTTTTGCGTATAGGCTAGTCTTAGAGATCATCAAAGACACAACACCATTAGAGGTCATGATGTCTGACAACTCAATTATGCAAACTCACCACAAGTGTAGGGCTCCTGTGTGGTTTGGGGAATCTGAAATTATCATATAAGCGTCTCTTCTTCCATTCCTATTGCTAAGTTCGAATTAATTTTGGGTATGGATTGACTGTCAGATGTGAATGCTAAAATAGATTGCAGAAATAAGGTGATTCAGTAAGGACCCGACCAGTCCACCATCCTTTTTCAAGGCATAAAAGGAGTTTCCAAGCTAATTATCTCTTCGGTCAAGACTGCTAGAAACATCAACAAGGGTTGTACTACCTTTTTAGTGTTGGTGCATGCAGAAGACCATTTTTTTACAAGGAGTACAAGTACTTCATGAGTTTTCTGATGTCTTTCTAGAAGAGCTACCTGGTGCCCCTCCAACCAGAGATCGCATGGCTCCCAGAGAATTAGCCGAATTAAAGATCAAGTTGCAGAAGTTACTCAATTTAGGATTTATCAGACCCAGCACATCGCCTAGGAGTGCACCGGTTCTCTTTGTGAAGAAGGATGACAGTTTAAGGTTGTGCATATATTACCGTGAGCTGAACAAACAGACAATTAAGAATAAGTATTCTCTTCCGAGGATATATGATTTGTTTGATCAACTCGAGGGGTCTTCAACATTCTCTAAGTTAGACTTGAGATTGGGATATAACTAATTGAGGATCTGTGATGGGATGTTTAGAAGACAGTGTTCAATATGAGGTATGGGTACTAAGTGTTTATAGCCATGTCGTTCGATTTGACTAATGCCCCATCTGCCTTCATGGACTTGATGAACAAAGTGTTCTGGGAATTTCTAGACCGACTCGTCGTCGTCTTCATTGGCGATATCCTAGTTGATTCAAACAGTAAGGAAGAGCATGTCACGCACCTTAGGACAGTTTTGAGTACTCTCAGGAAAAATCAGTTATATGCAAAAGTTTCCAAGTATGAATTCTGGCTTTCAGAGGTTGCCTTCTTGGGACATGTTATCAGTCAGAGAGGTCTCGCAGTGGATCCGAAGAAAATAGAAACAATCAGAGATTGGTCAAGATCGAAGGCAGTTACATGGTGGCCTGAAAAGTGGCAGGAGCATTCGTCAAGCCGAAGGGCATGACAAGGAACTCACAGTGGTCGTCGTGCATGCGAAAAGCTGTCTTTGGAATATCCTCCTCCCTTACCCGAATCTGGTGGTAGCCCGCACGAAGGTCCAATTTCGAGAAATAAGCGGCCCCTCGTAACTCGTCCAATGACTCCCGAATGACCAGAATATGATACTTGTCCGGAATTGTGACCTTATTGAGTTTCTGGTAGTCCACGCAAAAGCGTCAACTGTCGTCCTTCTTGCGGACCAGGAGGGCAGGGCTCGAGAAAGGACTAGAGTTGGGGTGAATGGTGCTCGCGGCTAACATTTTGCCTACCAGCGTCTCTATCTCATCCTTCTATGCATGGCTGTATCGGTACGGTCGAACTGATAGGGAGGAAACACCCCTTTGCAAGAAGATGCGGTGATCTGTCAGCCTGGATGGGGGAATGCGTGTCGTGTCGGCGAAGACATCAGGAAAAAAGGTCCAAAATAGTTTGCGCACATGGGAAGTCGGAGAACAGGGGGCCTCCTGCTCCACCACGTGTCATAAGGAGGCCACTCAATCCACATCAGTGGATTTCTGAAGGGACCGCAAGGAGACAGATTGGCGGAGTAAAGCCGAATCGCCTTCTAGCAAGCAAGGTGACCCCTCTCGGAGGAAGACCATGGTTATGCGATCCCAATTCACGCCGACATCACCGAGGGGGTGCGGAACCAAGCTACCCCAAGAATAACATCCACCCCGCCCAAAGAGAATGCGTAGAAGTCGGCTTGAAATAGGCAGTGACCAATGGTGAGAGTGAGAATCGAGCAAAGGCCACCAGTTGCTCGGTGCCGACCATATCCTAAACACACCAAGAAGCGATCGGCGGCCTGCACAGGCAACGCCAGACGATCCACCAGGCGCTGAGAAATAAAATTGTGGCTCGCCCCGCTATCAATCATCACGACGAAGGAGAGCCCTTGAAGTGTCCCCTGAAGCTTCATCGTCTGAGGGCCTAAGAACCCGCCGACGGCGAACAACGGAAGGTCCAAACGGTAGAAATTGGCAGGTGGGGGGTCCTCGGCAATCGTGTCAGTCTCAAGGGCCTCAAAATCTGCAAGAGTAACCTCAAGTTCCTCCACACCAACTAGGATCTGGAGGTCCTTCAATGGGCAATCGTGGGTCGAAGAGTATGGTTGTTTGCAGTGGAAACACGGGACTTTGGTACGCAGATCGTAGTATTCCTAATTGGAGAGCCGGGGGTAAGCCATCGGCTTGAGAAGACGTGGTGGTGGCGCGGCGCGGCCGGGGGTGTCTCCAACTATGGGGGTGGTAAGTCGTTGGGGGGCGGTTGAACGGGCGCGACAGAAGCATTGTGGGCAGCCTACCCGTGTCCATGTGCCTAGCCTGAAAATCCGCTTCGACCAAGAGGGCGAGATCCATGGCCTCAACGATCGACGGTGGGTGCGGATACGGGCACGAATATATGAGAGAAGGTCATGCATAAAGAAGCTGAGGTAGTGGTCCGGCGGAAGGCCCGACACATGCGTAGCAAGGGCAATGAACTCATCAATGTAATCGTCAAGGGATCCCGTCTGACGAACGACGTAGAGACACTCCATCGCGGAGCCCGAATAACGAGTGTCGTAATGGTGAATGAGCTCCTGTTGAAGATCGAACCAAGACATAGCCGGTTTGGATTAACGTAACAAACGCACCCAATGGAGAGTGGAGTCATCCATGCCGATCAGGGCCATACTAGCCTTCTATGGCTCCGAGATCTACTGGATATCAAAGAACTGTTCGGCCCGGGCAATCCATCCCATGTGATCGGTGCCGTTGAAGGAGGGAACATCGAAGGAATGAGGTCCTGGAGAGAAAACCGCGGCTGGAGGAGCCGGGTCCTTGTAAGGGTCGGGGGGGGGGGGGGCTCCGAGGAGAGACGGAGAGTCCGCGTTGGAAGTCGCGGACGTGTTGGGGAGGCTGACCATGATGGTATCGAGTTTCGCATCAATGCGCAACATGAGGGTCTGTAAGGAGGCAATATCGTCGTCGTGACCGTCCAAACGACGGAGGATGGCCGGATCCGTGGAAGGAGCGGGCGTCGGTGCGTCGGAATGGCCCATCGAGCGTAGTCGAGGGGCATGCACTCGGCAAGGAGCAGAGAGGAATTTGTGGTAGTAATGGACAGAGGCGCTGGAGACGTCGCTGGGTGGACGGAGGCGCCGGAGGTGCTAGAGCGTGGGGCGGAAGCGTCGGATGTGTCGAAGGGGCGCTGCGCCGAAGGTGTCGTTGCGGTCGCGATCAAGGGAGGCGCAGCGTCGGCTACCCGTGAGGTTGACGAGACGGGAGACGACAGACGTCGAGGGTGACGATAGCTGGTTTTCTTCGGGCGACGGAAACCGCGGCCGGAAGGAGGCTAGGTCGGACCAAATTGTTACGTGAGGGGAAAAGAGAGAGAGGGGAGAGGAGAAATTAGGGAAAATATAAGAGAGAAGTCCAAGATTTCATTCCACTTCCAATATACACAAAATACAATAACTAATGGCTTATATAGTTGTCGTGCTCAAAGCGCATAAAAGAGATACAAGTAATGTAACCCGATACGTGTCAGCTACACCGACACGTTGCTAGCACGACGCTCGCGGCGTCGATACACTCGCCATACTGGCGGTCACCCTTCGCCCTCCTCAGCCTTGTCAGTGTCTGTAACAGAAACATTATACAAGTATATATATGTATATATATATATAGGGCCATTTACCGGGACCTCCCCTCTAACTTTGCTAAATTACTGAGAGCACCCCTCTTATTTCGAAATTACAAAAAACTCCCCTATAAGTTGGCATAATTACAAAAACTTCCCTTGAAGTTTTAATTTCATTACAAAAAACTCCATCGGTGTACAATTTCATTACAAAAAAATCCTGAATTTTTGTTCATGATGTTATGAAATGAAAAGTTCAGGGAGGTTTTTGTAATTTCGAAAATAAGAGGGGTGCTCTCAGTAATTATGCTGACTTACAGGGGAGGTACAGGTAATTATTTCTATATATATATATAAGAGAAAATGTAGTGAGGAGGAAAATTTTATGGCAAGATAAATCAAGGATAAAAATTTATAATAAATTTTCTCTGGTATGAAACTGACCACAGCGAGAAAATAAAATAAAAAGGTAATTGCATAAAATTAAGATAAAAAGATTTATATAAAAAACTCAAGTTGTTATTACCGAATCGTTATGCTTGCTGTGAATTTTTTGAAAGAGTGGGACAATCACAGATTCACTCCTCTTGTCTGAATCAAACTTTGAAACCTGATACACAAGCCCTTGTCCAGGGGCATTCTTCATATACCTGAGAATACGTTCCACGGCCTGGAGATGAGAGTTTCGAGGGGCATGCATAAAACAGATGACAACTCCGACAACAAATGATATATCCGGCCCTTTGACAATGAGATAAATGAGTATACCAACCAAACGACGGTAATACTCTGGATTTTGAAGAGGTAAATCATTGTTGGATGTATGAGCGCATAATTTGTGATTGGTATCCATAGGTGTGTCAGCGGGTTTACATCCCGAATAGCCTGCATCACGAAGAAGATCAAGGCAGTATTTTCGTTGAGATAAGACAATGCCATAAGGACGTCGAGCAACCTCAATACCCAAGAAGTACCGGAGAGGACCCAAATCTTTAGTCTGAAACTGTGAGGTCAAATGCTTTTTTGACTAAATTGATGTCAGAGATGTCATCCCCTATTAGAAGAATGTCATCAACATAGACAAGAAGAACCATTGTGTCTGTTGGATGACAACAAATAAACAAGGAGAAGTCAACAGAGCTCCGAGTAAAATCAATATCACGAACAACTCGACTGAACTTGTCAAACCATGCCCGTGGTGATTGCTTGAGACGATAAAAAGATTTCTTGAGGTGGCACACCAGAGACTCCCCCGTGGTTGCATAACCAACAGGTTGTTGCATGTAAACTGTTTCCGTAAGGTCGTCATTGAGAAAGACATTCATAATATCGAGTTGGTGTAATGTCCAATGTTGATAGACTGTTAGAGAGATAACAACACAGACAGTATTGAGCTTGACAACATGAGAGAATGTCTCTTCATAATCAAGACCGTGTTGTTGAGTGAAGCCACGAGAAACAAGACGAGCTTTGAGGCGCTCAATTGTTCCATCAGAATGATGCTTGACGGTAAAAACTCATTTACAGCCAATCGGTGAATGACCAGGAGGAAGGGGAACATGTCCAATGTGTGATTGGCCCAGAGAGCGGTCATTTCCTCATCCATGGCCGTCCGCCACCCCAGATGTTGAAGAGCCTCCTACAAAGAAGACTGGGTGGAAATAGAAGACAAAGATGTTGCAAACCTGCGAAGGGGGGAAGAGAGGCGGTGCAAGGATACATGATTAGAGAGAGGGTGAGCGGTAGAAGCAACCACATCGTGGGAGGGAGCCGTAGGTGGATCATCGGGCAGTAGCATCAGTAGTCGGTAACTGTCGCGTGGCATCAAACCGAGGACGACGGTGAGTGTACACTTGGAGAGGATGAGTGGGGAGCACGGGAGGTGGAGGGAGTGGTGGGGGGGGAAGAGTAACACTGTTGGAACCCGGATACCGGTCCAACTATGTTCGAGACTTGGGGGTGACCAGAGGCTACTTGTTTAGCGGTCGATTCGCGTGAGACAAGGTGATAAGAAGCTAGGGAGCATACAAAACCACTCCAACCTGCCTATAAACAAGACCCGTGTGCTGCAGCGAGGAGGTCCCACCACATACCCGGAAGTCTATAGGAACTTCCCCTCCTAAAGCCAATGCTGAGCTTGGCACAAGAGAGGCAGGCAAGATACTCGCCCACCATAGGGGGGGGGGGTGAAGGTGCTTTCTACTTGTGCCTTGGGGTCCTATTTATAGGCAAATCCAAATGGACTGTGAATAGCTGCTCCCGCCTTCTGAAATGGGCTGCGGATAGCCGTTGCCGCCTTTTGACGGGGTGAAAATCTGTACTCGCACCAGGTGGGGGAGGTCTTCTGTACTCGCCCCAGGTGGGGGAGGTCTTCTGTACTCGTCCAGGTGGGAGAGGTCTTCTGTACTCGCCCAGGTGGGGGATGTCTTCTGTACTCGCCCAGGTGGGGATGTCTTCTGTACTCGCCCAGGTGGGGGATGTCTTCTGTACTCGCCCAGGTGGGGGAGGTCTTCTGTACTCGCCCAGGTGGCCCAGGTGGGGGAGGTCTTCTGTACTCGCCCAGGTGGGGGAGGTCTTCTGTACTCGCCCAGGTGGGGGAGGTCTTCTGTACTCGCCCAGGTGGGGGAGGTCTTCTGTACTCGCCCAGGTGGGGGAGGTCTTCTGTACTCGCCCAGGTGGGGGAGGTCTTCTGTACTCGCCAAGGTGGGGGAGGTCTTCTGTACTCGCCCAGGTGGGGGAGGTCTTCTGTACTCGCCCAGGTGGGGGAGGTCTTCTGTACTCGCCCAGGTGGGGGAGGTCTTCTGTACTCGCCCAGGTGGGGGAGGTCTTCTGTACTCGCCCAGGTGGGGGAGGTCTTCTGTACTCGCCCAGGTGGGGGAGTTCTTCTGTACTCGCCCAGGTGGGGGAGGTCTTCTGCACTCGCCCAGGTGGGGGAGTTCTTCTGTACTCGCCCAGGTGAGGGAGGTCTTCTGTACTCGCCCAGGTGGGGGAGGTCTTCTGTACTCGCCCAGGTGGGGGAGGTCTTCTGTACTCGCCCAGGTGGGGGAGGTCTTCTGTGTTGTCCTCATGCATTTCTGATATCAACGAATTACGGGTTATACACAATCCCCGCTTTTTTCGGGCTCGATACGAGCCCGGAAAAACAATGTAGGACTCGTGGTTCGGAGAGATGGGCACTAGATGACATTGCACTCAGTATCCCTCTCAAGCACTTCGCTAGCTGAGCAAGTTCAACTAAAATAGATGGAGAAGAGTCGACACCCTCCAGAAGCAAGGCTCAACTGAAGGTAGAGAAGAGTCGACACCCTCCAGGGGCGAGGCTCAACTGGAGGTGGGGAAGAGTCGACACCTTCCAGGAGCGAGGCTCAACAGGAGGTAGAGAAGAGTCGACACCCTCCAGGAGCGAGGCTCAACTGGAGGTGGAGAAGATTCGACACCCTCCAAGAGCGAGGCTCAACTGGAGGTGGAGAAGATTCGACACCTTCCAGGCCATTCGCTAGACGAGCGAGCTCAACTGGAGGTGGAGAAGATTCGACACCCCCCAGGCCATTCGCTAGACGAGCGAGCTCAACTGGAGGTGGAAAAGATTCGATACCCTCCAGGCCATTCGCTAGACGAGCGAGCTCAACTGGAGGTGGAGAAGAGTCGACACCCTCCAGGAGCGAGGCTCAACTGGAGGTGGAGAAGATTCGACACCCTCCAAGCCATTCGCTAGACGAGCGAGTTCAACTGGAGGTGGAGAAGAGTCGACACCCTCCAGGAGCGAGGCTCAACTGGAAGTGGAGAAGATTCGACACCCTCCAGGAGTGAGGCTCAACTGGAGATGGAGAAGATTCGACACCTTCAAGTCCATTCGCGAGACGAGCGAGCTCAACTGGAGGTGGAGAAGATTCGACACCCTCCAGGCCATTCGCTAGACGAGTGAGCTCAACTGGAGGTGGAGAAGATTCGACACCCTCCAGGCCATTCGCTAGACGAGCGAGCTCAACTGGAGGTGGAGAAGATTCGACACCCTCCAGGCCATTCGCTAGACGAGCGAGCTCAACTGGAGGTAGAGAAGAGTAGACACCCTCCAGGAGCGATCTCAACTGGAGGTGGAGAAGATTCGACACCCTACAGGCCATTCACTAGACGAGCGAGCTCAACTGAAGGTGGAGAAGAGTCGACACCCTCCAGGAGCGAGGCTCATCTGGAGGTGGAGAAGATTCGACACCTTCCAGGCTATTCGCTAGACAAGCGAGCTCAACTGGAGGTGGAGAAGATTCGACACCCTCCAGGATATTCGCTAGACGAGCTAGCTTAACTGGAGGTGGAGAATATTCGACACCCTCCAAGCCATTCGCTAGACGAGCGAGCTCAACTGGAGGTGGAGAAGATTAGACACCCTCCAGGAGCGAGACTCAACTGGAGGTGGAGAAGAGTCGACAACCTCCAGGAGCGAGGCTAAACTGGAGGTGGAGAAGATTAGACACCCTCCAGGAGCGAGGCTCAACTGGAGGTGGAGAAGATTTGATACACTACAGGCCATTCGCTAGACGAGCGAGCTCAACTGGAGGTGGAGAAGATTAGACACCCTCCAGGAGCGAAGCTCAACTGGAGGTGGAGAAGAGACGACACCCTCCAGGAGCGAGGCTCAACTGGAGGTGGAGAAGATTAGACACCCTCCAGGAGCGAGGCTCAACTGGAGGTGGAGAAGAGCCGACACCCTCCAGGAGCGAGGCTCAACTGGAGGTGGAGAAGATTCGACACCTTCCAGGCCATTCGCTAGACGAGCGAGGCTCAACTGGAGGTGGAGAAGATTAGACACCCTCCAGGAGCGAGGCTCAACTGGAGGTGGAGAAGAGTCGACAACCTGCAGGAGCGAGGATAAACTGGAGGTGGAGAAGATTAGACACCCTCCAGGAGCGAGGCTCAACTAGAGGTGGAGAAGATTCGACACCCTCCAGGCCATTCGCTAGACGAGCGAGCTCAACTGGAGGTAGAGAAGAGTCGACACCCTCCAGGAGCGAGGCTCAACTGGAGGTGGAGAAGATTCGACACACTCCAGGCCATGCGCTAGACGAGCGAGCTCAACTGGAGGTAGAGAAGAGTCGACACCCTGCAGGAGAGAGGCTCAACTGGAGGTGGAGAAGATTCGACACCCTTCAGGCCATTCGCTAGACGAGCGAGTTCAACTGGAGGTGGAGAAGAGTCGACACCCTCCCGGAGCGAGGCTCAACTGGAGGTGGAGAAGAGTCGACACCCTCCAGGAGCGAGGCTCAATTGGAGGTGGAGAAGATTCGACACCTTCCAGGCCATTCGCTAGACGAGCGAGCTCAACTGGAGGTGAAGAAGATTCGACACTCTCCAGGACATTCGCTAGACGAGCGAGCTCAACTGGAGGTGCAGAAAATTCGACACCCTCCAGGCCATTCGCTAGACGAGCGAGCTCAACTGGAGGTGGAGAAGAGTCGACACCTTCCAGGAGCGAGACTCAACTGGAGGTGGAGAAGATTCGACATATTCCAGGTCATTCGCTAGACGAGCGAGCTCAACTGGAGGTGGAGAAGATTCGACACCTTCCAGGTCATTCGCTAGACGAGCGAGCTCAACAGGGGGTGGAGAAGATTCGACACCCTCCAGGCCATTCGCTAGACGAGCGAGCTCAACTGGAGGTGGAGAAGATTAGACACCCTCCAGGAGCGAAGCTCAACTGGAGGTGGAGAAGATTCGACACCTTCCAGGCCATCTAGACGAGCGAGCTCAACTGGAGGTGGAGAAGATTCGACACCCTCCAGGCCATTCGCTAGACGAGCGAGCTCAACTGGAGGTGGAGAAGATTCAACACTCTCCAGGCCATTCGCTAGACGAGCGAGCTCAACTGGAGGTGGAGAAGAGTCGACACCCTCCAGGAGCGAGGCTCAACTGGAGGAGGAGAAGATTCGACACCCTCCAGGTCATTCGCTAGACGAGCGAGCTCAACTGAAGGTGGAGAAGAGTCGACACCCTCCAGGAGCGAGGCTCAACTGGAGGTGGAGAAGATTCGACACCCTCTGGGCCATTCGCTAGACGAGCGAGCTCAACTGGAGGTAGAGAAGAGTCGACACCCTCCAGGAGCGAGGCTCAACTGGAGGTGGAGAAGATTCGACTCCTTCCAGGCCATTCGCTAGACGAGCGACTCCTTCCAGGCCATTCGCTAGACGAGCGAGCTCAACTGGAGGTGGAGAAGATTCGACACCCTCCAGGCCATTCGGTAGACGAGCGAGCTCAACTGGAGGTGGAGAAGATTCGACACCCTCCAGGTCATTCGCTAGACGAGCGAGCTCAACTGGAGGTGGAGACGAGTCGACACCCTCCAGGAGCGGGGCTCAACTGGAGGTGGAGAAGATTCGACACCCTCCTGGTCATTCGCTAGACGAGCGAGCTCAACTGGAGGTGGAGAAGATTAGACACCCTCCAGGAGCGAGGCTCAACTGGAGGTGGAGAAGAGTCGACAACCTCCAGGAGCGAGGCTCAACTGGAGGTGGAGAAGATTAGACACTCTTCAGGAGCGAGGCTCAACTGGAGGTGGAGAAGATTCGACACCCTCCAGGCCATTCGCTAGACGAGTGAGCTCAACTGGAGGTGGAGAAGATTAGACACTCTCCAGGAGCGCAGCTCAACTGGAGGTGGAGAAGATTAGACACCCTCCAGGAGTGAGGCTCAACTGGAGGTGGAGAAGAGTCGACACCCTCCAGGAGCGAGGCTCAACTGGAGTTGGAGAAGATTCGACACCTTCCAAGCCATTCGCTAGACGAGCGAGCTCAACTGGAGGTGGAGAAGATTCGACACCCTCCAGGCCATTCGCTAGACGAGCGAGCTCAACTGGAGGTGTAGAAGATTCGACACCCTCCAGGCCATTCGCTAGACGAGCGAGCTCAACTGGAGGTGGAGAAGAGTCGACACCTTCCAGGAGCGAGGCTCAACTGGAGGTGGAGAAGATTCGACACCTTCCAGGTCATTCGCTAGACGAGCGAGCTCAACTGGAGGTGGAGAAGATTCGACACCTTCCAGGCCATTCGCTAGAAGGAGCGAGCTCAACAAGGGGTGGAGAAGATTCGACACCCTCCAGGCCATTCTCTAGACGAGCGAGCTCAACTGGAGGTGGAGAAGATTAGACACCCTCCAGGAGCGAAGCTCAACTGGAGGTGTAGAAGAGTCGACAACCTCCAGGAGCGAGGCTCAACTGGAGGTGGAGAAGATTAGACACCCTCCAGGAGCGAGGCTCAACTGGAGATGGAGAAGAGTCGACAACCTGCAAGAGCGAGGCTAAACTGGAGGTGGAGAAGATTAGACACCCTCCAGGAGCGAGGCTCAACTGGAGGTGGAGAAGATTCGACACCCTCCAGGACATTCGCTAGACGAGCGAGCTCAACTGGAGGTAGAGAAGAGTCGACACCCTCCAGGAGCGAGGCTCAACTGGAGGTGGTGAAGATTCGACACCCTCCAGGTCATTCGCTAGACGAGCGAGCTCAACTGGAGGTAGAGAAGAGTCGACACCCTCCAGGAGAGAGGCTCAACTGAAGGTGGAGAAGATTCGACACCCTTCAAGCCATTCGCTAGACGAGCGAGTTCAACTGGAGGTGGAGAAGAGTCGACACCCTCCAGGAGCGAGGCTCAACTGGAGGTGGAGAAGAGTCGACACCCTCCAGGAGCGAGGCTCAACTGGAGGTGGAGAAGATTCGACACCTTCCAGGACATTCGCTAGACGAGCGAGCTCAACTGGAGGTGGAGAAGATTCGACACCCTCCAGGTCATTCGCTAGACGAGCGAGCTCAACTGGAGGTGTAGAAGATTCGACACCCTCCAGGCCATTCGCTAGACGAGCGAGCTCAACTGGAGGTGGAGAAGAGTCGACACCTTCCAGGAGCGAGGCTCAACTGGAGGTGGAGAAGATTCGACACATTCCAGGCCATTCGCTAGACGAGCGAGCTCAACCGGAGGTGGAGAAGATTCGACACCTTCCAGGTCATTCGCTAGACGAGCGAGCTTAACAGGGGGTGGAGAAGATTCGACACCCTCCAGGCCATTCGCTAGACGAGCGAGCTCAACTAGAGGTGGAGAAGATTAGACACCCTCCAGGAGCGAAGCTCAACTGGAGGTGGAGAAGATTCGACACCTTCCAGGCCATTCGCTAGACGAGCGAGCTCAACTGGAGGTGGAGAAGATTCGACACCCTCCAGGTCATTCGCTAGACGAGCGAGCTCAACAAGGGGTGGAGAAGATTCGACACACTCCAGGCCATTCGCTAGACGAGCGAGCTCAACTGGAGGTGGAGAAGATTAGACACCATCCAGGAGCGAAGCTCAACTGGATGTGTAGAAGAGTCGACAACCTCCAGGAGCGAGACTCAACTGGAGGTGGAGAAGATTAGACACCCTCCAGGAGCGAGGCTCAACTGGAGGTGGAGAAGAGTCGACAACCTGCAGGAGCGAGGCTAAACTGGAGGTGGAGAAGATTAGACACCCTCCAGGAGCGAGGCTCAACTGGAGGTGGAGAAGATTCGACACCTTCCAGGCCATTCGCTAGACGAGCGAGCTCAACAAGGGGTGGAGAAGATTCGACACCCTCCAGGTCATTCGCTAGACGAGCGAGCTCAACTGGAGGTGGAGAAGATTAGACACCCTTCAGGAGTGAAGCTCAACTGGAGGTGGAGAAGAGTCGACACCCACCAGGAGCGAGACTCAACTGGAGGTGGAGAAGATTAGACACCCTCCATGAGTGAGGCTCAACTGGAGGTGGAGAAGAGTAGACACCCTCCAGGAGCGAGGCTCAACTGGAGGTGGAGAAGATTAGACACCCTCCAGGAGCGAGGCTCAACTGCAGGTGGAGAAGATTCGACACCCTCCAGGCCATTCGCTAGACGAGCGAGCTCAACTGGAGGTGGAGAGGAGTCGACACCCTCCAGGAGCGAGGCTCAACTGGAGGTGGAGAAGATTCGATACCCTCCAGGCCATTCGTTAGATGAGCGAGCTCAACTGGAGGTGTAGAAGATTCGACACCCTCCAGGCCATTCGCTAGACGAGCGAGCTCAACTGGAGGTGGAGAAGATTCGACATCCTCCAGGTCATTCGCTAGACGAGCGAGCTCAGCTGGAGGTGTAGAAGATTCGACACCCTCCAGGCCATTCGCTAGACAAGCGAGCTCAACTGGAGGTGGAGAAGATTCGACACCCTCCAAGCCATTAGCTAGACGAGCGAGCTCAACTGGAGGTGTAGAAGATTCGACACCCTCCAGGCCATTCGCTAGACGAGCGAGCTCAACTGGAGGTGACGCCTTCCAGGAGCGAGGCTCAACTGGAGGTGGAGAAGATTCGACACCTTCCAGGCCATTCGCTAGACGAGCGAGCTCAACTGGAGGTGGAGAAGATTCGACACCTTCCAGGCCATTCGCTAGACGAGCGAGCTCAACTAGAGGTGGAGAAGATTCGACACCCTCCAGGCCATTTGCTAGACGAGCGAGCTCAACTGGAGGTGTAGAAGATTCGACACCCTCCAGGCCATTCGCTAGACGAGCGAGCTCAACTGGAGGTGGAGAAGATTAGACACCCTCCAGGCCATTCGCTAGACGAGCGAGCTCAACTGGAGATGTAGAAGATTCGACACCCTCCAGGCCATTCGCTATACGAGCGAGCTCAACTGGAGATGTAGAAGATTCGACACCCTCTAGGTCATTCTCTAGACGAGCGAGCTCAACTGGAGGTGGAGAAGACTCGACACCCTCCAGGTCATTCGCTAGACGTGCGAGCTCAACTGAAGGTGTAGAAGATTCGACACCCTCCAGGCCATTCGCTAGACGAGCGAGCTCAACTGGAGGTGGAGAAGAGTCGACACCTTCCAGGAGCGAGGCTCAACTGGAGGTGGAGAAGATTCGACACCTTCCAGGCCATTCGCTAGACGAGCGAGCTCAACTGGAGGTGGAGAAGATTCGACACCTTGCAGGCCATTCGCTAGACGAGCGAGCTCAACTGGAGGTGGAGAAGATTCGACACCCTCCAGGCCATTCGCTAGACGAGCGAGCTCAACTGGAGGTGTAGAAGATTCGACACCCTCCATGCCATTCGCTAGACGGGCGAGCTCAACTGGAGGTGGAGAAGATTCGACACCCTCCAGGCCATTCGCTAGACGAGCGAGCTCAACTGGGGGAGGTGCCAAACATTTTAGGCTTCTAGCGTTGACTAGGTGGCAACTCACTTCTCGAGGACATTCATCTCACTCAAGGGGGCAAGTAGCTGGTATGCAGGAGAGGTGCTCGTACAGTGACCTGGTCTACGACAACACTCTGCTCGAGGATTTCAACTCACTCGAGGGGGAAAGTAGCCGATATGCAGGAGAGGAGCTCGTGCAGTGACCTGGTCTACGACAACACTCTGCTCGAGGATTTCAACTCACTCGAGGGGGCAAGTAGCCGATATGCAGGAGAGGAGCTCGTGCAGTGACCTGGTCTACGAGAACACTCTGCTCGAAGATTTCAACTCACTCGAGGGGGCAAGTAGCCGGTATGCAGGAGAGGAGCTCGTGCAGTGACCTGGTCTACGACAACACTCTGCTCGAGGATTTCAACTCACTCGAGGGGGCAAGTAGCCGATATGCAGGAGAGGAGCTCGTGCAGTGACCTGGTCTACGACAACACTCTGCTCGAGGATTTCAACTCACTCGAGGGGGTAAGTAGCCGGTATGCAAGAGATGAGCTCGTGCATTGACCTGGTCTGCGACAACACTCTGCTCGAAGATTTCAACTCAATTGAGGGGGCAAGTAGCCGGTATGCAGGAGAGGAGCTCGTGCAGTGACCTGGTCTACGGCAACACTCTGCTCGAAGATTTCAACTCACTCGAAGGGGCAAGTAGCCGGTATGCAGGAGAGGAGCTCGTGCAGTGACCTGGTCTACGACAACACACTGCTCGAGGATTTCAACTCACTCGAGGGGGCAAGTAGCCGGTATGCAGGAGAGGAGCTCGTGCAGTGACCTGGTCTACGACAACACTCTGCTCGAAGATTTCAACTCACTCGAGGGGGCAAGTAGCCGGTATGCAAGAGAGGAGCTCGTGCAGTGACCTGGTCTACGGCAACACTCTGATCGAGGATTTCAACTCACTCGAGGGGGCAAGTAGCCGGTATGCAGGAGAGGAGCTCGTGCAGTGACCTGGTCTACGACAACATTCTGCTCGAGGATTTCAACTCACTCAAGGGGTTAAGTAGCCGGTATGCAGGAGAGGAGCTCGTGCAGTGACCTGGTCTACGACAACACTCTGCTTGAGGATTTCAACTCACTCGATGGGGCAAGTAGCCGGTATGCAGGAAAGGAGCTCGTGCAGTGACCTGGTCTACGACAACACTCTGCTTGAAGATTTCAACTCACTCGAGGGGGCAAGTAGCCGGTATGCAGGAGAGGAGCTCGTGCAGTGACCTTGTCTACGGTAACACTCTGCTCGAGGATTTCAACTCACTCGAGGGGACAAGTAGCCGGTATGCAGGAGAGGAGCTCGTGCAATGACCTGGTCTACGACAATACTCTGCTCGAAGATTTCAACTCACTCGATGGGGCAAGTAGTCGGTATGCAGGAGAGGAGCTCATGCAGTGACCTGGTCTACGACAACACTCTGCTCGAGGATTTCAACTTACTTAGAGTACCTTAGAATATAGTTTCATTCTCTCCCTTAGTAACTAGTGCACGGGCAAAGAGAGTCGGTACTCGAGGGGCAGATCGGCCAACTTGCAAGGGGGGAGCTGATCTCGGCCGGCAATGCAGAGGCTTGGACTTAGGATGACGCACTGAACCCGAGACGTCATCTCATTGCTCGACCAGAAGTTTCAAGGGGAGAGGTGAGATTACACATCCTAAAATGCTTTTGAATATATCATACTACTTCAAGTGGATGCTCGATCTAACTCTTAAGAGTTTTGCAATAGAGAGATCAATATTGCTATATGTAGTGAATAATAAGAAGAAGAATAAATTTTACGTGACCCGATTCATGATGACTTTTCCTCGCCAAAGTGAGTTATGAATAATTGTCCTTTGAGTTTTCATCAGGAAGTATAAGTTGTTGAATAAGATCATATCAAATAAGAACACCCATCGCGAGTAAGCATTCGCCGAATATAGATTTCTTCTGGATCTTGTAGAGATGAGTAGTTGGATACATCCTCGCGAGTAGGAACTCGCGGAACTAAAGAGAATACCATGAAAATATGAACTCGCTGAGTATCAGCTCTCGAGCTAGAACTAAAGAGAACACCATAGTTGCTGAAGTGATGACCTCGCGAGTATGGACTCGCGGAATTAATAGAACACCATAGTTGCTGAAGTGATGACCTCGCGAGTAAGGACTCGCAGAATTAATAGAACACCATAGTTGCTGAAGTGATGACCTCGCGAGTAAGGACTCACGGGATTAAGAGAACACCATATCTGTTGAAGTGATGACCTCGCGAGTACGGACTCGCGGGATTAAAAGAACCCCATATCTGCTGAAGTGATGACCTCGCGAGTACGGACTCGCAGGATATAGAGGAAAACACATGAATTGTTGAAGTGAATACCTCGCAAGTTGAATTCGCGAAATAAAGTAGGATGGACTCGCGAGATATACACTCTACCATGACCCTGTCATATGGATCCCTCTGTGACAGTTGTCATAGTGGTCAAGATGTCAAAGTAACACTATTTGCAAATCAGGTGAAAGCACTCATGGGTTTTACCAAAGCACCCATGAGTATTAATATATACTATGTATGAAAATATGTTAGCACCAACAAGAGGTGAGAACGAGGGCAAATTTGACCTTATGACCCCCTACGCAGAGTTGTCCCTAGAGGAGGTCACCTACCTTGGATCGCCTCGCACTTTGCGAGTAGAACACATGCGAGTAGAACACCTCTCCCCTGGCCGCCTCGCATCTCGCGAGTAGGACGCATGCGAGCAGAACACCTGCGAGTAGAACTCATGCGAGCAGAATATCTGCGAGTAGAATACCTCTCTCCTGGCCGCCTCGTATCTCGCGAGTAGGACGCTTGCGGGCAGAATATCTCTCTCCTGGCCGCCTCGCATCTCGCGAGTAGGACGCATGCAAGCAGAACATCTCTCTCCTAACCGCCTCGCATCTCGCGAGTAGGACGCATGCGAACAGAACTCGCCTAGCCGGATATCGCCTGAACTAGTACTCGCCTCAGTTGGAACTCGCCTAGCACCCTTCTCATTATGGCTCAACGTGAGGTCTCCCACTAAAGTTTCTTACTCTGGTCACAGTCCACGCTCACCGCACCAAAAATGTTGGAACCCGGATACCGGTCCAACTATGTTCGAGACTTGGGGGTGACCAGAGGCTACTTGTTTAGCGGTCGACTCGCGTGAGACAAGGTGATAAGAAGCCGGGGAGCATACAAAACCACTCCAACCTGCCTATAAACAAGACCCGCGTGCTGCAGCGAGGAGGTCCCGCCACATACCCGGAAGTCTATAGGAACTTCCCCTCCTAAAGCCAATGCTGAGCTTGGCACAAGAGAGGCAGGCAAGGTACTCGCCCACCATAGGGGGGAGAAGGTGTCTTCTACTTGTGCCTTGGGGTCCTATTTATAGGCAAATCCAAATGGACTGCGAATAGCTGCTCCCGCCTTCTGAAATGGGTTGCAGATAGCGGCTCCTGCCTTCTGAAATGGGTTGCGGATAGCCGTTGCCGATTTTGACGGGGTGAAAATCTGTACTCGCCCCAGGTGGGGGAGGTCTTCTGTACTCGTCCAGGTGGGGGAGGTCTTCTGTACTCGCCCAGGTGGAGGAGGTCTTCTGTACTCGCCCAGGTGGGGGAGGTCTTCTGTACTCGCCCAGGTGGGGAGGTCTTCTGTACTCGCCCAGGTGGGGGAGGTCTTCTGTACTCGCCCAGGTGGGGGAGGTCTTCTGTACTCGCCCAGGTGGGGGAGGTCTTCTGTACTCGCCCAAGTGGGGGAGTTCTTCTGTACTCGCCCAGGTGGGGAGGTCTTCTGTACTCGCCCAGGTGGGGGAGTTCTTCTGTACTCGCCCAGGTGGGGGAGTTCTTCTGTACTCGCCCAGGTGGGGGAGGTCTTCTGTACTCGCCCAGGTGGGGGAGGTCTTCTGTACTCGCCCAGGTGGGGGAAGTCTTCTGTACTCGCCCAGGTGGGGGAGGTCTTCTGTGTTGTCCTCATGCAGTGTGAGTGGGAACTGTCGGGCGTGGGAGAGATGGTGGAGAGATACCATCAGAAGAAGTTGAGTAAAACAGTTGATCCTCAAAGAAGGTAACATCCGCATAGGTGATTGTTTTTCCAGTTGTAAGAGAATGACACAACATTTATGTGTGCGAGAGTGCCCAACAAAGATGTATTTGGTAGCACGAAGAGACAACTTATCGACAGGAGGTCCGAGATGATGGACAAAGCAGACACATTCAAAAATTCGAGGAAGGGAGAAGGGTGGTGTGGAAGGATACAAAATGGAAAAAGGAGTAGCAAAGTTGAGGACAGTCGACGACATGTGATTAATTAAATAGCAGGTAGTGGAAATAGTAAAATGTCAATAATTGGTTGGAACGTTTATCTGGAACATAATGAAGTAAGCAAACTCAAGAAGGTGACGGTTCTTTCGCTCGGCGACACCATTTTGTCGTGGCGTATAAACACAAGATGTCTGATGGAGAATGCCGAGGAGATTACAGGTGTCCTGAAATTCGCGGCTGATATACTCACGAGCATTATCAGTGCGAAGAATTTTAATGGCGCGTGAAAACTGAATACGAGGTTCATCGAGGAAAGAGCGGAAGCATCGCAACACCTCAAAGCGATCACGCAGTAAGTATAACCAGGTGACGAGAGAATGATCATCAGTAAAGGTCAAAAAATTATCGACAGTCGGATAGACTGGCAGTTTTATACGGACCCCAGATATTCGAGTGAACCAAGTCAAAGGGAGCGGAGCTCCAAGAGCAATGAGGGGGAAGGTAGATCAGTGTTGCATGCCGTAAATACAAGTTTCACATTGAAACTCAACAAACGGAAAATCAGGAAGTGCATTGTGAAGGATAAAGAGAGGGGCATGGCCAAGTCGACGATGCCAGTCAACAGAAGTAACTGGGGATAACACAGAAGCGGGAATGTCCAAAGTGTAGAGCCGACAGTCGACCGTATCAATGACACGTCGCGTCCGTCGATCATGCACCACAAAAGAAGATGGGGTAAAAGTAATGGAACAATCATGCTCTTGAGTAAGGCAACTGACAGAGGAGATTAAAGGCAGAGTCAGGGACATGAAGAACAGAGCGTAACGAAAGGGAAGGAGTCACAAGAAGATCTCCGCATCCATAGACAGGGGTGGTAGCGCCATTCACAACTTGGATAAATTTTGAAACAGGAGCATCGGTGTAGCGAGAGGTTTTTTTGGGAGAGACGTGATTGGCAGTGCCGAAGTCCGTAATCCAAGAGGAGCCGAGAGTGGAAGACGCAAGGCTGGCATGGAAGGAAGAGGCCACGGGACCAGAGGTGCGAGCAATTTGCTCCCGCAGGCACCGGAGTTCATCCTGAAGAATGGCGATTTCAGAGCGGGAACATGAGCTAGAATGAGCCCCAGGAGTTCTCATGATCAGCAAACCACAAGCTAAGGGCTGGACAGAAGCAGCAGCACGGCAGGAGGAGAAAGGCAATCAAGAGTTGTCTTGCAGTCAGAAGAACTGGAGGGCAGGAAGAGAACTTGCGGTCAAAAGATCAAGAGCACGGTAGGAGAACTGGCGGTTTCGTGCAGTTAGGAGAAGTTGCTGGCAGGAGCACTGATACTGCAATAGGCGGCTAGAAGGAAGCGGCAAACCAACTGCGAGCAGAAAAAAGCACCGAGTGGCTAGGGGATGTGGTGGAGACCAGCCCCGATCAGGTCGACGCATAAGTGCTCGACGCCGCACCCGTCTGGATCCCTTTCGGCCATGAGTTATCATTCTATGTTATTGTCTTCCTCAAGCACCAACTGCAGGTGTTTTCCCGGGTCAGCCTTATCTACTTCCTGTTTAAAAGACAACGGGATATCAAATTTAAAAAAATCAATTGACTGGGTCAACTCATCTTCCCCAGCCAAGCACGCAAGAAACATTTCCTCCATTGTCGGCCTCACGCCAAGCGGAAATCCCGTTGAGCCCTTGCGGGACTCGGCCCCACGCCGCCGCTGCAAACGCCATGTCTACATCTCCCAGAGTCCATGATCGCCGAAGCCACGATCCCTCCCGACAGTTTCAACCACCGCCCATGTCCAGGCCACGGGCTTCTGCCATGGACGACTAGGCAAACAGTTTAAGTTCCTTTTTTCGTTTTCATTTTGCCCTATAAAAGGGGGGATATGCATGTTATTTGTTTTGGTGAATGTTGAAGATTGAAAGTTGATTGTCTGCATTTTTTTCCCGTTGGAGAGATGATGAACAGTAACATCAAAATTACTGTTTGATCTTTATTTAATTTGTTGTGTTGTCGTAGAGTGATTGTTGATGAAGTTACTGAATTTGATTGTTGTTTGTGTGATTCCCGTCGATGAAGATGATGATAGTGAAGTGTAATGTTACCGTAGGAGTTTAGTTGGTGATAATATTGAAGATTGGATGCTTGTCTTTTGAATTGCTACCGTGAGTTTAGAGTAGTGAATGGTGTGATTAGGATTGAGGGTTGCTTCCTTGTGAGAAATTAATTTTTCTAGTTTGCTTAGAGATTGATGTAAACTAAAATTAGGGTTAAAAAAATACGTATCTTGAGAGCTCGTTTTAAGTTTTTGAAAATAAGGCCGAGCGGGCCAAACCGGAATTTTGCGCGTGTAACTCAAACTCGTCGCCAAGAACTTTAGAGATTCGTTATTTTCGTTCGGGAGACGCACTCGTGTGCTTGTTTGGTTTGATACTTCCACAGTAAGATAAAATATGTCCACAAACAGATCTCAAATAATAACTTATGGAGTAAATAAAAGAGCAGTAATTAAAGGGAGGGAACGTACGGCAAGCTCAAGCGTTATTTAGGAGAATACATAAAATTAAGCTGATTCATTGGAGCGGGAATACGAGATAAGTTACCCAGGGAAGAATCGATCCTCCAAATTCGAAGCAGTCGGAAGATGTCGCAGCAGTCGATTGACGGGAAGTTTGCCGAAGTCGACGTCAACCGGCTCGTCTGTGGCGCTGGAGTCAGATCCCGCGTTCGCCGGCTAGAAGGGTTCACGGGTCGAAGACTGGCGGAGTTGGAGTCGTCGTCGACGCCAGAAATGGGTGACGCCGTCGACTGTACGTCTGGAGGCTGAGGCGAAGCGGAGGTTTGTCGGATCGGCCGACGTTGCTGGCGAGGAAACAAGGGGGGTGCGGCCGGTTCGTAGGAGAACGGGATTTCGTTCTCTATGACCCGGCGCTGCCTTTCTTCTGTTCGGTAGTAGTTTTAATAAGGGGAGGAGAAAATCCAAATGAGGACTTTCTAAAAGTGGTTTTTCAATATTTGGAATTGTTTAGGCTGGACTTCTAAACGAGGGTGGCTGATATTTGGAATATTTGGATTTGTTTTTGGCCGGATTTTTAAATGAGGATACCCAAAATTTGGAATTTATTTACGGAGGATATTTGGAATATTTGGAATTGCTTTAGGCTGGAATTTCTAAATGAGGGTGGCTGATATTTGGTTTTCAATTTTATGTATTCTCCTGCGTAATTTTGAGCTTGTCGTTGGCGTCCTAACTCCTAAAATTACTGGATCATTTATTTAAGGTCTTACCGGGTGGTCAGACCGATAAGCCGCAAATCACATACTGGTGCGTAAAACAAGAGTACATAGAGTAAATAAAATGCGTAAATAAAACTTGATGCGCCGCAGGGTGCATCAATTCTCCCGGTGTTGAAAAAGCTCGACCCCGTCGAGGTCTCCACAAAGGCTAGCAATAGAAAGATCTGGCCGTCGTCGTTGTAGCTCGTCCGTACTGACCCAAGAGCTGTCTGTAACGTCCCGTCCCTTCCACGAGACTAGATAACGCTGGTATGTCCCGTGGCGAGTGCGGAACTCCCGTACATCAAGTACTTGGTCAATCTCCTCAGTAGTAGGTGTCAGTGCTGGTGCCAAGTCAGACGATATCTCTGGCGCTGCAACCGGTGGGCTGGGCCTGGAACTAGGCGGATCTCCATAAAATATAGTCAGATCAGCCACGTTAAATATCGGTGAAGTACCGAATTCAACGGGCAAATCTAGAAGGTAAGCATTCTCCCCTATGCGCTTTCGGACTTGGAAGGGACCAAACTTTCTCTGATGTAGCTTATGATACATACCCGGACTGAATCTCTGCTTCCTGAAATAAGCAAAAACTCAATCTCCTTCCGAAAAGTACAACTCCCGGCGATGACGATCGGCCATGGATTTATATTTTTCGGAAGTAGCTCGCAATTTATTAGCAATAATCTTATGTAATTTCTTTAAATAATCTATATGAGCTTGGCGTCAACGGAAATACGTTCATGAGATGGAAGTGGATGGCGGTCAAGCAGATGGGGTATGGAAAACCCATAGACAATCTCGAAAGGAGATTTATTAGTGGAGCGGTTAATAGAGTTATTAAATGCGAATTCTGCTTGCGGTATTATAATATCCCATTGCTTCGGATTCTCCCCAGATAAACACCTAAGTAGATCGCCCAAACTTCTATTAACGACCTCGGTCTGTCCGTCGGTCTGAGGATGATATGCGCTGCTAAACTCAAGTTTGGTTCCCAATCGAGCCCATAGTGTCTTCCAAAAATAACTCATAAAACGTGTATCCCTATCAGAAGTAATGGACTTAGGAATACCATGTAGGCGAACAATTTCTTTAAAAAAATAATCAGCGACGTGTATGGCGCTCGATGTTTTTCGACACGGTATAAAATGAGCCATTTTTGAAAAGCGATCTACAACCACAAAAATAGAATCGACTTTCCTCCGTGTGCGAGGAAGTCCAACCACAAAATCCATAGAAATGTCGTCCCACGGTCTCTCAGGTATTGGTAAGGGCGTATATAAACCAATGTTTTGTGCGTTCCCTTTATAGAGTTGACATGTCATGCAGTGCCTAACAAATTCGATGACATCGTTTTTCAGTCTAGGCCAATAATAACGAGCAGTGGCTAAGTCCAGCAATTTTGATTGACCTACGTGCCCACCTAATCCAGATGAGTGAAGCTCTCGAAGTAACGTGTCCCTAAGCGGTCCTTCGCAAATGCAAAGCCGGGTGCCTCTAAATAAGTATCCCTCACTCAGTACGTACTGGGTAGTGGGGTCAGTCCCACTGTGCTGACATGAGAGCCAAATGTCTCGAAAAAAAGGATCAGTACCGTATTGGTCGCGCTGCGAATCTAGTATGGTAATACACGGCTGTAACGTGACTAGAAGAATGGGAGCGTCGACTAAGTGCGTCAGCTACTCGGTTAGTGATACCAGGTTTGTGCTTTAAATGAAAAGTGAACTCCTGCAGGTAAGCAGCCCACTTGGCATGACGTCTAATCTCCCTTTGGGAGTTTAGATGCTTTAATGCCTCGTGATCGGTATTCAGCACAAACTCACGCTGAATCAGGTAGTGTATCCAATGACGGAGAGCCTGAACGATAGCGTAAAACTCTATGTCATAGGTGGAATATCTAGTCTTCGCCTCGTTCAGCTTCTCACTAAAGAATGCTATGGGTCGACCATCCTGACTCAAAACGGCTCCAATCCCTACAATGGACGCGTCGCAGTCAACCTCAAATATTTTCTCGAAATCAGAGAGTGCTAAAACAGGTGCACTCGTAAGCCTTTCTTTAACGAGAATAAATGCTCGCTCAGCTTCAATCGTCCAAATAAACATACCTTTCTTCAGGCAATCAGTCACTGGTGATATCAAGGTACTAAAATTTCGAATAAATCTCCTATAAAAAGAAGCTAGCCCATGAAATCCTCGAGCTTCAGTAATCGTTCTAGGGCTAGGCTGCGATTCTATCGCAAAATTTTTGAAAAGGAAAGGAAAATAAATTTTCTTAAAAAAAAATTATATTAAATATATATATATATATTTTTTTTTTTGAAAAAAATGGATCGCTTGATTCGCGATAGAAGCGAATCAACCTAGCTCTGATACCAAACTGATGTAGACTAAAATTAGGGTTAAAAAAAATACGTATCTTGAGAGCTCGTTTTAAGTTTTTGAAAATAAGGCCGAGCGGGCCAAACCGGAATTTTGCGCGCGTAACTCAAACTCGTCGCCAAGAACTTTAGAGATTCGTTATTTTCGTTCGGGAGACGCACTCGTGTGCTTGTTTGGTTTGATACTTCCACAGTAAGATAAAATATGTCCACAAACAGATCTCAAATAATAACTTATGGAGTAAATAAAAGAGCAGTAATTAAAGGGAGGGAACGTACGGCAAGCTCAAGCGTTATTTAGGAGAATACATAAAATTAAGCTGATTCATTGGAGCGGGAATACGAGATAAGTTACCCAGGGAAGAATCGATCCTCCAAATTCGAAGCAGTCGGAAGATGTCGCAGCAGTCGATTGACGGGAAGTTTGCCGAAGTCGACGTCAACCGGCTCGTCTGTGGCGCTGGAGTCAGATCCCGCGTTCGCCGGCTAGACTGGTTCACGGGTCGAAGACTGGCGGAGTTGGAGTCGTCGTCGACGCCAGAAATGGGTGACGCCGTCGACTGTACGTTTGGAGGCTGAGGCGAAGCGGAGGTTTTTCGGATCGGCCGACGTTGCTGGCGAGGAAACAGGGGGGGTGCGGCCGGTTCGTAGGAGAACGGGATTTCGTTCTCTATGACCCATCGCTGCCTTTCTTCTGTTCGGTAGTAGTTTTAATAAGGGGAGGAGAAAATCCAAATGAGGACTTTCTAAAAGTGGTTTTTCAATATTTGGAATTGTTTAGGCTTGGATTTCTAAACGAGGGTGGCTGATATTTGGAATATTTGGATTTGTTTTTGGCTGGATTTTTAAATGAGGATAGCCAAAATTTGGAATTTATTTACGGAGGATATTTGGAATATTTGGAATTGCTTTAGGCTGGAATTTCTAAATGAGGGTGGCTGATATTTGGTTTTCAATTTTATGTATTCTCCTGCGTAATTTTGAGCTTGCCGTTGGCGTCCTAACTCCTAAAATTACTGGACCATTTATTTAAGGTCTTACCGGGTGGTCAGACCAATAAGCCACAAATCACATACTGGTGCGTAAAACAATAGTATATAGAGTAAATAAAATGCGTAAATAAAACTTGATGCGTTGCAGGGTGCATCAGAGATTACGTGGAGCCTCTTTGTGTGAACAAGAGTGAAATTTATCTCTTGTGTTTAGAGATTTCGTGGAGCCACTCTCGTATATGAGAGTGAGTGAATTTCGGTTGTTTAGTTTGTGGCTTCTCTAAAGTTTGAATGAATTAGATTTCGTGGATCCACTTTTGAGTGTGAGAGTGATCGAATTTCTCCTTAGTGCCCATGTGCGATAGCGGCCGACCTCGGAGCGGGAGATCGAAGGTGACGAGGAGTTCCTCACGTGATCGTCATCGACTTCATATACGGAAAGACGCCTCTTTCCGTGAGTAACTTGTTTCTTTCTCCTCCTTTTTGTGTGTCTATATATTTTCTCGTAGGATAATAGATTCATTGTTGGGTCGCCCGGGTTTTGTCAGCAAACGCTACGTTGAAAAACTCCAAACGAAAACGTATTTGGAGTTCACGATTTCCATTTTGCTACGACAAGGGGAGCGGAACGAAGGTTGCGAACTTCCTTTCCCGAATTTAGAATTGAACCATTTTTTACGAAAGTTCATTTTTTTAACAAAATAGTGATTGTGTTTTTACAAAAAAAAAAAACTATTTGCTTCGCTTCTTAAAGTTCGTGCAACGCCCGCTGAAATTTCAATTTTTTCATTGCATGTATTTAGGGTTTCCTAGAAATAGCCGATAGGTGCGCAAACCCTACGCGTTGTCCTGCATCAGGAGGCTAGTCAATCTCGTTGTCAATCCAGATCGACGATCTTGATAGCGGGCAGAGGAGCAACGAGAGGAGCTGAGCAGTGAATATCAGACCACGCGAAGAAAGCAGGCACGACGGTCTGATCGACAACAAACAGAGGAGTGGGCCCCAACAGAGGATCGACAGATTCTATAAAACAAGAGGCTGGAATTGTCGAAACAAGCAGAGAAGAAAAAAATTGGGGAAAGCAA
Organism: Dactylorhiza incarnata; assembly: GCA_033032865.1. Lineage (NCBI taxonomy): Eukaryota > Viridiplantae > Streptophyta > Magnoliopsida > Asparagales > Orchidaceae > Dactylorhiza > Dactylorhiza incarnata. The sequence goes on along the minus strand of JAWHQI010000129.1, from coordinate 6,072,177 downwards.
CGGTCAGCAGAAAATGAGACAGCAGGAGGTCGCAGGAACATGAGTTCAAACATAGTGAAAGGAAATATTAGGATTCGTGTTTGTCTCTGAGACCATGTGAGACAAGATGAAAATGAGAAATAAATTTAATATTCCCATTATATATATATATATATCAATGTACAACTATGCCATATATATAGGGAGACAAACTATAATCAAACTTCCAATACACAATGTGAGACTAATAAAGAAGAAGACAATATGAGCCTTAACATGGGCCAAGAACAATGAACAAGAATAAGGTTATTTTGTGGGCTTTGATTCTTCATTCTTCAACAGGATGTGTAACTATCAAGTATATCAGCTTTCCAACCAAGTAATGATAGGACTTGGGATTTGACAACAATGGGTCAAAGGTGGAGGTAACAGAAGAAAGCTTTAGATTCGCGTTTATAGGTGTATTGATTGGTTTACACCTCAAGTAATCAACATCATACAGAATATCAGTGCATTGCTTCCTCTAAGATAGGATAAAGGAGTCACCTTGGGAAGCAATCTCAATCCCAAGAAAATAAGAATCATTAATCCTTTAACTAAAAATGATTGGTCAAATGCTTCTTGACTGGGAGATCTCTACCACATTGTCGCTTATGATAATAATTTCATCAACATAGACCAACATAATCACAATGGCCTACTGTAAAGGAGAAAAAAATTGATGAACTACAGAGAAACCCAATAGCCTGAAATACATAACTAAACTTCTCGAACCAAGCTCGGGGAGATCACTCAACCCATATTGGAGTTCCACAAATGATGTATAACAGGCTTCCACGTAGCCTCACACGATGATGATTGTTGCAGTACACAGTCTTAGTCAAAACTAGAGCAATCACTTAGAACCGAGAACCGTAAACCGAACCGGAACCAATAGAATTGGACCGAACTGTTCACGAATTATTTGGGTCCGGTTTAAATTTTGGAACCGTGAACAATGGCCTGGGCATGATTCCTGCATTTTATTATCTGGGCCGAAACCGGAACAGAAACCGCAACATACATGTTTCGAGTGGTTTTGGAATTTCTAGGCCCGACACGGACTGAAGCAGAATCGAACCGCAATCCGTTTATTATTATTATTATTATTATATTATATTATAATAATAATATTTTTTCATCATTCCCTCTAACATACCCAAAAAAAAAACTCCTACATCCCCGTACATATTATGATAATATAAATATATAATGGCATATGCTTAGGAGTCGTCACTTTTCATTTTTTATATCAAAATGTCAAACCCGCTGTCAACATCTTCGTAAATAGCGCAAGCCGCAATCCCTCTGCGATCTTTGCAAGCTTGTTATGCACTTCCAACATAACATCCCACACTTTATTCTGCTGATCGGCAGCACTGTCATTATCCTGCTCCTGTTCTCTAATAACATTAAATTATATCCACTGTATCAGTTGGAACCAGATAAAATTAAGTGTTGCAGGAAACCAAGCATATATATAATATTCCTACATAAAATAAAAACAATTATCTGCAGCTATACAGTCTACATCACAATTCTCAGGCGTTGACTCGTCTCCAACCTATTATACTCTTACATAAAATAAAAACAATTACCTGCAGCTATACAGTCTGCATCCCAATTCCCAGGCGTCGACTCGTCTTCAACCTCTCATGCTCTCTCCAATCTCCCTCCCTCCCTCTGCATCTCCGATCAACGATGCTTCCGGTCGATCTAGACACCCGCAATGCCTCGTCGTCTCCCACCTTTTTACATTCTCGATGCTCTCGACGAAGAAACACTCGTTCTCGCCGCTTCTCGGTAAAGAAAAGACACTCTTCCTCTCTCTTCCCCCTTCTCTCTCACTCTCGCCGACTATAACATTCAAAAGGAGTCCATCCCCCAGGCCTCCACCTCGTTCTCCACCTCCGGGGAGGTGTGCAAATCTTTGTGAAGACTTTGTGAAACGTCGTGAAGGGCAAGAAATCTCGCTGTGAGAAAACCGTGTGGAGATTGAGGTGGCGTTATCTTGATTCGTGGAACATGAAGCGTTTTTTACTTCTCGAATTAAATACTTCAAAACATCAAATGCTATGTTGGTGCAACTAGCTCTGATGTAGAGAAAAATAGGACCTTGTATATACTTCCTCTATCATAAAATACAATGTATTAATACATATATATAGGAGGGAGAAAGAGAGAGGAGTCTCATATACACGGTGTGAGACTAGAGCAAAGAGAGAAGAAAAAGAAACTAAATAGGCTCCAATATGGGCCTTTACATGGACTTTTCTAACACTCCCCCGCAAGCTGGAGCATACAAGTCATAGGCACCCAACTTGGACAGGAACTGATAAAATAGGGTACTTGGTAGGGCTTTGGTGAGAATATCAACAACTTGGTCAGTACCCGGAACATGCTTTAATTCTAGCTTCTTTATTTGAACCTTCTCCCGGATGAAGTGACAGTCCACTTCAATGTGTTTCGTTCTTTCGTGGAAGACCGGGTTCTTAGCTATGTGTATAGCGGCTTGACTGTCACATAGTAAGATAGTTGGTGAGAGAAGTTTTACTCCTAGATCAGTGAGGAGACTTTCAAGCCAAGTGAGCTCAGAGATAACTGATTCCATCGAACGGTATTCCGCTTCAGCTGAAGATCGAGCAACCACAACTTGTTTCTTACTACGTCAGGTAACAAGGTGACCTTCAAAGTAGGTACAAAATCCACTGGTAGACCGCCGATCATCCAGGGAACCAACATAACCTGCATCAGAATACGCAACGAAAGTTGGAATAGAAAATGAGGTTTTGTATACCAGCTCTTGACCAGGGGCTGTTTTTAGATATCTTAGGATGCGTTAGACGGCCTGGAGATGAGACATTCGAGGGGAATGCATACACCGGTTGACAACCCCAACAACAAAGGATATATCTGGTCTCGTGACCGTTAGGTAAATCAGTTTTCCAACAAGTCGTCGATAGTATTCTGGATTTGGAAGAGGAAGATCAGCATCAGAGGCATGTGCACGTAGATTTTGATTGGCATCCATAGGAGTGTTAATCGGCTTGCATTCAGAGTAGCCAACATCCTGAAGAAGATCGAGACAGTACTTCCGTTGAGAGAGGACAAGTCCATCAGGACGTCTCGCGATCTCAAGACCAAGGAAGTATCGAAGGTTCCCCAGATCTTTTGTTTGAAAAACGGAGCTAAGGTGTTATTTGACCGCTTGTATTCCCTTTGACTCATCTACAGTGATTATGATGTCATCAACATATACTAACAGAAGAACCGTTCCTGCTGTTCGATGTCGAGTGAACAGAGAGAAGTCTGCTGAGTTCCGAGTAAAGCCAACTTCCGGAACAGATTTACTGAACTTGTCAAACTCCCCCGTGGTCTCAAACCCGGGAGGCTGTTGCATGTAGACTGTTTCTTGTAGGTCACCATTTAGAAAATCATTTTTGATCCGTTTGATGTAAGGGTCATTGACGATGCACAACCACGGAGAGGAGGACACGAACTGTGTTGAGCATGGCCACTGGAGAGAATATTTCCTCATAATCGAGACTTTGTTGTTGTGTAAAACCACGAGCCACCAGTCGAGCTTTCAGACGGTCAATTGTCCCATCAGGAGCATGCTTGATGACAAAACTCATTTACACCCAACAGGAGTCTGGTCTGGAGAGAGAGGGACTAGGTCTCATGTCTAGTTAGCCCAGAGGGCTGTCATTTCTTCTTCCATGGCTGCCCGCCAGCCTGGATGTTGAAGAGCCTCCAGCACAGAGTTAGGTATAGAAATAGAGGATAATGAAGTAGCAAAGGTTTGAAGCTGTGGGGACAGACGATGTAAGGATACATAGTGCGTCATGGGATGAGCGGTGGAGGCCGGTGTCTGATCAGCAGGACGCAGAGTGTCAGAGGTTGAAGCCGGCTGCATTGGGGCAACGGAGCAAGGAGGGAGACGGGTGTAGACATGGATAAGAGGTGGCTTGTGAAGAGCTGGAGCCGGGTCAGGAAGGAGTAGTGGTAGAGTGGTAACGGGAATGACAGATCGTGGGAAAGATTGTGGTGGAATAGGTGGGGTTGGGGCGGAGAAGAAAGGTTGATCCTCCTGAAAGGTAACATCAGCAGAAACGGTCACTTTGCGGGTAGCAGGAGAGTAGCTGACGTAGCCTTTCTGAGTACGTGAATAGTCGACGAACATGTGTTTGGCCTCCCGGGGATCCAACTTGTCCGTGGACGGACCAAGTAGGTGAACGTAGCAGGTACAACCAAATATGTGGGGTGTGAGAGTGATTGTCGGAGTGGAAGGGAAAAGGAGGCTAAACGGAGTAGCATTTTGGAGGACGGAGGAAGGGAGGGGGTTAATAAGATAACATGTTGTGGACAACGCAAAGTTCCAATAGGCTTTGGGTACCTGCAAGTGAATCATGAGAGAGCGAGCAACATCGAGCAGATGTCTATTTTTACGTTCAGCAACGTCGTTTTGTTGGGGAGTATAGGCACACGACGTATGGTAAATGATCCCAAATTCAGAGCAGAGATTAGCAAATTCATGGCTAGTGTATTCGCGAGCATTATTTGTCCGGGGAGTTTTTATGTTTTCGGAAAACTGCGTGTGAATCTCAAGAACGAAAGCCTGAAATACACGGGAAAGCTCGGAGCGATCACGAAGTAAATACAACCATGTTATGCGAGAATAATCATCAATAAAGCTGATAAAATAACGATAACCAGAGATACTAATAATTTTGTACGGGCCTCAAACATCGGAATGCATTAAAACAAAAGGAGCAGAGCTCCGAGTACAATGAGAAGGAAAAGAGGAACGATGTCCCAAAATACATGAGTCACACTTAAAAGCAAGAAGAGAAATATCTGGAAGAGCCTTCTGAAGGACGGGAAGAAGGGCATGCCCAAGACGCTGATGCCAATCAACGGAGGAGGCTGAGAGGATGGTAGGAGAAACATCAAGAAGGTAGAGGTCGTGTTGCAGTCGTCCCTTACCAATGATACTCTGCGTCCGTCGATCCTACATCAAAAATGAAGAAGAGGTGAATGTTACTGAGCAATCCAAATCGGTAATGAGGCGACTGATAGAAAGTAAATTAAACGGGGAGCCCGGGACATGAAGAGCCGAGCGGAGAGAGAGAGGATTTGAGGAAGATATCAACAGAGCCGGAGACAGGGACGGTGTCGCCATTGGCCACTGTGATACACTTAGGATAGGGGGAATCCAAGTATTGATGTGGCTTCATCGAGGTAATATGGTGAGTAGCACCTGAATCCACTATCCAGCATGGACTAGTGGAGCGACAAGCGATACCTTCATTGGAGATGGAGGCAGCGGAGGCAACAGAGGCAGGCGGGCAGCTGAGCATGACGTGGAGTTGTTGGAGATGGAGGCGGACTTCTTCAAGATCAGCACGAGTGGCAGAAGGACTGTCGGCAGCAACAGAAGCATTCGGTCGAGGAGGAAGACCATGTTTGCAGTAGCAGGTCGCCTCAAGGTGTCCATCCCTACCGCAGAAGGAACACTTAGGACGTGGCCGGCCCCGCGACCCATTCCCCGAGACCCTGAACGTCCTCCACGAGCAGGAGGAGGAAGAGGTAGTAAAGGCGCAGAAGATTGTTGAAAGAGGGCCGGTGAGGGAGGTCCAGTAGTATCATGAGGCGGTGATACCATGAGCAGTATAGAGCACACATAAGATAGTGATGGAATAGCTGCAGATGAGAGGATCTGAGCCTGAATGCTCTGAAGATGAGGTGGAACACGGGCCATCATCATGGCAATACAGACTGCTTCATTCTGAGCAGGCTGGGCAGCAAGATCCGTAGTGGAGGGCTAATGTCGGATCCAGGCTTCAGCTAGTGTCTTGACCTGAGCAACAAATGAGATTAAGTCGGCAACGCCGCCAGTGTCAAGAGTCTGAAAATCTGTAATGATGTCATATAGGTGCTGGAGACTGTCCTTGCCGGAGTATAAGGAATGGAGCTCATCCTTCATCGCCTTGGCCGTCTCGTGAAACATGGTCATGCGGTAAGGTTCGCCATCAAGGAAGTTGAGAAGCCAAGTCTGAACACGGCCATCGTCACGTAGCCAATCATCTGTAGGGGCAGAAGGAGGATCCTTAGTGAGATGATGCAGAAGTCCCTTAGACTGAAGTACCCTTCTGACAGAATGCACTCATTCAACAAAGTTCTTCTTCCCAGTAAGGGAGATGGTAGTGATCCTCAATTCATCACGCATCTCAGGAGCAGGAACCAAGCGGACTGTTGGAGAAGAAGCTGATTGCACTGAAGGATCAGTTGAGGACCCCATGGAGTCACAACGGCTAGAGCGGCAAAAGCAGGCTTAGCAGCTAAGTGGCAAAAAAAAGTGGCAATGACGAGCAGGAGCAGCGAGGGGAAGACCGTAGAGAGATCGCAGCGGCTGCGAGATCGCAGAGAGGAGACCGCAGCGAGGAGATCGTAGCGGCTGCGAGATCGCAGCGAGGAGCAGGTCGACAGACAGGGACCGCAACGAGGAGATCGCAGGCGAGGAGATCGCAGCGAGGAGATCGCAGCGAGGAGACCGCGGCGAGGAGACCGCATCGAGATCGTAGCGAGCAGGAGCAGGTCGACGAACAGAGACTTCGTCCTCGCGAGCAGAAGACTACGCGAGCAGGAACTTAATCGAGAGGGTCGAGGGACCGGCGATCAAGAGCAATGGTGAGCTCGACCACTAAGAGTCCGTGCTGGATGGAGGACTGGCAAGCTACGACAAGCAAGGGAAGAGCAGTCAAGGAAGCTGCAGAGAGGAATCCTCGCGGAGAAGATCGCAGCAAACAGGCGATCCCTCGAAGAAATCTCGTGGAGAGGAGACCGCGTGACCACGGCGAGCAGAGCAGACCGGTAGATGGTGGGGCCCACCTGTCAGAGGGTAGAAGGCTATAAAAGAGCCAAGAAGACGGAGGAGAAGTGGAAGCCACTAGTGAGAGACCGCAGATCGTAGGCCGCAACGTGGATAGCGCAGCGAGCAGGCGGAGACCGCGAGTTGGAGACCGCGGACCGCAGGAGGTTAGCCGGAGATTCGGGAACCTGGCTCTGATACCATGTAGAGAAAAGTTGGACTTTGTATATACTTCCCTCTATCATAAAATACAATGTATGAAAACATATATAGGAGGGAGAAAGAGAGGAGTCTCCTATACACGGTGTGGGACTAAAGTAAAGAGAGAAGAAAAAGAAACTAAATAGGCTCCAATATGGGCCTTTACATGCTTTTCTAACACATTTGAATATCATAAAACTATTATATTGAATATTGGATCTAGATAATGATATATGGAGTTAAGACCCTGGACAAAAAGAAGAGGATTGCTTCGAGACTAATATGGGAGAAATGATCTATATCATTCATATGAAAATGTAATTTTGTAAAACTACCATTTGGAGTGTGATGTTGTATTGATTTTAAGTTTATCATTACACTAATCCTTCATCTATAAGTTCGGCATGATAAGAATGTGAGAAGGAATATGAATGTTCTGAAACAAACAAACAAACAAAAATAGGAAGAGAATATGAATTGTTATATTAGATGAAAAATAAAAGTGACATTTGTGTAAAAAAATGTAATTGAGATTAAAATTAAACCAAGAATGAACATGAGATTGCTCATTTTAGATATGGGACAATTATATGGCTTTGGATGATCTTATTTTATGCAGTTTATATAATTTTTTTGTATCAATTTAGACAATTTAATTCGTTGTATATTGCAAGTCTTAACAACTTTAGAAGTTGTTTTGATGTTTCAGTTGCGTTGTGTTTGTTGGGATGAAGGCAATCGGGGATAATCTGTCGGGGATACATCCGCACAAGAGCGGTCCCACACGTCACAGTCCCACATGACACGGTCCCACGCGACACAACCCGGTGAGATTTAGAGCACCAACATCAATTGTTTCCCCAACACACGACCAATCGAAAGAAAACATGAGGAGACACATGACATAAGCCTGGAGGCCGTGTGGAACGAAGGCGAAAAGTCGGGAAAGATCATCCGAGTCGCCTTCATCCCAACACTCCCCCTCACGTGGATAACACGTGCAGGAAGGCAAACGCATTAGGACAAAAACATAAGACATAAACAAAACACACACACAAAACATAACATAAAACAGCTATGGAGAACGACTGCTGGCAAGAACACGATCCTAGATGCAGTAAGCACATGACCCAAGATGCAGCGAGCAAAAGCACGGGCACAAGCCAGCGGCGAGCAGAAGGCTCAAGCAGCTGCGAGCAGAGTGCTCAAGAAGCGGCGAGCAAAAAGGCTCAAGCAACGTCGAGCGAGAAGGGAGCCCGTCAAGAAAGAGAAGAGCTCGTCACGAAGGGAGACATGGAGGCGGCATCAACAAGGATCCATGAAGGTGGAGGTAACAGCAGGTAGGATCCATGGAGGCAGCAACAACATTTGCTTGACCATCATCCGGAGCAGCAGCACGGGAACATGGACAGGAAGATCGACGGGATCGAAAAAGAAGAACAGGCGTAGCAGCAGCTCGACTGGAATAGGGAACAGACGCAGTCGATCGGGAGAAGAAGAACATGCACAACAATCGTGAGAAGAAGCTCCATCGTTGACGGAAACAGACGCAGTCAAGCAGCAGCGGGCAAGAAGCCACAAACACGGTATGGACTGGATCATTGTCGACGATCTGCGACAGAAACGTGTGACGAGAACAGGACGACGAATTGGGAAGCAGCGGAGCCCGTCGACGGAAGCGACAAAGGAAGCCATGGTCGTCGAGGGGATAGTCGATGGAATCAAACGATGATTCCGTCGACGGGAGCGGGAACAGAGGTGCTTGACGGGAGCCCTAGCAGGCGCGAACAACGGGGTCGAAAAAAAGAGAGGCGGAAGCTTGTGGCAGCCACGGGAAAAGAATTTAAGGTTTCAAATCAGGTGGCTCTGATACCATGTTGGAAGAAATAAGGAGAAAATAGAAGTTATCATTTATTCATCCTCATAGGGGCAATATATAGGATTACATGGACTCAAAACCTTAAAACAACAATGTGGGACTAAACCCCAAAACACCTAAAGTCTCTAATAGACCGACATTGACTCGATAATTCCAACTGTATTCACTCAGTAGGAATAGAAATCGGACCGAAACTGAACCGTAACCGCGTAGAACCGGACCGAACTGCTAGTGAATAATTTGGTTTTCGTTCATCTTGAATTCCGGAATCGTAGGCACAACGGTTTGCCTACGGTTCCAAAAATTATGCTAGAACCGGAACCGGTCAAACCAAATAAGTTATGGTTCTAATTTGAAGAATTTTTACCTTAACAGTTCAGTTCACGGTTTTAGTAGAACCGGAACCGATTCGGAACCGTGACAACTCTAGTCAAAACGCAGTTAAGGAAGACATTTTTAATGTCAGACTAATGGAACTTCCAATGACGATAAACATCGAGAGAGATCAGGCCACAATTTGTATAAAGCATGGCAACTGAGGAGAAAGTCTTCACATCAGTCGTACCTTTAAGTGATCAATGGAACCATCGAGCTTATATTTTATAGTGAACACCCACCGATAACCAACACGGGACTAGGCAAAGGGACCAATCAAGCACAATTGTCCTATATAGGCCCGCATCTCCTCATTCATCACAGCCCGCGAACCCAAATGTGGTAGTGCCTAGTGACCATAGGAAGGAGTGAAACAACGAAAGGGAACATGCAAATTTATGAGGATTAGATAAATAATGAAAAGAGAGACAACTCGTCAAAGGATGAGTTGTACATGAGCACTTACCCTTGAAATGGAAAGGTGGTGATTTTATGGCACGTGAGTAACATCAATAAGCGGCGAGTTCAGTTTCCAACTCTGTGGAGGATAAAAATCTGCAGAGATGACCAAGGTGATGGTTGAAGAGGTGATGGTGGAGACAAAGGTGTCAAAGTATCACTAACAAGGAAAGGCGGAGTTTCAGTGTGAAAGGAGAACCGGCAAGGGGAACACAGTGTCAATGCCGATATAGAAGGTGGCGTGGATGAAGAAGAAAAAAACGGTTTGTACTCAAGGAAGGTGACATTAGATTACAACCTTAATGGTAGTTGAGGAAAAAAACATGCATAGCCACTCCATGAAAAGTACCCTCACAAAGACATACCTGGACGGCACAGGATGCCAATTTGGCCTGAAAAAACAAGCACAACTATAGACCAGAGGAATCACGGGAAAGGGAAAGATAATGGAAATAGATCAGACAAGCCAGTAATGTAGGATGGTGGAAAATTAAAAATAAGTGAACATTCATTCAGAACATAAGGGACCTGGCTAATTCAAGAATATGATTTTTTTCTTCTCCACAAAAGGAGAAGGCTCCAAAAAATCATAACCTAAGTACTTTAGGATATTACCGGTAAAATAATATTAGTTGTGCTAGAATATTAAGTATGAATTTAGTAATAAAAGTGTGAAAGACGCCTAAAATTTCAAAGCGGTTAAGAAGATACAACCGTGTCTATCAGAAATGATCATATGTAAAGGTGATATCAAATGAAATCTAGATAAATTAGATCTTCTATAAGGACCCAAAACATATGAATGCATTTAAAAAGAACATCATTTATAGAATGATGAAGTGGAAATCTAGAGCGACGGTTGTTTCCCATATATACAAGACTCGCAACTACACTAAGAATATTGAATTTTAAGGGAACGCTTCTTAAACGATAGGAAGGCGGCATGTGGCATACGACGATGTCAGACCATGATGGATATGAACGCAAGAACAAGGATATGCATAATGTAAAGTTTATTCTCCAACAGCCTCTGCCAAGATACTTTACATCCAAAGATCATATATCATAAACAAAGAAGATGAAAAGTTATTAAACAGTTATAATCATAGGTAATACTAGAAACTAGAAGTAAATCGAAATAAGAACTAAGAAAATAAAGAAATTAGTGAAGTTGAATGGAAGATGTAAGTGGACTCACTTTGCAACATTATTATACCTTGGAAGCGTAGATTAGGTGTAATGTAATGGTATCCAAGGTGTCATATAAATAGTAGCACCAAAACCTACTATCTAAGAAACATTATGCGATAAAATAGATACATTTCATCGATGCAGAAAAAAAGGGTGTTTGAGGAGGCTATGAGCAATTACGTCTCTAATGCCTCGAAGAAGATTCTCAATTGCATGGGAGGATGAGATCGAATTGCCCACGGCAAAAGAAGATATCAATCGGGAAAGATGGTCTGTTGTAGAAAAGACTGTTGTTATCGCTGGTGTAGGTGTCCATGCTTCTAATAACATGAACCATCAGTTTGGCTTCGTTGACCCCCAAAAAAGAACAGATGCTACGAGGGTTACCCCGGGTGCTCGAAGCACCATGCCCTCTGTCACAGCCAGTCGCCATGCCAATAATAATGTACCAACAATTGGTGCTCAAGGTAAGAGAAAATTCCACAAGAAGCAGATGTTGAGTAGAAATACACATGATAGGTTTGGCGAAAATGAAGCTCAATTATCAGAGAAGTTGCTGACTCTAAACAGAAGAAGTGGGCGATGGGAGCATAATAACAAATGACTGTTGATCGTTCATTTTCGAGAAAAATTGATAGTAAGATTTGACAGAAAATGGGTTTAGTATGAGAGTAAGCATAGAGCAGTTTAAAGTGTTGGCGGAATCATTGACAGAAGAAGCAAAAGGAATTGTCCACTACACTAAGTTACAATTGTTGGAGAAGAAGGTACAACTTGAGGAATCGTCGTTAGCTTTCGTTAACAAATAGAGAAGTCAAAGACAAACACAAATTGATTGCTCGACTATGACGCAAAATCAACTGCTCCAAGGAAGACAACTATGAATCAACTGCTCCAAGGAAGACGACTATGAATCAACTGCTCGACTCCTCAAATAATCAACAAAGAATACAACAGACCAAGTCGTTGCACGGAAGCTTGCTCGAGAGCTAAGGTAAAGTATTAGAAACCTGCCCAAAATACCATGATAAAACATGATGTTGAAATAGCCCATGTATTCGGCCCATTTGGTGGCCCATTTACTCCTCTTCTATATCCCTTTAGTCCCACATTGTGTATAGGATTTCTCTCTCTCTTCTCTCTCCTATAAATATGTACTCTCTCTTTGTATACATACATAAAAATACAAACACGCTTTTGCGTTTTCTACATGGCATCAGAGCTGTCAAAATTTTCTGAGCCAAATATTCTTCCGCGGACTGCAGATCGCCGACCTGAGCGGTCTCCTAAATTCTAACCGCTTGGTCCTCCTATCTCCCGCGTCGGAGTCTGCATGCACGTAAAAATCAGAAATCCCCAGCACCTTTTATAACCTTTCCCGTGGGCCCCTCCGCACGTCCTATCCGCTGCGGTCTCGGTCAACTCGCGAGACCTGCCGCCGTAAGACTTGTCGCCCCGGCTCCCTCTCCGATTGGTCGATCACCCGCTGCGATCTTGTTCTCGCGCGGACTCTCCGTTCCCGCTGCGGTCTCGATCTCGCGCGGACCAGTCCACGACTTCCTCTTCCGCGGCTTCCTCTCCTAGTCGCTGCCCTGTCCGCGGCTTCTTCTGATCGCTGCTTCCTCTTGCGACCTCTTCTAGTCGCTCAGTCCGCTATCCTTACGGTCTGTCTCCTATCCAAGCGGTCTCCTGCTTGTGCGACCTCGTGCGATCTCCTTCCGTCTGCCAGCAGCTGCCCGAGCTTTTCTCTGGCGATCTCGCAGACCGTTCGAGCCCGCCAACAGCAATCTCTCAGCCCGCTAATCTCCTGCCACTCCAGACCGCTACTCCAGTCTCGCAGCTCGCGCGATCTCTTCGTCAGCAGCCCGCAAGCGCTCTTCTGCAAGCTCCTCTCTCGCGATCTGCCGACCTCATCTCACGCGAGCTCCTCTCTCGCGATCTGCCGATCTCATCTCGCCAGCGCCAGCTCTCCTCCTCTTCCTCAGCGAGCTCTTCTCAAGCCGCCGCGGTCTCGGCAAACCGTACGGCCTGCTCCTCTGTCCGCCAGTCCGCTGCCTCTTCTGCGCTAATGGGCTCGTCTGAGAACTCCTCGACTTTGCCTCCAGAGACTGCCCGCCCACAACAACAACAACAGCACTCTCCTAGTGAGCTCCGTGATGAGCTGCGGATTACTACCATCTCCCTCTCTGGGAGGAAAAATTTCATGCCCTGGATGCACTCTGTCCGCCGCGTCCTTCAAGCAAAGGGCCTTGCTTCTCATCTCACCCAGGATCCCCCAACTCCAGTCACTGAGGCATGGCTGCGGGATGATGGCCGTGTTCAGACATGGATCCTGAACTCGCTGGATGGCGAACCTTATGAAATGGCCATGTACCTTGAGACGGCCAAAGCTATGTGGGACGAGCTCCAGTCCCTGTATTCCGAAAAAGATAGCCTCCAACGTCTGTTCGATATCATAACCGACCTACAGGCTCTGGACACCACCGGGCCTAACATGACCTCTGTCGTTGCCCGTGTCAAATCTCTGGCTGAAGCATGGATCCAACATCAGCCATCAACAACTGATCATGCAACTCAGCGGGCTCAGAAGGAGGCAGTCTGCATTGCTATGCTCATGGCCCGGGTCCCACCTCATCTTCTGGGCCTTCGGGCTCAGATCTTTGCCTCAGCTACCACTCCGTCTCTCTCAAGTGTGTGCTCCATGCTCCTCCGAGTCACACCACCTCTTGATATCACGGCACCTACCTCACCAGCCCTCCTCCAGCACGCTCCTGCTTCTCCTTCTCTTCCTCCTCCACCTACCCGGGGAGGCCGGTCTGGCGCTCGGGGAAGAGGTCGGGGGGGGGGGGGGGGGGGGGGGGGGGGGGGGGGGCGCGGGGGAGACCTAAATGCTCGTTCTGCGGTCGTGATGGTCATTATAAGGCCACATGCTTTCGTAAAAAAGGACATCCTCCTCGTCCTACAGCATCCCTTTCCACGGAAAGTCCATCCACCTCTAGCAATCCGGTGGACCTGGACGCAGTCCGCCTCCAACTCCAGCAACTTCATGGCCTTCTCAGCCCTACTTCTGCATCTGTTGCCTCCGTCTCCAATGAAGGTATGGCTTGTCTTTCCACTAGCCCAGGATGGATAATGGACTCCGGTGCTACTCATCATATTACCTCGCGGCAACCAACTCAATATTTGGATACTCCTCATCCAAAGTGCATCACTGTGGCCAATGGGGATACTGTTCCCGTCTCCGGTTCTGCTGACATCTCGCTCAACACCTCTCTTTCTCTTCGCTCGGTTCTTCATGTTCCGGGCTCCTCCTTCAATTTACTTTCCATTGGTCGGCTTACTAATGACTTGGATTGTTTTGTCACATTTAACCCCTCGTCTTTTTTGATACAGGATCGACGGACGCGGACTACCATTGGTAAAGGACGATTGCGGAACGGACTCTACCTCCTTGACGACTCTCCCACCATCCTATCCTCTGTCTCCTCCATCGACTGGCACCGACGCCTCGGGCACTCTCCTCTCCCAGTCCTCCAGAAGGCTCTCCCTGATGTACCTCTTTCTCAGTTTAAATGTGAAACTTGTATTTTCGGCAAACAGCCGCGTTCTTCTTTTCCCGCACATTGTACTCGGAGTCCGGCTCCTTTTGATTTAGTGCACTCCGATATTTGGGGGCCATATAAGACTATTAGTATTTCGGGATATCGGTATTTTCTCACTTTTGTTGATGATTACTCTCGGTTAACGTGGCTCTACCTGCTTCATGATCGCTCTGAGCTCCCTCGTGTCTTTCGAGCGTTTGTCCTCGAGACCCGTACGCAATTCTCCACTACCATCAAAACCTTACGCTCCGACAATGCTCGCGAATACACAAGCCACGATATCGCCACTCTATGCTTAGACTTCGGAATCATCCATCAAACATTCTGCGCTTACACCCCTCAACAAAACGGTGTGGCCGAGCGAAAGAACCGTCACCTTCTCGAGGTTGCCCGCTCACTTATGCTGCACATGAACGTTCCCAAAACATATTGGAATTTCGCGGTCTCCACTGCCTGCTTCCTTATCAACCGTCTCCCTTCATCCGTTCTCCATAATAATACTTCGTTCAGCCTTCTTTTTCCTTCTACTCCAGCCTTTTCTCTCACACCCCGCACCTTTGGGTGCACCTGCTATGTCCACATCTTGGGACCCTCTACGGATAAGCTGGATCCTCGTGCTACCAAGTCCATCTTCGTCGGCTACTCTCGAACTCAGAAAGGTTACGTCTGCTACGTCCCTACAACCCGTAAAATAACGGTCTCCGCCGATGTTACCTTCTGGGAAGATCAACCGTTCTTTTCTGATCCTGGATCCACCTTTGCATCACCACCCGCTCCGCGACCTGTCGTCCCGGTCAACGACGCTTCCGTTCCCGTTTCTCCATCTCCGGCTCGTGATATTGCTCCCACTCCAACCTCCATTATCTCTAAACCACCGATTATCCGTGTCTACACTCGTCAACATCCTCGTTCCGATCCGACTCCGCAGTCCGACTCGACCTCAGGTACTCCGTGTTCTGCTGATCAGGTAACAGAATCGACTGCCCATCCTTTGGCGAATTATATGTCCTTACATCGCCTCTCACCCCACCTTCATACTCTGGCCACTTCTTTATCGTCGGTTGCAGTTCCTAACTCTGTGCAGGAGGCTCTTCAACATCCTGGCTGGCGTGCCGCCGTGGAAGAAGAAATGGCCGCGTTGTGGGCAAACCAGACCTGGCAACTGGTGGATCTTCCCCCTGGCCAGAAAACTGTTGGTTGCAAATGGGTCTTTGTCATCAAGCATGCTGCGAATGGGAGCATTGACTGCTTAAAAGCTCGACTGGTGGCTCGCGGCTACACCCAACAACAAGGTTTGGACTACGACGAAACCTTCTCTCCCGTCGCCAAACTGAACACAGTACGGGTTCTTCTCTCCGTTGCTGTGCACCGCCAATGGCCCTTACATCAACTGGATATTAAGAATGTCTTCTTAAACGGTGATCTCACTGAAACGGTGTACATGCAGCAGCCGCCCGGGTTTGAGACCACGGGGGAGTCTAGGACCCCGAAAGTCTGTCATCTTTTGCGGTCTCTCTATGGTCTCAAACAGTCTCCTCGAGCATGGTTCGACAAGCTCAGCAAGGTCCTTCGTGAAGCAGGGTTTACTCGGAGCTCGGTTGACTTCTCCCTGTTTACTCGCCACCAGGCAACAGGCACCGTTCTCCTTCTTGTCTATGTGGATGATATCATTATCACAGACAACGACTCAAAAGAAATTCAGGCGATCAAACAACAACTCAGCTCCGTGTTCCAAACAAAAGATCTGGGGAACCTTCATTACTTCCTGGGCCTGGAGGTAGCCAGGAGACCAGACGACCTTGTTCTATCTCAGAGAAAGTATTGTCTCGACCTTCTTCATGATGCAGGCTACTCCGGCTGCAAACCCATCAATACTCCAATGGACGCAAATCACAAGATTTGTGCTCAGTCCTCTGACTCTGATCTCTTGCTTCAGAACCCGGAATACTATCGTCGTCTGGTTGGAAAATTGATCTATCTGACTGTTACAAGACCAGATATCTCCTTCGCTGTCGGTGTTGTCAGTCGCTACATGCACGCCCCTCGTTCCTCTCATCTTCAGGCTGTGGAACGGATTCTCCGATATCTAAAAGCGGCTCCTGGTCAAGGCTTGGTATACAAGACCTCATCCTCAACTCCAACACTGGTGGCATACTCTGATGCTGACTATGCTGGCTCTCTGGATGATCGTCGGTCAACCAGTGGCTTCTGTACGTACTTCGGAGGACATTTGATTACCTGGCGTAGCAAGAAGCAAGCAGTGGTTGCGCGCTCCTCAGCAGAAGCAGAATACAGGGCAATGGCATCTGTAGTCTCTGAACTTACATGGCTTGAAAGTCTTCTCACGGATCTTGGGGTAAAACTTCCTGCTCCTGCTCTTCTACTTTGCGACAGTCAGGCTGCTATACATATTGCCAAGAACCCGGTCTTCCACGAAAGAACCAAGCATATCGAGGTCGACTGCCACTTTATCCGGGAGAAAGTACAAATGAAGAAAATCGAGCTTAAACATGTCCCCGGTACTGAACAAGTTGCGGATGTCCTCACAAAGGCACTGTCCAGTACCCTCTTCTATCAATGCTTATCCAAGCTTGGCGCATACGATTTGTACGCTCCATCTTGCGGGGGAGTGTTGAAATAGCCCATGTATTCGGCCCATTTGGTGGCCCATTTACTCATCTTCTATATCCCTTTAGTCCCACATTTTGTATAGGATTTCTCTCTCTTCTCTCTCCTATAAATATGTACTCTCCCTTTGTATACATACATAAAAATACAAACACGCTTTTGCGTTTTCTACACATGAAATTCAAACCTCATTTAATTTAGCCAAGAAATTACATGCATACACGGCATAGTCTCACACTCTCGTGGTACTAAAAAAGAATAAGGGATACAATAACTAGTACAAAGATAATGCAATTACTCATTTCAAAACCA
The DNA here is from genome assembly GCA_033032865.1 of Dactylorhiza incarnata. NCBI lineage: Eukaryota > Viridiplantae > Streptophyta > Magnoliopsida > Asparagales > Orchidaceae > Dactylorhiza > Dactylorhiza incarnata. Next base: position 6,054,641 of record JAWHQI010000129.1, on the reverse strand, counting down.
GATTTCTCTTGTAAGAAGAATTGTTAATGAAGGCACATGTAGTTTTTTTTTCTCTTTCCATTTACACGTTCTTGATGACTATTTTTTTATGTTCAAGCCTTCAACATACATTAAAGGAGAAATCACACTAAATAATCAATTGTGTAATTAGAAATCATAAATTACCTAGTTATAGAAACAGAGTTATATGATAAATTTAAAGTTGAAACTTATCCAATACTAAACTAAAATAAAATAATAGTCTAAACAAGTCAAATGCTTATTTTAATCAAACTAATATAAGTTAAAACAGAATAAAAACTGCCATAATAAATAATGACCCAAAAATTTTTGACAACTTGTTTAGTGGTTGGAATCATTAGGTTTGACTTATATGAAACTAACTTTCCGAGGCAAATCATATCATATTGTAGCCTTAGATTTGCTCACACAAACTTATAATTTAGTATTGTTGTGGCTTTGAGCAGCCTTTGTTGATCACGTCAAGTACTTCTGAATTGCAAGTGCCATGTTGTGCATCCCTAAATAAGTCAATCAAAATAGCCCTATAATCCCTCTATCATCGAACAGATTGATGTCAATCCAGAAAATCATGTTACTCCTTCACCTCAGTCTGCTTGGGATAAATAAGGCAACTCATGACTTCTGATTAAATTCCCTGGATCTTACAACATTACAACCTTTAATATTGGCAGGCTGAGTGCACTACTACACTCGAGAAGATAGAAAAATGAAATCTTGATCGGATTTACCTCCAAGCTCACAGTCATATCACCATAAAGCATGGGCCTAAACACATGGACTTAAATGATCTCCTTAATTGAGAATGTCCTCTTGTGAATAGAAGGGATAATTAACTGAGGTTTGTGCCAATAGGAAGTCACAACTTTAGATCTAAAAAAAACTTTCAACCCAATGTGAGGAAAAATCTGGTTAAACACATCTAATCTACCCCCCCCCCCCCCCCCCCCCCCCCACACACACACACAACAAAATCTCATGAGTTCATCCATTGTTAGAATCTTTCCTGGCCAAATATTATAATATGTCAGTCACATCACATTAATAAGATGTACAAGTCAATGTATTACCGAAATATGTTTGACTTAATATCATTTGAAATATTAACAAACATATGCATTTGTAAAGTAAACAGAATAATAAATAAGTGTCCATCAAATAACAGCAGAAGAAAAAAAAACTGGAAAATCAAACAGCTTTGTCAAAATATTTGATTGTGTACTTGTAAAAACCCCATTAAAGATTATTGCATTGTAGTATACATAGGTTCGTGAATTTACCCATCATGAACGCATCCAATGTCCACAAATGCCCCCTGATGAAGGTGTAAAGTCGTCACTTTGCCTCTACAGATCTGCACAACACCTCCAAATAATGAACTACCAAGAAGAGGACATGTAACATGATTGCTTCCGAGTTTATGGAAGTGATTTTAAAAAAAATAGAGTTATGGAGAACTTCCAAAACAATTTCATGTATATTACAAAAAGACTAGTTTAACTAAAAGCAAAGAACTTACCTGTCCAGGGTATATGTACGGAAGTTCCAACTGCAGAAATCATCCGTTCCAATCAACAATATCAAAATTTGTGAGTTGACCAAAAAGGCTACTACGCAAGAAAATAAAAAAGAGATATTGCATGACATACCATGTCATCTTTGTAGTCTTTCCCTCGTTTCCTCCTACCTGGATAGTAATCTTGGTCAAACTGAAGTAACCACAAAGCACTGAAATTATTCATTGCAAAAAAATCAATATAGTGGACCAAAATTAGAGAATTTTCTAAGATGATTTGGTATTTTAAGTTGATAGATTTATCGCTTGTGCAAACCGAGCTAATAAGATTGGCATTTTTATGATTAAAAGTTTCCAATTAAAAAGCTTCTCCTAAGATAAACCATTTACCCTTGTTTTGCATGTATGATACAAATAGAAAAGGCATTGTGAAAGACTAAACAATAAAAAAATGCCTATTAATATCTCAAACAAAAATACAATTCACAATTAATTGATATAGTGATGGTATAGTTAAACATTAAGTTTTACCTTGTTTTTCCTACTATGGGTAAAAAGAGATATCGGATATGTAAAGAAAAAAAAACTAAGGGATGGTGGTGCATCATAGCACCAGATATACATTAGCCTCCACTCATGCATTTTCACAAACGCCTCATCACTGCCCAATATCTATAGAGACTATGCACGACAGCTTCTCATTGCTCTAGACTTCATATAGAGTAGAAAGTATAAGCAAATCATGTCAGAAAGGATGTTTACAGCGAATCTTTGTATATAGGATGTGTCTTCCATGGAACTGGAAAGATAAACAGTTAAAAATACATGTCAAAGAAAGTAATTGTAACTTCCAGTATCATTGTTTTAATAATGCTTTGGTGGGGCCTATGTTTCAGGAAGCCAATTTATTTTGCGGTAGTAGACTATATCCCGACAAAGGCATATCAGTTACTCGGTATGTTGACCAAATCAATGAATTAGACATCTCAACATAGCAGCAATTACTCAATACTATGTTTTCTCTGATTCCAGAGAAACGACAAACTAAAGGTTTTGACAAGTTAGGTGACTACGTCGATAAATTAACTCGGAATCAGCTTCACGGGACAAAGTACTTGGCGAGTACTCGGCGTCTTCGGAGCCAATAGCCCGTGGACTATTATCACACTTTGTATGAAAAAGGCCCCGAAGGTGCTACGTTACAAGCCAAGCTGGATAATTTGAAAGTATTTGCATACTGCTACAGTATAAATGTAAACTAGAAATATAAATGGAAAAGTAATCTGAACTTTTGAATCAATTTGTGATGGACTCAAACGACCCGTTATCTACGCCATTAATTAGTATTGTCATGTATTCATGTTAGGTGTTTTTTATTAATCAAGTCGATGTAGAGTCTGTAGTGTTTTATTGTTTTATGTTGTTCTCTTTATTTTTGGGTATTTACACTCATGTCAATTTGTAAGTCTATAAATAGACCCATTGGGTCATGTAGGAAGTTATGAATGAAAATTCAGAAATTTCTATTCCCTCTCTAGTTCTTTTCTCCTCCTCGCATTTCTAGGATTAGGGTTGAGTAAGGCTCCTTTTCTTCCTCTCACCTCGCATTCTCCGCTGGTTGAGCTTGGCTCCCCTTGTATCTCCGCCTCCACCGCCACTCAACGACGTTACGGGGTAGGCCAATAACATCTTGGTATCAGAGCATCGATCCTCCCTTCTCCATGCGGCGAATAACAACCCACGTTCGTTGCAGGCAGAACAACACCCGATTCCACAGGCACGCCTCCGTCCCCTATGCCAGCGCTGCCTCCGCTCCATCCCTCTGCTTCTTCGTTCCGCCTTGACGACTCCACATTACAAGTACTCAGCGCACGCAATCTCTCATCTCCTTCCCTCTCGTCGTTCCCGGCGGGTCTCAACAGCAACTGCGGAACCCCCAAGCCTCGTCGACGCTTCCTCCGCGACCAACTCTGCGCTCGTCGTATCCAGGCTTGACGTACTCAATGTTCTCTGCACCGAGCACTGATTGGCACAAACTACCATCACCGACCTCTATGTCATCTCCTCCATCGACATCGACCTCTGCTTCCATCCCAGCCCACGAACAACCATATCTCCTCCTCGAGTCACACTGCAATCAAATGTCATTCTGTATCTCAAGCCGACGCCCTTTTTCCTTCCTCGAGCCCACCAAACAGCATTGTGAATGTCAGTAGTCCGGGAGGCCAAATTAATTAATTAATTAACTTTTCATTAAAAATAATTGATTAACTAATTACTTGGGTGTGGAAATGAACCTCGGCGAGCAAGCCGCCCTCCGTTTGATGTTTCAAAAGTTACTGGAGATGTGAGCGTCAAATGACGTCGCATTTTTGTGACTTACCGCCAGTATTGACCTACGCTTCGGGGGTCATATCCCACTGGATCCGCCACTGATCTCACTACAACAGTCATCGATCCCACCGGCGCTCGAAGAAGTTCCACCGCCCACTGTCGCTCTTGTTGCACCACCACCGCCACCAATTGTTCCCTCCTCGCAGTTCATACAGCTGGCATCGTCTCCCCCACGCCCCGCAGTGGTACCGCCAAAATTTGAGTCGCCGCAATCAATTTACGCGTTCTCCATCCAGCAACCTCCACTACATCCACTTGCTCTGCCAACCCCTCTGAAGGCATAACTTCCGACGACCGCCCCCCAGCTAGTACCTCCGCTTCTGATCGCAACAACTCACATTGCGCACGGTCCTCTGCCGCCCTCGACTGTTTGTATTCACCGGCGACACTCTCCCCGACTCTAGATATTTTGTCTAATGGTCTTCCTTCTGGAAGCACCTCTGCCACGCCAGATCCATACAATCACCAGTGTCATATGTGAGCACGATGACGATCTGCCACTCGATGAGGCCGCCTCCACAGTGACGCGCTTCTGGAAGTTGTTTTGGCGGGAAATTAAGGAGTCGATGATCATGGAGTGCAAGCCTCGCTCGAACTTGAGGACAAACTCGATGAAGGGCGGGTGGGATGTTAAGGTCTCACACGTCCAGTTATCTACATCATTAATTAGTGTCGTCCTATATTCATGTTAGGTGTTTTTTATCAATCGAATAAATGTACGAGTCCGTAGTGTTTTATCGTTTCGTGTTGTTCTCTTTATTTTCAGGTATTTACACACATACCACTTTGTAAGTCTATAAATAAACCCCTTGAGTCATGTAGGAAGTTATGAAAGAATATTATGAAGTTTTTATTCCTCTCTCTAGTTCTTTTCTCCTCCTCCCATTTCTAGGGTTAGGGTTGAGCAAGGCTCCTCTTCTTCCTCTCCCCTCACATTCTCCGCAGGCTAAGCTCGTCTCCTCTAGTATATCCGCCTCCACCGCCACCTCTGACAACGTTATGGGCTAGGTCCATAACACAGTCCTAAGCTAATTTAACTAGAAAATCTTAGATTGACCCACGTTTTTTGCTCTTTCTCCAAGATTTGTTCTTTTGGATCTTATAGATAAATCATATGACTCCATTTTTCTATATCAATGAGAGCTATAACCTATGAAACACATATACGAGTATGATGCATTTCTGTTAGTAATAAAAAAGGATACAAGTAAGTTCGAGTACGGCATAATTAAAATTGATTTATACATACACACAATATGTATATATGTCACCTTTTCTTAAAAGAGGGAGAATATAAATTGTAAAAAAAATCATATTGAACAAGTAGAAATACTATAATTTTAAAAATTTAATCTGCAAATACATAATAAATAAATAAAATAATCAAATTTAAATCAAATTCTTAGTAGTTTTAACGATAAAAATAAACTTAAATCTGGAGCACATTTTGTTACTAAACTAAACAAACACTGTAAATTGCATTTGTGAGTCACGGTTTTTCTTTTCTAAAAGACAAGGAGAAGCCTTTAATTTACTATAGAAAAGTTATAATGCCCTGGTCTAGTGTGGGTGCGCTACAGGTCTATAGACCAGTGAACCCAACTCATCTCCACGAATCTGATTGGCTGCAGCCGCTAATTCCAATGACGGGTTGTTGAGGCTGGGCTTGAACCTCTGACCACCTAGATAAGGGAGCTCTAAATTGGTCCTCATCACCAATTGAGGTGCACCACAATTGGTGATGAGGACTAGTTTAGAGCTCCTTTATCTAGGAGGTCCAGGGTTCAAGCCCCAGCCTCAACAACCCGCCATTGGAATTAGCGGTTGTGGCCAATCAGATCCGTGGAGATGGGTTGGGGTCACTGGTCTGCAGACCTATAGCGCACTCACACTGGACCAGGGCGTTACAAAAGAAGACTCCTACCACAATATGCAGAACGATGTTACGGACTTACAGCTATACATCTGCCCGAGTAAACCGCCCCGCAGGAGTCATGGAAGCGCATATGGAAGTCATCTTGAATAAGAATATATGATGTTTGTAATTAACTAATATTACTTAATATTAATTAATATTACTTAATATTAATTAATATTAAGTGAATTAATTATATTAATTAATTAAATATGATGTATTAAGCATACCCTCCTTCATCTATATAAGAGGGAGGGGTAGGAGTGTTAAGGATCTTTTAATCATTTGGTTGTAGGCTCTCCTTGGAGAGAACAATGCTTTGGAGGACTCAGTATCCGAGTGTTGTGCGGGAGCTTGTCTCCCGAGTTTATATCCGTATTTTCATGCAATGCAATTTCATTTGCTCAAGTTTTTCACTCTGAATGGAGTGTTCTCTCTCGCCCGTACTCGTAGAAAAGTCTTATTAGTAACGAACAATCTGTCAAGTCCAAGCGTATCTACAAACTAGAGTAACAGGTGTATCCACCGAGTATCAAGTATGTAGCGGCATCGAAAACAAACCCGATATGGTGCGCGGCCCTCGGGAAAGTATTGATGCTTCATAAGCTCTAACTATTCGCTCATCTATACATTTGTCATACTTGTGAGTGATATTCAACTAGAAACTTTCCAGGTTAAATCAAATTCCAACACTAAACATCATAAATAAGTATTCATTTATTTGGTTATGAAGAAAATGCCTATAAGATATGGGAAAGTGGCCAAAAACATGATAGATTGCATGCATCATATTTTCTGATGTTAATTTCAAAAATAGTTATTTTCTAGGGTGATGAATGGAAATCATAACTCAGTTCAACTTTCTATTTATTTGCTAGCATTTGGCTCCATTACTTGGCATTCATAATTACATAGGACCAATGTTGAAAGGAAGTCGAGTATGTTTATCTGTGATGACCACATGAACATACTACCATCTTTAAGACCCACAAACAAACAAAAAAATTACCAAAATAAGTTCTAGTACATAATTCCATCTCAGTTTCGCCCTGACATGGATTTCTTTTCCAATGGTGGAGGGATTGGTCATTTGGCGATGACGAAAGTTTGAACACGAAACTTGTGCGTAATGTAGTCTTATGGATTGCAGTAAGTTCTCAATTATTCAGTGATTGGCGGTGCCTGTAGTCCTTCTCCAACCATGGTGCTATCAGATCCTGAATTTCTCCTAGGTATACATTGTATTATGTATGTTTATTTGTGATTAATAAGATTGTGTGGTCTCTACTGGATTGCCGATTATTTGCATATATGTGTATACATGCATTGATCTGTATCTGTAGTTGTGCTTATGGAGAAACAGCTTGGTTTCTTGACAAGTGGATCATAGCAAGGTTCTATGAAGGTGGTAGATGGGGCATTCATGTTAAGGTCTGAGCGCAGTCGTTGACGACAAGGTCCGCTTCTCATTCTCTCAAATCTGGTCCTCGAATTAATCAGATCCCTTAAAGGTTCTGAGAACAGCTATGGTAGGAAAGAATACATTTTTGGCAAGATACTCTGTAGAGAAATTTGATGGAAGTGGCAATTTCAATCTTTGGCAGATTTGAATCAAAGACAAGTTGGTTGAGCACTGGTTTGATGTGTTGCGGGGACAAATAAATTGCCAGTTCCGGTGAAGGACTCAGCGTGGCATGACTTAAATGAGTGTGCCAGCAGTGCCATCAGGATATGTTTGACGATACTCTTCAACACTTGGGTCGAAGAGTTTATAGTCAAGTTGTAGTCTTGTAGGAGAAGCTTGAGAGAATGTATATGGCCAAATCATTGACCATGAAGTTATAGCTAAAGCAGAGATTGTATGAACTGAAGATGAAGGAGGGTAGCAACACTTTAAGGTCTCCAACGGCCTCTCAACCAACTACATATGATTGGTGTGAAGGTGAAGGAAGAAGACAAGACCTTCTTATTACTTATCTCGCTCTTTGTGTCCTACAAGCACATGGTGATTACGCTCTTATATGAGAAGGATACAATAGAGATAGAGGAGGTCACGTCAACATTGTTGTCCAATCAAATATGGTGAACCCTGCTCCTGGGTATGAGCATATTTTCACGGTAGGAGGGCATGGGAGGACAACCGACAAGAGATCACGAGGTGCATGTCCTTGATCAGCGTCAAGGAAGAGCGTTATGTGTTAACATTATAGGCAGAGCAACCACATTAGGAAGAATTGTCTGCAGCGTGCATAGAGTTCAGGGAGAGTCAAGATTGCATGTATGGTGTCGCTGGAGCTGGAAATGGAAAGTGATGATGCTCTCACCATCATGAGATTCATGAGGACTATGATAGCTAGATATTGGATTATAGAATTTTGCAACACATATGATTAGATACAAGGATGTTCAGTTCACTGGAGGTGGCAACTGAGTCAATCTTTTTGGATGAAGGCCTAGGTTGTGAGGTCACGACGATAGGGAAAGTGGATATCCATATGCACGACGGAGTATTGCACATCTTGAGCAAGTACATCCGGTACCCAAGTTATGCAGAAAACTAATATTGCTAGTCAAATTGGACTCAGACAGGTGCATCTTTGCGGCGAAAGGTGGAATTCTGACGGCGACAGGGGGTGTGTCGTGGTCATGCGAACTACACAGTTCGATAGCATGTACAAACTGTTAGGCACCACGGTGCGAGATGGTGCACTCATGACTTCTGTTGGCGACATGGTCGATCATAGTGAAGGTGCGGTGTATCGTCCTCACTTGAGTTCGCCGAGTCAATTTATGTGATCCAAGTACGTTGACATCCTAGAGATGAGCCAGAGCAGGAATGGGGTCGACTTGCGGTAAGTCGGTTGATGCTTCAACCTTGAGGCAGTGCTTTGTTCAGTTGATGTTAAATGCAAACGTTGTTTCATGTAGTTGGTGCTTCATACAGAGAGTGTTTCGTGCAGGTGGTGACTCTAGATCACGAATCAAGATAGTGATTTGTTAGTTATTTGGTTCATATTCGGATCTGAATCCAATTTAAGTTTATTAGGTTTCTAGGAGGTCTAGTTGTGATATGAACCCCCCGACTGGACCCCGACAAGAAGAGGAGCAGCGTTGGCATTCCCATCTGTGTTTTCTTCTTCCCGAGCTGAAGCAGGTCCCAAGCCAAGTGTCTCTTGCAGGGCAGAGTGCGGCAGCTCAGCACGTGAGCTTGGTGTGGGCAAGGCTAGTAGGTGCACGACCGCATCTAGTATGCTCCGGCGGACTGAGAACATCCAGGAGAAATAGTTCGTGTTCTCTCGGGCTACATGAGTCGAAATCTGAGTGTGTGTTGGTGGTACAAGGTGCAGCAAACTAGCGCAGCGGAATGCAGTGCAGCAGGCCAAGTTCGGGCTTGGATTTCTTCTTCGTTGGTGGAAGAGTTGATCATTTGACAACAACAAAGGTTTGATTACAAACCTTGTGCGTTCTTACTCCTACGGATTGCAGTAAGTTATCTATTACTCAGTGGTTCGAGGTGTTTGATTCCAACCGTGGTGCTCTTTCATATACTTATCTCCCGAGTATATATTGGATTCCGCAATTTTATTTGTGGTTGATAAAATTGTATGGTTTCGGTGGGATTGACCATTGATTGCGTATTTAGTGTATTCTTGTATTGATTTGAAAATTACTAATAGTAATAATTAGCATACCTTGTAGGATTCTTCTTCCAACCTTTCCCTGTTGGCAGCAACCCACTCCTTGTACTGTTTCAAGAATACTTTATACCTTTCCACACACATCGAATCAACATCTGCCCTAATTTCGGCTTCCAAATCCACCCTCTCGGCCTCCAACTTATGCGCCCCACGAATAAACTCCAGCTCATCGGCGTCAACCTCCCAATCCCTCGGCGGCCAATCCCTAGGTGGAACGGCACGCACAGCGACCACACCGCCTCCCCAGATGGTCTCAATCGGCTCTGGAATCTCTCCCTTAATGGCGAATTGCTGCGCGAGGTATTCCTCTTCGGAGAGCCCGCTCTCTTCCATCTTCTTCCGGCGATAGGAGGGGGTGAGCATCCTGAAGGCCTCGAGAGCCTCGGGGGTTTGAAGAGGAACTTCCTCCCCTTCGTTGAGGCTCTTGCGGGCGAAGTCGGCCTCAGGAGTTAGGATCTCTTCCCAGGGGGCCCAACCCCGCTCGATCCAGTTGCGGCGGCGGGCCTCGTCCTCGGATTCCGTCTCCTTGGGGGCGTACTTCTTGAGGAAGTCCTCGTCGACGGGGACCTCGTCGGAAGAGTAGCGGGAAGAAGAGCGTGGGGCGGGAGAAGAAAGGCGGAGGGGGATTGGGGTTAGGGTTGTGAATCTCCGGGGAGCAGGGAGAGCTGGGGAGAAAAGGAGAGGCTGGGATTGGGAGAGCGGGAAGGAGATCATTTGGCTCGACTGGTTCTTCTTCACTCTTCTGGGTTTTGCTGGGGTTTAAGCTGTTCGGTGGGATCTGCGAAGGGTCGAAGGGATAAGGAGGTTTGAAGGCTCACTTTTTTTCGGCTGTTGCTTAAAAGTAACGGTTAGAGAGAGAGTTTGGAAAAGTAGTTGTTTTTGAAAAATTGAGTTTGAAGCGAAAAGTTATTTGCGGTAAATATCCGTCGTCGAGGGAGGCGATAGCGCAATATTGGGGACAGAAGAAAACAGAAACGCGTAGAAAAACACTGATAGAAAAGTACGAGAGCGTTGCGGTTATAAATAACCCTAATAAAGGCCACTTATTTTAGATACAGAGTTTTAGGTTTAAGCCGACGCAAACGGTCAATTTCAGTAAACCCCTGTTTTAGCCAAAATGAAAAGGAGCTCAAACGCTGAAACAAACATAGCCTAAGGCTCTGTTTGGCGGAGCGTTTTCAGAGCGGCACACGACTATTTCCTCCACTGCACCGCCAAACAGAGATGTCAAGCGGTGCAAGAATCACCGCGCCAAATCGTGGAAATATTAGTGATTTGGAGTCGTGAAAAAAAATATAATGACTATTTGTGTAATTACACAAAATTCTTATAATAAAAATAATAATGGAAATACATAATATCCAAAAGTTTTTAGTAGACCTCCTAAACCTACAATAGTAGGTTATCATTAGGCCTACAAAATTAATTTCAAAATATAATAACTCACTTTAAAATGATTTTTTGTTGAAATATAAATGTTTTGAAAAAAATAATCATAAAATATTGATGTATATTTTTTTACCGTCATTTTGAGTACTCATATGTATATGTTGCGGGCAAAGCCCGCCGGGAGCGGGCGAAGCCCGCCGGGAGAGGGCGAAGCCCGTCGTCGCCGGCCGGGTAATGTCGAATGCGGGCGCAGCCCGCTAAGGGCCAGCGAGCACGGGCGAAGCCCGTGCGAGCATCTTCGCACGAACTTTATGCGGGCGAAGCCCGCATTGATGCGGCCGAAGGCCGCCCGAGAGCATCGAACACGGGCGTAGCCCGTGCGAAGATGCCCGTGTGTGTGTATATATATATATATATATATTAATTACATGGTATGTATAAATATACATAAATTATAAACGATATATAAATACCTATATATAAATTATAAATATTATTTGTAAATTACGAATATATATGTAAATTATAAATAATATATTTATATATATCTATATACATGAAAATTATATATATTATATCGTAAAATTAATATACAACCATTATATCATTATGGTATTAAAATATATTATAAAAAAGAAAAAATATGTGAAAATGTAATTTAAATTCTAAATAATAATAATAATATAAATAGAAATCTTTGATGAATATATAATATCAAATTAATATATTCTTATTACATTAAAATATAATATAAAAATAGAAATCATGAAAATATAATATTAATTCTAAATAATAATAATAATCTAAAATTTTTTGATGAATATATTTAATATATTATTTTTTGCAAGCAAATTTTTTTATTTATATTTAATTATATCATTATTTATAATAAAATAGCAATATTATTATATTATTTTTTAATTATAAATAATTTTAATATTTATTTTATCATCACTATTTTACTTAGGTCTGAGCTTGAACACTCTAATTTTTCGATGGTTAAACTATTAAATTGTTTGATTTATAAGAGATCATGTTTATTTATAATTTGTTTATTAATAAATTCTAGTTATATAGTTATAGAAGAATTATTTTTATTGCTAAATTCATTTCTAATTAGCAACAAAAAATTGGAAAGAAATAAATTTGATTCTAATTAGCAACAAATTTTTTTTCACACAAAAATTTGTTTCTAAATTAGCAACGGAAGTTTTTGTTTCTAATTTGTTGGAGATGTCAGAACTCAAATTCCTTGCTAAATTTGTTGTTAATTACTAAGAAATTTTTTTCGTTTCTAAATTTTCCTTTCTAATCAGCATTTTTCTTGTAGTGTCACTCTACAAAACAGCTGATTATTCTACTACTGCTTCTCCAGTCGTTGCAACTGAGCCAAACAGAGCCTAAGGGCCTGTTTCGCAGGGAGGCATATAGCTGCGGCATGCAGCAATTTTTTCTGCCGCCCCGCCAAACAAAAACTTGGAGCATGCGGTGGCAAGAAGCCACCGCCGATATTCCTGCCACGGGTGGGGACCCGCGGCAGGTAAAGTCGTGCAAGAGGGAGAATGAGCATCTGGTTTAGCTCAAATGATTGTCGCACAATGAAGCCCATATGCTTTAAGATTTGGAAAACTTACGTATCTTTGACAGGAAAAAAATTGGGTGAGTATAATTCATCATACTTGCTGTGCGGAAATAAATATCCCTTTTTACGGGACCCATCATCTTTTAGAAATTGTTGACAGCAACTTGCATTTCTAAACTTCTCTGAAACCGACGACATAGCTGCTCAGAGTGAAACCGTCGGAACGACAAGGAGGAATGCGTGAAGATTTTGCACTCCTAAATTTGCGTCCCTGGATATTTAGTCGAAGAAGCAGCGGAGACGTGAATGTCTTGGGCTCTCTGCTTCGCCAAAAATAAGGTGTTGCTTGAAGAAGAAGAAGAAGAAGAAGAAGAAGCACTCTCTGTTTCGTCGAAGATAAGGTGTTGTTTGAAGATGATGTCATGAGTTATCCATCTAATATGACCTTTTTTTTGCTTCAGACATCATTTAAATATTGTTGTTGTGTTACACTTTTGTAGTTCAATATTTTGTTTAAGGTCGGATATGTGCTGATCCATTGGGATGTTCTAGTCTTAGATTTTCCTTTGTGCAGTTGCATGTTTGGTTATAGTCGGATATGTGTAGTGCAATATTTTTTCTTGCCGTCGGATTTGTATTGATCAGAACTGATGTTCCACTGTTATCATTTTTTTTGTTCAGTTCATTATTTTTTACAGTCGGATTTGTATTGATCCGACCGGATGTTCCACTGTTAGCATTTCTTTTGTGCAATGCATTGTTTTTTACGATCGAATTTATATTGATCTGATCGGATGTTCCACTATTAACATTTCTTTTGGTGTTGTTGCAATCATTCTTATCATGGCGTCGCCTAGGCGACGCCTCGGCGTCCAGTCGGCCGATTGAAAATAAGGCGAAGGCCGTCTTATTTTTTTTTTAATTAGGAGTATAGACAGCGGTTTATATATAAACCGATGTTTATACTCTCATAGACTGCGGTTTATATATAAACCGCTGTCTATTGTACAAATAGACAGCGGTTTATATATTAACTGTTGTTTATTGTACACGTAATGTTACAATAGACATCGGTTTATGTACATGTACAACACGTATTCGCCAAGTGGGTCCCACAGGCCAATTGGTGAGACCTAGGCCAGCCAGATCATTCGCCCCGGCTAGGGGGTGGAAGTACCCCCGGGTTGGTGGGGGTAAGCTGCAGGAGAGAAGGAGCTAGGCGAGTGGTGCCCTCACAGACCACTCGCCCGGAAGCGTGGGCATTCGCCCAGCTAAGCGGGTGCCCAGCGAGTGGTGCCCTCACGGACCACTCGCCCAAAATGATTTGAGGGGGAAATGACCATAATACCCCTTGTGGGCTGCAAATAGCCCTTCAGAACAGCGGAGTTGGGCTATTAGCAGACCAATTTGGGGTGCGGTTAGTAAAACTAAAAGGCGGATTCATGTTATTTGCAGACCAGCCTAGAAAAATCTATAAATAGACCATTAAGGGCACCTTGGAGGAGATCCGATTTTAGAGAATCCTCTCCTCCAGGCTAGTTTCTGGTCGGCTGCTAAGGCACTCCAAGGTGCCCGGTTGAGCTCTGGTTAAGGAGGGGAAGCTCTCTAAGATCTTCCGGGTGTGTGGCGGGACCTCCTCACTTCAGCCTTGGGTCTATTCCTATTCTCACATCCACCATCAAGAGAGTCTAGTGAGGGAGAAATAAGCATCGGCTACACCCCTAGTGGGTCCGAACTCAAGAGACCGGTTGCCAGTTTCAACAGTACAATAGACAGCGGTTTGTATATAAACCGCTGTCTATTGTAACATTACGTGTACAAAAGACAGCGGTTTATATATAAACCGCTGTCTATTGTAACATTACGTGTACAATAAACAGCGGTTAATATATAAATCGTTGTCTATTTGTACAATAGACAGCGGTTTATATATAAATCGATGTCTATTGTACACGTAATGTTACAATAGACAGCGGTTTATATATAAACCGCTGTCGAATAGGGATATAAACGAAAGAATTTACCTCGTCTTTTTACTTTTTACCGTCTCTGGATCGTTTGCTACTCTGTGCGAAAACCCTAAAGGCGATTTCTCCTCGACAAGTCGACATCTTCCATAGGTTCGTTTTTACGATTTTTTTCTTGCTCTTCAAATTTCTAAGTTGAATGGTATAATTTCTAAGTTGAATGGTATAATTTCTAAGTTGAATGATCATTTCATACTTCATATTTTCCTACTTCCTAGTTCCTACTGTTTCTATAGTTCTGTATTTATATGTGTGATTGACTTAATGTGTGGTAGACTAGTATTACCTCAATATCATTGCGGTTTTGTATGAATTTTGTTTAGGTTTTTTGGATGGTTTAGGTTTTTTTAGGGCTTTCTTATTACAGGACAATGACTGATAAAGGATCCTCATCAAAGTCAACAAGAGGCTTCACTAAAATAATGGGATTGAAAAAGCTTAGAGCAGAGGGGAAGAAGATTTTTATTTCTGTTAATGATGATGACCACATTATTCTCGGGCCTGAGTGTAATAAATTGATGAGTCTAATTGGTTCACTTGTGAGGATGTATGTTCCAATCACATGTGCTAGATGGAAGGAAGTTGATAAAGAAATTAAAGATCGAATACGGGAAGAAGTAAATGTATGTAATTTTGTTATTAGCGATTAGATATCAGTGTTTTTTTTAGTTATTTATTAATAATATTGTCTATTATTTTCAGAATTATTTTGATAATGTTGATGGTGTTCGTCATGAATTGATGAAAAACATGGGTGAAAGTTGGCGGTCGTGGAAATCTAAACTTTATGTCCATTACGTAAAGGATAATGATTTGGAGCATCGTTACAATGTTCCAGTCAAGTATAATTTTATACCTCTTGAAGATTGGAAATTTTTTGTTGACAATCGCACCACTCCGGAATCTATGGTTATGTGTTCTTAAAAAACTCAATGTTTTATTGCATCTACTAACTTTGTAAGCATTATACTCTAAGTATTAACAAATATTTATTGGTGTAGGAGAAAAGTAAACTTAACACAGAGAGAGCAAAAGCACAGAAGTCGTTTCATACTACTTCCAGAATGGGTTATTTTAGATTAGAAAAAAAGATGGTATTAGTATTTACTATTTAGTTCTCTACTTCTCTCTTGTATATTTTGTTTTAAAAATGTGTTTTTTCAATAATTTAAATGATAATTTATTTGCATTTTATTGTCAAGATTGAATAAGGTGCAAATGCACCAATTTCACGTGCGGAGCCATGGAAAGCCGGTCACAAAAGAAAGACTGGTGAATACATTAGTCAGGATGCAGCTGATAAAAATACCGTTAAATGTAATTTGTGTGATAAAGTATATAAAGGTGGGATCAAAAGATTGAAACAACACTTATGTGGTGGATATGAAGATGTGGCAAAGTATTTTAAGACTACTTCAGAAATAACAATTGAGATGTATGCAGCTTTAAATGATAAAAAAAGGACAAGGTGGATTTGACAGCTGATGATGATAATGTAAGTGAACAAGAAATAGAGCGAGCAGGTTCACAAAATGTATCTCCGGCATTATCTACAGCTAAAAGTTCATTTGTCCCAAGTTCTGGGACAAATGCCAAAAAGAGAAAAGTACTCCACCTTCCACAAAAATGGGGCCCTATGGATGCTCATGTAAGACGTGCTCCCGAAGATGTAGTTGATGAAAGACGTGCTAAAGGTCCTGCACAAACTACTATTGAGAGATGTTTTAGATCTCCTGAAGAGAAAAAGAGAGTTGATGGCTATATTGCAGATTGGTTCAATGAATGTGGAATTCCTTTCAATGCTGCAAAGGCACGAAGTTTTGAAGTAATGCTTGAAGCAGTTGGACAGTATGGGCCTGGTTATAAAGGCCCTAGTTATCATGATTTACGAGTCCCTTTGTTAAAAAATACAAAAGAGAAAGTTAAGGAGATGAAAACAAAGTATCAAGCGTATTGGAGGAGATATGATTGCACTCTTATGTTAGATGGTTGGACGGACAGGAGAGGGAGACATTTGATCAATTTCCTAGTTAACTGTCCAGAAGGAACTTATTTTATGGGTTCCGTAGATGCATCCGGTCAAATTCAAGATGTCACAATGCTATCAAAGTTGCTTGATAGTAAAATAACCGAGATAGGAGCAGATTGCGTTGTTCAGGTAACTTTTTTTGGTTATTTTAATTTTCATATTTCATGTTTAATAGTCTACAACTATAGACTATAGAAGTATAGAACTTTACATATATAAAAAGTTATGTTGTATACTTGTATGCAGGTAGTGACTGACAATGCCTCCAATTATAAGACAACTGGTAAAATTTTAATGGAGAGAAGGCCCACATTATTTTGGACTCCTTGTGCAGTTCATTGCATTGATCTCATGCTAGAAGATATAGGCAAGCTGCAACAAAACAAAATAGTGATAAGAAAGGCAAGGATGATTACAAATTTCATCTACAGGCACACTCGTTTACTTGATGTAGTAAGGACTACTATTGGTGGAGATCTAGTCCGACATTCAGTGACTAGATTTGCAACATCATTCCTTACTCTACAAAGTGTGCTTAAGCATGAGGAGAAGTTGAAATTATTCTTTGTGTCGCCTTCATGGAATGCTGCTAATCTGGCAAAAACCGAAGCCGAAAAACAAGTTGTTGAAGCAATACTTTCAACTGTTTTTTGGAATGGAGTAAGAGATTGTCTAAAAGGAGGAAAGTCACTAATAGTCGTGTTGCGATTAGTAGATGGTGATGAAAGGTCAGTTATGCCTGAAGTATATGTGGCAATGGAAGAAGTCAAACAAAAGATCAAAGATCATTTTGATAATAAAGAAAGATTATATAAAAAAATGATTAACATTGTTCAAAATAGGTGGACAAATCAAATGGAGCAACATTTGTATAGGGCGGCTTTGTTTCTAAATCCAAATAAATATTTTGAATATGAGGAAAAACATCCCGATGATACTTGGAAATTTCAAGATGCTTTCAATATGTTATTGCAAGACTAGTGCCCAATCAACAATTGCAAGACAAGATTGCAGAGCAAGGCACTAACTATAAAGCATCTTGAAATAGTTTTGGAAAGCCTATGACTATTAGGCAACGAACCACCTTAAATCCAAGTGAGTATTGATTACGTTTTTATTTTTTCTTAAACTCCTTATATGTTATACTAATTTATTTTTGTCTACAAAATAAAGTGGATTGGTGGGGTGCACATGGAGGACCGAATGTTGACCTTACAAAGGTAGCATTGCGCATATTTGGCTTATGTTGTTCTTCTTCTAGTTGTGAGCGCAACTGGAGTACTTTTGAGTTTGTAAGTATACAAAAATTTAATTTAAAATTGAACTTGTTTTATCCACTAACAAATAACAAGTTTGCAACTATCTTGATTCAGATTCACACAAAGAAAAGAAATAGATTGGAGCATCAAAGGCTTAATGATCTTGTATACATTCAATACAATCGTCGTCTACAAGCACGATTCCAAGAAAGACGTGAAAAAGGAAGAAATTACAACCATTTAGTGTTTGATGAGCTAGATTGGAGTAGTGAGTGGATGATGAACAAACCAGAGGAAGGTTTAGTTTATGATGATGATGATCTCACATGGGAAGCTGTAGAGAGAGCTATTGGGACTGGGGCTCGAAATTTACGAAGTGGTGCTCAAGCTAATCTTGAACTAGTAGCTGAAAGGGATGAATATCTAGATCATTTTAGCGTTGCAAATAATGATGAAGATCTTGTTGATAATTACGGGCAAATGACAAGTACCTCAAACCAACTAAGCTTATGCAATGCCAATGACGATTTACTAGATGATGATTCTATTTGATCTAAAAAATTATTAATGCTACATTGCTACTGTGTATCAGTGTATGATGATAACATTTTGGTATTGAGTGAAATGGTTGTGAATCTTGTGATTGTCAATTTGACATTATATATATTGATTCTAAAATCTGAATGTTATTTCTATTTGATTCTGAATGTGTGATTGACTGATTTTTCATGCCACTAGGCCCACTATTCCCCAATGTGTGGAATGATACTGTGTACATGAATGCTGAATGAAAAAGAACTGTGTATCTGAATGCTGAATGACTTCTGGAGTTCTGAGAGTGTTGAAAATTCTCTTTCAGACTTTTAAAAAAAAACTGGGACTATAGACAGCGGTTATTTCAATAACCGCTGTCTATAGTCGTTATTGAAATAACCGATGTCTATAGTATTATTTCAATAACCGCTGTCTATATTCTTCATTTGTTTTAAAAAAAAATTTAAATGTCGCCTAGCATTTGCTCGCCTTATTGTCGCCTAGGCGTCCGCCTTGTCGCCAAAGCGTCAAGGTGGTCGGGGCTCGCCTTGGTACGTCTTGACGCCAAGATAAGAATGGTTGCAATGTATTTTTATGGTCAGATATGTGTTGATCCAGACGAATTTTTTCATAAGCTGTTAAATAATCCGGATATGTTACTAATCTTGAAAGTAAAATGTTACAGATGACAGATGATATATTCCTAAACTGTAGGTGTGCAATTTCCGCATTTAAGCAATTTGCACAGACACTAATAAATATGTTGTCGGAGGAGTCCAAAGATCTGTTAAGGGATGTCGGTTAGCTGCCATTTTTTTCAGTTACAAACCTACAGTAGAGCATCCCTCTGTTGTACTCACTACTGAAATCCTACCATCCAGAGGTTTTTCTACTAGGAAATTTTATGTGAAATCTACTGTAAATGAAATAGCACTTATCCTTGGGCTTCCCAACAAGGGAGAGGAGTTCAAGTTTATTATAAAATACTCACGGCTGAACCAAAGTGTCATAATTACTGAACTGAGGAGAGTGGATGTTTTGGTAAAGTATGTTCTTTTCAAGTTTTTCTTTCCTCTGAAGGGACTAAAAATTATGCAATGTCTAAAGGACTTTAAGGATCTAAATGAGTTCAGAAGATGTAACTGCACCAAATCAATCCATCATTTCCTTGAGTCACAATTTTAGCCATTGAGTAGATTAGGCATTGTAGGGCCAGAAGATAGTAGCTTAGGCTATAGAGGGATGATATATTATATTAGTGGTAAGAATTTTACTTTCACAGTACATTTTTGTAATTTAATAACAACCAACTAATAAGTGTTGTTGTAGGTATGATTCTTTGAGCACATCAATGTTTTGATACCTATTGATGACTTCATCAGACCCCGGTTGTATCGGTGGTCTGTGAAGTTCAATTTAAGTGTGAAGTGTTGTGCAAATTTACGCACTAAACTAAGGACCAAGTAAGCATTATTTTTACATATGTTTCTTAAGTAATATGAAATTTGGTATATAAATTTGGCATTATTCTTTCAAAATCCAATATTTTCATAACCGCCAATTTCATCAGCTAAGAAGTTGTATGCGTTGACAGTGCTAATCCCCACTATCATATTCTTAATAAGACTCGCTGGGACATTAAATATATGTCGATAATATCTCAACAAATGTTTGTTTTCAATGCAATTGGATGATTATGATCCTCTACAAACTTTGATACTTCACAATTCTTCTCCTCTTTATGGGCAACGAGTGTATGCACGCCAAACATCCAGTACGTGGGCATCCATTTTTGATACTTTTTTGTGCATTAGACACCCAGTTTGAACTATTTAGCCCATCTTTGGCACAACAGTATTATCTCACTGTAATAATCCTAGTATAAGACCAATAACAAACATGTTATTTTTGCACACTAAAACATGTTTTGTGCGCATACTTGCAATACATTGTGTAAGTATCTTGCTCAGATTGCGCTACATGGAAATCAACAGTTTCTTTTTTGGTCTGAGAAAAAATATTTCATGAATAAATACTAATTGTCTAAATGTTTTCTTAAGATGAATAAATTTGATCGGAATTTAATGGAACGTCTTGTCCGAATTAATCGGTCGAATTTCGGATCGAAAACCAGATCGTATTTCCAATCTAAAAATCAATTGAAAGAAAATGCAGACATTACTCTACATTCTTACTAGACGATTAATATGCTTACTAGAATAGTTTGTAGTTTTGCAAAATGAAATAAATATCTTACACTCCCCATGTCATCAGCTGATTTTTCGGAATTGAACGCAGCAGATTCATGTCGTCGGCTGATTTTTCAGAGTTAAGCGCAACATATTCCATGTCGTGGTTGTTTTTCCAGTCGCGAAGAAGGGAACATCGAAGACAAAAGGATGATCTGATGGACAAAGTAAGCTAAAATGCATCAAAGAAGGGGAAAAAGGAGCCAGGTATTCGTCTTCTACATCTCGGCGGGAGGTAAAAAGTGGAGGCAAACAAATTTCATGTTTTGTTGTTTGAAAAGGCGTTGGAACCGCAAAAATATTCATTGCCGCATGGTAAGTATGGTGTGTTATACGTATACGCACCAAATAATTTTCCATTTTCGTTGAGCACTTGGTTGGTCTTCGAAGTCCTCTTCAATATGAGGCAGACATAAGGGGCCGTCGTTCACACTGAATTTTACAAAAAATCATTAATAGAAATTAAATTTAAATTATTTTTCTCTTATATATATTTACAATATTAAAAGGGAAAAGTTGTTTTCTAATTACTTAACGTATATTATAACGTATATATAGAATGCACATTTAAGTAATTGCACTATTCTTAAATTAAAAATTATGATGAAAATTCATAAAATTGAAACAGATTTTAATAAATCTTGTATACCTACTATGGTAGGCTATCATTAGGCATGACAACTTTATTAAAGTTGATTTGAAGAGTAGTGATGAAAACCAATTAATTTAATTTATAAAAATAACTATGAAAAATTAATAATACATGAATAATAATGAGTTGAGAAATATTGTATAACTATTTGTTTAAACTGCATTGATTAATTGATAGGGGCGGAGTCCCGTGTCTATCACCCGTATTATATATAGCAACTATTCATTAAATTTTTAATAAAATAAAATTGACATAGTGGTAATGGTCTCATAGTTTTGAGTGATATGTTTTTATATGTAGACATTAAATTTCTTTTTCTATACTTAGACATTATACAAAAAAATTATCAAAAAATATGGACAAGGTAAAAAAAATATGAAATTAACATAAAATTGACATATTTTTATATTTGTTGATTATTTTTTTCAAATAAATTAGTACTTCGCCAATACATAGAAAAAATTTCTGTATCAGCCGATAACAAATCGAACCGAGCACGAAAAATACTTGCTATTAATGGAAAAGAAATATCTAACTCATCGAACACAGAGGACTTGCAGTAGCTTCTTTGAAGCATGAGATCCATTTGATCATGGAGATTATTTTTAAAAAAATGTTTGTGGTCCAAAAATGCGGTCAATTACGAAGGTGCGGGCTACACGTAGTCGTAGCAATAACACGTAGCAGTATAATTTGATAACCTCAACATCTGTATAACATATTGCCCCCTATGCCGAAGTACTAGGGCTTTTAACGAAACAAATAGTTCGTGAATAAATCGGGAATTGATTCCTGAAGATTCGATTAAAATTTGTTTTTTTTTTCGAACTCGAATCCGGATTCGAATCCAAATTTTATTTGAATCTGAATTCGAATAATATTATCTCTATTGGCGAGATTAGCGAATGGTTCGTGAATAATAGCAATATATATTATATATAAAGATGATCATGGTCGTCCGATCAAAATCTATTTGGTCCAAGCACGAATCTGAATCTGAATCAAAATTCGAATTCAAGATTTCAAGACGAATCCAAAATTGAATTAAATCTCTGCATTCTATGATAAATTTGGATTCGATTCAAGAGATATTCGATTTCATTCGATTCGTGAACACCCCTACGCAGAACCATATGAAATGACAGGTGGGAATACGAGAGGTCGCGACAAGAGGAGTCAACTAACACATCCACTCGAGTAAGACCACTTAAAGTGAAGGTCGAGATTGACTCCCAAAATAATAATGGTGCGGTAAATGTCGAGAGATTCGATATATAGAAGAGTTACTCGTCGAATATTTTGAAAGTGTACATCTTATTTTATATCAAAGGTGTTATTATGATAATAAAGGATATATTTGGTAATACATAATTCAAATCCAACTAATAATAAACTCAAACTCCTCTTACTTAGCACCAATGTGGTGTCTCCACAAAATATGAGAGTTTAAAAAAAAAAGGAAACACAATAGTTTGGAGTATGAGAAAGTAAAAAAGAATACAAGTAAGAGGTTAATATTGCATTCAAACATTACAAATTTTTTTGTAAAATTTTCATGAAATGATGATTTCAATTTTCGTATGTCATGTGAAAGCAAACAATGGCTCCGTTTGGCATGGTGGTGGCGATCGAGAACACGGTGGTTATGAACTCCATCCACTTTTATGCTCAAAATTAGTTTTCTTTTCTTCTTGGTGGCGATCATAACTATATTCTTGCCAAACATGCATTATATGATGGTGATTTATTTGTCCAAACCCACCGGAGCAAAAAAAATTGCGCCAAACGGTGCCAAAATCACGACTCATGACCGCTCAAAATTAAATTATATATATGTTTTACCAAAAGATTAATTTTTTTAAAACCCCTATTTAGTTGATTGTAATTAGATGCTTCCATGAACTCAAACTCCATAATAAATCTCCTAAAAACATCATAAAATAAATAAATACATGAATATGAGTGAATATGCTATGTAGCATGTTCTCTATTTAGAGGTAACATGATTTTGAAGAATTAGACCACATTTTGCATTGTTTATCAATATCAAAATTAAAAAATAAATATAGATGGGGCGATTCAGGGGAGATCCAATGGAGATCGAACTTTCTAGTCACATTTGGGATCCAGACGATCTAAGGGGGAGGAACCCCACGGCTCCTCTCTTCTTGAGAATTCATTCACCCCACCTTATCAGTGTATGGACAACTATCTCACGAGCACGGATTGAGGTTCAATCTCAATGGGCAAATGGAGCACCGAATAACACATCTTCACAGAGATAACCTCTTTGATTCTGGGACGACGGAGGGATCATAGCATTCAAGCCTTTTTTTCATGCTTTTCAGAAGAAAGCAACAATTAATAGGATTTTCCGAATCCCCCTTTCCAGAAAGGGAGAACGTGAAATTCTTTTTTCCTTTCTGCAGGACCAAGATATTGAATCTACCATAACATAAGAAGAATGCAAATAACTCACCTGTATCTATCTCTTGATTCGAAATGGCAGCTAGCATGAACCGAACATATACACATTTTTGCAACCTCTTGCGAAAATGCAGGATAAGATTTGCCTACATTTCACCCTTGTGGTGAGACCCTTCCCAGACCCGCGTTGCAGCGGACACCTGGCTGCCCTTTTTTAAATCCTTCATGAAAAAGAATAATTACAGGTTGCACTCTTCTATCTTTTGAAATTATAAAATCATTTCCTATAACTTTATATAGAAATAATTACCAAAATTTCCCCTGAAAATTACCATAATTAGAGGTTACACACCTCTTACTTTCACCTCCCATGTAAGTTTACATTTTATAAAATTAAGCTGAATTAAGCTTAATTAAGCTTAAATTAAGCTTTACATGGGAGATTTTTGTAAGTTAAATTAAGCTGCTCTCCTCAAAATATAAAATAGCAAAGAAATTGCAAACATTTCAAATTAATCAAATCATTCACTATATATTAAGGTAATAAAAGTCCATACTCCATACATATAATACATGAGCCACAAATGAATGAAAAGAATAACAACCCCACCTGTCCACATGCCTCAAAAGATTTCAAACTCAGATCAACCACCTCTTAATGTAAATACCTTCTTCCCCGAGGGCAGCTGTGCCAATTGCCGAGTCTGACTACGAGCAGGGGATGCATTTTTTTCCTGAGATAGCCCTCATCCATTCCAAATGCGCATGAGCGGAACCCGCCGAGACCCGTGCGATCAATCTTAATACGAGAATTCGTGCCCCCGACTCGAAATGTATTTCCTCACCCAGATCGCTATGTCCTCTGTGCAGGCCTGCGCTTGCGGCGTCTTCAGGAGCACGTCGAGCGTCGCAAAGCCGTGAACCGCGTCCTTGTATTCGAGGACGGGGGCATCCACGTTCACTTTACGCAGTTCTTCGGAGTACGCGATGGCTCGGTCTCTCATCCAGTCGTGCTCGGCGACTACCGTGAGGGTCGGGGGCATGCATTTCAAAGGTGGATCCCTTCCCGGCACGAGCGGGTTCGCCGCCACGTGGTCTAAGCTGAACTCGTTCTCGGGTAAGAAGAGCTTCCAGGCAAGTATGCACATGGACTTATCATAGAAGTAAGAGTTTGCAAGCTTTATCTCTGAATGGGTGGGGATGGTTCCAATGAAGAATGGATAAATCAAAACCTGGGCGACAATCTTCACTGGATCGAGCAGCTTCCCGGCTTCGAATGCTTTTCGCGCAACAAAATCGGCAATGTTCGCCCCTGAGCAATCCCCGAGGAGAACGCATCTGCTCTGCCGCAAAACAAAAAGTCATTTTTGCTAAGTAGAATACTATCAATAACTGTTCATGAGCACATAATGAGCAGATTGCAAGAGATTCCAAACTAAAATTATTAATTTGATTTCAAGGGGAAATAGTTAATTGTAGATAAAATCCAATCTGATTTATAAAGTGATTCTAATCTCAATGCCCACATGCCTACTTTGTTGCTTCTGGACCACAAGTGTTAAAAAGACAAGTATTTAGCCTTTGTATGCATAGAATTATGTAAAGAGTTCATTTAGGTTCACAAATAATGCAATTTGGATAACTTGTGCTATAATTTTGAACTTAAACGTAATGTTAATAGTCATAATTTGATTAAAAATATATATTTTGAATATAAATGAAAGCAAAAACATTTCAGACGATTTTAGACAAACAAAAGTTTTTTTTTTTAACTATAGTCATTCGGATACAATACAAAGGATGCAATCTCTCTATGTTAAGGGGATACACGCGGTACACCGGCAACTAGTTTCCTACTCGGTGGATCCGATTCCACCAAGTGGATTTTTTGGATCCGAAGCTAGTATGAAGCTGGCTACTGTTCCTATTTTCCTAGATTTCACTGGCTTGAGGCCGAGGCGGCATCAAAATGTAACTAGGGCTACATCTATTTCCTATGAAGCTGTGCTCCAAAGAACTTATTTATCTGCATTTAGATCATTTAAGAGAAATTATGAAAGCATGCTATTTGAGATAAAATTGGGATTCTTGAGGAGTTAACTTTCCACCGGTTCAAGATATGAAAACATAGCTACATTTACAAAGAATTTTCTCATAGATATTATGTCACTTCAGTTGTAGAAATGATGCATCTCCCTCTTCAGGGTCATCCTCAAACATATTCTTTTGATACGACACAAAGTTATATTGACCACTAAGGCTCCGTTCATTTGGCAGGAATTGAGAGAAAGGAATTGGAACGACCCAATTTCAATTCCCGTAAAATTTGGAATTGAAGTCAATTCCAATTTTGTTGTTCGGCTGAATGCAAGAATTCTGTCACAGAAATTGGAATTGGTAATTCCGTTGTTCGGCACACATTAATTCATACACATACACACCTACAAACACACATTCCACACACAGACACACACATTACACATACACACACACACACATTACACATACATACACACATACGGGGTTGTTTTGGTTGTGATTAAGATAAATTCAAATCGTTCTCAAGTCAACTGTTTTGGATAAATAATGTTTAATATTTTGTGGTACTTTCGAACTATACAGGGTTCTTTTTTCATCTGTTGTTCCCGTAAGTTCTTGCATTTATGTTTATCTATAGTAATGCACACGCACAAAATCATGTTAGCATATGTTCATTTACTATAGAATGTTTGTCCTGAAAGGCTGGATTTTAATACAAAATTTGTAAAAAAAAAACATTGAAGAAGATTAAACAAAGGAAGAACCTGAAAAGGAGCATTAGGATTTAGGATCCACTCCAGGTTGAGCTAATTGCGAACAAAGGAGTTGGATAACTCTCCTGTAGCTGCCATCGAAGAGAAGAATATAGAGGAGCAAACCAAGGAGTTGGATAGCGAAAGGAGAAGATATCGAAAGATGCCAATGGCTCTGTGGAGCTGAGGTTGTCGAAGCTGTAGAAGAGCAAGCTGCTGGAATCGACATGAAAGAGAAGCCGAAGAAGATTGCTTCCACGAAAAAGAAGACGAAACCTAGCAAAGAAATGGATGCCTACTCCAAACTTGCGTCGATCGAAGCCACCGCGGAGAGCGCCTGCGGGAGGCTCGGGCTCGAGCAATCAGGAGGGAAGAACAGGAGCTTCTTCCTCGGTCGCGAACAGGAGTTCTTTCTCCTAATTCCAGACGCCTTGATCGAGAAAAAGAGCTCTTTCTCCTAATTCCAGTCGCCTCAATCGCGAACAGGAGGTTTGATGCTAGCAGTGAAGGTTTGGGAGGGAAGGAATCGCGAGAACGGGCTGCGGGAGGCTCGGAATCGTCAATGAAGAGGTTGCTAGGTCGGAGATGTGGGGGGAGGAATATAGGCTAAACTGAATTCCCACGAAATTGTATTGAATTCCAATTGCCACCAAAAACATCGATTGCCAAACAGCGGAATTGGAAATGACAATTCCAATTCCAATCTCCAATTCCGCCCAAATAAACGGGGCCAAGAGTTTGGCTTTGAGCAGGATTTGCATTAAGATCATAAGCCAATGAAGTGTTCGCTCAGTTAAGACAGTCATTTCCCAACCACGTTAAAGCATTTTGTCAGCCTCTTTAGCTCGAATTGAGGGTCTAAAACTAAAGCAGCATGCAATGGCACATTTGTTTTTTTTCCGGAATGTGCAACATACAATAACATACATTACTCCAATATTTATCAAATCTTGTCTTCATGCATTGTGCAAGTAGCCAAGTACACACATGGTTGGATCATGACTTGCACACATTGTCTTTGTCATATGCTCCCTTTTAAATGTCTTGCCACCAGTACGTTAAATGTCCACCGACATGTAGGTTTTGAGGGCAAAACTATATTTTTTCTTACAAAATTAGTTATATTGTTTTGTAAAATATAGGATGGCATATCCGATTTTCTCCGACATATAAACCGACACGACTTTTTAAAATATCTTCTTGTACAACCCCCATATCCATCGAGTGGGGCCCAGCGTGGAGGGCCGCCGAGACGTGTCGACTAGACCCAAGGGGTCTTAAGACCTTTGGGTATCGCCCGGCGAACCCCCGTAGCTCTCACCAGAAGAGGAGTAAGAGGCGAGAGGGGGAGGGGCGGGTGCCCCCCTCTCGCCCTCGCCCAGCCAGAGGAGAGAGGGGAGGGGCGGGTGCCCTCCTTCTCGCCCTCGCCCAGCTAGGGGCGAGAGGGGAGGGGCGGGTGCCCCCCCTCTCGCCTTCGCCCAGCTAGGGGCGAGAGGGGAGGGGCGGGTGCCCCCCCTCTCGCCCTCGCCCAGCTAGGGGCGAGAGGGGAGGGGCGGGTGCCCCCCCTCTCGCCTTTGCCCAGCTAGGGGCGAGAGGGGAGGGGCGGGTGCCCCCCCTCTCGCCCTCGCCCAGCTAGGGGCGAGAGGGGAGGGGCGGGTGCCCCCCTCTCGCCCTCGCCCAGCTAGAGGAGAGAGGGGAGGGGCGGGTGCCCTCCTTCTCGCCCTCGCCCAGCTAGGGGCGAGAGGGGAGGGGCGGGTGCCCCCCCTCTCGCCTTCGCCCAGCTAGGGGCGAGAGGGGAGGGGCGGGTGCCCCCCCTCTCGCCCTCGCCCAGCTAGGGGCGAGAGGGGAGGGGCGGGTGCCCCCCCTCTCGCCTTCGCCCAGCTAGGGGCGAGAGGGGAGGGGCGGGTGCCCCCCCTCTCGCCCTCGCCCAGCTAGGGGCGAGAGGAGGAGGGGCGGGTGTCCCCCCTCTCGCCTTCGCCCAGCAAGGGGGCTCGTCGAGTCCCGCGAGGTACTCCTCTCGCCCAGGGGAGGCCCCTTCTCGTCCAGTTTTGGCTATTTGCAGTCCAGTTTTGGCTATTCGCAGTCCAGCGGTCTGCGTTTAGCGCTTCAGAACAGCGGGATTTGGCTATTTGCAGTCCAGTTTTGGCTATTCGCAGTCCAGATCCGAAAAACCTATAAATAGGACCAAGGGGGGGCACCATAAGGGGATCTCATTCTTAGCTAGCTCTCTCCTCTCTCTCCCTCCTCAGCAAGTCTCTCTAGAGAGGGTGAGGAGAGGCTCCAGTGGTGCCCAAGCTTAGTAGTGGCTTGGGAGGGAAGTTCCAAGGGAACTTCCGGGTATGTGGCGGGACCTCCCCACTAAGCCCTTGGTCCGTTTCCAAATCTAAGTGCTCTTGCCTAGAGAGTTGGCTCGAGGGAAGTAGGTGTGAGACCACCCCTTCTTAGGGACCCCGAACTCCACAGAGACCAAGTCTTGTTCGCAAGATTTCGGTTTCAACATTTTGGTGCGGTGAGCGTGGAGAGTGGTCAACACAGAAGTCCTTGAGCCAAATCTCATGACAGGAGACCTCGGAGGAGGAGACGATGAGGGGTCTCACATCCCAAGTGAGGTGTTAGGAAGGGGAGAGTTCATGACGGCCATCAAGGGAATCATGGAGCTACTCCAAGGCATCTCCAGGGGAGGTGACTGCTCGGCTCCCTCCCCCCAGACACCGCCTTCTGGGTCGCAAGGAGTGCTCGCCCAGGGGGGGTCAGGAGAGGTTGCCCCAGGGGGTCGGCCAGGCAAGGAGCCAGTGACTGAGAGTGGCGAGCGAGACCTCGCCGGGCGAGTGCTTTTTCCCAGCCCGGCGAGTGGGGTCTCGCTCGGAGCAGGAGTCGCGCGAGCGGAGCTCGCGAAGCCGGCGAGTGGGGGGTCACCCTTTAGCGAGCTGATCATCTCGGCTCCCATCCCGGAAGGCTTCAAGGAGCCCAACATGACTTTCTATACCGGGAAGGATGATCCCGTCCAGCACCTACAGTGGTTCGAGGATACCGTCTCCATCAGGCCCATGACGGACGCGTTCAAGTGTCGTCTCTTCGCCACCACCCTGAGAGACAAAGCTAGGGACTGGTTCCACCAGCTCCCGGTTGGCTCCATTTACAGCTTTGATGACTTGAGCCGAAGCTTCCAGCTACGCTTCTCCACATCCAAGAAGAGGAAGAAGAATGCTGAGTCCATTTTCCTGGTCAAGCAGAGGCACGAGGAGACGTTGGCCCAGTACATGGATAGATTCCAGGAGGAGATCCAGAACATCCAGGAGGTGCCAGGGTATGCCCTCCAGATGGCTTTCACCGTGGGGCTACGAGAGAGCCTCTTCAAAATGCGCCTAACTAGGAAGCCTCCCCTGTCCTTTGAGGACCTGATGGAAAAAGCTGCAAAGGAGATAGCCACTGAGGCGGCGAACCCGGGGCTGGCAAAGAAGTTGGCAAAGCTGGTGGAGGTCGAGCCAAGAGAGCAAGGTGGCCTCAGGCAGCAGGAAGGAAGGAGGAGGGAAGAGCAGAGGGGTCAAGGGTACCAGGGACCCCAGGGGGGTCAGGAGCAAGGGAGGGGTCTCGCCCAAGGAGGGGGGAACTTCTACGGAGGCCAAGGGAGGCCCAACCCTCCTCCTTGGAGGCAGGCCCCTAGGCAGCTCCTACCCCCACCAGCTCAAGCTATGGCGATTCAAAGAGGAGGAGGAGGAGTGGAAGCAAGAGACATCCCAGCCCGTAGGAGAAGGGGGGAAGAGCGGTGTCATACTGCGACTACCAACAAGCAGAGGGGCATGCAACAACTACCTGCCCAGAGTTCTTGGAGGTGAGAGAGGCGAGAGGTCAGACACAACAGCAGCCGCCGGTGCGGATTGAAGAAGTCCCACCTGGAGCAGTAGTGGATGATGACATCTGCGAGGACCGAACTGACATAGAAGCCAAAGGACGGGTCGCAGTAATCCACGGGGGGGTAGGGGTCGAGGCCACTCGTAAGGCAAGCCTCCACTCCGTATTTCGACGCAACGTCGCTTCGACGTCGCAGGACCCACCCCCCGAGGAGAAAATCACTTTCTCAAGCAAGGACATGCCAGATAACGAGGATCCATTCTGTGATGCGCTAGTCATTCAGACAGCCATCGAAGGTTACACTGTCTCTCGGATTCTCGTTGACAACGGGAGCTCTGTCAACGTCATTTTCAAGAAGGCATTTGATGAGTTGAAGGTAGAGGCAAGGAGGGTGCTGGCCTCGGATGGGCCCTTGTTCGGATTCTCTGGAGAAAGGAAAGAGGTAGAGGGTGGAGTTGGACTCCAAGTGACGATGGGGGGAGGTTCAAGAAACTGTCGGTTCGTCATAGTTGACGCTCCTAGCAGTTATAATGCCATCTTCGGAAGACCCCTCATCAGCGCCTTCCGATGCGTACCATCATCCTTCCACCAGTGCCTCAAGTTCAACACTGGAGGAATCCAAGTCAGGATCCGCGGAGACCCCAAGATGGCCAGGCACTGCTACGTCACGGCCGTCAACAGCATCTCCTGGCAAGCGGGGGCGGAGGAGATGGAGAAGATCATGGAGAGCATGAGCCAGATGGGAGTGGCAGGAGAAGCAGAGGAATGATCATCTCGCGCGAGCAGCCGGAGAGGCGAGTACCATGGGGGGGCATGATGTGTTTGTTTTTTGTTTTTTGTTTTTTGTGGTTTTCCTTTGTAACAAGCTCTACCCCTCACTGGTTGGGCCAGGAGGTTTTTGACAAGGGAAATCCCCCCCATTAGATGGATGAAGTTATTTTGCTTATATGATTAGTAAGTTCAACGCCGAGATGTCCTCCTCACTCCAGGCTCTCACTAGCTGGGTGGGTCGAATGATCCTCGGAAGGAAGAGCTTGCCATCGAGATGTCCTCCTCACTCCAGGCTCTCATTAGCTGGGTGGGTCGAATGATCCTCGGATGGGTAAGTTCAACGCCGAGATGTCCTCCTCACTCCAGGCTCTCACTAGCTGGGTGGGTCGAATGATCCTCGGGAAGAAGAGCTTGCCATCGAGATGTCCTCCTCACTCCAGGCTCTCATTAGCTGGGTGGGTCGAATGATCCTCGGATGGGTAAGTTCAACGCCGAGATGTCCTCCTCACTCCAGGCTCTCATTAGCTGGGTGGGTCGAATGATCCTCGGATGGGTAAGTTCAACGCCGAGATGTCCTCCTCACTCCAGGCTCTCACTAGCTGGGTGGGTCGAATGATCCTCGGAAGGAAGAGCTTGCCATCGAGATGTCCTCCTCACTCCAGACTCTCACTAGCTGGGTGGGTCGAATGATCCTCGGAAGGAAGAGCTTGCCATCGAGATGTCCTCCTCACTCCAGGCTCTCACTAGCTGGGTGGGTCGAATGATCCTCGGATGGGTAAGTTCAACGCCGAGATGTCCTCCTCACTCCAGGCTCTCACTAGCTGGGTGGGTCGAATGATCCTCGGGAAGAAGAGCTTGCCATCGAGATGTCCTCCTCACTCCAGGCTCTCATTAGCTGGGTGGGTCGAATGATCCTCGGATGGGTAAGTTCAACGCCGAGATGTCCTCCTCACTCCAGGCTCTCACTAGCTGGGTGGATCGAATGATCCTCGGAAGGAAGAGCTTGCCATCGAGATGTCCTCCTCACTCCAGGCTCTCATTAGCTGGGTGGGTCGAATGATCCTCGGATGGGTAAGTTCAACGCCGAGATGTCCTCCAAACTCCAGGCTCTCACTAGCTGGGTGGGTCGAATGATCCTCGGGAAGAAGAGCTTGCCATCGAGATGTCCTCCTCACTCCAGGCTCTCATTAGCTGGGTGGGTCGAATGATCCTCGGATGGGTAAGTTCAACGCCGAGATGTCCTCCTCACTCCAGGCTCTCATTAGCTGGGTGGGTCGAATGATCCTCGGATGGGTAAGTTCAACGCCGAGATGTCCTCCTCACTTCAGGCTCTCACTAGCTGGGTGGGTCGAATGATCCTCGGAAGGAAGAGCTTGCCATCGAGATGTCCTCCTCACTCCAGGCTCTCACTAGCTGGGTGGGTCGAATGATCCTCGGATGGGTAAGTTCAACGCCGAGATGTCCTCCTCACTCCAGGCTCTCATTAGCTGGGTGGGTCGAATGATCCTCGGATGGGTAAGTTCAACGCCGAGATGTCCTCCTCACTCCAGGCTCTCACTAGCTGGGTGGGTCGAATGATCCTCGGAAGGAAGAGCTTGCCATCGAGATGTCCTCCTCACTCCAGGCTCTCACTAGCTGGGTGGGTCGAATGATCCTCGGAAGGAAGAGCTTGCCATCGAGATGTCCTCCTCACTCCAGGCTCTCACTAGCTGGGTGGGTCGAATGATCCTCGGATGGGTAAGTTCAACGCCGAGATGTCCTCCTCACTCCAGGCTCTCACTAGCTGGGTGGGTCGAATGATCCTCAGGAGCGAGGTTCTGCCCCCCCTCGATGGATATTTGGGCTTGGACTTTTCTTTCCGAGGTTGTACCAACCTCGCAAAGAGCGGGGATTGTGTACAACCCCCATATCCATCGAGTGGGGCCCAGCGTGGAGGGCCGCCGAGACGTGTCGACTAGACCCAAGGGGTCTTAAGACCTTTGGGTATCGCCCGGCGAACCCCCGTAGCTCTCACCAGAAGAGGAGTAAGAGGCGAGAGGGGGAGGGGCGGGTGCCCCCCTCTCGCCCTCGCCCAGCCAGAGGAGAGAGGGGAGGGGCGGGTGCCCTCCTTCTCGCCCTCGCCCAGCTAGGGGCGAGAGGGGAGGGGCGGGTGCCCCCCCTCTCGCCTTCGCCCAGCTAGGGGCGAGAGGGGAGGGGCGGGTGCCCCCCCTCTCGCCCTCGCCCAGCTAGGGGCGAGAGGGGAGGGGCGGGTGCCCCCCCTCTCGCCTTCGCCCAGCTAGGGGCGAGAGGGGAGGGGCGGGTGCCCCCCCTCTCGCCCTCGCCCAGCTAGGGGCGAGAGGGGAGGGGCGGGTGCCCCCCTCTCGCCCTCGCCCAGCTAGAGGAGAGAGGGGAGGGGCGGGTGCCCTCCTTCTCGCCCTCGCCCAGCTAGGGGCGAGAGGGGAGGGGCGGGTGCCCCCCCTCTCGCCCTCGCCCAGCTAGGGGCGAGAGGGGAGGGGCGGGTGCCCCCCCTCTCGCCTTCGCCCAGCTAGGGGCGAGAGGGGAGGGGCGGGTGCCCCCCCTCTCGCCCTCGCCCAGCTAGGGGCGAGAGGAGGAGGGGCGGGTGTCCCCCCTCTCGCCTTCGCCCAGCAAGGGGGCTCGTCGAGTCCCGCGAGGTACTCCTCTCGCCCAGGGGAGGCCCCTTCTCGTCCAGTTTTGGCTATTTGCAGTCCAGTTTTGGCTATTCGCAGTCCAGCGGTCTGCGTTTAGCGCTTCAGAACAGCGGGATTTGGCTATTTGCAGTCCACTTTTGGCTATTCGCAGTCCAGATCCGAAAAACTTATAAATAAGACCAAGGGGGGGCACCATAAGGGGATCTCATTCTTAGCTAGCTCTCTCCTCTCTCTCCCTCCTCAGCAAGTCTCTCTAGAGAGGGTGAGGAGAGGCTCCAGTGGTGCCCAAGCTTAGTAGTGGCTTGGGAGGGGAAGTTCCAAGGGAACTTTCGGGTATGTGGCGGGACCTCCCCACTAAGCCCTTGGTCCGTTTCCAAATCTAAGTGCTCTTGCCTAGAGAGTTGGCTCGAGGGAAGTAGGTGTGAGACCACCCCTTCTTAGGGACCCCGAACTCCACAGAGACCAAGTCTTGTTCGCAAGATTTCGGTTTCAACACTTCTGCTATTTTATCTTAGGCTATGCAAACAGTATACATAGGTTAAATAGTATATATGTAGTGCATTAAATATATTTAAATCGATTAGATGCATTGTTTCATTCTTTCATAGTCGTTAATTCCTGCAATCAAGTTTGTATAATCATTTTACACTATACATTTGTTAGGTTTTATTTAAAAAATATTAAAACATGTGCATATTATTAGTAAATGATTGTTTATGGTATTTATGGAAAAATAGAAAATTTGGAGGAATAATTTATTATATCAAATTCTCCGATTAAAGACATCAGTATGTATGTACATTTATAGGGAGGAGGAGAGAGATCTGAACTCCAAATCAAAATGTGGGACTAAATGAGAGTGAACAATGGGCCAATACATGGGCTTTAGTATTGGGTCTTAGACTAATTCTTCAACACTCCCCCGCAAGTTGTAGTGTACAAGTCGTAGGCTCTAAGCTTGTAAATGAATTGGCGATACAATGGTTGAGGTAAGGCCTTAGTAAAGACATCAGAAATTTGCCCTGCAACAAGCACATGACGCAAATTCAATTTACGAAGTTGAACCTTCTCCCGGATGAAATGGTAATCCACCTCGATATGTTTAGTGCGCTCATGAAATACAGGATTTTCGACAATATGAATGACAGCTTGACTATCGCAGAAGAGGATGATTGTAGAGAGGAGCTTTACTCCAAGATCAATAAGAAAACTTTCTAACCAGTTAGCACAGACACAACAGAGGCCATGGAGCGATATTCAGCTTCTGCAGAGGAGCGAGCCACCCCAGTTTGCTTTTTACTGCGCCAGATAATCAGGTGTCCACCAAGATATATGCAGTAGTTACTCGTAGAACGACGATCATCTAGGGAGCCAACATCGTCAGCATTAGAATACACAACGAGGGACAAAGTAGATGAAGCCTTAAACTGCCTAAGAATGCGCTCAACTGCCTGAATGTGGGAACTTTGAGGAGCAAGCATAAAATGAGTGACTACTCGGACAACAAAGGATATATCGGGTCTTGTGACAGTCAAATAAATAAGTTTGCCAACCAAACGACGATAGTACTCCAGATTAGGGAGAAGCAGATCAGTGTCGGGGGCATGAGCGCAGAGTTTGTGAATGACATTCATAGGTGTGTCAGCAGGCTTGCACACTGAGTGGCCTGCATCGTGGAGAAGGTCGAAGCAGTATTTTCGTTGGGATAAGACGAGGTCATCGGGACGACGAGCGACCTCGATACCCAAGAAGTATCAGAGAAGACCCAATTCTTTAGTCTGAAACTGTGACACCAAGTGTTTCTTGACCATAGATATACAATGGAGGTCATCCCCTGTGAGAAGTTTATCATCGACATAGACAAGCAGTATCACCGTGCTTGTTGGACGGCGACGAACAAATAAGGAGAAGTCGGCTAAGCTCCGAGTAAAACCAATATTGCGAACAACCCGAGTGAATTTGTCAAGACACGCCCGAGGAGACTGCTTGAGACCATAGAGAGATTTTCTGAGATGGCATACTAGAGACTCCCCCGTGGTTGCATAACCAGGAGGTTGTTGCATGTAGACCGTTTCAACAAGGTCGCCATCGAGGAAGACATTCTTGATGCCGAGTTGATGCAACGGCCAATGACGATGAACCGCCAGAGAGATGATGCCCCGAACTGTATTGAGCTTAGCGGTCGGCGAAAATATCTCCTCATAGTCAAGACCGCATTACTGTGTGAAATCACGAACCACCAGACGGGCTTTCAGCCGCTCAACTATGCAATCAGGATGATGCTTAACAGTGAAGAATCACTTACATCCCACACATGAATGGCCAGAGGGAAGAGGGACAAGGTCCTAAGGTGATTGGCCCAGAGGACCGTCATTTCTTTATTCATGGCTGCCCGCCACCTCGGATGTTGAAGAGCGTCCTGCACATATGACTGAGTAGTGATGGAAGACAATGAAGTGGCAAACCTCTGAAGAGCCGGAGATAACTGATGTAGAGACATAATTTGAGAGAGGGTGAGCAATAAAGGCTGGAGTCGGATCAGCAGACCGCGAGGCATCAATAGTAGAGGGCCATTGTTGCAGAGCATCTATACGACGAGAGTAGACACGGAGGGGAGGTGGGTCTGATGGTCTGGTGGTGGGTGGTAGAAGAAGTGGAGCAGAGGAGTGGATAGACACGGCAAGGCGTGGAATGGCAGCGGGGGCTGGAGGAGTAGGGGCGAGGAGTGAAAGGGCTAGTTTTCAAGGTAGGTCGCATCTGCCAAGATAACCACTTTGCGTTCAGTCGGAGAGTAACAGACATCCTTTATGTGTGTGAGAGTAACTTACGACCATGTACTTGGTGGCATGGGGAGCAAGCTTGTCGTTGGTGGGGCCCAAGCAGTGCACATAGCAAGCGCAACCAAAGATGCGAGGCGAGAGGGAAAAGGGTGGTGTATAGTGAAAGAGAAGGGCAAAGGGTGTCGCAAAGTTGAGAGTAAAGGATGGCATCCGATTAATGAGATAACATGCAGTAGAGACCGTGAAGTGTCGGTAGACCTTGGGAACCTGCATCTGAAACATAAGAGAGCAAGTAACCTCAAGGAGATGACGATTCTTGCGCTCAGCCAAGCCATTTTGTTGGGGTGTGTACGCACAGGAGGTTTGATGGATGATACCCAGTCTCAGCACAAAGATTTTGAAATGCATGACTAGTGTACTCTCGCGCGTTATCGGTCTGAAGAGCTTTAATCGAGCAAGAGAAGTGGGTACGCGTCTCAGCGATAAATATGCGAAATATACGAAGAAGTTCAGAGCGATCGCACAATAGATATAATCATGTCATGCGAGAATAATCATCAATAAATGTAAAAAAAATAGCGATAATCAGAGAGACTAGCAGTTTTATAGGGACCTCAAACATCAGAATGCACTAAATCAAAAGGAGCACTGCTCCGAGTACAATGGGGAGAAGGATGAATGATGATGTTTCCCATAGATGCAGAATTCACAAGTGAAGTCGGAGAGCAATACGTCGGGAAGAGCTTTCTTGAGAATAGGAAGAAGAGCGTGCACAAGGCGTCGATGCCAATCAACTGAAGGGACAGAGGAGAGAACTGTGGGAGGGAGGTCCAAAGTATATAGCCCATTCGACAGTCACCCTCTACCAATGATATTTTGGGTTTGTCGATCCTGCACCACAAAGGAAGAAGAAGAAGAAGAAGAAGAAGAAAAAGTTAAAATGCAGTCAAGATCTTGAGTAAGATGACTGACATAGAGGAGATTGAAGTGAGATCCCAGAACATGAAGAACCGAGCGAAGAGATAGTGATGGAGTGAGAGGCGCATCGCCAGCACCGCAGACGGGGGTCGTATCACCATTAGCCACGGTGATGAATTTCGGACAGACAGAGTCCAAATACCGAGAAAGCTGTTGCAGAGTAATATGATGGGTGGCCTCGGAGTCCACAATCCAAGAGGGACTATGAGAAAAACAAGAGATACCTTCGCTAGAGATGGATGCAACAGAGCCAGAGGTATGTGTGATCAACCCCTGAAGGTGCTGGAGTTGCATACACAAATCATCAATGTCCGTACGGGACGTGGAGGGAGCATCAACGACAACGAAAACATGTTGTTGAGAGCGGGAAGCAGGTGGTGGGGGAATACCAAGTTTCCAATAGCAGGTGGCTTCAAGATGACCACTTTGGGCACAAAAAGTGTGAAGGCAAGTGTCAAGACACTTGGAATGATGATGACCATCACGACCTCAACCCTGAGAGCCAGGGCGACCCCCACGAACAAATGACAGTGGAAAACGAGTTTCTAGTGTATGGTGAAGGAGGGTCGGTAGGGGAGTCCCTGGGGCATCAGGAGGCAGTGTCACCTTCAAAAGCATGAAGCAGACAACCGAGAGAGAGGGAATGGTCGGTGAGAAAAGGATAGTAGCACATACATTGTAGAGATGTGGAGGAACCCTAGCCATCATCATGAAAATTCCAACAACTTCCTTTTGAGTGCGCTGAGCAACAAAATCCAGCGAGGGAGGTTGGTGTTGAATCCATGTCTCGGCGAGAGTCTTTGACCGAGCAACAAAGGAGGTCAAGTCTCATCCCCTCCTGGTTCAAGTGTTCGAAGGTCCATGAAGATGTCGAACAGGTGTTGAAGTACTTTCCAAAGTATAGAGAGTGGAGTTCATCCCACATTGCTTTGACGGTCTCATGGTACATGACCAGGTGATAGGCTCACTATCCATGGAATTCAGAATCCAAGACTGAACGCGACCATCATCGCGGAGCCATTGCTCAGTGGGCTCAGCAGGGGGTCCTGAGAGAGGTGATGAAGCAGGCCCTTGGTCTGAAGAATGCGGCGCACCGAGTGCACCCACTCAACAAAATTTTTCTTATCACTAAGGAGGATAGTGGTGGTCCGCAGTTCAGGAAGAGGGGCCGGAGCAAGAGCCGGAAGGGACGAAGAGGAAGAGCCTGCATGTGAGTCCATTACAGCTAAGAGGAGAGTGGGAGGTCACACAAGGAGAGACCGACAATAGCAGAGAGAGACTGAACCAGCGGAAACAGGAGGAGACCACTCCAAAAAAGGGAAGAATCCGCAACACAGGAGCACCGGGCGCGAGCTCAGTGAACACAAGAGAAGGGGAGAGCTTCGAGCAGGGCTATTGGTGAACAAGAGACGATGGGCGAGGGCCGCGAGCGGAGCTATGGGGTGGGCACCGCGAGCGGGGCTATGGGGCGGGCGCCGCGAGCGGCGCTATGGGGCGCGCCGTGAACTATGGGCGCGCCGTGAGCTATTGGCGCGCCGTGAGCTATTGGCGCGCCGCGAGCAGCGATATCGGGCGCGTCGCGAGCAATCACTTCTCTTTTCTCAATAAAGTATAATGGCCAACGAAGGATAATGTTTAAAAAAAATCAGAAACATTCTTTCTCAACAAATTTGTACTACAGTTTATTCACAACAATCACTTCTCTTTTCTCAATAAAGGATAATACTTTTTTACTTCCATTAATTTTCCTAAAATGACATAAGTTCAACGTGCAGTTCTCAAAGCACATGTGCTTTTTTTATTAGGATCAATGATATATATCTTACTATAGTGTTTGCATTTAGCTTTATCCCTACCTTCACAATCCTTATATTTCACTCTCATACTGAATACTTTCAATTTGTAGTACCAGGATGAAGCAATCTATCGCCGTCGAATCCCCAAATTTTAAATAGAGATAACTGGGCACGGATTTTAAATTTTATTCTAGCGGTAATACCACCGGTCAAACGAACGGCATCACCTTCACCATGCCGAAAATAAACAACGTTGCGTGGTGGGCAAGCAATGAATAACAATGTAAACAACAAGCAGAAAGAAAACACGATAGGTGGCGGGTGGAACAGGTCGTGCAACATTTGGATCTAAAATTAAAACTTTGCTGAAATAAAATAGTAACAAAGGGCTGAAGAAACTAGGAATGAAGGAAGGGGAAGGACTGATCTCACCCAAGGCACCCGTCAACACCGCTGGTCCACTCCCGTGCAGTCACGAACCGGCGTCTGTAGAAAGTCAAGCGAGTGTCTCCACGTGAAGAAGGGCACGCGGCTGTTCTCGCCGGCAGCTGAAGGGGAGACGGGCTGGTCGGGCTAGGATGGTGGCTCCATGTTACCGACCTCCAGTCCGACGAGCCAGAATGGCAGGTATATTCGAGGAGGGCTCGAGCAGGACCAAGCGACAACACTAGGCCCCGCGCCGAACCGGGCAACTTGGAGAAGACTATCTAAAGGGCCGACCGGTCCTTGTTCAATTTCAGCATTTTATTATTATGTTATTTCCTTTTGAACCTTTTAATGATGTGGTGGTTTCCCCCTATATAAGGGAGCACCAAGGGTTTTGATGTTATCTTTTGGATCAATCAGATTAAGGAGGGGTTGTTCCCCTTGTCTCCCTTTCCTTCTCTACTTCTCTCCCTCTCGTTTTCCCCCGCCGAACCCTGCTGCCGCCGTCGATATCGCGCAGCGTCAACCCCGTCCGATAGCACTGCCGCTGCTATCGCCCCTACCGCTGATCCGTTCCTGTAGCGGCAACACTCCACGTGAGGGATGGTCAGGCTGGGGCGGTGGCTCCACGAGAGAGATGAAGGTGGGGGTGGCTTGGCGTCGTCGGCGAGAGGAGGAGGGGAGAACGGGGGTCGGGCTAGGGCGGTGGCTCCACGAGAGGGATGGAGGTCGGGCTTGGCGTCGTTGGCGAGACTGGAGCGGAAACAGCGAAGGGGCGGAGGAAAAGGAACAGTGACTGTTGAGACCGAACCCAAAGGAGTTCCTTTGATTGGTTCAACCAGTCTAGGGCAAATAATAAACAAGGGGGAGTATTAATAAGACAATTTTCCTCCTTCCACATGATTCTAGAAACTTCAGCCGGGTAATAATATATTTCAGCAAGTTTTTTAAATTAATTTAGTGGCGAGCACGCTTCGTCCCATACACCACATACCGGACCTATTTATTTAGGGTCACGTGAGGCGGTCAAGCTCACGCGCCGAACAATAACACGCTAACATAGTCAAAATAAGAGACATAAAAATAACGGTGCGCAAAACTACAAGATAAAAGATAACAGTGCGCGACAAAAATATCATGATGATTATAGTGCGTCACAGGAGTATCTACTTTTGCTTTTTTCGAGACATTCTTTGAAGCGTTATCCCTGAATCTCGGTCCTCTTTCTCTTTATTACTTTATTGAATTTGTTTGTTAGTTTCAACCACAAACGATAAATATGTATCTCTAGTAACCTTGTTTTCCCTCTACAATATAATTAAAAAGAAAAAACATGATTTGGTGATGCCTAAAACATATAGCTTCACAGAAAGAACATGACTTATAGTGCCTAAAACGTATAATTAGAAAATCAACAAAAAAGAAGTAACAAATGTATACTTAAAACACCATGACCATTCATGATTCATCCCTACATTCATATGTTTTTTTTATTTATACGTTGAAGATGCCACACGATGCTAAACATATTGTACTTCTTTAAACCAATGGATTCTAAATCTTAACAACCAACAAATGCTAAAACGTAAAAATTGAAATACAAGGTACTTAAAATCTTTGATTTGAAGATCCTAACCTTGGCTCCTTCTGATTGGAGGAGTGGAAGTGGATCTATGGAGGATTACCGACCTAGATTTAGAGGGCTAGAAGATTGGTGTCTGGTGTCAGCAAATCAAGGAAGGTTAGAGACGGGGATTGAGTTGCAAAATCGTCGATTCGAGTTGTCTAAAACCACGCATTGCTTGGGCATGAATTGGGAGAGACGGGGAGTGGGGGGCAAAAAGAGTGTCGGGTAGGGCTTAATTTCAAACAGAAGACTTGATCACGTGAAGTTTTGCACTTCGGTTTGAACTTTGAACGGGATTATGGAATAGTGAACTGGCTCTGGCCTCCTGTAGTCGGTTTCCTAGACAAACTGAATCGACCTGAAATTGGGGCGGTTTTTGGATACAAACCGATCCGAGACCAAACCAACTGGTTCGATCCAAAATTTGGTTGGATTTCGGTAACAAATATCGATTTGTACCTTTTAGTTTCACCCCCAGCTATTTGATGTTCTTCTTGGATTGCTTAAGTTGATACTCTATTGTAAAGGAATTCCAGCGCATGAGACACTCACTTCTACCCCGGCCAACATATTTTTTCTAAATCTAAGAAGCCCGCACATCCATCCTAAAACTCCGAAGTAATAGGAGGGCTTGGATGGGGCTTATAAGCATAGGTGGGTGATGCGCGGTAGGCAATATAAGACTAATAAACAACATGG
Organism: Dactylorhiza incarnata; assembly: GCA_033032865.1. Taxonomy (NCBI): domain Eukaryota; kingdom Viridiplantae; phylum Streptophyta; class Magnoliopsida; order Asparagales; family Orchidaceae; genus Dactylorhiza; species Dactylorhiza incarnata. Next base: position 6,012,580 of record JAWHQI010000129.1, on the reverse strand, counting down.
GACGCCGGGAATAATCCACCGGGAATAATCCACCGGGGATAATCCGCACATGGGGCGGTGCCACATGACGCGGATCCGCTGGAATCAGGTTAACAAGCACATCCCCGAAGCGGGTCAAATCAAAGCTCTGATACAATCTAAGAAACCCGCACATCCATCACAAAACTCTGAAGTGATAGGAGTGTGATGGTGTTTATAAGCATGGAGGGTGATGCACGGTAGACAATTGAACACTATCAAGATCTGAAATTATATGATTGAACGCAAAATAAAGATACAAATGTCGAGACAAGCTCGACCCAAACTCTTAAGGGTTGGTTCCCTCTAAGAGACTTTCTCACCTAGGAGAGTCTTAACATTAAACAAGATCTCAAAGATGACCCAAATGATTCTCCCCCACTCCCTTATATAGGCGGGATGTGTATACATAAATATGATAATGCTAAGGCTATATAGACTATTAAGGGATCAGGTGGAAGTTGTCTTCGTATCAATATACTCCCCGCCCGAAAAAGCGGCCTTGTCTTCAAGGTCGAGGTTCGTAAAGGTCGTCAGCGAGCGTCAGAGGATCCAAGTCACCGAAGTCAGTACCGTCGTTTTCAGATCCAAGCAGCACGCGAAGCACTTTGAGAGGGAAGATGTGGGTGGGCGAGTACGGCTGCTGGCAGCGAAAGCAAAGGCCCTTGCGGCGAAGATCGAGGTGCTGCTGGCAAGGTTGTTAGGATCGCGATCCGGATCGTAGGATCTTACGATCCTGATTTTGTAAATCGATCCGGATCTTACCTAGGATCTAAATCGGCACCTCTACGACTGGGATCGCAATCCGGATCTTAGGATCTGTATGATCGCGATCCCGACACGATTCTATCGATCCAGCCAAAGAGAACTAGAAACACGTCCAACCCTATCCCGACCCCATTCAACCGGTCCAACGCCCATAACCCATCAATTAACCTTATGTACTTATCTCAATCTCGCCCCCATACCCCCATCACAGAATCACGTCATGCCGCTTTACCGTATCCCAAGTGTCAGTTGCCGACTGCAAACAGAGGCTAAGGACTACGTCTTTGGTCACTTCCAGTCCAGACAACATCTTCTTTGTTCTTCCTTACCAGGTGAAGTTAGTATGATATTATCTTTTTGATTTAGTTATTTAATCATTTTTTGATATAATTATTCACATACTCCTCAATTTAATGATTTTTTTTGTTAATTGAACATGTAACTGGATGATGATACAGTTCAATTTTATATTTTTAGTCTTAATTTATGAATGTTGTAGGATCTAGCGATCCTCGATCCGATCCTACGATCCGATCTGATCCAACCTCGAAACGATCTCACCTAGGATCTCGATCCTGACAACCTTGGCTGCTGGTGAGATAAGTGTTGGGGTCGTCGGGGTGCCATTGGAGGCAGGGATGGAGGAACTGGTGGCGGCGGAGGCGGTCCTAGCAGCTGGGACCCTGGTGGGGGCAGGGGATCCAGGAAGGGAAGAGGCGGCGGAGATTGAGGCGACGACAGCGGCTGGTGGGTTGGTCGGAACAAGGAAGGCGGATGGGCTGTGTAGAGTCCCTCGCCGCGACAACGAGCTTGCTCCATGGCGCGGGAAATAGTAGTCGGATTGTGGACCATAAAGCGATCCCGGAGGTGGGGTTACAGACCCCCAAGGAAGTACCCTAGGTAATGGTTGAAAGATAGGACGAATACGCATGTGGCTACCTCGATGAACTCGTCGATGTAGGTTTGGACTGGCGCACAGAGCTGAGGTGCTCGTAAGCATTCCCGTCTGGCGGATGTCATAGTAGCGGAGGAGTTCCTCATTCAATGTGGACCATGAGAGATCAGGGACCTGCTAGCACATCCAACGCACCGAGTGGAGCGTCGAACCCTCCATATAGATAGTGGTCAGGGAAACCTTGTGGTTGGCATGGGTTGACTGAAGGTCGAAAAATTGTTCGGCGCGGGCGATTCAACCAAGTGGGTCAGTGACGTCGAACAGAGGAATCTCGATCCGACGGAAATGTGTCGAGTGGATGTCCATAGTGGGGTGGAGAAACCCCATGTAGTCAGGGGTGGGCCGCAGGAGTTGCGGCGATGGTGGTGGAGGGGTCGGTGGGCGGTTTACCGTCGTGGCCGCGAGCTCTCGAAGGAGGAGAGTGAGATCCTCAAGCCAAACTTCGAGTTGATCCAAGCAATGAGGGTCAGCGAAGGCAGAGGCGTCCTCGTCGGCGTGGAGGGCCATTGAACGAGCCCGGGGCATGGAATAGAGGGGCCAAAGGAAGGGAAGAAACGGACGGGGTTATTGGGCGAAGGGAGGTGCAGGAAGGTGTCGAGGGCTGCTGGAATAGCAGACACGGGGCAGAAAACTGCTGAATGCGATGTTGGACACGAAGGAGGTGCGCCGGCTGCTGGAAGGAGACATAGGCAGTTGTGGTCGTCAGGGGGTGAGGGCGATGGGACGGGAGGCGGCGAGGGCCGATGGAATGCTGAAGGAGGCGCTGGAGGGAAGTTGGAATGAGGCGGAGTGGCACGTTGCAGGGAACACGACTGGAGAGGAACGAGCCGAGATGCACGGGGGAGATGATGATCGGGTTGGAAGATCGCGCAGTGTGCGGGGCCTGTGGCTCCTATCGGGCATTGTGCGGCGACGGGACAGTGACGCAATGTGAGATAGGACGTGTGAAACGAGGGTCAGCGCGGGTTTCGGGTACAGACGATATTAACGAGGAAATCGGTGGAGGAGGAGAGAAATGGGCGAGCGTCAGCTTCCGGGAATAGGGAATGAGAAGATCTTAGGGTTCAGGAGGGAACCCTAAGTGAGCGCAAATCAGATCAATTGATAGGTGCACACTATCAAGATCTAAAATTATATGATTGAACGCAAAATAAAGATACAAATGTCAACACAAGCTCGATCCTAACTCTTGAGTGTTGGTTCCCTCTAAGAGCCTCTCTCACCTAAGAGAGTCTAACACTAAACAAGATCTCAAAGATGAACCAAATGACTCTCCCCCACTCCCTTATATAGGCGGGATGGGTATACATAAGGAATCGCGCGGCGGCCATCTTCATATCAATATGGGACTAATTAACAATAAGGGCCACCATGGATAATTTATCACGGATAATTTGTACATCGGGCGGTCCCGCAAGAAGCAGTCCCACACGAAATGACTGATGGAATCAGGTTAACCAACACTAAATAATTTGTTATCTAAGCGGTAATGGTAGTATATTGTGCTTCAACTTGTCTCTCATACACATAATATGTAAGGACTTGATTCATATTATCTATGTAAACTATTACTTGAGCCCAATAATTTCTTCTATAATTTTGATGTGAGATTCAATTCATTTTCGCACCTCCTTTTCCCTAGAGCACGTTATTATGGAAGCCTGCTAAGAACTATCGTTGTCTATGTTTCTCTGCTCCAATGACACCCGCTGCCTTCATAGGATTCAGGATATTATATATAAGACGGGGTTGTGGTAACGGATGATCAGATCCAAATGGATAATTTGTGGATGATAACTATATCAAACTAAATAAAAAAAATGGCAAGTGTGACATGGATCCCAAAATTTACTATCAACAAATGCACCAATAAGAGAACCGTCTATAAATATAACAATCCCAACAATAGTATCTGAATCCTCTTTTAGTACTCGTGAATGAATAATGGATCCATTCCGGAGTTTACTAACACTGAAAACTGTTGAAGCTCTAATATGTACTTGTGACTAGTTGTGTTCCAAGACCGACCTCAATGACATTGTAGAAATGAGTGTAGATGTTCATATATATATGAAGAGCATGACAAAAGTAAAATTTGTTCTGTTGTTGTCCAACATTTCTTTTAACATTATAGTTCATTATTATTTTTATATGTTATGTTCTTATTTGTAGAGTTGGAAAAAGAAGCACCATGAAGTGATGTCGAGGAGGAAGTACATAGGGATGAAAATGAGGATTAAGTATGGTTGGTTTTAATTTTTTTCATTAACATTTAAAATGTCTTTTTTAAATCGTATTGCAAATCACGTATACAGGTATGCATGAGAAGATTATGGCATTGTTGTCTCTATAATTGTATTGTTGAATATTTGATTTTATTACTTTTTATCGTGGATGTTATTAAGTATTAATCATTTAATCATGAGATGATACGATTATATGAAGACTCGTAACTCACAAATAATAACATATGTTATGCATAACAATTACTTCCATTTTTTTTAAAATGGCATTTCCCAAATTTCATTGATAAAATCATGGTAGGAAAAAATGGGTAATTGAAAGGCCAAACCCTTAAACCGAGCAGGGCATTTGATGTCTACTTAGTTTAGAGTAGACTGCACTTCATGAAATAAGAATCGCTAAAAAAAGTAAGAGACTGCACTTCATGAAAATTTAAAATAAAATAAAGGGTGATTACTTAGTTTAGTGTAGACTGCACTTCATGAAATAAGAATCACTAAAACAGTAAGGGACTAATTTTCCTAATTCCTTGCGCCTTAACAAAAAGATCTTGTCACAAAAAACAGAGTACTTCTTGGATTTTAATCAAGGGTCACTTATAATTGAAAAATAATAATAATAATAATAATAATAGAAGAGATGTAAAAAGCCCATGTGAATAGCTCATTTAGGGGCCCATTGTGTAGCTTTTCTTTATTTCTTGTTTAGTCCCACATCTTGAGATTGGAATGACTTGCCTCCTTCTCTTCCTATATATTTGTACTCATACATGTAATTATTTTTTTCAAGAAATATATGCAAGGTTTATACCATTTCTCTACATGGTATCAAAGCCTTCTATCCGACTCTTGCGGTCTACCTTATTGTGACTGTCTGCGAGCTGCTCCTTTCTCTTCTCGCGCGGTCTCCACCTTCGAGACCGCCAGCTCGCAGTGTCCTCAGCTCGCGCGGCCTCAGCCTTTTCTGCCCGCGTCCTTCTTCCCGTGGCTTCCGCCGTCTATTCTCCGCCTCTCTGGCTGTTTTTATAGTCTTTCCTGTCTGCCAAGTGGGTCCCGCCCCACTTCTTGTCCGCCGCGACCTCCTCGGCTGACCGCTGCGACCTTCCCTCTGGTGATCGCTTCCCTCTCCTTCTCACAGCGACCTCTGTCTCATTCCGCTGCGCTCTGCCCGTTATCCCTACTCAATTTTTCTCGGCGGAGCTCTCTTTCTCGGCTCGTGCGACCTCTTCTCTTCTCGCGCGAGCTCTCTCTCTGCCCGTTACCTCTACTTCTCGCAGCGAGCCTTTCCTTCTCGCTGCCGGTCTCCTCTTCCTCTCTACTCGCGCGATCACACCGTGACCGCGGACTCCCGCCTGGTCGTAGCTGTTTTGCCGCTGGTGTGCCTTCTCCTCTCGGTTTCTTCCTACTCACGGCGATCTTCCTCGCGGGTCTCTCTTGCTCGCTGCGGGCTGCCTCTTGGTCGCGATCTCCTCTTGCCGCGAGTCTCTTCACCACCTCGTGTGGCCTGCTCTGCTCTTCTGCTCTTCGCTCTTCCCGCACCTGGTCGTGGTCTTCTCTGACCGCTGGTGTCCGCACCTTGACCGTGCGGTCTGGCTGTTCTGTCCGCTGTCACCGCTCCTGGTCGTGGCCCCTTTTTCGTGGTTGCTGGTGTGATCACCGTGATCGTGCGGTCTAGCTCTCCTTCCTGCCGGCTTGCTCTCTTCCCTGCAGTCCGCCCTTTGCTTCTCTTCAGTCCGCCGAACTGTGCGGGCTGCTGCTTTCTGGTCGCCGAGCCCTCTGCTCTGCTGGTTTCTCCCTGGTGCTTGTTTCTCTATGGCTTTGTCTCCTTCCCGGTACCCAGGCTCGGTTGTGTCTATTTCTGGTGGTAGCATCTCCTGCCTCCTTCATAGCTCTTCGTGGATTCTGGATTCCGGGGCCAGCCACCACATTACTTCGCAAGCACCTTCACAATACTTGGCCTCCGAACATACTCCGTTCATTACTGTGGCAAATTGTGCTTCTACTCCTGTTGCTGGCTCTGCCGATCTCACTCTGTCACCCTCACTTACTCTTCGTTCGGTTCTTCATGTTCCGGGCTCCTCCTTCAATCTCTTATCTATTAGCCGTCTCACCCAAGATTTGGATTGTTGTGTCTCATTCACCTCTACTTCATGTATTGTGCAGGATCGACAGACGCGGCGCATCATCTGCAAAGGGCATCTCTCGAACGGACTCTATCTCCTCGATACCTCTCCCACCGTTCTTCTCTCCTCTATCAGCACTATTGAGTGGCACCGCCGTCTTGGTCACGGTCCTCTACAAATACTCCGCAAAGCTCTTCCCGACGTCTCTCTCCATGAGTTTACCTGTGAGTCGTGTATCTATGCCAAACATCATCGTTCTACGTTCACCCCCCATCCCACTCGAAGTGTTGCTCCCCTTGATTTGGTTCACTCTGATATTTGGGGTCCCTACAAAATCGCCAGTGTTTTTGGCTATCGTTACTTTGTTACCTTCATTGATGACTACTCACGGGTGACATGGTTGTACCTCCTTCGTGACCGCTCTGAATTGCCTGGTGTTCTTCGGAAATTTATCATCGAAACTCGCAACCAATTTTCTACTACTCTTAAAACTCTCCGTACCGACAATGCCCGCGAATATACTGGTCATACAGTCACTCACCTATGTGCTGAGTTTGGGATAATTCATCAAACCTCTTGTTCATATACCCCCCAACAGAATGGCGTTGCTGAACGCAAGAATCGTCATCTGCTTGAGGTCACCCGCTCTCTCATGCTCCAAATGAACGTCCCCAAACAATATTGGAATTTCGCGGTCTCTACCGCCTGCACTCTCATCAACCGCATGCCTTCTTCTCGTCTCAACTTTGCATCCCCCTTCAGTCTCCTTTTTCCTTCTACGACTCCATTCTCCATCGCTCCTCGCGTGTTTGGCTGTGTATGCTACGCTCATCGCCTTGGTCCATCCTCTGACAAACATGCTCCACGTGCCACCAAATATATGTTTGTTGGTTACTCCCGGACTCAGAAGGGCTATCTCTGCTTCTCTCCCCAGGATCGCAAGCTTCTTACGACTGCTGATGTTACCTTCCTCGAAGATCAACCCTATTTTTCCCAACCAGCGGACTGTCCTCTTCCGCTGCCTCCTCTTCCGCGGCCTGTTATTCCGGTTACTTCACCCCCTCCTCCGCTATCTCCAACGCCCGTTTCCTCCCCGCCCGTCTCCTCCATACCGGTCTCTCCCATCCCTCTTCTACCTCCCACCCAGAAACCACCTATCACTCGTGTGTACGCTCGTCGTCCTCTGTCCTCCACTGCCCTACGGGAGGTGCCCTCCTCTGATGATGACTCGCGGCGTGCTGATCCGACTTCTTCCTCTACTGCACATCCAATGGCACACTCTGTCTCTCTTCACCGCCTCTCTCCGGATCTTCGCCAATTTGCTACTTCTCTTTCCTCCATTTCTATTCCTAACTCTGTGCAGGAGGCGCTTCAGCACCCAGGGTGGCGGGCGGCTATGGAAGAGGAGATGAATGCCCTCTGGGCTAATCAGACTTGGGAACTGGTCCCGCTTCCTCCTGGTCAACATTGTGTTAGTTGCAAATGGGTCTTCACAGTCAAGCAGAATGCCGACGGGACGGTCGATCGCCTCAAGGCTCGTCTCGTGGCCCGGGGCTTCACTCAGCAACAAGGGTTGGATTATGAGGAAACCTTCTCTCCAGTAGCCAAACTAAACAATGTTCGTGTTGTTATCTCCGTCGCTGTGCACCGGCGCTGGCCTCTTATTCAGCTGGATATTAAGAATGCATTTCTCAACGGTGATCTGAAGGAACTTGTCTATATGATCCAACCTCCCGGGTTTGAGACCACGGGGGAGTCTCGTACAGTTCGTGTCTGCCGCCTTCTCAGGGCTCTTTATGGTCTCAAACAATCACCGCGAGCTTGGTTTGATAAGTTCTGCAAGGTTCTCTTAGCTCTCGGCTTTACTCGGAGCTCCGCCGACTTCTCTCTATTCACCAAGCATGGCCCAACTGGCACTGTGATCCTTCTTGTGTACGTTGATGATATCCTAATCATCGGCGATGATCTCTCTGGGATACAACAACTCAAGAAACATCTGAGCTCGGCTTTCCAGACCAAGGACCTTGGCAATCTTAGATACTTCCTTGGGATTGAAGTTGCTCGACGACCCGATATGTTGGTTATGTCCCAACGGAAATACTGCATTGACTTACTTCATGAAGCAGGATATTCCGGGTGCAAACCTGCGGATACTCCTATGGATGCTAATCAAAAGTTATGTGTTGCTGGTTCTGATTCTGATCAACTACTTGAGAATCCAGAATACTACCGACGATTGGTTGGGAAGCTGATCTACCTAACGGTTACTAGACCTGATATCTCGTTTGTTGTTGGTGTTGTAAGTCGCTTCATGCATGCTCCGCGCACTTCTCACCTTCAAGCTGTTGAGCGTATTCTCCGATATCTAAAGACCGCTCCGGGACAAGGCCTTGTCTACAAACCATCCAACTCACCATCTCTTCTTGCCTACTCGGACGCTGACTATGTCGGGTCTCCTGATGATAGGCGTTCCACGACTGGCTTTTGCACTTACTTTGGTGGACACCTCATAACCTGGCGGAGCAAGAAACAGTCTGTGGTTGCTCGCTCCTCGGCTGAGTCAGAATACAGGGCTATGGCTGCTGTTGTGTCAGAATTAACCTGGCTCGAGAGTCTTCTAGGTGACTTGGGTGTTAGACTTTCTTCTCCGGCAACTCTTCGGTGTGACAGTCAGGCTGCAATCCATATCGCCAATAATCATGTTTTCCATGAGCGAACAAAGCATATTGAGGTTGACTGTCATTTCATCAGGGAAAAGGTACAATCAAAGAAGATAGAGTTGGAGCATGTTCCTGCTGCTAGACAGACTGCTGACCTCCTGACAAAAGCACTTCCTCGGCCACTGTATCTCCAGTTCTTATCCAAGCTGGGTGCCTACGATTTGTATGCTCCAGCTTGCGGGGGAGTGTTAGAGAAGAGATGTAAAAAGCCCATGTGAATAGCCCATTTAGGGGCCCATTGTGTAGCTTTTCTTTATTTCTTGTTTAGTCCCACATCTTGAGATTGGAATGACTTGCCTCCTTCTCTTCCTATATATTTGTACTCATACATGTAATTATTTTTTTCAAGAAATATATGCAAGGTTTATACCATTTCTCTACAATAATAATAATTCATAATGGAAGCTCAGCAAGTTTCCGAAGATAGGTTTCTAATAAGACTCACATTTGTTATGCAATCAGTTAAATATGGAGGCTACATGAATTTTTTGACATGGGACTACATCTAAACATGTCACCTCATATGCAGGGCATTTGATGTCTAACATGTGGACTTCTTTTTATCGGGTGATGTGGAGTGGGTCGTAGGGCCTAGCCTGTTTTGATACAAATTGTTAGGAAGCGGGAACCAAATGAGATCGAAGTTGGGTCAAATCCACCAGCAGCAAAGACATATTCAACACAGAATCTTAAGCCCCTAGATGTCGGCCAACCGTATAGAATTTCTATGCCAACATATTTTTCACTTATTTAATTTGAGAATAAATCAATCTGCATGCTCAACAGCTTCCCCAAGTGCCCTTCGCATATACCATCGTCGCATAATGGCACGTTGGAACGTGGGTCTCAAGAACTACTTTGTTCCCTTCTCCTTTCAGGCGAGTTGCCGCCTTTCACTTTAATCAAGCAATTTCGTACTTCTCCTCCACTAAAGTGGCAATCGTATCTCTCCCAAAGGGAGATTATACCTTTAGCACCATTTAGATCTACTGGAGTCGTCGTAGAAGCATCCCTCTCTTGAACCTTGCGTGTCCATCTACATCTACAACAAGATAAATATTGTATCCATCAAAAGCGTGTTTGTAGAAGACACGGTGATCTTCTCCACTTCGAAGCATTCTAAATTAGCTAAATCCCTCATACCATGCACGGAAGACTGTTTGAGTCCGTATAAAGCCTTATGTAACTTACAAACTAGGTTATTTGACTCCCCCTAAGCAACAAAACAGGAGGGTTGCTCCAGGCATACTTCTTCCATAAGATCACTGTGAAGGAATGCGTTCTTGATATCCAACTGGTGTAGGGTCCAATTTGTGCATTGCTGCCATGTATAAGAAGAGACGAGCAGAGGCGATCTTTGCAACATGAGCGAAGGTGTCCACATTTTCCGGTTCAAATATTTGTGCATATCAATTAGCTACCAATCGCCTTTAGATGATCTATTTGGCCATCTTGACCAACTTTGAACGTAAAGATCCATCTGCATTGACGGTTGCTTTCCCCAGAGGATGAGGGACTAAGGTCCATGTAGACTAGATTCTAAGACTGTCATTTCTTCAACCATATCATGTCGTCATACTGCAGACAGTGCTTCCTAAATATTTTTTGGGACAGAAACGGAAGAGAGCGGAAACCAAGCTATCATGGGAAGCTGAGATTAAGTGGTAGCTTAAAAAGTGATAAGCGAGATAAGGATTACGGGTTGAGTTAATACCTTTGTGAACATCACTGAGACTTGGATCCGAAGCATGTTGAGATGTGGAAAAGGAAGTTGAATCACATGAATCTATACAAGTACTCTCCTTCTTTGGCATCTTCTATGACCGACATTGATAGGTGATGAGAGGAGGAATGATATGAGAATTTGGAATACATATGCTACCTAGAAGAGAGTGACTAAAGAAATAGAAATGGAAAGAACCTGAGATATAAATTCATGTATGGAAGGAGATGACGTAAAATAGGAGGTATCTTTGAAAAAAAGTGGCATTAGTAGAAACACAGTGACGATGAGTGGATAGGTGGTAGCATTCATACTCCATCTAGACCCTAGAGTAGCTGACAAAAACGCATTTGACAACACAAGTAGATAACTTGTTAAGACCTAATGAGAGATCATGAACAAAACAAGTAGATCCAAATACCCGAAGAATTTTGAATGAAGGGAAACAGCATACAGTTTGTTGCATAATGTTGATGAGGACATGTGAATGATTAGATATATAGTAGTGAGAATAGCATCACCCTGGAGATTTTGAGTGGTATTAGCATGTATCATAGGGGGGGCCTTTCAAGAATATGTTGATGTTTCCATTCTGCAACCCTATTTTGTTGGGAAATAGTCGACATATGGATTGATGAATAATGCCACGGGTTGTCATAAATTGAGTGAGAGATGGTGAGAAATATTCTTTGACGATGTCACAACGTAATATGTGAATGAATTGCTTGAATTGGTTTTGGATTTCATTGCAAAAATTCTAGAAAATGGTAAATATTTCAGAACGAACTTTCATTAAATCCAAGTGCATCGTGAAAAATCATCAAAAAAAATAACAAAGTGCACATGAGGTCATGACCTAAAATAGAACGGACAAGATGGAGACCCCAAATATTTGAGTGAACCAAATAAAAAAAAGACTCTAATTGGTGAACGACCCAATGAAAAGAAATACGAAAATGTTTACCAAGTTGGCATGACACTTTAGGAACTGCAAATGAGAGAGATAAGGAACCGTTCTCTTCAATTTCTTTATGCTAGGATAACCAAGAGAACGATGTAGAAGGCCAGGAAATTCAGAAATAGTGCAAGTAAGAGGAGGCGGTTGTTGGAAATAATTGAGTCCATGTGATTCGGTTCTTGCTCCAATCATCTTCCACGTACACTGGTCTTGTATAGAGAAGAATTTGTCAATAAAGATTATAGAACAATTAAGATATCGAGTAACTCAACTAACTCAAACAAGGTTAAATGGCCATCCAAGAATGAATAAAACTAACAGTAGAGAGGAAAGTGATGCTGTTTTGCCAACACCCGCAGTTTTAGCTTTGGAACCATTGGCAAGAGTGATGCGATGAGTCGTGTTTATAGATTGGAGAAAAGGGAGAAATTACCAGCTAGGTGATCAAAAGCACCAGAATCCAAAATCCAAGATACGACGGGCGAGGTATTAAAACGACAGACAGTAGGGTTATTGGTATATGTTGTGGTAGTAGAAATGGTGATCTGTAGTCTGGCCTTATACTGAAGATACTCGTTGAAAAAGACATTCTAATGAGTGTTCCCCTGACCAGTTGATTGAGAATAGACAACTTTAGCAGGTTTATCAGAAAACCGAACTAATGAGTAACATATATCCTGACTATGGCCCATTCGTTTCAGTAAGTGCACTGTGGTCCTTTGTTTGTGGTGCGACCACCTCTTCCTCGACCATGACCTTGTCGTCCAAGATTGGATAGAAACGTAGAAGAGTCAAAATATAGTTGGAGACTAGCCCGTGATGTGTTGTTTGGCGAAGGAACTCTCAATAATCGATCAATTAGAGCTTCAACAGTGGGAGACTTGGGTTTGTGAAGATCTGACTCCTAATATATTGTTGATCTTCTTTAGTATTTTGCGGAGATCTTCATCCGTCAAGTTTAATTTTGCATCTTCCATAGTAGATGAGCTTTGTTTAGATATGATGGAAGGTCATGATTTGACATTTGTGGGGTGTCAAGCTTGTGAACTATATCATAAACTTTTGCTTTCTTGATTAAATAATATGAAAGACCTTGACTAAGAAAGCAAATTTCAATCACAATGTTAATCCATGTAATTCTTGCTCGTGAGTTTCTCCGATGGCATGGAGGGATTGCCAGATAAAGTGAGTGACATTGAACCTTTGTTCATGGGCGTTGGAGGAGCATTTGATATGTCGGATACGGAAGCCATGTAAACAGAAAAATAAACTAAAGTTGGAGACTCGATTGGCAAGCTCTGAACAATGTTCTTGTCCGAACGGAGATTTGGACCATGATGGAGCATGTAGCAAGATATGAGACTGAGAAGGGATCATCAAGAAAACAAAAGTTGAATAAGGCCAGTAGATCGTCAAACCTAGCAATAGAAACAATAATTGGAACAAAAGCGGTGTCTGGTCTCAGGATACGAGATCAAAAGCAGCGGCAAGCACAACGACTGGAAACGTGATCTCAATCGATGAAGGCGAGCGAGTGTCTTGGACAATCGATGAGGTTGAAAGATTTCATAGAAATCTTGGACGGGATCGACGATGAGATTTGATGTGTTGGTGATACGTTTATGAGAATCGTCAAGCTGAATCCAGACGGGATCGACCATGGTGTACTTGGACGATGAAGAGCATCTGACTTGATTCCATACAGGAACGACGAAAGTCGACTAGAACATCGAGAGACGTATGTTGTGAAATGGTCGACAGGATCGGCAAAAAAAATGAATGTTTGAATTAACCTAGAGTGAGATTTGATACCATGTGAAGTCTGAGATTGTTATTATTTAAATGTACACCAATATTTTAAATGTCCTCCGACATGCCATTTTTTAGGGTAAAATGACTTTTTCTCTATAAATGTCGAGTATGTCCTTTTGTAAAATATGGGTTGACATATTCGATTTTTTTCGATATATAGGCCGACACGACGTTTGATCATATCATCCGTTATTTTATGTTATGTTAGCAGCTTAGCAATATATGTTTAAATCATATATATACATTATATATATTATGTATGATTAAATCACTTAGGGTCCGTTCGGCACGCATGAATTGGCTTTGGGTTCCAGAAAGCCAATTTCGTTGTTCGGCGCACGAAAATTGGAATGGCATTGGCTTTGAGAACCAAAAACACAGATATTCATTTAAACCTAATAGCCACGGTCCCAAAACTTACCCCTCGACTTCGGTATTCGCCAGTTTTCTGCCTCTCGTGTCTTATTTCACGCTCGAGGCATGCACGACGTTGACTGCTCCGACGGAAATAGCTTCTTCACGTTTCATCTTCCTCCTCCACTTCTTCCTCTTCTTCTTCCTCTTCTCACTCTTCCTCTTCTTCCTCTTCCACTTCCTCTCCATCCTCATTCCCCTTTTTTCTGGATATTTCCTTGCCAGATCTGTCTTATCCCACCTTTTTTGAGTTTTTTTTTTATTTCGAGGTTAATAGAGATTGAAAATATATAGATCTGAATTTCTTTCTTCTGGATTTGGAGCTTTTTTATATCTGAATTTTTTTATGTGAGGAATGTCTCTCTGTGATTGAATGTTTTGGTTATAATCTGGGCTTTATGTAATTTCCTTCTCTCTTCCGGAGGATATGATGAATCTTCTCTATTGGTTATAATTCGAGCATTTGTTGTCGAGAAGTGGATGGCAGAGTTGAATCAGGGAAAATTAACATGTAATTTTCACTGATTTCATCTTCTGTAACCCATGACAACCCAAATATAATCCTGATCCCCATCTTTTCTCCATTCTGAAGTTTTATTCTCATCAACAATTAACATCTCTTTACTTCTTAATGATCATGACCTGGTCGACGATTCGGGAAAGATATTTTTTTTGGGCAAAACCTTTTCTTTACTTCTTTTGTTGTAAAAGAGATTGAACTCTGTATAGTTAACCGATATTTTAGTAATCAGGATCACGGAGTTGGATCTTCTTGTGTATTAGCTTATGATTCTTATCATGGATCAGGGGTGTAGTGTTGCCTCACCAATAAGTTGTCGGACATGCGATGTTAATGTGGGGATTGTCATTCCCTTGTACATGTTTGTGGCATGCCCTTTAAGTGTGGGATAGTCCTTAGACCATCTGGAGGACCTCCTATTTGTCCTTTATCAACCCCCTCTATTGTCTACCTTTTGCATTAAGCATATGCTTGAGGAAGTGTGCAAGTAATTTCTATGTCCAATATCTATTTTTGTTTACCAAATCAACAATTAACATTTTGCTTTCCAGTTGTATAATTAGTCGTTTTTACATTGAGTAGTTTTGCTGCAATGGATAATAATGAGGTGCAGAACAAACGCAAGAGAGATATCATTATAATTGATGACTGATTTAAACGATGGTTTTTTTGTGTCTTTATTTATGGACAATGATTATGGATTTAATCGTTTGCAATGTTTAAGAACTTCAATTATTATTAGTACTTTGATTTAATGGTTAAATGTTAAAAATTATAAATTCTAAAATTTTCAATTCCAGAAAACCAATTTCTTTGCACAGCCGAACAGCTTTAAGGTATCAATTCCAACTATGTTCACTGAATACCATCTTGTAGCCGAACAACAGAATTGGTTTTCTGCACAAAGTCAATTTCAGTAGATATTGGTTTTCTGACCAAAGTCAATTCCAGAAAGCCAATATCTGCGCGCCGAACGGACCCTTAGACATATTGTTTCATCTTTTTAATGTGTTATTCTTATAATCAATTTTGTATAATTATTTCACACTATTTTTTTATTTTATATTAGAAAAAATTGTGAAAATGTTCAAGGTATTTGTTAGTTGTTATTTATATGATTTTATTATAAATTTATTAAGCATGAAAATACTTATAATCAATCAATGATATTTAGCTTTTAAATCTTATTTATTTGTTATAAACTTAGTACAAACAAAATAAATTTCTTATATAATATTAAATATATTTTATATTATGTTTATTTGTACTTGTTATAATATTTTACTTTGGATATATTTCAAATTTATTTTGGAATATACATGACTTATTATTCATGCATTTGTTATATTATTTTTTTCCTTTTAAAACATTTAATTATAATTAATATACATAAAAAATATTTTTCTTATTCATAAAATATGGAAATATGATATTTTAAAATATCTCCGACATCCGACATTTAAAAACTCAATCCGGCATGTTGCCAACATCCGATATTTACAACTTTACCTTTAGCTACAATCTAGCACCATTTTATATAGATAGAGGATAACAACTACAAAACATAAACCCAATGTGGAACTATGTGGACAATAATAATTCATATAAGAGTGAATAATATCAACATCTCAATGCCAAGACATCCTAATAATAATGACTTCTACAGTTCAACATAAAAGTGAAAAAAAATAGGGCATCCAACTCCTAGGAGTATCACAATATCATTTAGTGTTGAGGATGAAAGTCCTAATTAGTTAATCAAGGAGTTGTGTCCTCCGAGGAATATCACATACATTATTTACTTTTTGTAACGATCAATCTTCCGTACTCGGCCCAATTATCATCTCCATCAACTTCTCCAACACAAGAAATATGGCTATTGAGTACTAACAACACCAACTTGATGCATAAGAATGTATGTACGATAGTGAGTTTCAAGATACCGTGCTCAATGGAGAGGACACTCACCTACTAAGGATCCATGGTTGATGTTGGGAGGTGATGCAGCCCAAATATTTGAATCTTCATTTGACAAAGTAGAACTCTTCAAATGAAAGTAAGTGTTGATGCGGGGCATCTTCACTTCAAAATATACACAGATTCTCAAGTATATTTAGATTGTATATCTGGCCATTTCTAAGTAATTAGCGTGATTTCTTTATACGTAGTAAATATTTTATATGTATTTAAGTCCATTTTCATGTACTTAGGCATTAGTGAGAGTATGACTAAAGGTAGGGCGCAATAATGACAAATGATCCATATAGCCGACCCCACTATGGTGGGATAGACTTGAGTGTAGTTGTTGTTGAGTCCATTTTCATGTATTTTGAGTTTTTTGAGTCACCACAATGTCACGTATGAGTTGCAATGAGTTATTGAGGGGGAATTTCAGTATGTTGTAGCTATTCAAGTATTTACCCATCATATTTCACTTAACAATTTCGCGGCTCCCCTTACTTTGCCGCCCCATCATAGACCGTGCAATGGGAACGGTTGTATCGAGCTCTTTGCTTTTGAAGAAGTCAAAAGAGGTTCATGCCTAGCACATTCAAAGAGAGGTTCTGCGGCATAGAGTTGATTCGATCGAGAAGGTAGCGCCCCAGGTACCTTTGCGAGCTACGTGCCGGGTCGGGTAACCATTACTGTAAGAACGAATTAACCCACTCTGTGACACCTCTCTTTTCTGTTCCGTTCGTTCAGTCCCGGAGGAATAGAACTTTGGATGGCACCATACAATATGGAAGAGACCAGATTCTATTCTCCTCGAGGCTTTTCCCTTTCATAATCAACGAAAACAGGTATGCGGATGCATCATCTATGATATGGTTAGACCCTACGGGACTGAATCCATACTTCCCATAAATTAATGAAACTACTTCGCTCTCGCTCGTCTCGATGCCTTTCAACAATGGATGCGATGTAGTGGATAAAAAAATCGGTCGCATTGGACCCATGGCATACTTCATTTTTGACTTTGAGATTTGGTAGGTGATGTGTCCTGTGGAGCATCAGAATAAAAGAACGCTCCTATTTGCTTTAATATATTTCCATTTTCCTATTATATTTTATTTGCATCTTTTATATTTTTTGTTGTATCAGGTTACGCGATGATTGAATGCACTTTGCATTTTTAAAGTGTAAAAAACCTTGAACTTCACGCACAATCGGCAACAGCAGATGAGAGGAAATACATCCGCTACGGGAGCTGCGAGTCCCCACGGAAAGCCCCAAGGCTCACATGAGCGGAAGCGGGCCAAGCGGAGGAAGCATTAACCTCGCTCTGATACCATGTTGAAATATTATAGAGAAACAGAAAGTGTAATTTATTCATTCTCAAAAGGGCAATTTATAGGACTTACAATGACTCACAAACTCAAACTCACAATGTGGGACTAAACACATACATACCTAAAGACTATTACATGGACTAAAATATTAATTGAAATGCGATAACTTCAACAAATACAAATGAGTATATTTAATACTCTGGAAAGGCACGATAAATGGCATCTTGCACGACTTTTCGAAACAAGAACGATTTCTCTGTTTCGAAAAGAAGGACTAGTCGTGATTCCTTTCCACCCCACTACCTATGATTGATTCTAGTGGAATTGTAGTCCTTATTGTCTCATCCAGAGGACTGGTCGACAGCCCCAAGATATTCTATCGAGAGCTTCAGCACCATCCCAGACACCTCACCCGAGCCCCGCCTTCTCTCCTGAGTACAAGTCCAAGCCTAGCTTTTATCACCATTCACCATTCGAAACCCAACCGTGATGGAGATCATGTCATACGGCCCGTTAGGGTCTATTCACGCCGACCACGGACCCAGTGACAATTGGGACCGCTCATCTCAAGCGAATCGCCGATTGCAACATTTTTCGTTCTTTGCATTTTTTTTATTTTTAATTGTAAGTTTGTTTATTTTGAGGGAGTCAACGAGCGAAGAATCATGACTGTTCGTTGCCCCTCTCTAGTCTATATATAAGAGTACAGAGCTCTACAAAGAGGCATTGAAAGTTTAAGCAAAGAAGCCTTGTTTTTGATCAACCGGTGTTGAAGCTGAAACCCCCAGGTGCGAAGCTTCGACCTCCCAACACCCCCCCCCCCCTTGCTGCCGGCCAATATCCCCCCCCTTCCCCTCCAAACCGAGCTCTCCCCTTCACGTCCAACTGGATCCCAATCCATCCCTACCACCTACAACCGACAACTCTCATTCTCTCCCCCCACCAACCAGCGGCCCAAAAATCACCCCTCCAACCACCGACCGGCCACCCAACATTCCCCTCCCCAAATACCTCCAAAATAGACCTCTCCCCCCCCCCCCAAATCACCTCCATTTTCGGTCTATGGCGATCACCGGAAAACATTCCCCAAACACCTCCGACGAACCTCCACCATCACCCTTCAAGTTTCCTTCGTTTTCAGTTTTCTAGCGATCGCCGGACAACACCTCCGGTCACCACCACCTGCAACCCCTCTAGCGACCACCTCCGCTCAACCACCACCCTACTACCCCAGTTACCTTAAATACCCCCACTAGACCTCACGTGGGACCACCTTGCAGCCCATAACCGAGCCCCTCTCCTCCTCCTTACAGTAGTCGGCCACCCCTCACATCCCACCCCACCTCTCCCACAAAGTAAGCCCCGCATCCCCCTCCAACTCATGTGGAACCACCTCTTCCCCTTCTCCAACCGAGCCACTCCCCTCTTTACCTAGCCGGCCTCCCAAGCACGGCGGCAGCACCTCTCGTGGAACCACCTCCAACCGCCCCCCCCCCCCCCCCCCCGAAATTTATTATCCTAAATCCGGCAGCCCCCTCCTTCCACCCCAGCGGCCTCCAACCCCTTGCCGACCCCCACTCTCTTCCCTCTCCGTACACCCCAACCACACACAGCAGCAGTCCCCCAATTCCATCCCCCAGGAACTTCAATTACAGACCCGCTACCAGCTGTCCAGCAGCCCAAAGATCCACTGGGAGTCCGGATTTCAGTGTCATTACTTGTCCCGACTCCGAGAGATCCTCTCCAAGCCCTCTGCTACAACTATGGTGTGAGTTTATTTATTTTGAAGTTAAGTCTTGATGTTGAATTAAGTGTTTATTTCCTATTCAAGGAAAATGTCTTTTGTAATTGTTGTTTCAAACTCTTGAATCTTTGCGAGTTTTTCATTTACTTAGCCATTTGGTTTTAAGTACTCTTATATATATACGACGTCTCGTGTTTCCTTGTTCGTTTGTGTAGGAAAAGCTGAAGCTTGTATGTATTACTTGTGTTATAAAAAACAAGGAGGGAATAAATATTTATAGGAGAGAAGAGAGGAGAGAAAATCCTATACACAATGTGGGACTAAAGGAGAGAAAGAGAAATAAATACACTAATAAATACAAAAAAGGGCCTAACTATGGGCCTTTGATATGGGCTTTTCTAACACTCCCCCGCAAGCTGGAGCGTACAAATCGTAGGCGCCAAGCTTGGATAAGCACTGATGATAGAGAGTACTGGACAGTGCCTTTGTGAGGACATCCGCAACTTGTTCAGTACCCGGAACATGCTTCAATTCAATCTTCTTCATCTGGACTTTCTCTCGAATGAAGTGGCAGTCTACCTCAATATGTTTTGTTCGATTCTTGGCTATGTGTATTGCAGCTTGGCTGTCACAGAGAAGGAGAGCAGGTGAGGGAAGCTTCATACCAAGATCCGTGAGAAGGCTTTCAAGCCACGTTAGTTCTGATACTACTGATGTCATTGCCCGATATTCTGCTTCAGCTGAAGATCGTGCAACTACTGCTTGTTTCTTGCTCCGCCAGGTGATCAAGTGTCCTCCAAAGTAAGTGCAAAAACCACTTGTTGATCGCCGATCATCTATGGACCCAGCATAGTCAGCATCTGAATATGCGACTAGATTTGGAGTTGAAGATGAGGTTTTGTACACAAGGCCTTGACCAGGAGCTGCCTTAAGATATCGGAGGATTCGTTCAACAGCCTGCAAGTGAGAACTCCGAGGGGCATGCATGTATCGGCTGACAATACCTACAGCAAATGATATATCTGGTCTTGTCACTGTGAGGTAGATCAATTTTCCGACCAGACGGCGATAATACTCCGGATTTTGCAGCAGTAGATCAGTGTCAGATGCCTGAGCAGAAATCTTGTGATTTACATCCATTGGAGTGTTGACTGGCTTGCATCCAGAGTAACCTGCATCGTGGAGAAGGTCGAGGCAGTATTTCCGCTGAGAGAGGACGAGACCATCAGATCGTCTGGCGACTTCTAAACCCAGGAAGTAGTTGAGATTTCCTAGATCTTTTGTCTGAAAGGCAGTGCTGAGATGTGGTTTGACCTTTTGTATCCCTTTGACGTCATCTCCAGAAATGACGATGTCATCCACATAAATTAGCAGAATGACTGTTCCAGTTGGCTGATGGTGAATGAACAAAGAGGAATCTGCCGAGCTCTGTTTGAAACCAAGTACCCGAAGTTCCTTACTGAACTTGTTGAACCAGTTCCGCGGGGATTGTTTGAGACCATACAGAGATTGCAACAATAGGCAGACCAGTGACTCCCCCGTGGTCTCAAACCCGGGAGGTTGTTCCATGTACACCGTCTCCTGTAGATCGCCATTGAGGAACACATTTTTTATGTCCAATTGATAGAGGGGCCACCGTCGATGTACAGCAACAGAGATGAGCACACGAACGGTATTCAGTTTCGCCACCGGAGAAAAGGTTTCCTCATAGTCAATGCCATGTTGTTGAGTATATCCACGAGCGACCAAGCGAGCTTTCAGCCGATCAATAGTGCCATTTGGAGCATGTTTAATGACGAAGACCCATTTACAGCCAACTGTTTTCTGACCCGGAGGGCGGGGTACCAGAGTCCAGGTTTCGTTTGCCCAGAGAGCTGTCATTTCCTCTTCCATGGCAGCGCGCCAGCCAGGGTGTTGGAGAGTCTCCTGCACTGAGTGAGGAATAGCCACAGTAGACAAAGAAGTAGCAAGAGTTTTAAGTGGAGGGGAGAGACGATGCAGGGATACGTAGCTCGCCATTGGATGAGCGGTGGACTCTGTTACCGGATCAGCAGGACTTGGAGCACCAGAGGACGAGGACGACCGCGCAGGGGCAACGGGGCGGGAAGTGCGTCGGGAATAGACCTGGATAAGAGGCGGAGTAGGGAGTGGTTGTGGCAGAGGTGGTGGAGGAGGCGTATTAACCGGGACGATGGGTCGCATGACGGGTTGTGGGAGAGAAGGTGATGGAGAAGATGGTGCTGGAGCTGGAAAAAATGGTAGGTCTTCTCGGAAGGTTACGTCAGCGGACACCGAAATTTTCCGAGTGAGAGGAGAATAACAGACGTAGCCTTTTTGTGTATGGAAGTAGCCAACGAACATTTGCTTAGTCGCTCTGGGATCTAGTTTGTCCGTAGATGGTCCCATGGAGTGGACGTAACACGTACAATCGAAGATTCGAGGTGTGAGAGGGAAGGCCGGAGTAGAGGGAAAGAGTAGACTGAACGGACTGGCATTGTTGAGTACGGAGGAGGGAAGGCGGTTTATAATGAAGCATGCGGTAGATATCGCAAAGTTCCAATAGACCTTAGGAACGTTCATGTGAATCATGATCGAGCGGGCCATATCAAGGAGATGTCGGTTCTTCCGTTCGGCCACACCGTTTTGTTGAGGGGTGTAAGCGCATGAGGTTTGATGAATAATCCTGAATTCAGAGCATAAGCTCGAAAACTCATTGTCAGTGTATTCGCGAGCATTATCGGTGCGCAGCGTTTTGACGGTGGTGGAGAAGTGAGTACGGGTTTCAAGGATAAATGCCTTAAACACACGAGGTAACTCAGAGCGCTCGCGAAGTAAGTATAGTCATGTTGTGCGGGTGTAATCATCAATAAAAGTAATAAAATAACGAAATCCAGAGATACTACAAATTTTATAGGGACCCCAAATATCGGAATGAATAAGATCAAAAGGAGCGGAACTCCGAGTACAGGTTGCAGGAAAGGATGAACGCGGCTGTTTGCCGAAAATACATGATTCACATTGAAATGTAAAAAAAGATACATCGGGGAGTGCCTTCTTGAGGATAGGGAGGGGAGCATGCCCAAGACGCTGATGCCAGTCAGTAGAAGAGACAGAGGCGAGGATGGTGGGAGAGTCGTCGAGAAGGTAGAGCCCATTGCGCAGCTGCCCTTTACCAATGGTAGTCCCCGTCCGTCGATCCTGTATCAGAAAAGAAGAACGTGAAAAAGTGACGGAGCAATCCAAATCAGTAGTGAGACGGCTAACAGAGAGTAAGTTAAACGGGGAGCCCGGAACATGGAGTGTCGAGCGGAGAGAAATGGATGGGCTGAGAGATAGGTCAGCTGAGCCGGACACAGAGACAGTCGCTCCATTGGCCACAGTGATACACTTCGGATGAGGAGCACCCGAATACGTTGGCGGCTGAAGAGAGGTGATATGATGAGTGGCACCCGAATCCACTATCCAGCGAGGACTAGTGGAGAGACAAACGATACCTGGGCTGGAGACGGAGGCGACCGAGGCAGGTGGAGTCATCATCCCTTGGAATTGCTGGAACTGTGGGCGGAGAGCCTCAAGATCGGCACGAGAGGCCGAGGAGCTATCGTCAATGACTGCAGCAGTTGGTCGTGGAGGAGGAGGAGGGTTGCCAGCCTTCCGAAAGCAGGTGGACTCATAATGGCCATCACGACCACAGAACGAGCACTTCGGCCGTCCTCGTCCACCACGACCCCTTCCACGGTAGGCCGGCCGACCCCCTCGGCTAGAAGGAGGAGTAAATGAAGGAGCAGGGACATTTTGGAGAAGAGTCGGTGAGGGAGGAGCAAGAGCCTCCGGAGGTTGTGATACTTTGAGTAGCATGGAGCAGACAGCCGATAAGGAGGGGGTGGGAGTTGAGGCCAAGACCTGTGCCCGAATACTCAGAAGATGTGGAGGAACACGGGCCATTAGCAGAGCAATGCAGACGGCCTCCCTTTGCGCGCGCTGAGTGGCAAGATCAGAGGTGGGCGGCTGGTGTTGAAGCCATGCTTCGGATAGAGACTTGACCCGAACGACAACAGAGGTAATGTTTGGTCCACTGGTGTCCAGAGCCTGAAGATCAGAGATAATGTCGAAGAGACTTTGAAGGCTGTCCTTGCCGAAGTATAAGGAGTGGAGCTCGTCCCACATCCCTTTGGCCGTGGGCAGGTACATGACCATTTCATATGGTTCGCCCTCCAAAGAGTTAAGGATCCAGGTATGGACCCGACCATCAGTCTTGAGCCACTCAGGAGGAGTAGGAGCCGGGGGATCATCGGTAAGATGAGGGAGAAGACCCTTGGCCTGGAGGACCCGGCGGATTGAGTGACCCCAAGGAATGAAGTTTTTCTTCCCGGAGAGGGAGAGAGTAGTAATTCGCAGCTCATCACGGAGCTCACTAGGAGGGTGATGTTGGACGGTCTCAGTAGGCAAAGCCGAGGAGTTCTCAGATGATCCCATTATAGCAGAGAGAGAGGGGGGCTGAAGATAAGCAAAGGGGGACTGCTGCTGGAGATCGCTTGAGGGAGATCGCTGCTGAGGGAGTTCGGCTAGCGGGAGAGGTCGGCAAGGGCTGACCGCTGGAGGAGCAGACGCCGAACGGGGCTGATCGCTGAGCAAACCGGTGCGAGCAGGAGACAGTCCGCAGAAAAAGACCGCGGGAGCAGGCCGCCGCTGGGAGAGCTCGCTTGGCGTTGAGATGCCGCACGGGCTGGAGCAGGCTACGATACAATCGAGGGAGCGCAAGCAAGAGGGTGTTGCGATTAGAGGAACCCGCTGCAAGAGGGCGTTCGGCGGTCTGCGAGGAGAGCTCGCTGGGGCAGAGGAGACCGCTGCTGAGGTGGGTGATTACTCCTGTGAGATCGGCGGAGGAGCTCGCTTCGGAGGAGAGATCGCTGCGGTCACAGTGATCGAGACTGCTGCTGTCGGAGGAAGGAGCTTGCTTCGATTTGGAGGAGGAGCTCGCTGGAGGTCGCAGCTGCGAGCAGATTGAAGGAGGCGCAGACCGCGCGAAACGGGGAGGAGGCCACAGCGACGTAAGGAGGAGAGGAAGCGGGGCCCACAGATAGCGGGAAGTCTATAAGAAGGCCCCGAGGAGGAGGCTGGACGGGAAGCTTTTCACGGGGAGCTCCAAGAGAGGCTGCGGTCAGAGAAGAGGGGTGCGGTCAGGATTTTGGTGACCGCAAAAGCAGGGAGGCCGCAGGTCCGTAACCTCCCTTTGATACCATGTAGGAAAAGCTGAAGCTTGTATGTATTACTTGTGTTATAAAAAACAAGGAGGGAATACATATTTATAGGAGAGAAGAGAGGAGAGAAAATCCTATACGCAATGTGGGACTAAAGGAGAGAGAGAGAGAAATAAATACACTAATAAATACAAAAAATGGCCTAACTATGGGCCTTTGATATGGGCTTTTCTAACAGTTTGATTTATCTATTGTGACTTATTTAGCATTTTGATTTATAAAAAAAATTATTGCAGGTATCTATTGTCGGAAAGTGCATTTGCATATAGAAAATACCCTTAGCTCCTCAAGGACCTTACCCGTCAAACCGCACCTTACTTCCCTTAGTCGAATGCTGCCAGGACCTTCCTCAGTCCCTGCCAGTCAACTGACCTATTCCTACCCTTTATCCAGCCAATTTCATCAGACCCAGACCACCCCTGAACCCACTGCCACAGCTAACTACAGGTATCGCATAATTTGAATTTTCCCTGTGCGTCATGATTGCATGAGGAACTCTAAAACGAGGTATCCTTTCTCAAGCTCCTCCTGTTATATTAATTTTATGCAACAAAATATAAATGACCAATGTTCAGATCATGCTTGTTTGTTTGTTACCCATCACATTTTAGTCATCTTTTTGTAGTCTTGATTACTTTGATCTTATTATGTTGTTTTGTGCTGGTATGCTTGTGGATTGATTACACTACTACCTGGGTATATGTTGTCAGGTCTCTAATTAAAATTAGTCCAACGCAGCAAAGTTAATTATTAGAGTTTGAATATCTGCCGGATGATTAAAGAGACTGTGATAAAAGCTGAACCTTGTATATTCTCTTCTATGTATAAAATACAATGTATGAATACAAATATATGGGAGGGAAAAAGAGAGAGGAGATCCTTATACACAATGTGCGACTAAAGAAGGGAGAGAAACAAGAAAATAAAAAGGCCCCAATGGGCTTTTGCATGGGCTTTTCTAACACTCACCCGCAAGCTGAAGCGTACAAGTCGTAATCACCCAGCTTGGACAGGAATTGAAAAAATAGGTTACTTGGTAAGGCCTTGGTGAGAATATCAGCAATTTGGTCAGTACCCGGAACATGCTTTAATTCTAACTTCTTCATTTGAACTTTCTCCCGGATGAAATGACAGTCTACTTCAATGTGTTTCGTTCTTTCGTGGAAGACCGAGTTCTTAGCTATGTGTATAGCGGCTTGACTGTCACATAGTAAGACAGCTGATGAGGGAAGTTTTAATCCTAGATCAGCGAGGAGACTTTCAAGTCATGTGAGTTTAGAGACAACTGATGTCATCGAACGGTACTCTGCTTCAGCTGAAGATCGAGCAACCACAACTTGTTTCTTACTACGCCAGGTAACAAGGTGACCTCTAAAGTAGGTACAAAATCCACTAGTAGACCGTCGATCATCCAGGGAACCAGCATAATCTGCATAAGAATACGCAACAAAGTTGGAGTGGAAGATAAGGTTTTGTATATCAACACTTGACCATGGGCTGTTTTTAGATATCTTAGGATGCGTTCGACAGCCTGAAGATGAGAAATTCGAGGAGAATGCATAAATCGGCTGACAACACCAACAGCAAAGAATATATTTGGTCTCATGACCGTTAGGTAAATCAGTTTCCAACAAGTCGTCGAAAATATTCTGGATTTGGAAGAGGAAGATCATCATCAGAGGCGTGTGCACACAGCTTGTGATTTACATCTATAGGAGTGTTAATCGGTTTGCATCCAGAGTAGTCAGCATCCTGAAGAAGATCGAGACAGTACTTCCGTTGAGAGAGGACAAGTCCATCAGGATGTCTCGCGATCTCAAGACCAAGGAACTATCGAAGGTTCCCCAGATCTTTTGTTTGAAAGACGGAGTTAAGGTGCTGTTTGACCGCTTGTATTCCCTTTGAATCATTTCCAGTGATTAGGATGTCGTCAACATATACCAACAGAAGAACCGTTCCTGTTGTTCGATGTCGAGTAAACAGAGAGAAGTCTGTCGAGCTCCGAGTGAAGCCAACTTCCCGAATAGCCTTACTGAACCTGTCGAACCATGCTCGAGGGGATTGTTTGAGACCATAGATTGACTTCTTAAGGTGACAAACTCGGGACTCCCCAGTGGTCTCAAACCCGGAAGGTTGTTGCATGAAAACTGTTTTTATTAGGTCACCATTTAAAAAGACATTCTTGATATCCGGTTGATGCAGGGGTCATTGGCGATGTACAGCCACGGAGAGGACACGAACTGTGTTTAGCTTGGCAACTAGAGAGAATGTTTCCTCATAACCGAGGCATTGTTGTTGGGTAAAGCCACGAGCCACCAGTCGGGCTTTCAGACGATCAATTGTCCCATCAGGAGCATGCTTGATGACAAAGACTCATTTGCACCCAACAAGAGTCTGGCCTGGAGGGAGAGGGATCAGGTCCCATGTCTGGTTAGCCCAGAGAGCTGTCATTTCTTCGTCCATGGCTGCCCGCCAGCCTGGATGTTGGAGAGCCTCCTGCACAGAGTTAGGTATAGAAATAGAGGATAATGAAGTAGCAAAGTAATGAAGCGGTGGGGACAGGAGATGTAAGGATACATAGTTCGCCATGGGATGAGCGGTGGACGCTGATGTCGGATCAGCAAGTCGCAGAGTGTCGGAGGTCGAGGTCGACTGTATTGAGGCAACTGAGCGAGGAGTGCGACGGGTGTAGACCCGGATAAGAGGGGGCTTGTGGAGAGCGGGAGCAGGGTCAGGAAGTAGGGGTTGAGGAGTGGTAACTGGAACGACAGGTCGTGGGAAGGAGGGTGGTAGAAGAGGTGGGGTCGGTGCGTTGAAGAAAAGTTGATCCTCTTGAAAGGTAACATCTGCAGAAACGGTAACTTCTCGGGTAGCAGGAGAGTAGCAGACGTAGCCTTTTTGAGTGCGTGAATAGTCGCCGAATATGTGTTTGGCTGCACGGGGATCCAACTTGTCCGTGGACGGACCAAGAAGGTGGGCGTAGCAGGTATAACTAAATATGCGGGGTGTGAGAGAGAACGCCGGAGTGGAGGGGAAAAGGAGGCTAAACGGAGTAGCATTTTGGAGGACGAAGGAAGGAAGACGGTTAATGAGATAACATGTCGTCGACAGCGCAAAGTTCCAATAAGCTTTGGGTACCTGCATGTGGATCATGAGAGACCGTGCAACATCGAGCAGATGTCTATTTTTTCGTCCAGCAACGCCGTTTTGCTGGGGGGGGGGGGGGGGGGGGGGGTATAGGCACACGACGTCTGGTGAATGATCCCAAATTCGGGGTAGAAATTAGCAAATTTATGGCTAGTATATTCACGAGCATTATCTGTCCAAAGAGTTTTTATGTTTTCGGAAAACTGCGCGCGAATCTCAAGAAGAAACGCCTGAAATACACAGGGAAGCTCGGAGCGATCACGGAGTAAATATAACCAAGTTGTGCGAGAATAATCATCAATAAATGTGATGAAATAGCGATAACCAGATATACTAGTAATTTTGTACGAACTCCAAACATCGGAATGTACTAATACAAAAGTAGCAGAGCTCTGAGTACAATGAGAAAAAGAGGAACGATGTTGTTTTCCCATGAAACATGATTCACATTTAAAAGTAGAAAGAGAGATCTCTGGAAGAGCCTTCTGAAGAACTGGAAGAGGGGCATGCCCAAGATGTCGATGTCAATCAACGGAGGAAACTGAGGAGAGGATGGTAGGAGAAACATCAAGGAGGTACAGCCCATTTTGCAGTCGTCCCTTACCAATGATACTCTGCGACTGTCGATCCTGCATCAGAAAAGAGGAAGAAGTGAATGTTACTGAGCAATCCAAATCTGTAGTGAGGCGACTAACAAAAAGTAAATTGAACGGGGAGCCCGGAACATAAAGAGTAAAGCAAAGAGAGATAGAAGAATTGAGAGGGATATCAGCAGAGCCGGAGACAGGGACGGTGTCGTCATTGGCTACAGTGATGCACTTAAGATGAGGAACATCCAAGTATTGATGTGGTTTCAGCGAGGTGATATGGTGGGTAGCACTTGAATCCACTATCCAGCGCAGACTAGTGGAGAGACAAGAGATACCTTCATTGGAGATGGAGGCGACAGAGGCAGGTGGGTGGCGGAGCATCCCGTGAAGTTGTTAGAGCTGGAGGCGAACGACTTCAAGATCAGCACGAGTGGCAGAGGGATTGTCAGCGGCAATATGAGCAGTCAGATGAGGGGGACGACCATGTTTGCGGTAGCACGTCGCCTCAAGATGTCCATCCTTTACGCAGAATGAACACTTAGGACGTGGCCGGCCTCCGCGACCGCCGCCCCGAGAGCCTGAACGTCCTCCATGAGTAGCGGGAGGGAGAGGTAGTAATGGTGCAGACAAGTGCTGGAGAAGGACCGATGAGGGAGGTCCAATAGTATTCGGAGGCGGTGAAACTTTGAGCAATATGGAGCAGACATCAGATAACAACGGGGTTGTAGCAGACGAAAGGAACTGCGCCCGAATACTCTGAAGGTGAAGTGGGACACGAGCCATCATCATGGCAATACACACAGCCTCTTTTTGAGCACGTTGGGCTATTAGATCCATAGTAGAGGGCTGATGTTGGATCCAGGCTTCAGCAAGAGTCTTAGCCCGAGCAACAAATGAAGTTAAGTCAGCCGCTCCGCCAGTGTCAAGAGTTTGAAACTCGGTAATGATGTCATACAGGTGCTGAAGACTGTCCTTGTCGGAGTATGAGTGAAGCTCCTCCCACATTGCCTTGGCCATCTTGTGATACATGACCATGCGGTAAGGTTGGCCATCAAGGGAGTTGAGAAGCCACGTCTGAACATGACCATCGTTACGGAGCCAGTCATCAGTAGGATCAGATGGGGGCTCCTTAGTGAGATGAGACAGAAGCCCATTGGATACAGTGGCCGGAGCAGAGAGAGCGGCAAGGTTGGGGGCTGCTAAAGAGGAGGACGCAGCTAAAGAGATTGCAGAGGAGATCGCTGGGCGAGAGGCTGCTGGACAAGAGGAGGCCGCTGGGAGGTCGTTGGGAGGTCGATGGAGAGGCAGACCACTGGGAGGAGGGCCGCTGGGAGGAGGTCGCACGATCTCAGGGAGTCGTTGGGAGGGGGGCCGCTTGGAGGAGGCAGACCGCTGGGAGGAGGGCCGCTAGGAGGGGGCCGCTGGGAGGAGGCAGACCGCTGGGAGGGGGCCGCTGGGAGCTCGGCAGACCGCTGGGAGGAGAGGTCGCTGGAGGAGGCCGTTGGAGGGGAGCTCGGCAGAGGGAGCGGCGAGCAGCGGGAGCGGCGAGCAGAGCATGAGGTGAGACCGCAGAGGGGAGATAGCGGCGAGCAGCGGGAGGTGAGACCGGCAGAGGGAGATAGAGAACAAGAGCAGTTCGGCACGATCTCAGGGAGCTTGGCAGAGGGAGCAGCGAGCAGGAGGTGAGACCGCATCGGGAGATAGCGGCGAGCAGCGCAGAGGGAGACCGCACGGGAGCGGAGCGATCAGGAAGAGTGGGGCCCACTTGTCAGAAGGGAGGAGGCTATAAGAGAGCCGATAAACAGACTAAGCGGGACGGAGGGAGGAGCAGCAGAGTTCGCAGGGGGGTGCGGTCAAGGAACTGGGAGACCGTCGGCTGAATGAGCTCGCAGGGGGAGCTCGCAGGAGGAGGCTGGCGGTCAAAAAATTGGGACATCGTAGGTTCGAACCGAAGGCTCTGATACCATGTGGATAAAAGTTGAACCTTGTATATTCTCTTCTATGTATAAAATACAATGTATGAATACAAATATATAGGAGGGAGAAAGAGAGAGGAGATCCTTATACACAATATGGGACTAAAGAAGGGAGAGAAACAAGAAAATAAAAGGGCCCCAAATAGGTCTTTACATGGGCTTTTCTAACAGAGAAAGTGAATTCGGAAACTAATTTTAATCCTTAAAATTTAGCCAACATCAGTAGGACCCACCAGAGAGATCACATTCTACTGATCACCATTCAAATTTGAACAAACATGGTAATTGAATTATTAGCCAGTAACTTTTTTTTTTTTTCTATCTTTGCTGCTGCACATATTCATTTATCTAAGTCTCATTTTGGCTTTCAAATAGTAATTCATAAATAGATGATGCATCCTCCGTCGCATCCAGATATACACCGTGGCGGCTCTTTATTTCCATTATTTATTTCCCGCATTTTTATATTATTATAGATGTTTTATTTTCGCACGCGTATGTTGCATATTTGAGATGGCTTACTGGATTGACTTATTGACCGGACAGTAAGACCATGAATAAAGAGGTCCGACAATTTAGGATAGTTTAGGAGAAAACAGAAAGCTCAAATCATCATGAGCCTTGACGCCATGATAAGAATGCTTAAGAATAGTTAAAATATTTTTATTCGATTCTATTTAAATAATCATGAGCTTGCCAAAATCACCCAAATTATTCGTGATTGTCGTTATTTGTCATAAGTTATTTTAAGCACTCTTTGCCTGTGGAAATATCGATCTGTGTTAAGATTCAATCCAAAAACGCAAGTGAATATCTCTTCTGAAATTTGATTAATAATTTTTAAGACAGTCATCTACTCTGGGTTTGAGAGTGTAACGAATAGCTGGAAAATTTCCTCATCGTCTTCATTGAGTTTATGAAATCGGATTAGATCAATAGATCTATTATTAAAGATAACCATATCAAGAAATATTGACTCCAAATATAGCATTGATCCAAACAATAATAAAACATATAGTCGAGAAATGAAATAAAATATTATTTCAATAATATATATCGATTTCTATTATAATGTTTCTCTATATATCCGCAAAGAGAGGGAAACCTAATATACGATTAGAGATGTGGGACTAAATACAAAGAGGAGGGAGAATGGGCCTTATAAGCAGAGGCCTTTACAATGGGTTATTTAACTCTTAAATAGGCTTATTAATTCAACTCTCCCCCTCAAGATGGGGGTACATGTCAATCATTCCCATCTTTGAGATGTTATCGGTGAAGGCGTCACGGCTCAAGCCTTTGGTGAAGATGTCTGCTAGCTGATCTTGGGATTGAACGAAAGGAGTGCAGATGTTATCTTTCTCCAAGTGGTCTTTGATGAAGTGTTTATCCTCAACATGTTTTGCTCGATCATGTTGAACAGGATTATGAGCAATGTTGATAGTCACTTTATTGTCGCGGTATAGGTGTATAGACTTCTCATCCTGTAGCTGATAGCCCTAAATCATGCATAAGAGATTTGAGCCAGAGCCCTTCACATACCCCATGTGGCATTGCTCTGTATTTTGCTTCTGCACTGGACCTCGTTACTACATTTTGTTTCTTACTTCACCAGGTCACGAGGTTTCCTTCAACAAAGGAGCAATATCTGGTGGTTGACTTTCGGTCGTCTTGGTTTCCAGTCCAATCAACATATGTATATACTTCAACATTCAAATGCCCGTTCTGAGAGAATAAGGGTCCTCGACCATGAGATTTCTCCAGATACCGTAGCACTCTCATAGCGGCTTCCTGATGTCTTACTCTGGGAGAATGCATGTATCTGCTAAGGATCCCAACATGTGAGATATTGGGGCGAGTGTGTGTGAGGTAGATTAACCTTCCCATCAGTCTTTGATAACTAGAGGAGTTCACCCTCTCACTAGCCCCGTCTTCATCAATTTTACAATTTGCTTCAATGGGACGTATCTGTCGGAGCACAATCAAGCATCTATGTTTCCTCTAGTAGGTCTAGGACATATTTTCCTTGATAAATAAAGGTTCTACGGGCAGACCGTGCAACTTCAATTCCAAAGAAATATTTTAACTTTCCTAGGTCCTTAACTTCAAACTCCTTGCATAAGCGTGTTTTCAACCTCGTGATTTCTTCCAAATCATTTCTCGTGATTATGATATTGTCAACATAGACGATGAGAACAGTCACCTTCTCTGCATTCCTCTTAACAAAGAGGGTATGATCGGAGTGACCTTGTTTGTATCTCAATAGGGTCATGACGTTTTGAAAATTTTCAAACCAAACTCTGGGAGATTGCTTCGACCCATAGAGAGATTTATGGAGTTGACAGACTTTCCCTTTTGCCCCTTGCTTCAAGAAACCCGACGAAAACTTCATTTATACCTCCTCTTCAAGATCGTCATGTAGAAAAGCATTTTTGACATCCATTTGCTGGAGGTCTCATCCAAGACATGCAGCACATGATAAAATAATGTGGATATAGTCCATTTTGACAACTGGCGCAAACGTTTCATGATAATCCACACCAGGGGTTTGAGTATATCCCTGAGTAACAACACGTGCCTTGTATCTCTCGATGACGCCTTCTTGATTCTGCTTGACAGAGAATACCCATTTGGAGCCAACGAGTTTCTTTCCAGGCAGAAGGTGTGATAGTCCAGGTATGGTTCTTCTCTAATGCAAACATCTCCTCTTCCATTGTCTTTCTCCATTCTGGTATATTTATTGTTTTCTGCCAAGTGTTAGGAATACGAGCAAAAGCCAGAGAGGAGATGAAGGCTCTATATGCCTCTGTCAGATTGTGATATGAGAATAATTTGCAATTGGGTAAGTAAAAGAGGTCGACTTACCTTTCCAATGTATGAGAGATTGTTGGAGGTCTTCGTTAAAGTGTATCTGTTGTGGTATGAAATATAATTTGCAATTGTCTGGTTCAGAAGAGTATATCGATTGTGGTGAAATGACATGGGTTTGTAGCACCTTGACACCAGTATTACGTCTCAGATAGAACAGAAAAGGAGAAATAAGTCCCGGAACAATAGGGACTATAGGTTGGACAGGAGTAGTTAGATCCGCAGCAGCAGTGTGCGATGGCACAGTAGAACGGAGAGTATGTGGAATGACGGGAAGGGGAATAGTTGGATCGACGTCAACATCGATGTTGTCCTGCTCCCCTTGACGTGAGCCAAAGAAGGTTTCCCCTTCACGGAAGGTCACATCTATGGTACAGAAGAAATGGCGAGAGGCGGGATGATAACAAGGATAGTCTTTCGTAGTGGAGGAGTAGTCAAAAAAGACACATTTAAGGGAACGTGCATTCAATTTATCATGAGTGTGTGAATGAATGTGGACAAAGCATACACATCTGAACACGCGGGGAGGTAAATGAGATGTGTGGACTGTGGACTACACATTTGGTGGACAATCAAAATAGAGGGGAGACATATTGTAAGGTACTGGAGGGAAGACGATTAATGAGGTATATCGCAGTGAGGGCCACTTCACCCCAGTATGATTTTGGAAGATCCGTAGTAATGAGGAGGCACCAAGTGACTTCGAGCAGGTGTTTATTTTTCGGTTCAGCAACACCATTTTAGGTAGAAGTATGAACACAAGTGGTTTGATGGAGGATCTCATGGTCAGCAAGATAAGTACCAAATACACCACGGTTGTTGTATTCCCCGCCATTGTCACTGCGAAGGACTCATATTTTACAGCCAAACTGAGTGTCGACCATCTTATAGAAGAGTTGAAAACAGTGAAACACATCACTCTTTTTCTTAATAAATACATTCATGTAGTGCGAGAAAAATAGTCAATGAATATAACAAACCAGTAGTGACCAGAGAAAAAAGTACCAGGGGAAGGTCCTCAAACATCGATGTGAATAATATCAAAAGGAATAGTATTGAGAGAAGATACATTAGTCGGAGTATGCCGAACATGTTTAGAAAAAATACAAGCATCACAAGCAAACTTGTCCAAACATTTGGAATAAATAGGAAACATCTTAAGAAGATAACTGGGGGACGGATGCCCAAGATGTTGATGCCAACGTCAAACATCTGCAGAAGTGGAAGCAAAGGTACTTGAAAGAGCCTGAGAAGGAGGATGGTCCAAGACGTACAGGCCCCCGGAGTTCCTACCACTGCCAATACACTGCTTCATTGCCAGATCCTAAAAAACACAACCATTAGGGAAAAAGGATACGGAGCAGTTTAAGGATGTAGTCAAGTGACTAATAGAAAGCAAATTGCGAGGAAATGTGGGGATATGCAAGACAGAATCGAGAGGCAAGACAGGGGAACAAAAAACAGTTCTTTTTCGCACTATAGAAGAAAGAGTCATTAGCAGTGATGACTTTATCACATCCTGAGAGGGGGAGTATGAGGTAAAACATGATGACGCCTCTGTCATATGATTGGTAGCACCCAAGTCGATGATCCACTCGGATGGGACAACAGAAGCAGATTGTGCATTGGGAGCCCCAGAAGTGGCAAAGACAGCAGAAGAGGAGGTGTTTGGAGATCGAAGGAGACGGCTCAGCGCAACAAGATCTTCAGCGAAAAAAGTGTCGGTTGAAAGTTGCTCAGGACAAACATCAGCAGTATGACTGTATGAGCAACAGGATGAGAATTATGCTGGCAAAGACTACCCCGACCATGTCCACCAGTAGACTTGCGGAGAGGAGCAAGATGAGGATGGAGGCGATAACGGGAGGCACTAATGTGTCTTGGCTTCCCGCAGTGATGACAAATCTTAGGAGAGGGACCGGCGGATGACTGTCCCTGACTAATGCCAATAAGGGCGGAACGATCCAGAGATTTGCTGGAAACTTCTCGCAGAGAGGGAAGAGGATGACGATTCAAGACGAGAGTGTGAACCATATCGAAATTCATGTTAAGACCCACAAGGAAGACATGGAGGCAGTACCGATCCTCTTTTGTTTTCAATGCCCGAGAATCGGCAATGCATGCGGGAGTGAAATCGTCAAAGTAGTCAAGCTCCTGATAGAGACGTTCAAATTCTGAGTAATATGACGCAACATCAGAAGATCCTTGCTGAAGGCTGAGAAGTCAGTGAGTAAGCTCGTACACCTGAGTGGAGCTGTCAATTTGGGAATATGTCTCTCGTGCCAAGTCCAAATCTCAAAGGCAGAGTCCATGAGAATGTAACTGTGATAGACCAAAGGAGACAGAGTGGAGAAGCCATGAGACAACCAGAGAGTTATCAGCATCCCACTTTCTCCATGAGGGGCCAGTGACAGTAGGTTGAGCCACGGTCCCATCAATGTACCAATATAGTTGATGGTTGCGAATTGCATGCTGAGCGGTGCAGGACCACTCAAGATAGTTTGAACCATCCAAAGAAACAGTTGTAATCCTAAAGGAACCGGAAATGGTAAGGCTTCGAGGAGGATCAACAAGTGGAGGAGGCCTGATCGGAGAGGACTGAACGTCGGAATTTGAGGAGTCTGCCATGAAGAGCAACTGCAAACAACGGGAAAGAACACGCAGAGGGAGCGTCGAGAACATGCAAAAATGGTGGTTTAGTGGCGGAAGAACACACCAACCCTAAACCGGAGGAGCCCGCTGACCGGAAGGGCTCGCGTGGTGAAGGGGCGTGCACGGAAGAACTCTCTGCACGCGGGAAGAACTCGTTGCAGAGTTGGGAGAACTTGTAGGGAAAAAAACAGAGCCCGCGGGAGGAATGGCAGAGCTCGCGTGTATAGCGTGCAGGAGAGCTCTCAGAACTCGCGTGAATAACGCGCAGGAGAGCTCGCAGAGCTTGTGTGAGGAAAGGTCGCAGAAATAGCTTGCAGGGCACGCACGAGGAAAGATCGCAAGACTGGTTCGCAGAGCTCGCAGGTCCTCGCTGAAAAGCTCGTAGAGCTCGCATGTCTTTGCAGAGCTCGCAAAGATAACACAATTTCGCCTCTAATACAAATTTGTCCAATGTGGTGGAATGACATGGCATTTACAATGGGCTATTTAACTCTTAAAAAGACTTATTAATTCAACTCATATAACATTGAATAAAATCAGCATCTTGATAACAATGGCTTCTACATAAAATTGAACAAAAACATACTAATGCATGGACAATTGGACATCCAACTCTTCCCAAGAGTCTCCACAATACCATTGAATTGGTGACAAAGCCCACTCACTCTAATATACTTTAGTCATAAGACTTGTGTCCTAATTAGTTACTTGGAGTTGTGCCCTCATTGGAATATCTCATATATCACTGACTTTGTGCAACGAGCAATTATCCCTACCTGCCCCATTGTCAGTTAAGCACTTTTATAACTATTGAGCTTGAGTATCATGCCGCTAATTGGAGTTTAGACTTAGTGCTTGATATTACTTATTGTGCTAGTAATCTATTTTTCAAAAGTGACACCTTGTTTCCTATTACAAGACAATCATCAAGCCTTTCTTAATATAAGACTAATGAGTTTGATCCATACCACAAAGCATGTGCATTATTTTCTTCATAAAATTCAAAGAAAATTTGGTGTGAATAATAACAAATATAAGTCTGTGGATGGTATACAATGGAGATCCATTAAATCATGTAAGGGGGAATCTTAGTTTGATCAAGTCCTAAGATATTTTTATTTGACCAACAAATTAATAGCAAATAATCTAGGACCATGCAAAGTGATTGGGAATTTGAATAACTAGCACTGATAAGTTAGATAACCTTTGAATACTTTCTCCAATTTTAATGTGGTAGATTTAACTCTTTAATGACATCATTTTTGACACGTTTCCTCTCTCCCCTCCTTATTTTTCGTCTCATATTTTTTCTTACTCCAAAAATACTGACAAATGTAGAGTCTGATGATACATCATCATATTACCAATTCGATACTTAAAATCTAATTTATTATGGAGAGTCCCAATATCTTGTTTCCTCTCTTCCCTCCTTATTTCGTCTAATCTTTTTTTCTTACTCCATACATACTGACAAATGTAGAGACTAATGATGCATCATCATATTAAGGACTCAATACTTAAAATCTAATTTATTATGGAGAGTCCTAATATCTTGTTCGATGCAGAGGGGTCTCCATTTTCAAGATTAATGAACAACTTTGGGAGGATATGCAGTATATATGTTCTCAAATGCTTCAAGCATGCATGGATCTTCGTTCAATTGACTCAAATTCTTCAAAGTTAGTGAGTAATGATGTGGGGCATCACTATAATTATCAATCATAAGGGTCATATGTAAGCTAGAGAATCTTTGAGTGTATTTAGACTGTAAATATGACAATTTTGATTGATATATAGTAACATTTTCAAATGCAAATGATTTCATATATTTGAGTCTATCTTCACGTATTCTGAGCCTTTTTATGAATTGTAATGGTTTTTTATGTAAGGATTTGGATTGGTTGCCTTATACATGCAATGGGGAAATACAAGTTTATCTTATTTGTAGCTTTTTTTAAATAATAATAAAGATGTGTCTTATCTCTTCTCACAAGAAATTAAGTTCCTTCATCATTGTAAGACTACTAAGTTTGCATCCATACTTAGCAACCGCACAATCTTCTTA
This sequence comes from Dactylorhiza incarnata, assembly GCA_033032865.1. Lineage (NCBI taxonomy): Eukaryota > Viridiplantae > Streptophyta > Magnoliopsida > Asparagales > Orchidaceae > Dactylorhiza > Dactylorhiza incarnata. The sequence continues at coordinate 5,974,733 of JAWHQI010000129.1, read as the reverse complement.
ATAAAATTCAAAGAGAACTTTATGTGACTTAACAAGGATAAGGTTGAGAATATCAGATAATTACACGGAAGATTTGCAAAATATTTTGAGGACAATATGGCCTTAGATGTTTGGTTTTAATTTGATCATGTCAGATATTTCCATCTAAAACTCTAAACTAATGGAAAAGAACTTGAGATCACGCAAAGTTATTCATAAGGTGGATGTTAATGTATATGAGATGGATCAACCTTTGGATGCTGAAATTTCTCCAATTTTAACATAGAAGATTTAATTCTATGCATGCAACCTGCTTCTGACACTTTGACTCTCCCTCATCTTCATTGTCATCACCATCAACGACTCCTACACTAGAAATATTGATCGTGAGCCTAATGACACACCTCTACCAACACTAACTTGATGCTTGAGAATGCAAGTATTATAGGGAGTTTCATGATACCATGTTCAAGGAAGAGGACTCTCACCTCTCAAGGATTCATGATTGACGCCTGGAGTTGATGTGGTAAATATATCCACAAATACCTGGATCTTCATTTGACAAAGTCAAATTCTTCAAATGTTAGTAAGTATTGATGTGAGGCATCTTCACTTCAGATGTTTTCATTTGAGACAAAGAAACCATAAAATCTCAAGCATATTTGGATTGTATCTGCGACCATTTTAAGTATTTAGCATGACATTCTCATTCATAGTGAATATTTTATATGTATTTGAGTACATTTTTATGTATTCTGAGTCATTTAAATCGCTACAACACCACATGTTATGAGTTGCAATGAGTTAATGAGTGGGAATTTTTTTAATCCATTGCTATTTAAATGATGAACTTGCTTATAATTTTAAGACAAACCAATTAAAACATCTAACTCATATTTAAATTCACTAAGAATCCCTCTAGTAATTAACTTAAAGATTATGCTACAATATTCAAGTAAAGTTGGTTTTGGTAGGATAGATTAAAATGTATTTCATCATGCATCCAGACTTGTATCAGAGCATCATATCTAGGATAGACTAAGCATTTTTCTGTCCTACACCCTCACACCAACAAAATACTAAGACACCCTCATCCCCACCCCCACTCCTTAGGACTCTAGAATCATAAAAAATAATGGATTAACATAAATAAGTTACAGAAAACCTCTTAAACAGTTTCTTAGAGAAAAAGACAACCTAAGATTTAATAGTGCATTAAATTCAAGCATAGAATAAGTATGGATATGATCATATGATAGCATGATAACCCAGGTTTTTCAGAAAAAGAAGGTATATAGAATGTATGGGCATGCCATAATAACATAAATCTCTACAAACAAATGAGAAATGCCCAACTAAGTGATCTTAGTCGGCAAGTGAACACAGGAACCAACCTCGAGGGATCAGCATGAGCTGCAATCCACGGCTCCACTGTAGCAGCACCAAACGCATCTACGATATGCCGCTGTGAGTCCATCTTTCTGGCGTCAACACCACGGCCACTCCCCATCCACTTACTGCATTCAGCCAGATTGGCCTGCTTCGCAAGCCAATGGAGTACCTTGATCCCATCATCAAAAGCCGCCGGATACCTGCTCTCCGGTGCAAGCCGATACCCCACTGAGATCACAATCACATCCAACAATTTGGTGATCCTCCGGCAGAAGAAATCGTTGGCCGTGGAAATGTTGCTCCCGGATACAAACCCACCCCCATGGAACTGTAATATCACCGGGAGACGCCGTGAGGCGGAGCGATGGTGGGCGCCGGGAGAGGGAAGGTATCCGCGGTAGGCGGCTACAGATCCGGGGCCGTCGTAGCTACGGCGAGCAGCGACGGCGACGGCGGTGGAGGAACCATTGGCGCGTAGGGTGAGCTCGGAGTCGGACGATGAGGGCGGCCTCGCGTGAGCGAGCCTGGTTTCGAGGAAGGAGTCGGGAAGGAAGATGCGGAGGGAGAGGGCCGTGAGGGGATCGATATGGATGTCTTTGGTGGCAACGCCGTCGGCGGCGAAGGAGGGATTGGCGGGGGCCGTAGACTCCTCGGGGCGGGAAGTAACGCCGAATTCGTCGGCCGCGGCGTCAAAGCGCGACTGGAGGCGATGCTTGAGGACGAGTTTGAAGAAGACACTGTAGAGCTTCACAGAGACGCTCGGCATCGCTTCCTATTCTAGGGTTAGGGTTCGGGTTGAGAGTGTCAGGGGGAGGAGGAGCCCATTAGATCGGAAGGAGGGAGGAAGGAGCCCTGTTGGTTGAAAGCGGCTTCTCCCAAAATCGAAAAGCCTAGGAATGCTGTTTGGTAAAGAAGACTAGAAGGAGAGCCCGGTTGCAGTTTTCTCCCTCGCATTTTCCCGTGCTCCGAGACGAAGCTGGGTTAGCCGCCGGTAGGTGGTTCGCCGCTTTATTAATATTATTTTTATTTTTATTTTTCTTTTAGCACGCCGATGTGGTAGTTACGATCGGGCCGGCCTGGACCGGGCCCGATCGGGCCCGATCGGACTTTTTTTTATATCGGGTCGGGCCGGGCAGGCAGCACTTATGTGCTGCCTGCTCCGGCCCTTCAGGCCGGGCCGGGCAGGACCGGACCGGTCTCGGGCCCGATCCGGACCGATCCGGTTTTTTTACTTTTTTATAATTTAAAGTTTAAATTTTTTAATTTTATTTTTATAAATAATTAAATATTGAACAAATGAAAAAGTTGGAACAAAAAATTTTATTAATATTGAAAATTTGGAACAAAATATAAAATTGAAAATACAAAGTTTCAAACGCGTCCATTTCGTACAAAATTAAAAATACAAAATTTAAGTCGTACAAAATACAAAATTGAAAATACAATTGTTCGATTTAATCATCTTGTAAATTCAACGCGTCTATTTCGTTTTCTATCTCCTCCGAGCTATCCTTCAATGATGTTATGTGTTGCTTCCTCTTTAAACTGTCCAAGTAGTACTTGTAGCATATGCAAATCTCCAACGAATCTTCGTTAAGCCGGCTCCTCCGCTCGTTCAAAACTCTGCCACTAAAAGAAAAAGCGGACTCTGAAGCTACTGTACTAGCTTGAACAGTTAATAAATCACGGGCCATACAAGCCAAAATAGGATAGGTATTAGCTTTACCTTTCCACCAATTTAAGAGATCGAAGTTTTCGATCTCGTCCGAACTCATAAAATCGCTAAATTGAGTTTTTGTATATAATCCTAATTCATCTAAACTACCAGATGTGCGCGCTTTTTTCCTAGAAGCTAAATCTAAAATTTTATTTTTAAGACTATCCTTCGTTTTGGGTTGCGTTATTTCTTCGCGGGGTCGTGACCCGTATAAGTTATTGTAATAATTATAACTTTGCGTAAAAAAAGTAGTAAAACGTGTAGTACTAACGGGGTCATCCTCATCATAATTTATATTTAAGGTTAGATTAGTATTGATTTCGTCGATCAAATTTTCTACGCCTTCTACGTTAAGTAGCGGATTTAAAGCGGCGGCGCACGAAAACATAGGCGATATTTCTCTATAATATTTTAAAAAAAATTCTTCCATTATTTTAATTAAAGGAGCCCAACCTTGGTGTTGCCTATAATAACTAAATCTTTCTGTGATATGTACGAAATGTTCAATTACTAACGCGCTCGTTGGATAATACACTCCAGATAAATAAACGGTGGCCCTATAAAAACACTTTAGTAAATCTATATAATGTTCTATAATATTTCAATCATTTTCACCTAAATCGTGTTCAATATTAAGCAAAATATAATATTCCATTAGAAGATCTTTTTGTAGAACGGCTCTTTTTAACATTTTATAGGTTGAGTTCCATCTAATAGGCATATCTAATTGTGGTTTCAAATATTTCTGATTTTGTGCTTTACAAAATTTTCTAAAATCTTGAGCTCGTTGTTTAGCACAATAAATTATTTTTAACAAGTCGCGAATTTTATTAATATATTGTGTCATTGCCTTTAAACTATCCTATACCACTAAATTTAGGACGTGACAAACACATCTAGTATGAAAAAACACGTCGTTCAGAAATGGTTTTAAATCTCGTTTTAACAATTCAATTGCGGCGTTATTATTGGAGGCGTTATCAAGAGAAAAACTAAGTATTTTATCGTTAATTTTAAATTTTCGCGCACATTTCATAATAACGTTATATAAAGCTATAGCCGTGTGCGGGAATTCAAAACCTGTAAAACATATTACGCGTTTATTTTGCTCACACGAAATGGGATCAATCCAATGACAAGTGATGCAAAGATAAGCTAATCCTAACTTTAAATTACTCGTCCAAACGTCGCTCGTTAGACTCACGCGTCCTTCGAAATTTTCAAAATACCTAATTAATTCTTGTTTTGCTTCTAAATATAACCAAATCGTGTCGCGCCTTAAAGTAATTCTACTAACCTTTTGGTATTTGGGTTGAAGCCCCCCATGTATGTACTATGTGTCGTTGTCATTGTTGAAGACGCTGAATGGCAGCCCACGTTTGATGACGAACTTCGCCTGCAGCTCTCGCTGTCGCATTTGATCGTACGTCCAAATCTGTCCGGCTCCAGAAATTTGGGCTTGACTTGACTCGGGAGGAGCTTGTTTCGACTCGCAAGACTTCTGGTGTCTAACGAGCGTCGAGTTGCCGCTGATGGATAGCAACTTCGAGCACATCTTGCAGCGCGCTTTTCTTTCGGTCCCGACTTGTAACATCTCGAAATGCTCCCAAATACTCGCTCTACGGTTGTGCTCCACCACCGAAGCCGTACTTTGGGAAGACGACGCTGGAGTTGTGGAGGACGACGCCATTGGGAGAGCTAAGAGAGAGAGAGAGAGAGGGGTGGGGTGTGAGAAAAGAGAGGGGAGGGGGGTATTTATAGGATTTTTTTTAAATTAAAAAATTAATTAAAAATAATAAAAAAAATAAAATAAAAAATAAAAAGAGCAGCCAACGGCTCTCTCTCAAGAGAGTCGTTGGCTGCTCTCTCATGGCTAGGCCTGTGCAGGGAAATCGAAAACCGCACCAAACCGACAAACCGCACCGCACCGCACCGCATTTCAAACCGCACCGCACGGTTGCGGTGCGGTGCGGTTTTGTGTGTGTCAAAACCGACACCCAGTCGGTGCGGTGCGGTTTATAACTCCATAAAACCGAGAAAACCGCACCGCACCGTCACTTAGGTTTTAAATTTTAAATTTTAAATCTTATGTCTAGTAAGAGATCTGTCCGCACTGTGATTCACTAATTCGGTGATTCATGAATGAGTTTAGACTTTAGTCGGGCCAAATTTTCAATCTTTCAAACCAACTTATATAAAATATAACTATATAATATATATAATATAAGTATTAAAATTATATTAATATAAGCATTACAGGCTGCATACTGCATTCCATTTTAGGGAGACAAATTTAAGAAATATTCTATAGGTTTCTGCATGAATCGCAATGGGTGCTTCTGTTTCATTAACTCCTTTAACACTCAATATAACAAAATGATTAGCTTAGTTCGGTAGGTCAACTTACCAGACATGTTGCTTAGGTGAAGTAAATCATGTTAAAGCAAAGATACATAAAACATATTATTTAGCACACTTAGTTTCGTTGATAACTCAAGTAGATATGTTGCTACTTATTCCTAGCAAGAATAATAAATAGTTCCATGCCGAGGGGCAAACTTCATATGGCTCTTGCCACAATAGCTATACCTTGGAAGTAAAAACTTCAAAACTATAATAAAAAAAATCACTAAAGTCTGTTGATGGTTAATTGGTTATCTGTATGAGTGGTTGTTACAACTTTATTGTCCCGGTGGTTGTGATAATTGTCTCCATGTCCCTTCCATTAACTTAGTTGGAAAGCTGTAAATTTTTTTCTTCAATAGATTGATTTTTGCTTGCATCTGTCTGTTTCAGTCTAAATGATTTTTTTAATTATTCTACGATCTCAAATCAATTTTTGTAACTAGATTGACTACTTAGAGCTGAATCTACATGCACATCGCCACAGATCATGCTACGATGGAACTATGTATATAAGTACATTGTTACAAAATATATAAGCGCTCTAATCCTAGGCTATATTGTAAGACCTCATGATGATTATTAAATTTCTAATTAGTTTTCAACTTTTCATAGAAGAACCTTACCCAAATTAAAAAAGGGGCAAAAAACTGCTAAAAACCGAAACCGCACCGCAAAAACCGACCCAAAACCGCACCGAATCGAAACCGCACCGCACGGTTTCGGTGCGGTGCGGTTTTGGTCAGTCAAAAACCGCACCCCTGCGGTGCGGTTTCGGTTTATGCCCAAACCGCACCGAACCGCACCGCTCGCAGGCCTACTCATGGCAGCATGGCTGCCACGTGGCAGACATGCTGCCATGAGCCTAACGGCTCTAATAAGAGCCGTTAGGCTCAATCGGGCCTAGCCCGAGACCGGATCGGGCTATGGCCGGCCAGGTCTCTGGCTAGCCCGATTTTCGGGCTTTACCCGGCCCGGACCGGGCCGGGTAGCTAGGCCAAACCGGGGCCCTTTCAGGGTCCCGGGTAAGGGCTCGACCCAGTTCGGGCCTGAACCGGGCCTTGACCGGGCCGGGCTCGGGCCGGCCCGTCAGGCCCGGTTTTTATGTTCACGACTAGTTACACACGTGGTAACGAAATATGTAAATATAGGGTAATTTCTTTTTAATACAGTATCTATCAAGGTAAGCAATGGGCGTCTTCTCTCTCTATGGCTGCTTTTTGCGTAGCGTTTTTGCTCCAATGAGTTTGGACAAAAATATCACAGTCATAGAATGTCTGTTTGGCATGACAATGGTTATGACCGTCACAAAGAAAAGAAAATTAGTTTTGAACATAAAATTAGATGAAGTTTCTTAGGTGAGGCCGAACGTTCGTGAACAGCGCGGTTCATAACCATTGTGTTCATGACCGTCACCGCTGTGCCAAACGAAGCTTATATATATATATATTCTTTCTCGTCAAAGGAAACAAGGGATAAAATTTGATCAAGGAATAAAACATCAATGTTAATGAATATTTTAGTTGTATACTAATATGTAATATATATACTCTAGCATTTTTTGCATGTTAAACTTTTGTAATTGTTATGCGCAAATCAGTTTTGGAAATACGTCTTGTGCATGTATTTTTAGGAAAAGTGTTCAACACAAAAATTGTTGATCTCGTCGAGATCTACAACTTTCGTGTTGAACACTTTTCCTAAAAATGCACGCACAAGACGTATTGCCGCCATGATCGTAACTATAGCGAACTTTTTGAAAATCCGCCTTGCACATGCATTTTTAGGAAAAATGTTCAACACGAAAGTTGTAGATCTCGACGAGATCTACAATTTCCGTGTTGAACACTTTTCCAAAAAATGCATGTACAAGACATATTTTCAAAAGGCGCATAATAGCTCATAGAAATTGGTTTGCACGTATCCAAAACTGGTTTGCACATAACAATTACCAATTTTTATAGAGATTCCTCAAAATAGGTACTTCTCTTTCACAAATGTGAGATAACACTATCTTTACAAGGGATGTCAGAGCTTTTTCCATCTTTACAAGGGTTGTCCTTTTCATTAGGGACCCAAGAACCACAGCACTAAACTTTTGAATAGAAATTCAATAACTCTTACTGGGTATTTTTGTGAGGAGACTCGTGAACCTTGCGCGAAACTTTTGAAGGGAGATCAAATAACCCTTTGACAATATGTGAATGAGAGAGGAGGTAGGTTGTTGTGTCTCTAAATAAGAGAGATATAAAGTTTACATAAGAGAGAGATAGGGTACAGTTAGGGAGATGAGTAGAGAGTTTTGTGACGGAGTAAGGATGTGAGAAGGTAGATTGCTCCACATTTATGAGAAACCTGGCTCTGGTACCAATTTGTAACACCCTCCCTGTTACATAGCATATAACAGTAGGTCCGGCCGGGACCCCGCGCCATATGAAATGAACAGAAGAGCGCGTTACTAAAATTAGCGTTAAACAGTTACAAAAGATAACTATCTCAGCACAGAGAGTCGCATAACGGAAGCATATGTTTCAATTATTTAAAACCAGTTATAACATGTCCACATCTCTAATAGGAATGAAATACATAAACAGTTATGTACATTGTTTGTTTACATCATAAAGGTGGCTTCCAGACATCGGCACGCAGGTCGGCCACACATGAACAAAAGGTAAACAAAAGTTATGGCCTTCAAGGGCCAGCACAGCACAGCAGCAGGGGCTTCAACCCGCTATCTCCCGCTAGTCTCACCGGGACCTGTATAAGCAAATCCACTAAGTGGTGGGAAAACAAGTAACCGGTCAGCTTTAGCTGACCAAAATTTATAACGGCCCACCCCAAACTCGGGGCGGCGGTGCTCCTTCCCTGCGAGTAAGAGTCAGCAGCATATATATATATATATATATCCGCAAACAACACCAACGGAGGCATACCAAGCCACCCGCTTCGTGCTCTCAAGGCACACTTTGGCATACTCCCTGAGTTACGCCCTCAAGCTAAGTCCTATTTCAACTTAGACAAGCAATTTGAGCTAGTCCGTACACACGAAGTGCCGACACTCATCTATAGCCCGGTGCACCGAGGGGAGACCTCTTCACCACCACTATGGGAGGGTTCAGATCAGCTAGGCCCGTTGCTCAAATACCGCGATTCCACTATGCACGATACGGGTAAGCGTCACCTAATACCCATCTCTTAAAGCTGGGTTTTGCAAGTTCCACAACTTTTTCTGCTACACATCCAGTCTCCAGGAATGTAGGTAGCACTGAAACACACTGTCTGTATGCTGGGCGCTACCGTCGGCGCTAACGCTAGCGCCCGGCGCTAGCAACAGAACTCAGTTCTGCCCGGCACTGGTAACAGAACCCAGTTCTGCTACCTCTGGGAAAACACCTCCAGATAACAACACAGGTAGCTCACCTGGAGCTACCGCTGGCGCTATCGCTAGCGCCCGGCGCTAGTAACAAAACACAGGTCTGCTACCGAATTCAGGTATTGCCTGGGAAACACCTCCAGGACCCCTTTTCTGTACAAAACCGTACACATGACCCGAATCACGGCACGTACACGGAATCGTTTCCGGCACTTTAAACATCAGCAATCCGGCTCGATCTGTCCAGATGGGTTTCACACAGCATGCATATGTCCGTACTACCGTTCCAGACTCTATATGCAAATTGTGGGGGAAATAACTTCATCCCACCGGAAGATCCGATCTACTAATTAGTAGAAGTCTTCCAAAACGCATGCAAATCAAAGGACGTACATGTTCAAGGATTAGGGAGGAGATTCGTTACCCTCGTAGGCCATTTCGGTGCCATAGAACTGAGCTTGATCCGGAGGAAACTCGCTGAACCAGCACCCTCTCCACGGAATCGCTGATGGCACAAGCACACTGGATTGCACTTTTTGTAACGATCCAGGCCCGCCAACACGGGACCCAGCTGGACCGCCAGCACCCTCCCGGCCCAAGCCCGCCAACACGGGACCCAGCTGGCACCGAAAGGGTTCAGCCTAACCAGATGGTCTGTAGACCATGCACCCCAACCCCTCTCTGTCCCACCACAGGGCACAGCGGGTTGTTGGAGACCGCAGTCCCCCTTTGATGAGAATTGAGCCAGTTAAGCGGCAGCGCCTGGACTTCCCAGGAGGTCACCCATCCCAGAATTGCTCCAGCCCGAGCACGCTTAACTATGGAGTACTTTCACTTCTCATCACCAATTGAGATGCAGCTCAATTGGTGATGAGAAGTGAAAGTACTCCATAATTAAGCGTGCTCGGGCTGGAGCAATTCTGGGAGGTGACCTCCTGGGAAGTCCAGGCGCTGCCGCTTAACTTGCCCAATTCTTATCAAAGGGGGATTGCGGTCTCCAACAACCCGCTGTGCCCTGTGGTGGGACAGAGAGGGGTTGGGGTGCACGGTCTGCAGACCACCTGGTTAGGCTGAACCCTTCCAGTGCCAGTTGGGTCCCGTGTTGGCGGGCCTGGGCTAGGAGGGTGCCGACAGTCCAGCTGGGTCCCGTGTTGGCGGGCCTGGACCGTTACAAAGAGAGCAATTCTGGGATGGGTGACCTACTGGGAAGTCCACGCGCTACCGCTTAACTGGCTCAATTCTCATCAAAGGGGGACTGCGGTCTCCAACAACCCGCTGTGCCCTGTGGTGGGACAGAGAGGGGTTGGGGTGCATGGTCTGCAGACCACCTGGTTAGGCTGAACCCTTCCAGTGCCAGTTGGGTCCCGTGTTGGCGGGCCTGGGCTGGGAGGGTGTCGACGGTCCAGCTGGGTCCCGTGTTGGCGGGCCTGGACCGTTACAAAAAGTGCAATCCTGGAGGATAGGACTTTTTGTAACGATCCAGGCCCGCCAACACGGGACCCAGCTGGACCGCCAGCACCCTCCCAGCCCAGGCCCGCCAACACGGGACCCAGCTGGCACCGGAAGGGTTCAGCCTAACCAGATGGTCTGCAGACCATGCACCCCAACCCCTCTCTGTCCCACCACAGGGCACAGCGGGTTGTTGGAGACCGCCGTCCCCCTTTGATGAGAATTGAGCCAGTTAAGCGGCAGCGCGTGGACTTCCCAGGAGGTCACTCATCCCAGAACTACTCCAGCCCGAGCACGCTTAACTATGGAGTACTTTCACTTCTCATCACCAATTGAGCTGGGATCGAGATTGCTCTTTATATAGAGAGTTATGTGTCTCATTGTTTCTTCCCTCTTTTCTTCTTTATCATCTCACTATGTCGCTTTGATCTGTATTCTACACTTTTATTTTTTTAAGTCCTTCGTCTTTAATAGCCTTAGGAGGAGGTTAGCGGAGGAGCTCTCTTGTCTTCTTCTAATCTCTGCTCGAGTTTCAATGAGATAGGAGTGACAGAAAGCGACTTGAATTTTGACTCTGCAATGTACTCTTTTAAGGTCCGTTTGGATCGCAGGTTTTGGTTTTGAAGAATTGGAATTCAGTAAAAACCAAAACCAGCAGGGTTTGGTTTTCGTGAATTCCAATTATGTTGTTCGGCTGCAGAAAGGTTTTGAGCTGCAGAAATTGGAATTGGGCAATTTAGATGTTCGGATGCAGGATGGAATTCATCCAGAGGAATTGCATGAAATTAAAAATTCTATTTAGAAGTTTAAAAACTGCAGGCTTAACAACAACACAATTTTTAAAACAATGAAATTAATCAAAAGGTTTGTAGAAGCATAAACATAACAACACAAACACAGACCCCAGGTTATTCTAAAAGTGCCATTTATACAAAGCAAACAAAAAAAAAGATATACAATTCTAATATTCATTTTTTTGTGCTCTGTAAATCACAAAAATAGAGAAGGAAGAAAAAAAGAACCCTTGGCTACAGAAACAAAACAACCCTAGCAAAACATTATGCTGGAAGTTTTCTTAGAAAAATATAAATGAAAAACAAATCAGGAGTAAAATGCATCTAATTCTGAAGAAAGAGAGTGAATTTAGATGAATCAACTTAACAAATGCTGGAAGTTTATTTTAAATTTAGCATGAGTTATACAAAAAATCAAGAAATAAGATTTTCCTGGAGAACCAGACCATCGACACAAGGAGAGAGGATGATAGCTGCTGAGAACTGGGAAAACCCTAGACAACGGAGGAGAAAGAAGATGAGAAAGAAGAAGAGGAGGAGAAAGAAGTGTAACACCCTGCCAGTACGAAAAGTATAACAGCAGGTCCGGCCGGGACCCCACGCCATACAAACCACACTAGCTAGGAGTTAAAAGGTGATAACCAGAAAAGTAACAACAAAACGAGAGTACGAAAACGTAAGCGGAAGCATTAATTAAACCATTCAAAAAGACATGTCCACTATCATAGGAATGAGTCCAGAAGTAAGAGTTACGGCCTTAGGGCCTTACATCAAATCAATGTACAAAACTCCAAAAAGGCATACATCGGCACGCAGGCCGGCAATACATGAGAAAACAGGAAAAAGGCTGGCCTTCGAGGGCCAACACAGCAAAAGGGCCAACGCCCGCTACTTCCCGCTAGGCTCACCTGCACCTGCATAAGAACATTCCACCAAGCGGTGGCAAACAAGGTAACGGTCAGCACAGCTGACCAAATTATAACGACCCCACCCCTTTCCCGGGGTGGCGGAGCTTCTACCCTGCAAGCAAGCTATACTAGCACAAATACTAGTATACAGAAGGTGCAACTACACAAGGTGAGGTTTCAAGCACAATCAATCTTCTAGGTTGAGCATCAAAAAGAAGGGAACCTAGGTATGCACATGATGTTGGTTGGGTTCACCCGAAGGTTTCTCACAACCGCCTAAGCAATCGCATGAGGCTAAACATAACATCAAATTCACAACACTCCACCCTAAGGGTCACAACCTTAGGTGGGAAACAAGAGCTTTTGGTCGGTCTAGGCATGACACCTTCCACGACCTCTCCCATGATCACACGGCTTTCATGAGGAAGGGACCTCTCGCCGATCTGCATGGAAACGGGTTCGGTTTAGCTTTGCCCGTGCTCTAATCGTCGCGATCTATCGCACGACGCGGGTACGGCTTCACCTCGGCCCGTAAGGGTTTAGCACTTTCAAGTGCTACACTAAATATACGCTACGCAGCTAACCCCTTTACAAGGATCTAGGCTTCACGAATTCTCAACAAGGGAGGTACATACGCTCCGCATCAATATCGTGGTGAAGGTTTGCCTTCATCCAAAACTCAAAGCATGGGGCTTTCGTAGGGATCTTCACAAGACGCCTACACTTAACTCCCGCAATATTATAGGTGAGTTCACGGAGTCATTCTCCGGCACGCATTCTAGGCCTAACCTAAATGCAACGTCGCAAATCAAGCATCACCGATTCGGGCTCACGGCCACGAATAGGCTTCACACAAAATGCCTAAATCCGCACGACTACCGGATTTTCTACATGCAATATGCCGGGGACGGACACAATCTACCCGGAGTTCCGAAGAACTTGAGGAAATCCTACACTTCACCCATTTGGTGAAGGGACCCCTCATGCAATCAAAGAAAGAGGAATAAATGGACAAATACAAGTCCAAAGTTCGGGAGGAAGAATCGTTACCCTAGACGTGTTCTTCTTCGCCATGGATCCGAGATTCTACGCGGAGGGAAAGAACCGCACCGGGCTGCACTCTCCGGATCTGGAAACGGCTCGCGAAACGGAGCTCCGGAGCTCCGTCAATGGCGAAATCTCCTCTTCTTCTTCCTTGCCCCCTTCTTCTTCCTCTAGCCTAGGAGAGAGAAACACTATGAAATAATGAGGGTTTAATCCCTCTCCAAAGCCCTAAGACCCCCCAGCAACAAATCCCAGTCATTGGATCTATTTCCAAGAAGTTTGATCGGTCGGATCTTCTTCTTCGCTCAAAATCGCGGAACAGAATAAACAGGGCGCACGATCACAGGCGCACGGTCAGTGGTCGTGCGCGACGAGGGCAATGGTCGTGCGCACTATCCGGGACAGAACTCTGAATTCTTGCGAATAAGCGCACGATCGCTGGCGCACGATCACTGGTCGTGCGCGAAGAGGGAAATGGTCGTGCGCACTGTCCGAGACAGAACTCGATTCTCTTCTGAATTAACGCACGATCGCTGGCACACGATCACTGGTCGTGCGCGATGAGGCCACTGATCGTGCGCTAAGAGCAGACAGGGAAAATTCTAGCCTGCTTCACGTGCCGCACTACCACTCCGCCTACTTCGCGGAACTACCAGATTTGGGGTGTTACAACTCCACCCTCCTTAAAAGAATTTCGTCCCGAAATCCAGGAAACAGTAATAGCATAAATTACAGTTATACTTTACCTGAGGGAAATAGCTCGGGATACTCCGCAAGCATCGTTTGCTCTCTCTCCCAAGAGAGCTCCTCTCGGCCGCAGTTATCCCACCGGACTTTTACCATCCGAATGGACTTGTTCCGCAGCTGCTTTACTTCGGTATCTTCGATGCGTAAAGGCTTGACTTTCGTCGACAACCCACTATCAACCGGAACTTTGCCGACCGCAATGATATGAGTAGGCTCTTGCACTGCTTTCCTCAACACTGAAATGTGGAACACGTCGTGCAGACCGCTCAGCTCTGCAGATAGTGCAAGCCGATAAGCCGCATCACCAACACGCTCCACGATCTCGAACGGTCATAAGTACCTCGGACTGAGCTTTTTCAAGCGTCGAATCCTTGATACCCCTTTGAACGGTTTGATCTTCAAGTAAACCCGGTCACCGACGGCAAACTCTAAGTTCCTATGCTTGGCGTTGAAATACTTTGCTTGCCTATCCTGGGCAACCAATAGCCTTTCGCGTATAGACCGGATCGTCGAAGTTGCTTCTTCAACATCCTTTCGCTTCAATAGCTTAGTATCGCCCGTTTCCGCCCAAGACAACGGCGTACGACACTTCTTACCATAGAGGGCCTCGAAAGGAGCCATCTTTATGCTGGCTTGGTAGCTATTATTGTAGGCGAATTCGATCATAAAGAGATGATCCTCCCACTTCTTTCCAAAGTCTAGAGCGCACATTCAGAGCATATCCTCCATAGTCCTGTTGGTTCTCTCGGTCTGTCCATTCGTTTGCGGGTGGAAGGCCGTGCTGAACTTCAGTTTTGTGCCCAACAGTTCATGGATAAGCCTCCAATCTTTCGATGTGAAACGCCCGTCACGATCGCTGACGATGCTACGAGGGACACCGTGCAGTCTCACGATACTATCCACATAGAGCTTTGCTAGTTTTTCTACCGAATCATCCTTCCGGTTCGGAATGAAGTGCGATACCTTTGTCAAACGGTCCACGATCACCCAGATGGCGTCGTTTCCATGTTGCGATTTCGGCAATCCGTGCACGAAATCCATCGAAATATCATCAAACTTCCATTCCGGAATCGGCAAGGACTTCAGAAACCCACCGGGACGTTGACATTCCGCTTTCACCAACGCGCAAGTATGACACTTGGCTACGTAAAGGGCAATGTCTTTCTTCATGCCCGGCCACCAGAACAGTTTCTTCATATCCATAAACATTTTAGTGCTCCCCGGGTGGATCGAGTACTTGGTATGATGAGCCTCGTACATCAATTCCGCCCGTAGAGTACCAACGTTTGGGATGCATAACCTTTCCTGCTTCCACATAAGGTCGTCTTCGAAGGAGAAATCAGCGTTTAACCCTTCAACGGTTTCCGCTTTGTATCGTTTCATGCTCTCGTCCAACTCCAATGCTTGTCGAACTCGGTCGGCAAGGTCGTAGTGAACTTCCGTCCAGTTCAAGCATGCTGAAGTAGACGTTCTCCTATCAATGCATATGATCTCCATTTCTTCTAGCTCACGGATTAGACGCTCATCGTGCATCAAAATCCAATTTGCTTGTGCGGGAGCCCGACGACTCAACGCGTCTGCAACTACGTTTCCTTTACCGGGAGTATATTTGATATCGAAGGTGTAGTCCCCAAGGAACTCCATCCACCTCCTTTGGCGCATGTTCAACTCCCTTTGATCTAGTAAGTACTTGAGGCTCTTATGGTCGGTAAAGATATCGATCTTCACGCCATATAGATAGTGCCTCCAAAGTTTGAGGGCAAAAACCACGGCCGCTAGCTCCAAATCATGGACCGGGTAATTCCTCTCGTGAACCTTCAGCTGTCGGGAGCCGTAGGCAATTACCTTCCCGAACTGCACTAGGACACAACCCAAACCACTTCCTGAGGCGTCGCTATATATTTCGTAGCCTTCCGTACCTTGTGGCGAGCATAGAATGGGCGCCGTGGTCAGACGACTCTTTAGCTCTTCAAAAGCTCGTGCGCACTCGGGCGACCAAACGAACTTATGATCCTTCCTAGTCAGTTTTGTGAGAGGAAGTGCGATCCTCGAGAAGTTTTCCACAAAGCGCCTATAATAGCCGGCAAGTCCTAAGAAACTTCGGACTTCCGCTACGTTTTTCAACAAAGGCCACGCTTGGATCGCTTCTATCTTCGACGGATCAACTGCAATTCCTTCGCCACTAACAACATGACCAAGGAATGCCACTGACGGTAGCCAAAACTCGCACTTGGAGAACTTGGCATATAGCTGACTCCTCCTCAAGGTGCTCAGGACTGCGTGCAGATGCCCTACATGCTCCTCTTCCGACTGAGAGTATACCAAAATGTCGTCGATGAAGACGATCACAAATTGATCTAAATACTCTCGGAATGTCCTATTCATCAAGTCCATGAATATCGACGGTGCGTTGGATAGACCGAACGGCATTACCGTGAACTCATAGTGCCCAAAGCGGGTACTGAACGCTGTCTTTGGAATGTCACATTCCCTTATTCGCAGTTGATAGTAGCCAGACCTTAGGTCTAGCTTGGAGTAAACCGTCGACCCCATCAGTTGGTCGAATAGATCATCGATTCTAGGAATCGGATATCTGTTTTTCTCGGTCAACTTGTTTAGCTCTCTATAATCAATACATAGACGCAAGCTCCCATCCTTCTTTTTCACAAAGAGGACCGGTGCACTCCAAGGCGAAGAACTTGGACGTACGTAGCCTTGCTCTAGCAGCTCTTGCAATTGGACCTTCAACTCTGCCAATTCTTTTGGCGCTATTCGGTATGGTGAGCGGGCCACAGGTTTGGCACCTGGCACCAACTCGATACAGAAATCAATCTCCCGATGAGGCGGAGCCCCAGGGAGTTCGTTAGGAAACACGTCGGCGTATTCCGCTACAACTGGGACATCACACAACCTGGGCTTTGGCTCCGAAGCCTCCAACAAGGTGAAGAACAACTCGGCGCCTTTTCTCACCGCCTTAACCACTTGGAGAGCAGACATCAGCGTCTTGCTCGCTCCTTGCATACCGGCGAATATGGTTTCATCGTCGGTGTTCGTTCCCAGAGTGATCTCCTTTGTATTGCAATCTATGCATGCTCGCTGCTCCGAGAGCCAGTCCATGCCGAAGATCACATCGAATTCAGCTAACGGTAGTAACGACGCTTCCAAGTCGAAATCTTGACTTCCGATCCGCACCTTCACACGGCTCTTCCTATCCGCACTCATTCGAGATCCATTGGGTAGCACTACTTCCAATCTATCCTCTACAAAGGTAGACGGCACTCCGATTCGCACCACGAAGTCCTCGGACAGAAAAGAGTGCGATGCACCCGTATCGAATAGAGCTCTCGCCGGATAATTGAAAATTTGGACGAAACCTAATTGTACACAAATAACACATATAGTTGTACAACCGTAAGAATCATATACATAGCTGTAAAAGCTAACTTCTAATTCGTACCTGTGACGACATCGGTTTGTCGTATAGCTTCTTGTTGGCCAAGCGAATAGACTCTCGGCTGAGTCGGAATGTGTTGGGAGGCCGAAGACTCTGCCGCTTTGCCCTTTTCCGCAGCCCGAGCATAATCCACCGCTCGATTTGCCGCCTTTGGGGGACCACTTCGACACACCGCAGCTTTGTGTCCCACCTTCCCGCAGGTGAAACACGTAATAGGAGTCCGCGCGGTCGTGGCTCCCGAAACATTCGAAGAAGCTGGTTCCGCCTGTTTGAACTTCCGCTTGTTCCTTCTGAAGTCCGGCTTGGACTGAGAGGCCGGCGCATGAAACTCGGGTTTCTTTACAACACTCTTTGCTTGTACCCTCTTCATGTCCAACTCCAAAGATCTGGCGGTTTGCACCATCACTTGGAAGCCAAACGTCATAGGGCCTGCAAGGAGCAGCCTCAACTCGTCCCGAAGCCCTTCATAGAATTTATTCGTCTTAGTCTCCTCATCCTCCACCAATGCCCCCGCATAGCGACTCAGTCTGGTAAACTCATGTAAGTAATCGTCAACGGAGCGATCACCTTGAGTTAACCTCAGGAACTGGTTTTGTAACGCAATGCGTTGGGCAGAGGGGATAAACCGCTGGAGGAACGACTTTGAAAACTCAGCCATTGTTATTTCAGTAATGTCTTTATCGCCGAACTTGTGCAGTTCCTGTTCTTCCCACCACAGCACAGCCTCTCCGTCAAGAAGGAAAGTGGCTAAGGTGACCATCATGGCTTCGTCCGTCGCCGTCGCCCTCAGAGTTCTTCTAACTCTTGACAACCAGTCTTCTGCCTCCGTTGGGGGCTCAGATCCCGAGAAGGTAGGAGGATTAAAGCTCAAGAAGTGCTTTAATTGTTGGTCACGCGCTCGCCCCGCAACTACTTGCGCAACTTGACGCTCCACCCTCGGTGCTAACGCCGGTTCCACTGCAGCTACTGGCACAGGGGCATCAACCCTCGGTGCTACCGCAGGTTCCACTGCAGGTTCAATTACCGGGGCCGCATCTGTAGTAGGCGTAGCAGGCTGTGCAAGCCTTTGCGGTTGAGCATTGATCATCGCGAAGACTGCTTCTGCGACCATTCTGATCATCTCAGCCGAAGGAGTGGTCGCTGGCACCTCAGCCGACCCACTACTTTCAGCGGTGTTACGGGGTTGAGACCGCCCCGCAGCACTTCTAGTCACCTATAATCATGCAAGGCACAATTTAGTGACCCTAACCATATCAAACATCAATCATGGAACGCTCAGGTTCCGCAAACAAGTATGTTTTTTCATTCCTAAGTGGACATTCTTATTAGTTTTTGTCGTTCTAGGTGAATGCACAGCCCGTGCGCACCACCCCTTAAAAGGAATTCGTCCCGAATTCGCTAAACTACGGATCGACGCCTTAAGTCCGATACCAAATTGTAACACCCTGCCAGTACGAAAAGTATAACAGCAGGTCCGGCCGGGACCCCACGCCATACAAACCACACTAGCTAGGAGTTAAAAGGTGATAACCAGAAAAGTAACAACAAAACGAGAGTACGAAAACGTAAGCGGAAGCATTAATTAAACCATTCAAAAAGACATGTCCACTATCATAGGAATGAGTCCAGAAGTAAGAGTTACGGCCTTAGGGCCTTACATCAAATCAATGTACAAAACTCCAAAAAGGCATACATCGGCACGCAGGCCGGCAATACATGAGAAAACAGGAAAAAGGCTGGCCTTCGAGGGCCAACACAGCAAAAGGGCCAACGCCCGCTACTTCCCGCTAGGCTCACCTGCACCTGCATAAGAACATTCCACCAAGCGGTGGCAAACAAGGTAACGGTCAGCACAGCTGACCAAATTATAACGACCCCACCCCTTTCCCGGGGTGGCGGAGCTTCTACCCTGCAAGCAAGCTATACTAGCACAAATACTAGTATACAGAAGGTGCAACTACACAAGGTGAGGTTTCAAGCACAATCAATCTTCTAGGTTGAGCATCAAAAAGAAGGGAACCTAGGTATGCACATGATGTTGGTTGGGTTCACCCGAAGGTTTCTCACAACCGCCTAAGCAATCGCATGAGGCTAAACATAACATCAAATTCACAACACTCCACCCTAAGGGTCACAACCTTAGGTGGGAAACAAGAGCTTTTGGTCGGTCTAGGCATGACACCTTCCACGACCTCTCCCATGATCACACGGCTTTCATGAGGAAGGGACCTCTCGCCGATCTGCATGGAAACGGGTTCGGTTTAGCTTTGCCCGTGCTCTAATCGTCGCGATCTATCGCACGACGCGGGTACGGCTTCACCTCGGCCCGTAAGGGTTTAGCACTTTCAAGTGCTACACTAAATATACGCTACGCACCTAACCCCTTTACAAGGATCTAGGCTTCACGAATTCTCAACAAGGGAGGTACATACGCTCTGCGTCAATATCGTGGTGAAGGTTTGCCTTCATCCAAAACTCAAAGCATGGGGCTTTCGTAGGGATCTTCACAAGACGCCTACACTTAACTCCCGCAATACTATAGGTGAGTTCACGGAGTCATTCTCCGGCACGCATTCTAGGCCTAACCTAAATGCAACGTCGCAAATCAAGCATCACCGATTCGGGCTCACGGCCACGAATAGGCTTCACACAAAATGCCTAAATCCGCACGACTACCGGATTTTCTACATGCAATATGCCGGGGACGGACACAATCTACCCGGAGTTCCGAAGAACTTGAGGAAATCCTACACTTCACCCATTTGGTGAAGGGACCCCTCATGCAATCAAAGAAAGAGGAATAAATGGACAAATACAAGTCCAAAGTTCGGGAGGAAGAATCGTTACCCTAGACGTGTTCTTCTTCGCCATGGATCCGAGATTCTACGCGGAGGGAAAGAACCGCACCGGGCTGCACTCTCCGGATCTGGAAACGGCTCGCGAAACGGAGCTCCGGAGCTCCGTCAATGGCGAAATCTCCTCTTCTTCTTCCTTGCCCCCTTCTTCTTCCTCTAGCCTAGGAGAGAGAAACACTATGAAATAATGAGGGTTTAATCCCTCTCCAAAGCCCTAAGACCCCCCAGCAACAAATCCCAGCCATTGGATCTATTTCCAAGAAGTTTGATCGGTCGGATCTTCTTCTTCGCTCAAAATCGCGGAACAGAATAAACAGGGCGCACGATCACAGGCGCACGGTCAGTGGTCGTGCGCGACGAGGGCAATGGTCGTGCGCACTATCCGGGACAGAACTCTGAATTCTTGCGAATAAGCGCACGATCGCTGGCGCACGATCACTGGTCGTGCGCGAAGAGGGAAATGGTCGTGCGCACTGTCCGAGACAGAACTCGATTCTCTTCTGAATTAACGCACGATCGCTGGCACACGATCACTGGTCGTGCGCGATGAGGCCACTGATCGTGCGCTAAGAGCAGACAGGGAAAATTCTAGCCTGCTTCACGTGCCGCACTACCACTCCGCCTACTTCGCGGAACTACCAGATTTGGGGTGTTACAAGAAGAACTTGAGCGGCACCGGCGAAAACCCTAGACAACGGAATCTCTGCAGAAAAATGAAGAGGAAGATGAACAGGAAAAACGAATCGAGAAGAGGAAGACTCACCTCACCGCCGGCGAAATCAGCCGCCCAAACGACGCGGCGAGAAGGCGAAGGAGATGGGAGAGGAGGGTTGCGCGCATTCTTTCGGCAAAATCTAGGGTTTGGGACAAGAATTGGGATTAGGCTTATGTGAAAACCCACAATTTTAATCAATTCCAATTCCCACCCCATTTCTTTTCAACCGAACACATGGAAAAGAATTATTAATAGCGAAAACCAAAATCAAATAAGCAAAACTGGTGAACCGAACAGACTGTTAGGGTTTTGAGAAATTTCCAGTCTCGGTCGGTGATCAACTATCACTCAATCGGTGATCGAATATCGCTCAATCAGCAAATTTGAGTCTCGGTCCCCGAATGACGAGTGCATAATCTTCTTTCTGAGTGTGCTGATGAAGAGGTAGCTCGATCGGCAACAGACTACAGTTTCGATTGGCGATCAGCTACAATTTTAATTGGTGATGGGCTACAGCTTTGGTCAATGAACGACGATCACTGACCGATCTGGGACCGCTGGAACAGAGAGTGGCGGGCTATGTTGCTCCGATCAGCGGTTGGGTACTCGATCAACAAACAAGTCCCCGATCAGCAAATGCCTAGTTGGCGATCTCCGACACCTTCACGGTGAGCTAGGAGGACCTTTCTTTACAACAACTTTCTGACCTCTTCTCTTTGAGAGCTTCCATTGAGCTTTTTCTTTCTGCTTCAGAGTCGCTTCATCCGAAGCAGAAATTGATATTCTCTCTAAAAGGCCCAATTCGTTTGAGCTTTCAGAGGAGGGAATTTGTTTTGATTTAATAAAACTCATAGGTTTTGAAATTAGGATAAAACTCAATTCATTTGTTCGTTTGCGTGATGGTTATGAGGCACATGAATTGAATCTATTAATTATGATGCTCAGTTGCATGGCCAATAAAAATTACAAGACATAGCACAGCGAGCGTAAAACTTTACTTTATCTTTGTTGCGGGTCGCTCGGGTGCTCTGGTAGACCGGTCGAATTGAACCACCTTAGCTCGGAAGCGAACCGAGCGCGCAAATTGTCAAAAAGTGAATTAATAAGTGACACGAAGACTTTTAATGTGGAAAACCCGGAAAGGGTGAAAACCCACGCGGCCAGAGCGTTCTAAGCCCGCAACGAACACGAGAGCGTTCTGAGCGCGCAACGAATACGGGAGCGTTTTGAGCGCGCAACGAATACATAGGTGTTCTGAGCGCGCAACAAACACGGAGGTGTTCGACGCGTGGCGTGCACTTGGGGAATAGGAAATCACGCCCCCAAAAGAAAAGCGAGCTTCGACAGCACCTGCCGAGGGGGCGCGGTTTCGGCCGCATCCCCCGTAAAGCGGGGGAGGTGTTTGGCCGCACCCCAAAAGGCAGGGCGGGGTGCGAGGGGGGTTTGGCCGCAACCCAATGGGCGAAGGCCTCAGTTGCCGGTGCGGGCGAAGACCAGTACCATTTGTCGGTGCAGGCGAAGCCCTTAGTTGTACTAACTTAGGGTCGAAGACCCGTACCATTCGACTTATATTAAAACTTAAAAAAGTGAAAAATAAGTTTTGGTTAAACATTCAACTTTTCGATTTTATCATTCTTTATTATTAGATTTCTAATTTCTTTAATTTATGTGTTTTCCTTTAGTTTTAAAAATTGTGCTCTCATGTAATCAAAATCATTTCCTACAATAAAAAATGTGATGTCCTCGCTGCTTGCAAACCTCAGTGCACATGAAAAAAATGAGCAACTGGCTGAATATAGTGCTCGAGGGTTTGCGAGTGGCAGGAGTGTCATCGTGTTGGGGCAATGACGTGGTCGGAGTACTGTCTGTTGGAAATTTTAATTATAAACATTCATTTCATAAATGTTTATTGGAGCCTTGTATGGTGTTTGGTGTTTGGCTTCTCATTATAGATGAAAAGCTCCAAAACCAAATTGGAGGGAACCTAAATAATTTGGAGGGAAACCTTCATGAATGAAAAGATGAACCTTTTAGTCCCACCATGCTTATTTGCTTTCTAACCAAAGAGTATTTATATGTTTTCACTCATTCTTATTTGTTCAAAAGAACATAAGGAGAAACTATGAACCACACGCACGCGTGCGCACACGCACCGCACCGGACCGGATCCGGATCCGGATCCGGATTTGGGGAATAATTGAATTGTAATTTTTGTACAAAATAGTTTTGAGTTTTTATTCAGAGTAACGTCGATTAGAAGTCGACTTGCGTCGAGTGAAACTCCTAGTCGCGTCGACTGCCAGTGCTGCGTCGAGTAGAACTCGAACCTGCGTCGACTGGCATTCGAAGCTGCGTCGACAGGATAGACTCCAGTCGAAGCTGCGTCGAATTGATTTCGACGCACCCGCCTCGCATCGTGCTGCTTTGAATGGAATTTGAAGCTGCGTCGAATGGGCTTCGACGCTGCGTCGAATAGAAGTCCAAGCACTTTCGTTTTACGCGTTTTCTTAACCGCTTATTTACGCGTGTTTCTCGCCATTATTTATGTTGAAAATATTCAACGTTTATCTTCCTGATTATGATCCTTCCAATTATAACCATCAATACTTATTATGGTTTTAATATTGCCGTTTTCAAGATCCTCCTTTTCCGGAGATTTTCTGTCTTTATATATTGTCGTTCTTCTCAGAAAGAACGATTGCTCTCACATGCTCTTCTGCTCTCTCTGTTTTAACGATCTTCTACGTGATTCCTCTTTTTTACATTTGCTTCATTAAGTGGTTGTTCGGGTGCTCTGTGCTTCTTCGGTGTCCGCGCACATCGGAGTGTCGGGATCTAGCCGGGTGTTGTACCTTGGAGGAGTGAGCATCGGTTGAAAGTCCTGCCGTAGGGTGGTGCAACTTCTTTAGGGCAGTGACCACACGCCTTACCCAGGCTCGATTCTGAACTATAAATTACTCTATTTTATTTCTCATCTTCTTCATGCAATTTTATTAATATTGCTATTTATATATATATATATATATCTGCTGTTTCTGTTAAAGTTTTTAAAAAACAAAAATATATCACTTTGTATATTAATATAGGAATATAGAAGAAAATATTCCAACAATCTAAAGAAGTTGTAGTTCCACATCAACAGAATAAACAAAATCAAATAATCAAAATGATTATCTCTGTTTTATTGTTTACATGCACTGTTATTTACTATATGTTTTATAAATTCCAGAAATCTATAATGGCATCTAGATCTGAGGATTCTGCCGGGATCAAACCCGAAAAATTTAACGGTAACGGTTTTCGTCGTTGGCAAGCACAGGTCGAATATTGGTTAAATACCCTAGGTCTTTTGTCTGCCATCTTCGATGCCCCTCCTTTAGAAACTGAAATCCCTAGCGCTGCAAATGCAGTTGCTTCGACTCTACCATCGTCCTCATCCTCAACTGCAAACACCACCAGAACCTATGTAAGACGTCTCCCTTATAGAGATCCTATAGATGTTGAATATCATTGTCGCAACCGAATCCTGAGTGCTTTGTCTGATAGCCTCTACGATGTTTTCCTTCAATATCGTACAACCAAGGATTTGTGGTATGCTCTTGAAGCACGTTATAACCTAGACAATGCGGGTATAGAACGTTACAACGCCTCTAACCTCCACAAATTCAAGTTTGATGCCTCCAAGCCCATAAATCCTCAACTCCATCAACTTGATGAGATGTTGTCCAAGATCCGAGCCGATGGCTCAATTTTTTCCGAAAATTATTTAGTGGCATGTCTTATTGATGCACTTCCTGATTGTTGGTCCGGCTTTAGCACTAGACTAAGGCATGACCAATCAAACCTTACTTACGTTCAAATCCAAAATGCTATCCGCATAGAGGAGGAACATAAGTCTAAGAGTTCTAAAGCTCCCAAAGACCATGCTCCTAAAGTTAATCTAACCGAATCTCATGGCAATCCTTCCTCTAACCATCACTTCAAAGGCAAAGGCAAGATCCATAAGAAGCCTTTCCGTCCAGGTTCCCGCCATCAGAAACCAAATCATCCCAAGCCTGGTCCTTCAAACCAAAATCCAGGTAAAGGGAAATGGTGCTTCATCTGCGGCCGCACAAACCATCTGTCTACCAACTGCTTCTACAAAAAGACAGAACCCGTGATTGGCAAGTCTCGTGGAGACAAGCCTCAGGCCAACATGATCCAAGCACCGGATCAACCTATCTTCAGGTTAGATTATTCTCCTAGTCTTCATCTCACTTGTTCATCAGATTGGTGGCTTGATTCCGGAGCAAATGTTCACACTTGTTTTGATCGTTCCTATTTTGCCACCTTTCAGGACATCAGTGGAGGAAGCGTGATCTTAGGAGATGCTTCTTCGGCACAAATACTTGGACGCGGGCGAGTGGATCTTAGGTTGACATCCGGGAAGACACTAGTCTTGCAAGATGTGCTTTATGTGCCGAGAGTTAGGAAGAATCTTGTGAGCGGATCCTTGCTAGTGAAGAAGGGTTATAAAATTGTCTTAGAGTCAAATAAAGTTGTAATAACATTTAATGATGTTTTTATTGGTAAAGGATATATCTGCGATGGTTTATTCAAATTAAATGTTGCTGATTTAGAAATAAATCAGATTTCATCCTCTACTATTTCATGTTCAAATTCAGATTTTTGACATGCTAGATTAGGACATGTAAATTCAGATTCTATGAAAAGAATGATGTCTTTAAATTTAATTCCGAAATTTAATATTGCGCCAAGTTCTAGATGTGAAATATGTGTACAATCTAAATTTTCTAGAAAACCTTTTAAAACAGTGGAAAGAACTTCAAAACCTTTAGAGTTAATTTACTCGGATGTGTGTGACTCAAACTGCCAACCTACTAGAGGTGGAAATAAATATTTTGTAACTTTTATTGACGATTTCACTAAATATTGTTACTTATATTTATTAAAAACTAAAGATAAAGTCTTTTCATATGTTAAGATTTTCAAAGCGGAAGTATAAAATCAATTAGGATCATCGATTAAAATTCTTAGATCTGACCGAGGTGGAGAATACACTTCGAATGAACTAACTCAGTTTTGCCAAGAACATGGGATTATTCATCAAGTGACTTGTTGAAACCAGTTTCCCGGCTTCAGCGTTCGAAAATAGGGGTAGACAGCTTGCCCTTACTTTTCTCAGGTAAAGTCGAACGTCTAGTCACTTAGAGCCTAAGAACCTCTCTGCTGGTGGATTCAGGTGAAAACTGAACCCGCGAGCTGCAGCGAGGAGGTCCCGCCACTAACCCGAAAGACCCGAAGATCTTCCCCTCCCAAGCCAATGCTGAGCCTGGGCACCTCGGAGAGCACTCGCAACACCTGACCGTTGGCCTGAAAGACTTGGCGAACGAAAGGCAGGGTCACTAGCTAACCGAACACACTAAGGGGGGGGGGGGGGTACGGAGATGTCAACCCTCCCCAAGGTGCCCATGGGGGCCTATTTATAGAATTCCTGGAAATGGTCTGCGGATAGCGCAATCCTGCTGTTTGAAAATACTATCCGCACCCCTGCGAAAACATCCGGGCAGGTGAAGAGAGAGGTGAGAAGGGTCTTTACCCAAAAATAGGGGGGCGAGTGGGCACTACTCCCACTCACGAGCAGGGGAAAGAGGGGAGCGGGTGCTCACCCCACTCGCCCGCAAGGGGGCGAGTGGGCACTCGCCCTTATGGAGTGCTCCCCCACTCGCCCCCAAGGGGCGAGTGGGCACTCCCCCACTCGCCCCCAAGGGGCGAGTGGCCACTCCCCCACTCGCCCCCTAAGGGGCGAGTGGCCACTCGCCCCCATGGGGCGAGTGGGCGTTCCCCCACTCGTCCCTAAGGGGCGAGTGGGCGCTTCCCCACTCGCCCCCAACGGGCGAGTGGGTGCTCCCCTTTCGGTCCTGCCACACCCTTTTTCCTCTTGTCCGGATTCGTTTGTGCCTTGGCTGATTTCGGGCGCTCCCGAGCGGGCACTTTCCTTGTTCACCTTGATCTGCCTGAGTCCGGGCTGATCAGGCCAGCTCGGAAAATATGGGGGTTGTACACAATCCCCGCTCTTTTCGAGCTTGCCTCAAGCTCGGAAAGAAAGTCCAACCCGCGTATTTGACGAGCAGGTGAACCTTCCCGAGAGTCTCCGAGGGGCTTTACAAGAGAACTTGAAAACAAAGAACCCCCTAAAGGGGGGAGGGGAGCACCTTCTTTGAGAGCTTTTCCCCTTCCTACCTCTTGAACAAAACGATCCCTCCTTAGGGTTTCTAGATCTGCTTTAAGGCACTCTTTGGGAGGAGTCGGGGTGACCTGGCGGAGCCCCTTGCTCTGGCCAGGAAACATTCCCTCCACCCTTTCTCGCGTGTGTCGCGTGACTATTGTAAAAGATACATTGCCTTAAGTTATACACAAGAATGAAAACTCTTTTTTCGTTCAACGTCTCTCTTGGGTCGAAGGCGGATCCCTTGGCGACACCGCGTGCGACCTTACCTTCGGCTCATACGACCGTAAGGATCCGACTTCCTTTTAAGAGGGCTGCCACGCACGATCATGCCTGCATAAGTTCGCATGCTTTGCTCCTGCGCAACCAACCTCTCACATATGGCTGCTCATCGAGGTCTTAGTCTCTCGAATACACTTGAGCGAGTCGATGTGGTGAGATAGGTCGCGGGGCCGAGGACTGCTGATCTTGCTGCGCGCTCGGGAAGTGATGCGAGTAGTCGGAGCATGGGGTGGAGGAACTCAACACTTTCCAAGGAGCCGAGCTCAACTGGATGTGGAAACAACCTAACACCTTCCAGGGAGCCGAGCTCACCTGGAAGTGGAAATAACTTAACACCTTCCAGGGAGCCGGGCTCACCTGGAAGTGGAAATAACTTAACACCTTCCAGGGAGCCGAGCTCACCTGGAAGTGGAAATATCTTAACACCTTCCAGGGAGCCGAGCTCACCTGGAAGTGGAAATAAATCAACACCCTCCAGGGAGCCGAGCTCAGCTGGAGGTGGATACAAATCAACACCTTCCAGGGAGCCGAGCTCAGCTGGAGGTGGATACAAATCAACACCCTCCAGGGAGCCGAGCTCAGCTGGAGGTGGATACAAATCAACACCTTCCAGGGAGCCGAGCTCAGCTGGAGGTGGATACAAATCAACACCTTCCAGGGAGCCGAGCTCAGCTGGAGGTGGATACAAATCAACAACCTCCAGGGAGCCGAGCTCAGCTGGAGGTGGATACAAATCAACACCTTCCAGGGAGCCGAGCTCAGCTGGAGGTGGATACAAATCAACACCTTCCAGGGAGCCGAGCTCAGCTGGAGGTGGATACAAATCAACACCCTCCAGGGAGCCGAGCTCAGCTGGAGGTGGATACAAATCAACGCCTTCCAGGGAGCCGAGCTCAGCTGGAGGTGGATACAAATCAACACCTTCCAGGAAGCCGAGCTCAACTGGAGGTGGATACAAATCAACACCTTCCAGGGAGTCGAGCTCAGCTGGAGGTGGATACAAATCAACACCTTCCAGGGAGTCGAGCTCAGCTGGAGGTGGAGGCCTTAACCGTCTTTCCGACTTTTTGACTTTTCGACTTTATGCCTCTCCGAGTGAATTCTCCTGCCCTGCCGGCATCAACTAGCTCGGTCAGCGGAACCATCCCAGAGCAGAAATTACTTACCCCCTCCAAGAGGTCAACCTGCCCTGCCAGCTAGTGAGAGCCCGGTCAGTGGTCTCTTCTCGGGGCCTTAACCGAAATTCCATCTGCCTCTCCGAGTGAGTTCTCCTGCCCTGCCAGCATGAACAAGCCCGGTCAGCGGTCTCTTCTCGGGGCCTTAGTCAATATGAACATCTCGCCTCACCGAGTGAGTTCTCCTGCCCTGCCGGCATGAACAAGCCCGGTCAGCGGTCTCTTCTCGGGGCCTTAGTCAATATGAACATCTCGCCTCACCGAGTGAGTTCTCCTGCCCTGCCGGCATGAACAAGCCCGGTCAGTGGAACCATCCCGGGGCAAAACTTACTTAGCCTCTCCGAGAGGTCAACCTGTCCTGCCAGCTAGTGAGAGCCTGGTCAGCGGAACCATCCCGGGGCAAAACTTACTTGGCCTCTCCGAGAGGTCAACCTGTCCTGCCAGCTAGTGAGAGCCTGGTCAGCGGAACCATCCCGGGGCAAAACTTACTTGGCCTCTCCGAGAGGTCAACCTGTCCTGCCAGCTAGTGAGAGCCTGGTCAGCGGAACCATCCCGGGGCAAAACTTACTTGGCCTCTCCGAGATGTCAACCTGTCCTGCCAGCTAGTGAGAGCCTGGTCAGCGGAACCATCCCGGGGCAAAACTTACTTGGCCTCTTCGAGAGGTCAACCTGTCCTGCCAGCTAGTGAGAGCCTGGTCAGCGGAACCATCCCGGGGCAAAACTTACTTGGCCTCTCCGAGAGGTCAACCTGTCCTGCCAGCTAGTGAGAGCCTGGTCAGCGGAACCATCCCGGGGCAAAACTTACTTGGCCTCTCCGAGAGGTCAACCTGTCCTGCCAGATAGTGAGAGCCTGGTCAGCGGAACCATCCCGGGGCAAAACTTACTTGGCCTCTCCGAGAGGTCAACCTGTCCTGCCAGCTAGTGAGAGCCTGGTCAGCGGAACCATCCCGGGGCAAAACTTACTTGGCCTCTCCGAGAGGTCAACCTGTCCTGCCAGCTAGTGAGAGCATGGTCAGCAGAACCATCCCGGGGCAAAACTTACTTGGCCTCTCCGAGAGGTCAACCTGTCCTGCCAGCTAGTGAGAGCCTGGTCAGCGGAACCATCCCGGGGCAAAACTTACTTAGCCTCTCTGAGAGGACAACCTGTCCTGCCAGCTAGTGAGAGCCTGGTCAGCGGAACCATCCTGGGGCAAAACTTACTTGGCCTCTCCGAGAGGTCAACCTGTCCAGCCAGCTAGTGAGAGCCTGGTCAGCGGAACCATCCCGGGGCAAAACTTACTTGGCCTCTCCGAGAGGTCAACCTGTCCTGCCAGCTAGTGAGAGCCTGTTCAGCGGAGCCATCCTGGGGCAAAACTTACTTCGCCTCTCCGAGAGGTCAACCTGTCCTGCTAGCTAGTGAGAGCCTGGTCAGCGGAACCATCCCGGGGCAAAACTTACTTGGCCTCTCCGAGAGGTCAACCTGTCCTGTCAGCTAGTGAGAGCCTGGTCAGCGGAACCATCTCGGGGCCCTGCAAAATATTTTTACTATACTTAGTAGAAACAAAATTCATTGAGATAAGATGCTCACTGTTCATTACAGACAAGCAAGCAGACATTCATGCTCTGCCAGATACACTCTCGGACCTTCTTTGGGTCCTACTTGCTCAGCCTTTAGTTGTCCTGCATTTTCTTCGGCCTCCTACCCTCGTTGCTGATGTCTTATTTTTTCTTCACCTCCTCTCCTCTTTCTTCTCTTCCGTCTCCCAGCAGCAATAACTCTCCCCCTGCAGGGGCTCTTCTCCCTTCCCTGACTTCCAAGAACTCGGGGCAAGTGGCTGTCGCGTGACCTTCCGCTTGATGGAAGTCACAAAAGGGCAACTCCGCTCGGATACCCTCTCTTCCTCCCGCACGATTCCTTCTTCTTCTTTGGTTGATCCCCATAGCTTGTTGAGGTGGGGGGAGGGGTGGCCTCGGACCCTGCCTGTTATTTTGCTCTGGGTACCTCCACCCTAGCTGTTGTTGTGGTTCCTTCTCCTTTCCTCTTCCTTCCGCCCACTTGGCCATCTTGGTCGCGAACTCCGGGTTTGTTGCCTCCACTTCGATCTCCCGTCCTGCCCGTTCCATCAACTCCTCGTAGGACAGGGGAGGGTCCCGGGACAAGCCCATGCGAAACAACCCCTGCCGCAACCCGAGGGTAAGCGCAAGTTGCAAAGTGTGTCCAGGGACCTCATTGACGAGAAGGACCTCTTCTTGGAACCGATCCACGTAGCTTCCTAGAGACTCTTCCGACCTCTGCTTGATCAGGAAGAGGGCCTCCGCCCCCTTCCTCCTCTTCTTGGACGTCGAGAACCTTAACAGGAAACTCTGCTTCAAGTCCCCGAAACTGTAGATGGATCCGGGAGGAAGTTGATGGAACCAATCCCTAGCTTTCTCCTGAAAGGAGATGGCGAACAACCTACACTTGAAGGCGTCGGTCATCTGCCTGATGGACATGGCGTCCTCAAACCACTGGAGGTGCTCCTGAGGGTCATCTTTGCCTGTGTAGTGGGACATAACCGGCTCCCTAAACCCTTCCGGAACCGGGGCGGTCAGGATCAACTCGCAGAAAGGGCTTCCCCTTCCCACCTGGCGGATGGGCATCACTCGCCGTGCCTCCTCCCCTAGGTGCAGAGCACTCGCCGGGATAGGAAACAACATCCTCGCCTGAAGAGTTCTATCCTCCTCCACCCGCGCTTCCTTATCAAGTCGCCGTACTGGTGCCATCTCACCTAGGGTAGGTGAGGTGAGGATAGGTACCGGCGGAGTCGAGCACTCGCCTGTGGGGGTGAGTGCAGAGCGCAAGGTCTCCATGATCGTCTTCTTGAACTCATCGAAGTCGCTCCTCCTTACGTAGTCGCCGGGAGGGGGTGGGTTCTCCAGCTCTTCACTTCCAGCCATTCGACCTACTTGGGGTTTTTCCGAACAAGCTGCGTTCCACGCTCACCGCACCAGAATGTTGAAACCAGTTTCCCGGCTTCAGCGTTCGAAAATAGGGGTAGGCAGCTTGCCCTTACTTATCTCAAGTAAAGTCGAACGTCTAGTCACTTAGAGCCTAAGAACCTCTCTGCTGGTAGATTCAGGTGAAAACAGACCCCGCGAGCTGCAGCGAGGAGGTCCCGCCACTAACCCGAAAGACCCAAAGATCTTCCCCTCCCAAGCCAATGCTGAGCCTGGGCACCTCAGAGAGCACTCGCAACACCTGACCGTTGGCCTGAAAGACTTGGCGAACGGAAGGCAGGGTCACTAACTAACCGAACACACTAAGGGGGGTGGGGGTAAGGAGATGCCAACCCTCCCCAAGGTGCCCATGGGGGTCTATTTATAGAATTCCTGGAAATGGTCTGCGGATAGCGCAATCCTGCTGTTTGAAAATACTATCCGCACCCCTGCGAAAACATCCGGGCAGGTGAAGAGAGAGGTGAGAAGGGTCTTTACCCAAAAATAGGGGGGGCGAGTGGGCACTACTCCCACTCACGCGCAGGGGAAAGAGGAGAGGGGAGCGGGTGCTCACCCCACTCGCCCGCAAGGGGGCGAGTGGGCACTCGCCCTTATGGAGTGCTCCCCCACTCGCCCCCAAGGGGCGAGTGGGCACTCCCCCACTCGCCCCCAAGGGGCGAGTGGGAACTCCCCCACTCGCCCCCTAAGGGGCGAGTGGCCACTCGCCCCCATGGGGCGAGTGGGCGTTCCCCCACTCGTCCCTAAGGGGCGAGTGGGCGCTTCCCCACTCGCCCCCAACGGGCGAGTGGGTGCTCCCCTTTCGGTCCTGCCGCACCCTTTTTCCTCTTGTCCGGATTCGTTTGTGCCTTGGATGATTTCAGGCGCTCCCGAGCGGGCACTTTCCTTGTTCACTTTGATCTGCCTGAGTCCGGGCTGATCAGGCCAGCTCGGAAAATATGGGGGTTGTACATGACTGCTCCATATTCTCCCCAATCGAATGGTGTAGCTGAACGAAAAAATCGGACCTTGATGAACATGGTCAATGCCATGTTAGCCGAGTCTGGTGCTCCAGAAAATCTTTGGGGTGAAGCGTTGCTCACTTCCTCTTTCATCTTGAATAGAATTCCTTCAAAACATAACGATAAAACTCCTTTTGAATTATTTAAATTAAGGAATCCTAACCTCCTAATTCTTCGAGTGTGGGGGTGTTTGGCTAAGGTAGCAATTCCTGAACCTAAAAGAAAGAAAATAGGACCTAAACATTAGATTCCATCTTTATAGGTTATGCTTCCGATAGTAGTGCTAATAGGTTTCTTATCACCAACTCACTAATTAGTGAAATATCAAACAACACTGTAATAGAAGCCAGAGATGCTGTTTATTTTGAAGATAAATTCCCATATAAAATAGATAACACATCTCAACCATCTTCTAGCTCAATTCAACCTTCCTCTTCTATAGATCCATTAGAAATTGATGAACCTAGAAGAAGCAAAAGGGTTAGAACCGAAAGAACATTTGGAGAGGATTACTTCACTTACCTAGTTGAAGGAGATCCAAATTCATATGAGGAAGCTATGACCTCATCTGACTCTCCATTTTGGAAAGAAGCCATAAATGCTGAAATTAATTCTATTCTAGAAAACAAAACCTGGATTCTAACTGATCTTTCATATGGTACCAAAGCCATAGGTTGTAGATGGATCTTTAGGAAGAAATTAAATCCTGATGGTTCCACAGAAAAATATAAGGCTCGCCTTGTTGCTAAAGGCTATGCGCAAAAATAAGGGATAGATTATTTGGATACCTATGCTCCCGTAGCTAGGATTACATCCCTTCGCATTCTAGTAGCCTTAGCTTCGATCCATAAATTAATTATTCATCAAATGGAAGTAAAAACCGCTTTCTTGCATGGAGACTTAGATGAAGAAGTCTATATGTCTCAACCCGAAGGTTTTGTAGTTAAAGGACAAGAAACCAAAGTATGTAAGCTAATTAAATCTTTGTATGGTCTAAAACAAGCACCAAAACAATGACACCAAAAATTTGACTCCGTAGTATTATCATTTGGATTTATATCTAATGAATATGATAAATGCATTTATGCAAAACAAGAAGAGAATGAATGTGTGATTTTATGTCTCTATGTAGATGACATTTTAATCTTTGGAAGCTCAATTAAAATTGTTAATAACATTAAAAATAATTTATCATCTAATTTTGATATGAAAGATTTAGGAGAAGCTAATGTCATTTTGGGAATGAAATTAGCTAAATCAGATTCCAATGTTTCATTATCTCTTTCTCACTCGATTGAGAAAATGTTACATAAATTCAATCTATTTGATTCCGCACCTACTTCCACTCCTTATGACGCTAGCATTAAGTTATGTAAGAATTTAGGTGAACCTATCGACCAACATAGGTATGCGCAAATGATAGGGTCACTACTTTATATTGTTAATCGCACTAGACCCGATATTTCATATGCTGTAGGCAGACTTAGTAGATATACTAGTAATCCAAGTGATGATCACTGGATAGCCTTAACTAGAATATTTAAATACCTTCGCGGAACTTTAGACTATAACTTAGTGTATACGGGTTATCCCGAAGTTTTAGAAGGATATTCAGATGCCAATTGGGTAACTGATTCCTTAGACGTTAAGTCTACTATCGGATATGTTTTCCTCCTTGGAGGAGCCGCCATTTCACGGGCATCTACAAAACAAACTGTGATTTCAAGAAGTACCATGGAATCCGAGCTGATAGCTTTAGATACTACGTGTGCCGAAGCCGAATGACTTAAGAATTTACTTTCAGAAATTCCTTTACTTGCAAAACCTATACCTGCTATTTCTTTGCATTGTGATAATAAATCTGTGATTGATTTAACAGCTTCAAGTAACACTAATGCAAAAATGAATAAGTTCATGAGAATCAGGTACAAGTCCGTGAAGCAAAGAAGAAAAGAAGTGATATCACTAAATTACGTAAAGTCAAAATTGAATCTGGCTGATAATCTTACCAAGGGATTATCCCGAAGGGAGATATTGTTGTCATCGAGGGGAATGAGGCTTAAGCCCACATAATTTGCTGCCAACGGTGGATACCCAACCAATGTGATTGGAGATCCCATGAAATGGGTTCAATGTGGTAGAAACGAAGCCGTTGATGTAGCGTAGTTGGGAGCACAAATTTAAAAGGTTGAGAAAACCTTCTCCCCATTCCTATGATGTTGTGCTCTACGTAACAAGATAGGATGAACGTAAAGTTCTTAATGGTTGCCAAAGACATATACCTTTGCGAGATATGGTTACGAATATCTCTTGAGGCACCACCTATGTGGGGGTTGTTGTGAGGCCGCAACTTTGGGATCCGGGCTGAACCCAAAATAACTCTCATGAAAAATCAAGGAATGCGCATGGCCATTAACGCGCCCACCGCCATAACCCAAGAATAACCAATCTTTTATGTGCTTATCTAACTTACCTGTCCAAAGTTTATAATTCAAAGCCTCTGACATATTATACTCTTCGGTAGAGGAAATAAGTACTAAGTATAGGTTCAAGGTAACCATTCCACCTATACCCATTACAATAGATACAACTTGATGAAGCAAATTTGTATTTGATTTTATTTATTATTAGTAATATCATATTTATGAAGTTCGCTTTTTGGTTTTTCGCTTTTGTGGGGGATTGTTGGAAATTTTAATTATAAACATTCATTTCATAAATGTTTATTGGAGCCTTGTATGGTGTTTGGTGTTTGGCTCCTCATTATAGATGAAAAACTCCAAAACCAAATTGGAGGGAACCCAAATAATTTGGAGGGAAACCTTCATGAATGAAAAGATGAATCTTTTAGTCCCACCATGCTTATTTGCTTTCTAACCAAAGAGTATTTATATGCTTTCACTCATTCTTATTTGTTCAAAAGAACAAAAGGAGAAACTATGAACCACACACGCGCGCGCGCGCACGCACCGCACCGGATCCGGATCCGGATTTGGGGAATAATTGAATTGAATTGTAATTTTTGTACAAAATAGTTTTGAGTTTTTATTCAGAGTAACATCGATTAGAAGTCGACTTGCGTCGAGTGAAACTCCTAGTCGCGCCGACTGCCAGTGCTGCGTCGAGTAGAACTCAAACCTGCGTCGACTGGCATTCGAAGCTGCGTCGACAGGATAGACTCCAGTCGAAGCTGCGTCGAATTGATTTCGACGCACCCGCCTCGCATCGTGCTACTTTGAATGGAATTCGAAGCTGCGTCGAATGGGCTTCGACGCTGCGTCGAATAGAAGTCCAAGCACTTTCGTTTTACGCGTTTTCTTAACCGCTCATTTACGCGTGTTTCTCGCCATTATTTACGTTGGAAATATTCAACGTTTATCTTCCCGATTATGATCCTTCCAATTATAACCATCAATACTTATTATGGTTTTAATATTGTCGTTTTCAAGATCCTCATTTTCCGGAGATTTTCTGTCTTTATATATTGTCGTTCTCAGAAAGAACGATCCCTCTCACATGCTCTTCTGCTCTCTCTGTTTTAACGATCTTCTACATGATTCCTCTTCTTTATATTTGCTTCATCAAGTGGTTGTTCGGGTGCTCTGTGCTTCTTCGGTGTCCGCGCACATCGGAGTTTCAGGATCTAGCCGGGTGTTGTACCTTGGAGAAGTGAGCATCGGTTGAAAGCTCTGCCGGAGGGTGGTGCAACTTCTTTAGGGCAGTGACCACACGCCTTACTCAGGCTTGATTCTGAACTATAAATTACTCTATTTTATTTTTCATCCTCTTCATGCAATTTTATTAATATTGTTATTCATATATATATATAGATCTGCTGTTTCCGTTTAAGTTTTTAAAAACGAAAATATATCACTTTGTATATTAATATAGGAATATAGAAGAAAATATTCCAACACTGTCGTGCGGGGAAATTGGACCCCCTATGCATTGTCGCGGTTGGCCGTTGGGGCAGTGCCCCGTGCCTATGACTCGTATGTATATGTACGAGTGACAGACACGGGGCTCCCCTCCTACGACCAATCGCGACAGTATTCCGACTGTGACAGTACATCTACCATTTTTTCCGGCGACAGCGTAGCTCAGCGCATTTTGTATCCCGCCTCCTCTGTTGTTTCTTTGCCGAATAGTCCATCCATCGTTGCATGCATCTCCTCGTTCTTTGCCGGCGAAATCAGTCATTAAACTTCTTCCTTCCGATTTTCGGGAG
This sequence comes from Dactylorhiza incarnata, assembly GCA_033032865.1. Lineage (NCBI taxonomy): Eukaryota > Viridiplantae > Streptophyta > Magnoliopsida > Asparagales > Orchidaceae > Dactylorhiza > Dactylorhiza incarnata. Next base: position 5,938,015 of record JAWHQI010000129.1, on the reverse strand, counting down.
GTAATGCCAAAATTTTCTCTATTATTGCATCCAGAAATTAGACTGCAGCTATATTCATTTTATATGGGCGTTGTTAAAGGCAAACCAGAATTTGCTATTGGCAAACCAATTTCTACGAGTTATTACGCGCCTTTTGAAAATACGCTTTGTACATGCATTTTTAGGAAAAGTGTTCAACACAAAAAATTATAGATATAGTCGAGATCTACAACTTTCGTGTTGAACAATTTTCCTAAAAATGCACGCACAAGACGTATTATCGCCCTGATCGTAACTATAGTGAATTTTTGAAAATAACAAGAAAATACGCCTTGTACATGGGAAATGTGTTCAACACAAAAGTTGTAGATCTCGACGAGATCTACAACTTTTGTGTTGAACACATTTCCTAAAAATGCATGCACAAAGCGTATTTTCAAAAGTCGCGTAATAACTCATAGAAAGTGGTTTGCCAATAGCCAATTCTGATTTGCCTTTAACAACGCCCTTTTATATACCTTTTTTTTTGGTCGATTTACAGTATCCAGGAATCTCTCCTTGCTGATTTTCTGGAGGTATTACTGAAACTTCTTCAATAGCGCTATATTTACAACATTCAGGAATCTGTTTGGCGCGGCTGCAGCGACTGAAGAAGCAGTGGTGAGAAGCAGTGGTGGAATAATTAGCTGTTTTGTAGAGTGGTGACAGAATCTGTGAATCTGTTTGGAAGAACAGTTTGCAGTGTTGTTTCAAACGGAGAAGATGTTAAGCAGATGTGCGTTTTGAATATCATTTTTTTTAAATTAGAGATAAACAACAATTAATTAAAATAAATAAACTTAATATACATATTAAGCACTCTTATATTCTATTATAAAATAAAATAAACTAATTAATAGATTTTTCTCAAACAAAACTCGTAAGTGTGATCCGCCTCGAACATGTACCAACGCTTTCGATCATCAAACGTCAACTGAATAGTAAGAGTAATGTAATTAATCAATTTTATAATTTTATAGTATCGGACGTCAACAAAGTTTCATAGGGTTCTATGATGCAATTTCTACGAAGCCGTGGAATAATTTGAAAAATAATGTTAATAAAATTTTATGATAAATACTTTTTATTATACATTATAATTATATAATAAAAAATAATATATTATAATTAATATTTATTAATATAATATAATTGAAGTACACAAAACGATTATATTAATAAAACTATTTTAATAAAAAAAATATTTTTTAATATATTAAAAATAACTATATATTTACAAAAAATAACCCCAAAATGGGCGTTTTGGATTAGGCAATTGTTAACCGCACCTCAGTTTTGGCTATCCGCAACCCTTTTATATGAAGTATTACGCGTTTTTTTTTGAAAATACGCCTTGTACAAGCATTTTTAGGAAAAGTGTTCAACACGAAAGTTGTAGATATAGTCGAGATCTACAACTTTAGTGTTGAACACTTTTGCTAAAAATGCACGCACAAGACGTATTGCCGCCTGAATTGAAACATGAGCGTAACTATAACGAATTTTTGGAAATACGCATTGTGCATGCACTTTTAGGAAAACTGTTCAACACGAAAGTTGTAGATCTCGACGATATCTACAACTTTCGTGTTGAACACTTTTCCTAAAAATGCTTGTAGAAGGCGTATTTCCAAAAAAACTCGCAATACTTCATATAAAAGGGTTGCAGATAGCCTAAACTAGGGTGCGGTTAACAATTGCCTTTGGATTATTGTGGTCCCCCGCCAAAAATTGCGGGGAACCACAATAATCTAAATTGCGGAATTTTTTGTCTGAGGCGGCGTTTCAAATTTTAGCGGTCCCCCACTCCAAAAACATCGCGTCAAACAAAGCATAAGTGTGATCGTTAATTTGACGGATTCACGACGTCAAGTCACTACTTTTGTCAAGTTTACAAGGTACAAAGTAATTAATATTAATTTCTTAGAGTATCAGTTGTAAATTATCATAATTTTCATAACTAATTATATGCTTTCTTGATTTTGCACTTGATGGTTGCAACTATTAAATTTGGAAGATTGATTTTCATCATCTTCACATTTTTGAATGAATTTTGGGCTGTTAATATGAAAAATATTGGACTTTAATTGGACTTTATATGCACAATTTTAATATATATTAAATTCATGATGCGTTTCTATTTTTTTTTTATATTTTGGGCTGCTATTAAAAATTTGCCTTATAAATAAAGAATTAGACTGTAAATAAAATATTGGTGCTATTAGTCGGACTGTATAACATTACTATTTATATATGTTTTTCTTATCAAATTCATTATATGTAATAGTCTGTTCTTTTTGTTTAGGGCGGTTATATTTGCAGGCTCATAATAGTTAGTTGCAGCCTTTAAAATATTAAATGTTTATTAAAATTTAAGAAAATAAATTCTTCTAATTGCCGCCCCTTCATTTCAAAGCAGATTCCTTCTCTCCCATCTCTGCCCTCACCCGCGATCACGCAAGCCCGCCCTGCAGATGCCGCCGCCGCCCCGCCGCCGCCTTGCCGCCGCTGCCCCACCGACGCCGCCTAGATCTGATCCTTGCCTTCGCCGGAGTTCCATACGCCGCCGGAAATCTTCCATACTTTTGGCTATGGAGCTCCATTCTCCACCACCTCCTGAAGAGAAAACGTAGCTAAATCAAAAGAAAATTAAAACATTTTGATTCTTTTTCAACAACGGATGGAGAACAGAGAAATATAATGAGAAAGAGAATCACCTCCCGTTCTGGATCCAGAATCCCCAATGGGATTTATTTGTGTTTTTTTATTACAGGAGCAACAGCCTACCTCTCCTGACGACATCATCAGAGAGGTTAATAGGTTTACTTTAATATGTTGTCACGATTATTTTGAGAATATGTTGTCACGATCACAATACTGAAATCTTATTTTATTACGCTGTAATATGACTTTTATTATCTTCTAAATTTGATTATTATTGTAGGAAAAAATAATTTTATAAATTTTTGTTAAGGGGCTGCAAATATCTAACGGGGCTGCAAATAGCGATTGGGGGGTTGCAAATATCAAAGAACTGCAAATAGCTATTTGAGGCCTGCAAATATAAGCACCCTTTATTTATCATTATTATCATTACTTTAAACAAAAAAATATAAATAAATTATATGGAGGGGACCGTGCCTTCGCCGGAGTTGCAGTGGCCTCCAAGGTCAACCGCCATTTGCAATCTCGTAAATTTTTCTGTTATCAAATATAAAATTTAATAAAAAATTAAAGAATGATTACCAAAGGTTTAATCGGATCGGAGATCAAATCAGTGAGACCCAAGGCTTAAGGTCCGATCGGTCGGACCGGTCGGACCGGGATTGAACCGTAATATTATAATAAATAATAAAAATATATAAAAATTATGTATAACTATAAAATAATACTAAGTTGTATAATTTTATACATATTTTTATAGTTTTATAGTTGTATATATACTTTTACATGTGAGTATTTAGTTTTATAGTTGTATATATTTAATTTTATAAATTTAAATACAATATAAAATTATACCCACAAATAAATATAATAAATATAATATGTTATATATATATTACACATATATTTATATAATTATTTTTTATAACAATACATATAGTCATCACAACTATTATGTATAAGTAAAAACTATTTGACTTAATATCATGAATGATTTCATGGTTGGTTGATTTGAGCCCTTCCTCTTATCTTGGAGGTCACACTCACATTTTAAAATATTAAATTTTAAACTGTTCTTCTCCAACCTGGCGGTTTTCCAAAACCTGCTCCGGTTCGCCGGTCCGCGGTCCGCCCGCCCGGTTTCGCGGTTCCTAGGCGGCCCGCGGAAGAAGCGGGCTAATAACCTGGACCGAATCGGCTTTGTGGTCCGGTCAGCGGTTCGAGCGGTCGGACCGCCCGATCCGGTCGGGCGGTCAACACAATTGTAAAGATGAATATTGTACCTAATAATAATTTTCACTTACATAGGAGGGATACATAAATTAAAGTTTCATCAATAATGCAATAACTGATCTATGAGTATTTTTTTTCCTTTCAAAATAAATTAGACTATAAAATACTAAATAATTAGATTCCATAATATAAAATATATAAAGTTAGCATCATTATATAATGATTAGCTGGCTGCATGATGATGTTTTTGTTTTACATAGAACATGGTAATGCCCAGTCATAGCTCATAATCATGTTACCCCCTCTTTAAATATGGGCAATGTTATAAGAGCAATTCCAACAGGGGATTTCTAAATATAGAGATCCTCTTGTACTATGTTCTCTAAATATAGAGAACATGGTAGAGTAATTCCAATCATGTTCTCTATATTTAGAGAACATGATTATTATATATATACTTTTATGTTTATGTTTATATATATATATTAATTAAATTATTGTTATATGCATATTATATATATATATATATTTATAATAATAAATTATTTTTTTTTTATTAATTTATTTTATTTGATTAATTTTTTTTAAGTTCTTTTTATTTCAAATTTTAGTACACCAAAAATAAAAATAACGACAAAATAGAACTTTCATTTGGAATTAATAACCACAAAATACAAATGACCAAAATAACCACAAAAAGAAATGCTAAAATACAACAAAACTTAGTGGATTCGATAATATACAACAAAAAGAAATGCGCATTGGAATTAAAAAAAAAACTAAAAGACAATACAAATTACATAATTCAAAATAAAAATATTATATTGGAACTAATACTAAAATTCTGGTAGGTCATCACGTGGTTCGTTACGATTTCCGCGCACAGTTCCACCGAGTTGTTCGTCTCCATTCCCGGGTACTCTATAGTCGCTTCATCCATATTGTCTTCCTCCGTGATGGTCTCCTCTGAACTGAGGTCCTCCATATTGGTCTCCTTCATATTGGCTTCCGCCATACTGGCTTTCTCGGTACTGTCTCCCTCCAAACCCGGGTACTCCATATTGGCTTCCTCTATGCTGGCCTCCATGAAACAGAGGTCCTCTGTATTGGTCTCCTCTATATTGGCTTCCTCCATATTGGCTTCCTCCATGCTGGCCTCCATGAAACTTAGGTCCTCTATATTGGTCTCCCCCATATTGACTTCCTCCATATTGGCTTCCTCCATGCTGGCGTCCATGAAACCGAGGTCCTCTATATTGGTCTCCCCCATATTGGCTTCCTTCGTAACCACTACCTTCATACATACCTCCTCCATATTCAGTTCCTTCGAGTGATGAAGATCCTTGAAATAATGATTTTTTAATGTTTCTATCCAAAATAGCTTGTTTTTTTTACGGAAATACTGTCGCTTTGGAGTTCCTTTGATGTTTTCCAAATCTATCATCATGATATCATGATCTTGTTTAGCGCTCTGAAGATCTAATAGTCTCTTAGCATTTTCGAGTTTTAACTTCATGAGTTGTTTTTAGAAGACTTATCATTTGCTCGTTCTACTTGCCCCCTCTTTAAAATATCCATGATTTCTTCATTTTCAGCAGTCTTGGCCTCAAATATCACAACTCTTACCACTCACCTTCTCCTCCTCTCTTTTTCTTTCTTTCTTCCATCAGGCCGATTAATGGAATTTGAGATCAGAGATTCTTCATCACCAGTACTAGCAGGATTCATTTCATTGCTGTCTGTATTTAAGTCTATACTTTTCTGTTGACTGAGAGAGTTAGAATCTAAAGTTTGTGACATGCCAATATTCATAGAATTCATACATTTTATAGACCCGGACGTATCTATCCATTTTTATGTATTTTTCAAGATAGACCAAACATGGTCAAACAAGAACCCTTTCTTTTCTTTCGGATCGTCTCCATATAACACTTTGGCTTGAGTGAGCTACAAAAGAAATAATTATTATAATATCATATTAAATAATGAATATAATATATAAAATATAAATAAATACTTACAATATCGAGTTCAGACGCACCGCTGGGGTTTCGTTGCTCAATCTGTCGAATACACCCTCGAAAATTTATATTCTTGCTTGCTAATAATGATCAGCGACATGAGAGAGATTTTGTGGTCTTTGTTCTAAGCAAGTATTAGGTCTTGTGTTGTGAAATATGACAGAAATTCTTTCCCACATCTTGTGCTCTTTTTGATTGCTCCCCATAACCAAGTCTTCTGAGACCTCAAGCCAAGCATAGCATAGTGCTTGATCTTCTTTAGGGGAGAAAGTTACTCCACGGTTGGAAGACATGATGAAAATTAAAGGAAAGAAGGAATACTTGATTTTTGAGAAAGAGTGATGTGTACTTATATAACCATGTGTGAGTGGAGAAAGAATCCAATGTTGGGATAAAAACAAAGCACCATAATTGATGCACGACATGATTGATGGAAAGAAAGTGATGTGTGAGTGGAGAAAGAATCCAATGCTGATATAAAAACAAAGCACCGAAATTGATGCATGCCATGATTGATGGAGAGAAAGTGATGTGTGAGTGGAGAAAGAATCCAATGCTGAAATAAAAACAAAGCATCAGAATTGATGCATAACATGATTGATGGAGAGAAAGTGATGTGTGAGTGAAGAAAAAATTCAATGATGAGATAAAAACAAAGCACCGGAATTGATGCATGACATGATTGATGGAGAAAAAGTGATGTGTGAGTGGAGAAAGAATCCAATGCTGAGATAAAAACAAAGCACCGAAATTGATGCATGACATGATTGATGGAGAGAAAGTGATGTGTGAGTGGAGAAAGAATCCAATGCTAAGATAAAAACAAAGCACCAGAATTGATGCATGACATGATTGATGGAGAGAAAGTGATGTGTGAGTGGAGAAAGAATCCAATGCTGAGATAAAAACAAAGCACCAGAATTGATGTATGACATGATTGATGGAGAGAAAGTGATGTGTGAGTGGAGAAAGAATCCAATGCTGAGATAAAAACAAAGCACCGGAATTGAAGCATGACATGATTGATGGAGAGAAAGTGATGTGTGAGTGGAGAAAGAATCCAATGTTGAGATAGTTCTTTCAAAATAATCTATATAAACATCACTTCCGGCTAGCCACATATACTACTCTTGTACACAAAATGAACTATGGAGCCAGTTCATCCCATTTTCCATCTCCTTCATCTTCAGATGATGAATTATTCGATCAAGCAATTCTTCAGTGGGAAGAAGAGCTAGATGACTGGGAGAAAGAAGATGAAATTTTAGCTCATATTTATACCCCCAACAAGGCCAAAATTGCAGCTCAACTTCAAGAAGATGCTCGACTGAGACGTAGAGGTTCAATACCTGCTCACGTAGTAAACAACCGGGGGAGAATTAAAGGTAACACTAGACTGTGGAATGATTACTTCTCTGAGCATCCCACATATGGGGAAACATATTTTCGAAGACGATTACGCATACGAAAGAATCTATTCCTTCGTATTATCGCCGCAGTGCAGGAGCACGATAATTTCTTCATTCAAAAGAAGGATGGTATTGGTAAGCTTGGACTGTCAAGTTTACAAAAAATTACAGCAACATTTCGTATGTTGGCGTATGGAACATCAGCTCATGATAGTTGTGATGAGTATATTCGAATTGGTGAGTCAATCATTATTCAATGTTTGAAGAGATTTTGTAGGGCAATTATGAAAGTATATAAAGATGAATATTTGAGATATCCTAATGCCAATGATGTTGCAAGATTATTACAGAAAAAATAAGAAAGAGGATTTTCAGGGATGTTGGGGAGTCTAGATTACATGCATTGGCAATGGAAGAACTGCCCAACTGCATGGGCAGACCAATATATAGGTCGTCATGGTGGACCAACAATTATTCTCGAGGCGGTAGCATCATATGACTTGTGGATATGACACGCATATTTTGGTTTACCAGGTTCGAACAATGATATCAATGTCTTGCAATCGTCTCAATTATTTGCTAATTTAGCACAAGGTATTATACCTCCTACTCATTATAAAATCTTGGGAAAAAATTATGACGTTGGTTATTATTTAGCCGACGGAATATATCTGAAATGGTCAACATTAGTTCAAACTATTTCTCGGTCCCAAGATAAAAAAAATACAACACTTCGCAGTGATGCAAGAAGCATGCCGAAAAGATGTAGAGCGGGCATTTGGAGTTGTTCAGTTAAGATTTGCGATTATTAAGGGGTCAACCCATTTTGGGGATAAACATGTGTTACATGATATCATGACTGCTTGTATTATAATGCACAATAAGATTGTTGAAGACGAGCGAGATTAAAATGAATATGGGGAAACTTCCACTCCACCACCCGCTCAGAATGTTGAAGAGATGAGCACAAGCGAAGCTGAAAAATTTCGTCAGTTCCTAAATCAACATAAAAAGATCAAAGACAGGGATGCACATTTTGCACTTCGAGATGCACTGATTGAACATTTGTGGGTGCGACATGACAATGAAGCAATGTAATTATGAATATTTTATGCATTTTTAGATGAATGTATTTCGATTTTTATGCAATTAATAATTTCCAAAAAAAATATGATTTATTGTTAAAAATAGTGTACATAATTATTTTGGGTTTGCGATTAACAATTTTTAATAATAATTAAAATATATTCAATATTAGTCTCATTTTGTAGATCTCGACAAAATAAATTTATTGATATATTATGTGACATAATTGAACAAATATATTAGAAATTATAGAAGTTATAAAATATAGGCAACTTTTCTAAAAATATTAATTATATAATTAAAAAAACAACCAAAAATAAATGGAGCCACTCTATTTTCTCTCTCCCTCATCTAAATTTAGAGGGAGAGAGAGGGGATCAGCAAAAATGCCGATCCATTTGGAGAACGGTTGGAGGTTTTATTTTCGGCAAATATGCAGATTTTGGCAAATATGCAGTCCGATTGGAGCTGCTCTAAGCAGTTCTATGAATGCTAAACGTAGGCCATTCATATTCGTAATCCAATGAATTTAAGTATTTTTAGGACTGTGAATAGCCATTTTAGGTGTTTTTAGGACTGTGAATAGCCGTCGTAGGACTGCTAGTAACATCACCCTTAAATATTTGGTTTTAGAAACATTTTAATTAGTTTATTTATTTATTTATTTTTATTTACAAATGTCATATTACTTCTAATGGTATGGTTGATGGGGTTTTCCAAAAGCAGTTCAGTTGAACAGGAGATTTTTTGCCGCGACCTCGACCGTTTCGCCGATATAATTCCAACGGGCTCGTTCTCGCACAATTCAGAGTCTTTTGGAACGCACGTACGCACATGCACGCAAGTCACACCTCCTCCATCATGGGGGTGAGGCTATCCACACCCTCCCCCAATCATGGGGGGTGCGGGTAACCGCACCCCTAAGCGGGGGAAGGCAGCTGCCCCGCGACCTTCACGCGGCCGAAGACCGCGCAAGCCGCGCGTTCGCGCGGCCGGAGGTCCCACGACCTCCGTGCGGCCGGAAGTCGCGCGAAGTAGCGGAGGGCCGCGTGGCTGGGAGCCACGTAACCTCCGTGCGGAGCCACGTAACCTCCGTGCGGAGCCACGGAGGGCCGCGCGATCGGACGCTGCGCGCGCCACGCACCACTGCTGCGCTCGCCTTCTGCTGCTCTCCTCCCACCACCGCTCCCACGCTCATCGTCTCTCGCTGCTGCGCCCGCGCTCATCGTCGTGCCACCTCCTGCCGTCGCGCTCATCACTCATCGTTGCGCTCATCGCTCATCCCTGCGCTCATTGCTCATCTCCGCGCTCTTCGCTCATCGCTGCGCTTATCGCTCACCGCTGCTCTCATCGTCAGCGATGTCGCCGGCACCCGCTCATCGCTCATCACTCATCGCTCATCGCCGCGCTCATCGCTCATTTCCATGCTCATCGCTCACCGTCGCGCTCATCGTCGGCGCTACACTCATCGCTTATCGCCGCGTTCATCGCTCATCATCGCACTTATCACTCATTGTCACCATCGCAGTCGCCATCGCAGTCGTCATCGCCGGTGAGCTTGCCCGGGGCGCCGCCAGAATTGCTCGGACCGCCCGGGGGGCTTGATTGTCATTTCCCATAAAATGACAATTCGATTGCCCCTCATCGGGATTTTCTATTCGCCTGTCCAGAAATCAAGGTGACGCAGTTACTGAAACATCTCCCTCAAAAGCTATAAAAAGAGTCATGAGCCCTCATTTAAGGGGGCATCACCTTCAGCACCAGAGAGAGCTCCCAAGTCTTCCCTCGAAATATTTCCCAGAGGCCTCCTTCAGTGTTAGAATACTGCTCAGAGACCTCCTTCAGTCTTCGAAGATCCCCTCGAAGACGCCTCGAAGATCTCATTCGGTCTTCAAGTTCTCCCTCGAAGACGGCTCGAAGATCTCCTTAGGCGTTCGTGCTTGGAGTCTAGAGCCTTCGTTGCTGCATTGGCTCTTCCAGACTACTCCCGAGTGTGCTTCACCGCGCTCCGCTTCAAGCGACGACTCCAGTGATCCCAAAATTTCATTGTAACAAGTGGTGATCTGTCACCCTCAAAGAACAACTATTTGTAAACACACTGAAAGCTAGATTTGGTCAGCTCCAAACTGGCTCTATGTTTTTTTCCCTTTCTGGATTTTACCATGTAAAACGCCTCGCTGTCATCTGTTGGTTCATTCTGTGACTGTTTGCGTGTTCAGATCACTCTCGAGCTAAGACGGTTCAGTTCGACCGGACCGTGAGAGCGTCGAGCGACCCGCAACAATGGTATATTAAAAACTATAACATGTTACATTTAACTTTATGATAATGCATGAGACTCTTAGCGAAGCCACGTAGTTCCTATGATTACGCCAGTGCCTCCGTGAAGCGAAAGCTCAAATGAGTAGATGAAATGTATAAAATAATGAAAAATAACAGTTTGAGAAGGTGAGGGATTGCAGTAGGTAGGGATATAATTCTTCGGTTTGGTTCGATTTTGAAGCAAAACCGCAAATCAAATCATTCCCACATGATTCCAGATATTTGGAACCGAACTGAACCGCACAAATCATTGGAACCAAACCAAATGACTTTATATTATTTACAAAAACTAAAACATAAATACATAATCTAAGACTGAGAATAAAAACTCAACGGTACACGTGATTTAAGTAAAAAACTAAAACATATATCTATTTTTATATTATTTGAAACAAAAATATTTATAATCATCATATTATAGATATATAATAGATTATATTGTAACATTCACACGGTTCAGTTTGATTAGCTTTAACATTAAAAATTGTGAACCGATCTGTCGTCTATGAAAACTGAATCGAACCGTGCTGTTTGGTTCGGTTTGACGGTTCGGTGGGGTTTTACTTACACCCCTAGCAGTAGGTGGGATTGCAATTAGCGGGTGATCAGGATTCCATCGGAGGAATACCAAGCAGATCGTGGATCCTGCGGGGATTTCACGAAGTATTGTAGGTTTTGTTGCGGATCACTCAGGTGCTCTGGTAGACCGGTCAAATTGAACCACCTTAGTTCGGAAGCGAACCGAGCGAGCAAATAGTCAATGAGTGAATTAGTAAGTGACACGAAAACTTTTAATGTGAAAAACCCGAAAAGGGTGAAAAACCACGCGGCTGGAGCTGTGCCGACCAACTTCCACTATCTTCTGAGGGGTTACAATTAGAGATTGAGAACTCGAGCGCGACAGGCCGCTGCTCGTTACAATGGTAGAGAGAGAGAGAGAGAGAGAGAGAGAGAGAGAGAGAGAACTCTGAGAGCGACAAACCACCTCTAAGAAAACTAAGTACTTTTCCTTCTGAGAACGACAGTGAGAACAAAAGTGAGAAGACCGAGTCGCCTTTCGCAACCTTCGAAGGCTCGAAGGAGATCTTCGAGAGCCGAAGGAGAACTTCAAGCGCCGAAGGAAAACTTCAAGCGCCGAAGGAGAATTCCAGGGAAATCTACGAAGGAGCTCTCTCGGAGGTAGAAGGCAAGATCCTTTGAAATGAAGGATCTAGGCTCCTTTTATAGTTTTGGTCGGGGGCAGCCCGGTAATTTTGTCTTCGCAACCACCGTAACTACCTGACGGGCGAATCACGCTGGTCGATTCGGTGCACACGGATCGCCATTTTTCATGAATGACCATTTCACCCTTTGGACAGTTCGGGCAGTTCAGACAGCTTCGTTGATGGCGGTGAAGGCGACGAACGGGTCATGCAATCTGACAAATTAGGAAATGTTAACTGCGCGCGTGTCGGGAACGTGGAAACGTTCTGAGCACGCGAGGAAGTGTTCTGAGCGCGCCACAAACACATGAGCGTTCTGAGCGCGCAACGGACGCGGGAGCGTTCTGAGCGCGTAGTGATCACGAGAGTGTTCTGAGCGTGCGAGGAGACGTTCTGGGCGCGCAACGAACACGTGAGCGTTTTGAGCGCGCGACGAATGGGGAAATGAGGAGTCGCGCCCCTAAAGGGGAATTGGGCTCCGGTCACACCCGACGAGGGGCGTGACTTCGACCGGGTCTTCTGCGAGTCCCCCTGCGGAAGGGGGAGGAGGCTTAGCCGCACCCCGTTGCGGAGGGGGTGCAGCTTGGCCGCACCCCAATGGGGTGCAGATTGGTCGCACCCTCTATGGGGTGCGGCTTGGCCGCACCCCAAGGGGGTTGCAGTTAGGCCGCACCCCCCATCATGGGGGGTGCAGTTAGACCGCGCTCCGCCGAGGTGGGGGCGCGGTCTTGGTTGCGCCTGGAGACATCGGAGTGTGAACTGTCCGTAATGGATTTTTCCACTCTCGCGGTCATGGGTTGGACTTTGACCCCACTAACTTCATTCTCCCTTAGTGGAGCTTTCTCTAAACACACCTCATGACTCTTATAAATCCATGGACGATCATCATCTCTACGGGTGCACATCATAAGCCCCCAAACCTTCTGAGCCTGAATTACTACGTGGAGGAGTTTGGAGGTTTTGACGTTCTTCTTTGTGGTGGCTTGGATTGGAGTCACTGTCGAGGGGTAGGTGCGGGATTGTTTTCACTTCATCTTCTGCAGTATCTCCTTAATTCGTGCAGCCTTGTGTTGGCGCTTTTTGGCATCTTGTGACTCTATTGCTCTAGTCATTGTTGAAGCGTTAATCGGGGGGACAGGCCCCAGGATCTCCGGTGAAGAGCATATGTATTCAAACTGTGGATGAACGTAAGAGGGGCAGACCCTTACGACGTCGGGACCTTACTACGGTGGAGAAGGGCGAAACTTCAATCGACGACTATGTGAAGTCCCCAGGGCAAGGCCCCAAAATTAATGATAAAAAATGTTTGTGACGGTGAGGAAGATGTATGTTATTTTTACTCAAACATAGGTGTCGGTGTTAAAACATATTTTTTATGGTAAAAAGTTGGTTTGCGCGAGTCTGAGCTCGCGGCTTTGTACATAATATAAGATAAGTTTGCGCGAGTCTGAGCTAGCGACTTTGTACATAATATAAGATAATTTTGTGCGAGTCTGAGCTCGCGGTTTTGTACATAATATATGATAAGTTTGCGTGAGTCTGAGCTCGCGGCTTTGTACATAATATAAGATAAGTTTGCGCGGGTCTGAGCTCGCGACTTTTTGCGTGATAGAAGATTCAAATTATTGATAGAAGTGGCGCAGGTTCTGGGCGTTCCAGGTGCGTGGTAGAATCTTCCCTTCCGTCGTTCTGAGCCTGTATGTTCTGGGCTTTACGACGGTAGTGACAACGTACGAACCTTCCCAAGTTGGTGAGAGTTTATCTCCTTGCGGGCCTTTGTCGTCCGCCTTGATGCTGCGTGGGACTAGATACCCTACGCTGATTGGCCTAGGTTTCACCCGTCGATCATAAAGTCGGACCACACGTCTTTGGTAGTGAGCTATGCGTTGGGCAACCGCATCCCTGATTTCTGTAATTAAGTCTAGGTTTTCTCGGAGCAGCTCGTCGTTCTTTTCAGGATCGAAGGTTTTTGCGCGACTGCTGGGGACGCCGATGTCCACGGGGATGATCGCATTTATGTCGTAGCAGAGATTGTACGGGGTTTCCCCTGTGGGAGTCCTTTCTGATGTACGGTATGCCCACAGAACATTTGGAAGCGCTTCCACCCACTGCCCTCCCTCCTCCTAGAGGCGGGTTTTGAGTCCTTTGAGGATGGTGCAATTTGTTACTTCAATCTGACCATTTATTTGCGGGTGAGCTACGGCTGTATGACGAAGGTTAATCTTCAAGTCTTCGCACATCTTGATGAACGACTTTCCAGTGAACTGAGTACCGTTGTCGGCGATGATTATTGTCGGGATTCCAAAGCGGCAAACGATGTTCTTCCACACAAACTGTTTGGCGTTTTCCTTAGTGATTTTGGCGAGGGGTTCAGCTTCTACCCACTTTGTGAAGTAATCGATAGTCATGATGATAAACTTTCTCTGGCCGGAGGCCATGGGGAGGGGACCGAGGAGATCGATCCCCTACTGAGCGAATGGCCAGGCGCCTTAGAGTGTCGTAATCGCTACTGGGGGACTGATGAGGGACGTTTGCATGGAGCTGACAGCTTTTACATTTTTGAACAAAATCGGTGGCGTCCTTTTTCATTGTTGGCCAATAAAACCCGTGACGTAGGATCTTTCAGATCAGGGATCTTGTGCCTAGGTGCTCTCCACATATCCCGTCATAGACTTCCTTTAAGGTGTACTCTGCTTCAGCATCCGGAAGGCACTTTAGGTATGGCCCAGAGAAGGCTCGCTTGTAAAGCTCCCGTTTGATGATAACGTACGGGGCGCCTCGCATTCGCAGTCATCGTGCTTCTAAGTGGTTGTTGGGCAGGTCTCCATGATCAATGTAGGCTTGGATGGGTGTCATCCAGGATGGTCCCTCTTCGCTAATTTTGGTGATCTCCCATGTCCCGGGAATGCTGTGAGTCACGATGTATTCGGTTCGGCGCCTCCGGGATTGATAGTTATAAGGATAGGTCGCGAGTTTGTAGAGTGCGCCGGCTCTGGAATTCTGCTCCTGGGGATGTGCAGAATTTGGTGCGATGATACTTTTTGTAGGAGGGATTTCACGAGTATGAGATACTGTGTCATTTGGTCGTTCTTTGCCTCGTTGTTTCCCTCAACTTGCGAGACCACAAGCTGCGAGTCGGTGTAGATTGTCAGGTTGTCCGGCGATTAGAGCCTCATACTCAGCAATGTTGTTGGTTGCTGGGAACTTCAGCCTGAGTTCGTACTCTAAAGTGATGCCCTCCGGACTGATTAGGAGCAATCCTGCTCCGGCTCCTTCGGCTGCAGAAGCCCCGTCGACATAGAGAGTCCAACGAGCAGAAGAGATATCTTTAACAGGGGCGGTCTCCGGAGGTGGAATATTCTCTATGATGAAATCGGCGAGCACTTGGGATTTGATGTCCGGTCGTGGTAAGAATTGGATGTCGAACTCGCCCAGTTTGACTGCCCACTTTACTAGTTTCTCGGATACTTCAGACTTTTGGAGAATGACCCATAACGGTAACTGAGTCAACACCTTGATCGTAAGAGCCTAGATGTAGGGTCGAAGCTTTTGTGCCGAAGAGACGAGGGTGAATGCCGTCTTATTGACTATCAGGTATCTGGCTTCGACGTCGGTGAGGACCTTGCTGAGGTAATAAACAGGCCGTTGGACTCCTCCTTCGTCCTTTACTAGCACTGAGCTGACGACCATGGGGGATATTGCCAGGAAAAGGAACAAGACTTATCCAGGGGTAGGTTTTGATAAGAGCGGGGGCGAAGCCATGTACTGCTTGAGGTGCTCGAATGACGTCTGACATTCGTCCATCCACTGGAATCCAGAGTGGCGTACTCCTCAAAGGATTTTGAAGAAGGGGAGATATTTATCTCCTGTCCGCGCCGGGAATCGCGAAAGAGCAGCGATCCTTCCATTTAAGCGTTGGACCTCCTTGATGGAATGGGGTGGTGACATGTATCCCAACGCCTTGATCTTTTTTGGGTTCGCCTCGATCCCTCGACGGGTTACCACGAATCCCAGGAATTTTCCCGCCGTCACACCAAATGCACACTTGTTGGGGTTGAGTCGTATTTGGAAACGGCGGAGGAGCTGAAAAACACGCTTCCAGATATTCTAAGTGGTCACGGCGGTTAATGCTCTTTACCAGCATGTTGTCCACATAGACCTCCATTGTGCTTCCAATGAGGTCTTTGAATACTTTGTTCATTAGCCTCTGGTAGGTTGCCCCGGCGTTCTTGAGGCCGAAAGACATGACTTTGTAGTAGTAAACTCCTTTGTCTGTTCGGAATGCGGTGTGTTCCTCATCTTCCGGGTTCATTCTGATTTGGTTGTAGCCTGAGTACGCGTCCATGAAACTGAGGAGCTCATGTCCGGCTGTTGCATCGACCAGCTGATCGATTCTTGGAAGAGGGAAACTATCTCTTGGGCAGACTTGATTCAGATTGCTATAGTCGACGCACATCTGCTACTTTCCTGAGGCCTTCTTTAACATAACCACATTGACTAGCCATGTGGGGTATTTTGCTTCGCGGATGAACCGCGCTTCCAGGAGTTTCTCCACCTCCTCTTCTATCGCCTTGAGCCGCTCCGGGGCGAAGATCCGCTTTTTCTGAATTACCGGCCTGCAAGCAGGGTTAATGTTTAAGGAACGGAAGATGACCTGAGGATCTACCCCAGGCATATCTTCCGGACTCCACGCAAAGATATCCTCGTTGGCACGAAGGAAGAGAAAGTATTCCTCTCGCTCTTCCTTAGATAGGAGGGACCTGACCTGGACTGTCCGGGTCAGATCCTGCTGGGAGATTGGTACTTCGATGAGCCCTTCGACGGTCGATCCGCGTTGTATGGTGGCCTCATCCCGTAAGTCGAAGTTGTCAATATTGAGAGCAGTTGCTTCCATTGGTCGTGCCTGCTTTAAGAAACACGTTCGTGCTGCTTCTTGGTTTCCTCTTACGATCCCTATCCCTGCGATAGTCGGGAACTTCATAGCTAGGCGCGAAATAGATAGGATTACTCCAAAGATGGATTTGAGCGGTCTTCCAAAGATAGCATTGTAGGCGGAGGTGGACTCCACCACCACGAACAGGATGATATGCATTGACTGCCTCGGGAATTCGCCCAATGTGACCGGGAGGGTGATCATGCCGTGAACTGGAAAATGTCGGTTGTCGAAGCCGTAGACAGGCCCGGCCGCGCGGCTGAGCTGATCCTTCGTGAGTTTCATGTTTTATAAAGTGGGCAGGAACAAGACGTCGAGTGATCTTCCGTTGTCGACCAATATCCTATTAATATTGAAGCAAGGGTCGCCAATCCCTGCGTTGATCACGAGTGGGTCCTGATGCGGTAGTCGTAACCCTTTCAGATCCTCTTCCCCGAAAGCGATTGTAATGTCCTGCTTGAGCTTCTTATCTTCGTGATCTCTTGGGGGTTTGGCAATCGAGAGAATTTGCGCTGCTAGGGTGGGAGGTCTGGTGATAGTCTCGATTTCTCCCACCATCGGCCTTCCTTCTACCGCGCCTCAGGGAGCGAGAGGCTGCTCCCCCGTTTCCCTAGGCGGTTGAGGCTGATTGGGAACCTGACCCTGCAGAAATCTTTCCAGGAGTCCCTGGCGGACGAGACGCTCGATTTCGTCTTTCAGTCTAGTACATTCTTCGGTGGTATGCCCAGTTTCTCGATGGAACTCGCAATATCTTGACAGGTCGTTCCTCGAATTTAGGGTTGGCATCTGTGGCCTGTGGAGCTCTGGGTTGTTCTGAATGGCGTATAGTACATTAGTTTTGGTGGTGTTTAATGAAGTGTAGGCCCTGGGCGGCTGCAGACCTAAATCTCTTCGGGGGTCGCGACGATGTTCATTGTTGCGGCGCTCCTCGCCGCGCTGTTCTTCTCATCCTCTAGGGGCTTGCTCCACCCCCTTTTCCTCTTTTGGCTGCCTTCGAACTGTTGACAATGCGCTTCGATGGCCTCGTCGACAGCTATCTGAGCTTCTACCCAGTGAACGAGGTCATGATAACTTGGTACGATTTCCCTCATTAGAGCTGAGTAAAAGCTACTTGGGCAGATGCCTCCAAGGAAAACTCCCCACAAGAGCTCGGGGTTGACCCCTTGGATTTGTCGAGCCTCCGTAGTGAAGCGTCAGAAAAAATCCTTTGGAGTCTCTCCGTCATTTTGGCGGATTCCTGAGAGATGGGAGGGATCTCGGACAATCCTGCAATTGGCGATAAACTGGTCCACGAACTGCTGTGCCATTTCAGCAAAGTTGTTGATGGCTCCATCTTGCAGGGAATGGAACCAGGTGCGTGCTTGACCTTTTAAGGTCGATGAGAACACGTGACAGAGGAGCTGATCGTGGGCGTTGTAAATCCGCATGATAGTGGTGAAATGATTGACATGTTCCAGTGGGTCGTCCGTCCCGTCAAATGTTTCGATGTTGGGAAGCTTGAAACCATTCGAAATTGGATGGGCCAAAACCTGAGGTGATAGTGGGGAGTCATGGTGCGCGGGACAGTGGGTGAGAGCTGTGCGTTGCCCCGTCTGGTCGTACTCTTCCGCTATCATATCACGTATCTCTTCTCGAGTGGTTCTTCACATCACTTGTCCAGGGACAACTCTTCCCTGGCGCTGGTGATGGTGATCAGCTTCTGGTTCTCTGGCCGGCCGAGCAGGATGAGTGGAGCTTGCGACATCAGAGAACTCTTCTGAGGCATCTTCTCCTCGAACGGCCTCCTCATTTAGAGCACGATTCGGAGCCGGAGGAGGCGGGACATTCAATGCTGGAGGTTGAACGGGAGCTCGAGTGTATAACCCGTAATTCATCGAGACCATGACGGATGGTGAATGTGGCCGTGACTAGCAAAATCGACCCATTGGAGGCGACTGAAACCACCCAAGGCAAAATGAGGACCCAAGGGAAGAAGGAAAAGAGTAGCAGGGTGAGTGGGGAAGCCCCACACTCATCCCCCCTCGCTGGCGAGTGGGGGAGGCCCCCCCTCTCCCCCCCACCCACCCCTTCTCTAGCGGGTGAGTGGGGAAAGCCCCCCACTCGCCCCCTTATTGGCGAGTGGGGAAGGCCCCCACTCGCCCCCCCCCCCCCTTCTTCTCTAGCGGGCGAGTGGGGGAGGCCCCCCACTCGCCGCTCTTTTCTCTTGCGGGCGAGTGGGGGAAGCCCCCCACTCGCCCCCCTCTTGCGGGCGAGTAGAGGGAACACCTCTACTCGCCCCTTATCTCTGGTTTTGGGGGGGTGCGAGTTGTAAGCCCTCATTTAGACCTCACATACATATGTATCTAAGCTATGTTCATAAAATATGTCCCAGGCAGAAGTAAGGCTAGTGAATACAAAATAAAAACACATAATAGAAATTTACTTTCATACCTTGTATTATTCGCCAAATCTATTCTGTCTTATTATAATCAGTTCTTTTAGTTGCGTGTATCCAAAGTTACGTCTGTTGCCTACAAAATTTGACGACGGGCTTAGTCATAAAAATATGACTAAGTGAGGATATACCTCTTTCATTGTTGTATCCAATTAAAATAAACTTACGCATTTCAAAACATATTTACCATACTAACCATTTTTCTATCTCAGCAGTGAACTTATGAAGCATATAACTATATGAACATGTTAGTACCAATAAAATAGTATGAGCAGTATATGATCATAACCATATCATGTAACAATGTAACATTAAAGTAGTGTATCCGTGTAAGCAATAAATCCATATATCAGTGTAGCAGTATATCAAAATATCAATGTCTATGTATATCAGTATATCAGTATTTCTATGTATTAGTATCTGTGAAAGAACATAATAACTGTAAAAACATGGCGGTAATCATAAATAGTATAAGCAGCTATGAAACATTAGCATTCACATAAGTTATGGAACATGTAAGCAGTGCGAATACATAACATCATGTCAGTTTTCATGTTCATAAGCATTTATCAATGTACCCGTGTAACCCTTTAAATCAGTATTTCTTTGAATGTTTCATTCCTTAGGTAATATTATGGGCGATTTGAATCCTTTTCCTCTTTCCTTTACATGACTCATCATGTTTCATTCATTGGGGCCCACCCCGAAGGGTTATCATATTTCATTCATTTCATTCGTGTGCACACACTTCAATTCGCCCATAATAAAACCTCGTGTCGACACGTTTTCATAATAGTGAGTTATTCAGTTTATAATCCCCTCATAAATCATTCGCATGTTTGCCTTTATCAAGGCCATACATTATAGCGACATTAAGTATCAGTGATATCAACTATGTATTTAACATTCAGGATCATAAGAGTGCCTATGTAAAAAGAACATAAAGCAATAAAGCTTAAATGAAACAGGTAGCTCTCACCATCAGAAATTCAAGTCATTGTCATGTCTATATGGAGGTGTCATCCTTCGTGGTATCTGTATAGCATCATATTATTTAGGGCATTTATATCGGGGTTGCACCTCGCTATAGTTATGTTATAACACACATCATTTGGAAGCTACTTACTAAATCATTCCTATGGCCTAATCATATTTCAAAAGTATCACATTTCTTATGCTTACCAGCCAACTAAACAACCCAAATGAATAGCCCCAATAACCACTCACACAAAACATCTATTATAAACATTATTCCTCTCTATATTCTGAACAGGCCAAAGAGGAGCAACAACAACTAATTGACAAAAGGGGCAGTAAAAGCTCAGCACAGCCAACAGAACAGAAACCCCCATTGAAACAGGGTCAATATTAAGCAAGACAATAAAAGCCCACTCAAAAAGCTAGCAGCCGGCCAACAAGTGAAAAGAGGAGCAACACATCCACAACAACAGTGAACAAAACTGAAACGGGAAAGCTATAACAGTCGGCCAAATCAAAACCAACAGAAACTCCTAAAGCAATAGCAGTTACTGTTTCAGGACTTTCCCCCAAAACTCCAACTGAAGGCCAACAACAATCCCATAACAGAGAACAAACTGTAATGGAAAGCCTAACTCAATCGGTCAACCCAACAACCCAACATAAACTCCAACATGAAAATAATCAATTTACTGTTGTATGTCCCTTCCCCCCCCCCCCCCCCCCCCCCATGAATCTATCATCAGCACAGAAGTAAAGAAAAGAAAAGGGGACAAGGAGGCTCACAGTGAGTAAGAGAGAAAACCCCAATATCTTGCTTCTCCAAATCTCTACAATCCAACAAAGCTCCCGCTCAAACAAAGCCGCAGGATAAGAATATTTGAGCAGCCACGAATTTCTATAGCTTTTTTTTTCTGAGCGATTATAAGGAGAAACGTAGGTGGAAGGAGGAGATCGTCGCTGAGCCCTATCGCGACACCGTCAAGGGAGAAGGAGAAAGAAGAAAGATCGGTCGGTTAGGTTATGATAAGGAGAATGAAGAAAAATGCTGTATATACCACTATCTCCACCGCTTAAAACAGTTAAACCTTTTCTTATTCGCAGCCCAAACTTAAGTCAAGCCCACATGAAGCTCATATAAAGCCTCTAAAATCACCCCAAAAGTTCAGCTAGAAGGGAACCCTTAATAGCACACCAATTTCAGCTAGAAGGCAACCTTAGACCAACTCCATTACCAATATCCGCTAATAATACACCAATGACAGTTACCAATAATGAACATAACATCAATCAACATATATCTTCCAACCCAAACCATCCGGTTAGTTATTTAGTATAGGAAAAGTTCATATTCCGCTAAAACATGTCGAATGCCGCAATGTATCAACGACACTCATATTCAACTGTCAAAGCGACGCCTCGTTGACACTGATTTATTTTTTATCATAGGGGACAACTTTTTATGTACTTTTATTATTCATTTGAATCATTTCACATTTTGGGCTGTTACAAACTCTTCTCCTCTTATAGAATTTTTCGTTCTCGAAAATAGAACACACAAAAAAAAATCCCAAGTATATTTTATATTACTAACTTTTCCTTTTATTCAAACTGCGCTCGCTTTCCCGTTTTCTGAATTCTTAACATTTTTAGCGATTGGCAAATCGCCACAATTAACAAGAAATGAAATTTGATATTTAGGATACATTTATCACCTGTCAATACATGCAGTACAGTAAAACAATGTCGTAAAGCAGCTCGATCCTTGCAGTATTTTAAATTGAAACTTTCCTTCATCTGCGTCATCAAATCAACTTTCGTTGATTATCATATTTTCATTGTCGTTTAACACTTGCATTGACTATAATAGTAATCCTATTTCGTTTTCCTTTTTACTTATTTGTATCACATTTTATTTACCATCATGTATAAAATGAAGGTAGACATGCATAGTCATTTCATTAACTATTGTCGTAACGTATGTTCATATTCTTTTCTACATTCACTTGTCACATGCTTTCTACATAGTTGGTTTGCCTTAACATTTGTAATAAACTATAATAACATGAAACTTTAAATTTTCCATTCCTTCCATATGACGTTGTATACCCGAGAAATCAAAGTAACTTTTAGCTCGCCTTCTTTACAACCTTTGTTTAGCATATTTTCACTTTCTGTTAATAGTTTAATTTACTTCCCATGTCGTTTTACTCATCACTCGACGTACAATTATGACCTTCCATTTTCATAGCACTCTCCTTTGTTAAATTCCTAAATCGTTGATTTAAATTCGTATCTCATTTTCCTATCATTTTCATAGCATCGTACTTTCATATTCACGTTGTTCTCATTTGCAAATTTCTTTTCTCGTTTATTCTTTTACCTCAATCTCGATTTCATTTAGCGTATAACGTCTCACTTAGTTTCACATTTCTTGAGGTCATTACATCGGATTGAAACGATGTACTTTATAAACAATTTAACTTGTAATCTTATTTCATTTTCAGTTTACCTATATGTATTACATTTTGTTCAAAATCATATATGCCATAAAAGACGAAGATAGACTTCAATGCACATTCATTTCCTTACCTATGACTTGCAAATGGTCTCAAAGCTTTGACAATGAATATTGTTATGTAACCTTTCTACGGGCGTTTAACAGTGTCTCCATAACCTCCAAAATATGATATATATCTCGAAGTTAACTTTTCAACCCCTTAAAATGTTTGTGACATAAAGGTTAGAGGTTTACCATTTTTTCTTGTTTCTTTACCTTCATAGTTCCACAATATTTTTGTAACACCTCTTTCAAAACCATATAACGTATCAAAGATTCGGCCGAAATCCAAGATATACTATAGAGAGTGAAAGTGATATTACCATTCATTATAGTCTTTACTTTGCTTATTCATTTACTTAAATGTTACATACTCATCATAACATTCTCCTTTTATTCTTAGCAATAAGTATTTCATAATTCTTAGCTCAAAGTTATATAGTCTTTATAGCTTGCATTAAAAACAAACGCGTCTTTTAGGATGTTAGAAACATTTTATCTGTGCACTCTTCCTTAGCTATTCCACTTTCATATATTCTTCTTCCTTTAATATAAGACTATTGTCATGTAATCAATTAATTTACAATCATTGGTCATCTTATTTTAACATGGAGAGGTTTTCCATCTCTGCTACTCTTCATATACAATCGTGTCTTTAAATGTCCCATATTCATTTGAAGTTTCACGTTAGACATCATATATATCATCTTTTTATTGCAAACACTATAGTAGTAGCTCCATATTATGGGTCGGATCATTCCTCTTTAGCATATATACGTCCTAGATGATACCACAACAACAGGAACTAGTAGTAGCTTTTCCTTCTACGACATTTCCAGTTAGTTCTTAATTATATGTTGACATTTGCCATCCCATCTAAGCATAATATCTTTTCGATCTGGAATTAAATTAACCCAACAATTTCTTGTTTCATTCACCATCATATATTTCTGAATTTAACGATGCCCTTCTCTCTTTACACATCAATGTTTTCCTTTCATCCTCTCGTTTTAGATATCATATTAATTTCATGCTTTCTAAGATTACGTGTCATTTTTATCCTTACTTGTTATAGTCGAATGATTTCATTTTGAAAGGAACCTAATTCAATATAAATTTTAACTTAAGGAAATCCTTCCTTTTGAGTAACCTTCACCTTAATGTTTCAGTCTTAACATGTCACACTGTAGGCACATTCTTATAAATTTGTTTTGCGAAACTACCCCTTGCTTTTACATATATAAGAAATGTTTCTTGAAGGACATATTTTTTTTTTGCCAAAATTACAACCGGTCATGTAGGACTTGTATGTCAACTTTAATTTGAAGCTAAATCCTTTTGCGCATACGGGCACCTTAATGATAAGCACAATAATCCTTGATATTGTTTCATATTTCATCTACTCAAAATTATTTTGATTCGATGATAACACCATACACGAAAAGTGATATGTTTACCCAATCCATATTCACTATTTTTATATACACACATTTTGTCGTTATGATAGTCGTACTTTTGTAACATTCACTTCATCCTTGCGGGAGTATAATTTCATATATGAAGAATTTGTTTCTTACTTAGGATTACTCTAAGAGTACAATCGGGGCACAATCATATATCTATTATCTTTTTCATCAAATATAATCAGTTTATGGTTAAAATTAACTTAGCTATGCATGCCATATAAGTAGAAGGTGTACTTGCAATGCATATTCATTTCATTTACTATTACTTATTTTCTCCACTTTCATTCTTTGCTATGGAGATTTAACAATGTCTCTATGAAATATGTCACACCCTTCGTTACGTGTTCAACTATTTTACATATGCTCGTTCTTCCAATTCGAAGCGCATTCATCTACTTTAAGCCTATCATATTCGTTTATCTATCGCAACCAATACGAGAACATCTCTCTTTGGAAACGTTTGGATTGATTTGTGCAGTAGAAACAATATCAACTGCTACTTAGATTCGTGTCGCTTTATGTTTGTTTACATTTCATTTAATTTCTATCATTTCATGAATTCTTTGAAAACCCTTGGACGTACTTTGATTTAAAAATTTCCCAATTACTAGATTTCTATGAACGATGTACTCGCCGACATATCATGTGTACTTATTGAGTACTCACTACAACCGAACTTCTTCGAAACTTGGCTCTGATACCAAATTGTGAGGGTCCCATTTAGACCTCACATACATCTGTATCTAAGCTATGTTCATAACATATGTCCCAGGCAGAAGTAAGGCTAGTGAATACAAAATAAAAATACATAATAGAAATTTTATTTCATACCTTGTATTATTCGCCGAATTTATTCTGTCTTATTATAATCAGTTATTTTGGTTGCTCGTATCCAAAGTCACGTCCGTTACCTTCAAAATTTGACGACGGGCTTAGTCATAAAAATATGACTAAGTGAGGATATACCTCTTTCATTGTTGTATCCAATTAAAATAAACTTACGCATTTCAAAACATATTTACCATACTAACCAATTTTCTGTCTCAGCAGTGAACTTATGAAGCATATAACTATATGAACATGTTAGTACCAATAAAACAGTATGAGCAGTATAGGATCATAACCTTATCATGTAACAATGTAACATTAAAGTAGTGTATCCATGTAAGCAATAAATCCATGTTGTATATCAGTGTAGCAGTATATCAATATATCAATGTCTATGTATATCTGTATATCGGTATTTCTATGTATTAGTATCTGTGAAAGAACATAATAACTGTAGAAACATGGTGGTAATCATAAATAGTATAAGCAGCTATGAAATATTAACATTCATATAAGTTATGGAACATGTAAGCAGTGCAAGTATCATAACTGTATTTATATCATTAAAGCAGTGCGAATACATAACATCATGTCAGTTTTCATGTTCATAAGCATTTATCAATGTACCTGTGTATAACCCTTTAAATCAGTATTTCTTTGAATGTTTCATTCCTTAGGTAATATTAAGGGCGATTTGAATCCTTTTTCCACTTTCCTTTACATGACTCATCATGTTTCATTCATTGGGGCCCACCCCGAAGGGTTATCATATTTCATTCATTTCATTCGTGTGCACACACTTCAATTCGCCCATAATAAAACCTCGTGTCGACACGTTTTCATAATAGTGAGTTATTCAGTTTATAATCCCCTCATAAATCATTCGCATGTTTGCCTTTATCAAGGCCATACATTATAGCGACATTAAGTATCAGTGATATCAACTATGTATTTAACATTCAGGATCATAAGAGTGCCTATGTAAAAAGAACATAAAGCAATAAAGCTTAAATGAAACAGGTAGCTCTCACCATCAGTAATTCAAGTCATTGTCATGTCTATATGGAGGTGCCATCCTTCGCGGTATCTGTATAACATCATATCATTTAAGGCACTTATATCGGGGTTGCACCTCGCTATAGTTATGTTATAACACACATCATTTGGAAGCTACTTACTAAATCATTCCTATTGTAACACCCCAGTTTTGCGGAGCGGAGAGTTAACGTTGAGAATGACAAATTTTCTTAACGCACGATCGTGCGTTTCCTTAACGCACGATCGATCCGACCGTGCGTGCTCTTCGACCGGCAAAATGGTGGTACTGTCGTTATTCGTGCGTTTTAACGCACGGTCGTGCGTTTTAACGCACGGTCGTGCGTTTTCTTCGATCTGACCGTGCGTGCCCTATGCCCGGTAAAGTGATGTTCTGAATTTAATCGTGCGTTCTAACGCACGATCGTGCGTTCGACCGTGCGTTCGGTAATAGATCCGTAAACAGCGATTTTTGGGCGTCCGATCGAATTAGATCTTGATCGGACAACCCAAATAATTCGCTGGGGGGACTTAGGGCGTGGATGAGTGGTTATTCCCTCATTCTTTCAAGTCCTTTCTCTCTCTTAGGTTGGAGAAAGGAGAAGGGGGCAAGGAGGAAGAAGAAGTGAATCCGCCATTGTTGGAGCTTCGGAGCTCCGTTCGTCGATCCGAGACCGGCAGCGCGTAGAGGGCATCGAGGCGCTTCTTCTCCACCGTTTGTTTGCAAGCTTCTCATGGATAGGAGGAGATCTCAAAAGGTAACGACATTTCTCCTCCCGGTCTTTAGGATGCGTGCATGGCATCCCTTATTTTCTGCATTTTTGGCACCGGATCCGTCGAGTGAGAGGGATCCGGGTCGCCTTGGTTCAAAAGGAACCATCGGGTTGATTGAGTCCATCCCCGACATGATTTGCAGTAGAGATCCGCTTCGTTAGCGGATTAGGCATTGTGGGTGAAGCCAGATTTGCGACCGTTGGTCGGATTCGGTGATGTTGAATGACGCGCATATTAGGGGTTTTGTTAGAAATCCGATTACGGCGAACTCGTCGTTGTGATGCCCTTGTAGCTTCGTGTGGTAACGAATGTTGAGTGTAGGGTGGGGAAATAATGTGCGGATTATGGGGCTTGTGATGCCTAGCGTTGTGCGAAGGCGCGATTGATCTTTGTGGTCGGCTGGCTATCCCGTGGAGACTGAGATTCACGTGTGGAGAGTGTCCCGGCAAGATTAGTCCCTTCGGTGTTGACTAACGAGAATGCCTGTGCTACGGATGAGGCCGGTAACGGTCGTCAGGCGAGGCAATCGGTGGACGTTGTCCCGAGGGCAAGTCCAGGGCCTTGGGACATTTTGTTTAAGATAGAATTCTTAGTATAGATCTTTGTTTGTTGTTGGTGGCCCGAGCATGTGAGCTGTTAGACAAGCCCGATGGCGTGGTGAGCCAGGCGAGGTGGGTCTCAGCGAGAGCTCTTGGCTTTGGGGCTACGATGCCCTTGTGGGGAAATAATGAGTACCCTTGTATTGGTGATGTGATGATGATGTATGATGATGTGTTAGATTCATACGCTTTAGGGTGCCTTGGGGAAACCCGGGTTTGCATTCATTTTGCATTGTTAGGCCCCTTTTATTACCTGCTCAACATAGAAACGTGGATGATGTTTGTGACACTCATGTCTGTATTTATGTTGTTTTCATTTATGTACATTTACATACGAAGTGCTGACTTGCAGGGTGAAGTAGTTCCCCGGGGTCCGCTAGGACTGCCGGGAGGAGGGATGTTGTTACACCATTTGTGGTCAGCCATAGCTGACGCTCGTTTACCGCTCTTTGTGATTTGGTTGCAGGGCAAGAATCGCAGGCTGGACCCAGCGCGCCGGCCAAAAAAGCCTAAAGCCTCGTGAAGTGCTTAGTTTGCTTTCCTGCACTACTTTCATCGTACTTTGTTATATCCGGCTTGCATGCCGAGGTAGTTTAGGAAAAACTATCTTTCCCCTTTTGTTGGGATATCTTATTAATATTGAATGTTTGATGATTTGGACTTTGGTTTTGTAAGGCCTTAAGGCCAGTTGGACTCCTATGTATTGTGGACAATCTCTGTGGTTTTAGTTTGTTTCCGCTGTGTTGTCTGAGTTTTGAGATTGGGTAGTTAATATCATCTTTTAATACTAAAGCTGTGGCGGTTATATGCTGTGGGGTCCCGGCCGGACCCATATTATATGGTCATTACAGGGGAGATGTTACAATTTGGTATCAGAGGTAGGTTTGAGTATTCTTGCGAGGTCTAGTGTATTTGGATCGCGTAAGAGATTGTCCACATAGGAGTATTGTGCGGGATCATGAGTATCCCCGTGTTCGAGTCTTGCGATTAGAGCTTGATGAGCTTTTATTTTCCTTGCTTTTGCTAGGATGTTGGCGACGATGCGGGGACGTCGAGGAGGCAAGTGGAGCCTTCGGGGAGCAGTGCTACTGCTCCGGGCCTCATGAATGTGGGCATGTCCCCGGCTGATTTCTGTCGCATGCTAGCGGAAGTAATGGTAGTGGCTCAAGCTGGAGCGATGCCACGGGTTCCTACACTGGTGGTGCAAGTTGCGACTCCTGTCACTCCGGCGGCTACGCCGGATACACCGGATGTCGAAGTGAGGCAGGCAGAGCCTGTAGCGGAGAGAGCTATTCCGATGGGTGATCGATTCATGAAGTACTTCTTGAGTTTCTACCCTCCGACATTCAAGGGAGTTGGCACTCCAACGGATGCCGAGGATTGGCTTTCGAGGATCCAGGAACTCTTGAAGGCAGCTGAGACCCCAGAGGAGAGGCAGTCTCACTATGCGAGTTTCATGTTAGAGGGCGATGCGAAGTTGTGGTGGGTGAACCATAACGGTCGCCATTTTGTTGGGCGTGTTCCGTCCATGGAGGAGTTCCGGAACGCTTTCCTCAAGCGTTATATTCCGGCCTCGACAAGGTTAGCACTGCAGCGACAGTTTTTGCATTTGGTGCAGCGTGAGAAGACAGTGGATGAATATCTGCAAGAGTTCACTCGGTTGGGTCGTTATGCGGGAACGACTATGGCAGATGATGAAGAGAGAGATAATCTCTTCTATCAAGGGTTGAGGGAAAATTTAAGGCAGCCACTCATAGCCTTGAAGAATGCGGGATTTAATGAGTTGGTCGAAGCCGCTCGCACATTGGAGAGCGACATGGAGCGAACCCAGCGGCGAAAGGGTTTTGCGGCAAAGCAGGGAGAAGGATAGCCTTCTCAGTCTCAGTCCCAGTGGAAGTCCGAAGGCAGCCGATGGAAGAAGAAGCCCCGTCCTAATAGGCCTGGGGAGAGAAGTGGCGCACCTTCGGGAGATTTCCGCTCCAAAGGTCCGTTGACTTGTTACAAGTGCGGCAAGGTGGGTCACATAAGTCGGTTTTGTACTGAGGGCGGAGCTGAGCAGGAGCCGAGGCAGGAACAATCGGTGCGTTCCGGTCCTAGTGTTGCAGAGAAGGGGAAAGCAGCGAAGTCAAGTGCTTCGCGGTTCCCTCCAGTGCAGTCGAGAGCGTATAATCTTGGGCAGCAGGAAGCGATACGTCAACCCGACGTGGTGACAGGTATGAAAAGTTTAAGTTTTCGTTTGTTACTATAATGTAGGTTGCGACCTTTAATGTTGGTTTTGCACGTTGTTAGGTTTCGTGCTAGTTTCGGGCTATCCCTCTCGAGTGTTGTTCGACACGGAAGCGTCACACTCATTTCTTGCGGAAAGTTTTATCCGGAAGATTGATGCTGAGTCCGTAGAGGCAGAGGTGGAGCTGAGTGTGCGCATGCCGAATGGGTCTTTCATGACTACCATGAGGAAAGGACGCATCGTGATGCAAATTGGCAATAGTGATTTCGTGTTGGTAGCAGCGATTCTGCCACTAGCCGAATTCGATGTTATCTTGGGGATGGACTGGCTTGCGGAGCAGCGAGCTAGTATCGACTGCCAGTTGAAGGTGGTAACCCTGAGAGGTGAAGGTAGAGCAGAGGTCAAGTTTGAAGGCCTAAGCGAAGTGGCTTGCTCCCTAATTTCCGCTATGCAAATGAGGCGTGCGGTAAACCAAGGAGGCGAGGCGTTTTTAGCTTTGTTGGAGACTCACTCCACAAAGTTGGCTATTAGAGAAGTTCCGGTGGTGGAAGAATTTGAGGATGTATTCCCCGAGGAGCTTCCGGGAGCACCTCCTCAGCGTGAAATCGATTTCTCGATAGAGTTGGTACCGGGTGCGAGGCTGGTGTCGCGTCCTCCGTTTAGGATGGCACCGAAGGAACTGGGCGAGCTAAAGGTTCAGTTGCAAGAGTTGTTAGAGCAAGGGTACATTAGGCCCAGCTCTTCGTCGTGGAGCGCGCCAGTATTGTTTGTGAAGAAAAAGGACCGAAGTATGCGATTGTGCATTGACTACTGTGAGCTAAATAAGTTGACCGTCAAGAATAAATATCTGATTCCCCGAATCGATGATTTGTTCGACCAGTTAGTGGGGTCGGTGGTACTACCAATTGAAGATTCGAGAAGAGGACGTTGCCAAGACAGCGTTTGGGACTCGGTATGGACACTACGAGTTTTCGGTGATGCCGTTCGGACTGACGAACGCGCCATCTGTGTTCATGGATTTGATGAACAGGGTTTTTCGCCCGTTCTTAGATTCGTTCGTGGTGGTGTTTATTGATGACATTTTGGTGTATTCAAAATCGGAGGCAGAGCATGAGTCTCACTTGAGGCAAGTATTGCAGACTCTAAGGGAGAATCATCTTTATGTTAAGTTCTCAAAATGCGAGTTTTGGATCGAGAAGGTGGCTTTCTTGGGTCACGTAATTAGTGGAGACGGGGGTGGCGGTAGATCCAGCGAAGATTGAATCCATTAGGGATTGGCCTGTATTGAGAACCGTGGCGGAAGTCCGGAGTTTCCTTGGACTAGCCGGTTATTATAGAAGGTTCGTGGAGAACTTTTCGCGGATGGCGTTGCCCCTCACCACTCTCACTCGCAAGGACCAAAGGTTCGTATGGACACCGGAGTGTGCCCGTGCATTTGAGTTTTTGAAGGAAAGGTTGATGTCTGCTCCAATCCTTAGTCTTCCTAGTGGGACGGAAGGATTTCAGATTTTCAGCGACGCGTCAGGTTGCGGGTTGGGTTGCGTGCTGGTGCAGCACGGCAAGGTGATCGCTTATGGGTCAAGGCAGTTAAAGACTCATGAGAGGAATTATCCCGTCCATGATCTGGAGTTGGCGGCAGTAATCTTTGCGCTAAAATTGTGGCGGCACTACGTTTATGGTGCGAAGGTGGAGATCTTAACGAATCACAAAAGCCTGAGGTATCTCCTAGACCAAAAGGATCTGAATATGCGGCAGCGTAGGTGGGTCGAGTTCCTTGGGGACTACGACGTGGAGATTCAGTATACGTCGGGTAAAGCCAACGTTGTGGCGGATGCCTTGAGTAGGAAGTACTCCGGGCAAGGTAATTGGATGGAGGTGCATGACGAGCGTTTGATTCGAGACTTGGAGTCTCTTGACATTTCTTGTGTGGCTAGGGGTGAGTCTAGCGTGGCTCGTTTGAATTGGATTGAAATGCAGTGTGATATAACGGATCGAATCCAAGAGGCGACCAGTGCGGACGAGGAGTGCCAACAGTTGGTGTTGGAGGCTCAGCAAAGCGAAGGCACTGTTTTAGAGATGGTTGGTGGGATTTTAAAAAGAGACGGAAGAGTTTAGGAAGACCACCTTTTCATGGTGGAGTTCGCCTATAATAATAGCTTCCAGGCGAGTATCAAGATGGCGCCATACGAAGCTTTGTATGGAAGGAAGTGTCGAACACTGATGTCTTGGGCAGAGGTGGGAGACACTAAGCTTTTGGGAAAGCAAGTGGTGGAAGATGCTTGCGAGATTGTGCGGACGATTCAGGAGCGCATGAAGATTTCTCAGGATCGACAAGCGAAGTATTTTAATGCGCGCCACAGAAATGTGGAGTTTACAGTGGGCGACATGGTCTACTTGAAGATCAAGCCGTTCAAGGGCGTTTCGCGGGTGCGACGACTCAAGAAGTTGAGTCCAAGGTATTTGGGTCCATTCGAGGTTACGGAACGTATAGGCGAAGCGGCCTATCATTTGGCGTTGTCAGCAGAGCTGAGTGGATTACACGATGTTTTCCATGTCTCCGTGCTGAGGAAATCTTTGGTGGAGCCGAGCGTCGTGGTCGAAGCGGCGGCGGTGCCGATGATGGAGGATTTGGGGGCGAAGGTTCGCCCAGTTTGCGTGGAGGATTCAGAAGTCCGGCAGTTGCGTAACAAGGAAGTCAAGCTTGTAAAGGTGCGATGGGACAACTGCGGGCGAGACAAATTCTCTTGGGAGCGTGAGCAAGCGATGCGGGAAGATTTCCCGGAACTTTTTGCATCAGGTATGCATTGCAGTTTTCTGTTTCAGTTTTGAAATTTCGAGGACGAAAATTCTTTTAAGGGGGGTGGAGTTGTAACACCCCAGTTTTGCGGAGCGGAGAGTTAACGTTGAGAATGACAAATTTTCTTAACGCACGATCGTGCGTTTCCTTAACGCACGATCGATCCGACCGTGCGTGCTCTCCGACCGGCAAAATGGTGGTTCTGTCGTTATTCGTGCGTTTTAATGCACGGTCATGCGTTTTCTTCGATCTGACCGTGCGTGCCCTACGCCCGGTAAAGTGATGTTCTGAATTTATTCGTGCGTTCTAACGCACGATCGTGCGTTCGACCATGTGTTCAGTAACAGATCCGTAAACAGCGATTTTTGGGCGTCCGATCGAATTAGATCTTGATCGGACGACCCAAATAATTCGCTGGGGGGACTTAGGGCGTGGATGAGGGGTTATTCCCTCATTCTTTCAAGTCCTTTCTCTCTCTTAGGTTGGAGAAAGGAGAAGGGGGCAAGGAGGAAGAAGAAGTGAATCCGCCATTGTTGGAGCTTCGGAGCTCCGTTCGCCGATCCGAGACCGGCAGCGCGTAGAGAGCATCGAGGCGCTTCTTCTCCACCGTTTGTTTGCAAGCTTCTCATGGCTAGGAGGAGATCTCAAAAGGTAACGACATTTCACCTCCCAGTCTTTAGGATGCGTGCATGACATCCCTTATTTTCTGCATTTTTGGCACCGGATCCGTCGAGTGAGAGGGATCCGGGTCGCCTTGGTTCAAAAGGAACCATCGGGTTGATTGAGTCCGTCCTCGACATGATTTGCACTAGAGATCCGCTCCGTTAGCGGATTAGGCATTGTGGGTGAAGCCAGATTTGCGACCGTTGGTCGGATTCGGTGATGTTGAATGACGCGCATATTAGGGGTTTTGTTAGAAATCCGATTACGGCGAACTCGTCGTTGTGATGCCCTTGTAGCTTCGTGTGGTAACGAATGTTGAGTGTAGGGTGGGGAAATAATGTGCGGATTATGGGGCTTGTGATGCCTAGCGTTGTGCGAAGGCGCGATTGGTCTTTGTGGTCGGCTGGCTATCCCGTGGAGACTGAGATTCACGTGTGGAGAGTGTCCCGGCAAGATTAGTCCTTTCGGTGTTGACTGACGAGAATGTCTGTGCTACGGATGAGGCCGGTAACGGTCGCCAGGCGAGGCAATCGGTGGACGTTGTCCCGAGGGTAAGTCCAGGGCCTTGGGATGTTTTGTTTAAGCCAGAATTCTTAGTATCAGTCTTTGTTTGTTGTTGGTGGCCCAAGCATGTGAGCTGTTAGACAAGCCCGATGGCGTGGTGAGCCAGGCGAGGTGGGTCTCAGCGAGAGCTCTTGGCTTTGGGGCTACTATGCCTTGTGGGGAAATAATGAGTACCCTTGTATTGGTGATGTGATGATGATGTATGATGATGTGTTAGATTCATACGCTTTAGGGTGCCTTGGGTGAAACCCGGGTTTGCATTCATTTTGCATTGTTAGGCCCCTTTTATTACCTGCTCAACATAGAAACGTGGATGATGTTTGTGACACTCATGCCTGTATTTATGTTGTTTTCATTTATGTACATTTGCATACGAAGTGCTGACTTGCAGGGTGAAGTAGTTCCCCGGGGTCCGCTAGGACGGCCGGAGGAGGGATGTTGTTACACCGTTTGTGGTCAGCCATAGCTGACCCTAGTTTACCGCTCTTTGTGATTTGGTTGCAGGGCAAGAATCGCAGGCTGGACCCAGCGCGCCGGCCAAAAAGGCCTAAAGCCTCGTGAAGTGCTTAGTTTGTTTTCCTGCACTACTTTCATCGTACTTTGTTATATCCGGCTTGCATGCCGAGGTAATTTAGGAAAAACTATCTTTCCCCTTTTGTTGGGATATCTTATTAGTATTGAATGTTTGATGATTTGGACTTTGGTTTTGTAAGGCCTTAAGGCCAGTTGGACTCCTATGTATTGTGGACAATCTCTGTGATTTTAGTTTGTTTCCGCTGTGTTGTCTGAGTTTTGAGATTGGGTAGTTAATATCATCTTTTAATACTAAAGCTGTGGCGGTTATATGCTGTGGGTCCCGGCCGGACCCATATTATATGGTCATTACAGGGGAGGTGTTACACCTATGGCCTAATCATATTTCAAAAGTATCACATTTCTCATGCTTACCGGCCAACTAAACAACCCAAATGAATAGCCCCAACAACCACTCACACAAAACATCTTTTATAAACATTATTCCTCTCTATATTCTGAACAGGCCAAAGAGGAGCAACAACAACTAATTGACAAGAGGGGCAGTAAAAGCTCAACACAGCCAACAGAACAGAAACCCCCATTGAAACAGGGTTAATATTAAGCAAGACAATAAAAGACCACTCAAAAAGCTAGCAGCCGGCCAACAAGTGAAAAGAGGAGCAGCACATCCACAACAACAGTGAACAAAACTGAAACGGGAAAGCTATAACAGTCGGCCAAATCAAAACCAACAGAAACTCCTAAAGCAATAACAGTTAACTGTTTCAGGACTTTCCCCCAAAACTCCAACTGAAGGCCAACAACAATCCCATAACAGAGAACAAACTGTAATGGAAAGCCTAACTCAATCGTTCAACCCAACAACCCAACATAAACTCCAACATGAAAATAATCAATTTACTGTTGTATGTCCCTTTTCTCCCCCATGAATCTATCATCAGCACAGAAGTAAAGAAAAGGGGACAAGGAGGCTCACAGTGAGTAAGAGAGAAAACCCCAATATCTTGCTTCTCCAAATCTCTACAATCCAACAAAGCTCCCGCTCAAACAAAGCCGCAGGATAAGAATCTTTGAGCAGCCACGAATTTCTACAGCTTTTTTTCTGAGCGATTATGAGGAGAAACGTAGGTGGAAGGAGAAGATCGTCGCCGAGCCCTATCACGACACCGTCGAGGGAGAAGGAGAAAGAAGAAAGATCGGTCGGTTAGGTTATGATAAGGAGAACGAAGAAAAATGCCGTATATACCACTATCTCCACCGCTTAAAACAGTTAAACCTTTTCTTATTCGCAGCCCAAACTTAAGCCAAGCCCACATGAAGCTCATATAAAGCCTCTAATAGCACCCCAAAAGTTCAGCTAGAAGGGAACCCTTAATATGACACCAATTTCAGCTAGAAGGCAACCTTAGACCAACTCCATTACCAATATCCGCTAATAATACACCAATGACAGTTACCAATAATGAACATAACAACAATCAACATATATCTTCCAACCCAAACCATCCGGTTAGTTATTTAGTATAGGAAAAGTTCATATTCCGCTAAAACATGTCGAATGCCGCAATGTATCAACGACACTCATATTCAACTGTCAAAGTGACGCCTCGTTGACACTGATTTATTTTTTATCATATGGGACAATTTTTATGTACTTTTATTATTCATTTGAATCATTTCACATTTTGGGCCGTACACGAGTAGTGTGTTCAGGTGACTATCCGCAACCATTTCCAAGAAGTCTATAAATAGACCCCCATGAGCACCTTGAGAGAAGATCGACACCTCTCTTCTTCTCTCCCTCAGGTGTGACTTGTGAGCAAGCACTCCAGCCCTCTGTCAGCTAAGGTTGGCAGTAGTGAGGTTTTCTTAGTGCTCTCCAGGGTGCCCAGGCTCAACATTGGTTTGGGAGGGGAAACTCTCTTTGATCTTCCGGGTTTGTGGTGGGACCTCCTCGCTGCAGCTCAAGGGGTCTGTCCAGGTCTTCAGGTCTTCGTAGGTGCAAGGTCCTTCAGCTCTTAGCGATCAGTCAGGAATTCTAGCTCAGGTGAAGTAAGGTTAGCTGCATACCCGCTGTGAACGTCGAAATGTTCTGGGCGCGCCACGAACACGGGAGCGTTCTGAGCGCGCAACGGACGCGGGAGCGTTCTGAGCGCGTAGTGTTCACAAGAGTGTTATGAGCATGAGAGGAGACGTTCTGGGCGCGCAATGAACACGTGAGCGTTCTGAGCGCGCGACGAACTGGGAAATGAGGAGTCGCTCCCCTAAAGGGGAATTGGGCTCCGGTCGCACCCGACGAGGGGCGTGACTTCGGTCGGGTTTTCTGCGAGCCCCTCTGTGGAAGTGGGGAGGAGGCTTAGCCGCACCCCAATGCGGAGAGGGGTGTGGCTTGACCGCGCCCCTTGGCCGCACCCCACATGGTGTGCGGCTTGGCCGCACCCCAAGGGGGTGCGGATTGGCCGCACCTCAAAGGGGTGCGGTTAGGCCGCACCCCCGTGATGGGGGGTGCGGTTAGGCCGCACCCCCCATCATGGGGGGTGCGGTTAGACCGCGCTCCGTCGAGGTGGGGGCGCGGTCTTGGTCGCGCCTGGCGACGACGGAGCGTGAACTGTCCGTAGCGGATTTTTCCACTCTCGCGGTCATGGGTTGGACTTTGACCCCACTAATTCCAATCTCCCTTAGTGGAGCTTTCTCTAAACGCATCTCATGGCTCTTATAAATTCATGAACGGACATCTCTACGGGTGCACGTAAGGTTTTATGACTGAATTTGACGATGCAACAACAATTGTTAAATATATGGATTAATATATGAGTTAATGTGTAGTGTGATCTCCCCTTGCTGATTTTAAAATACAAGTTAATTAAAAATCATTTTATGACATTTTAGTGATTTCATGAGAATTTGATTAAGGCTCAGTTTGGCGCGGCGTTTTTGCTCCGGTGATTTTGGACAAAAACGCCACGGGCATAAAATGTATGTTTAGCATTACAACAGTTATGACCGACACCAAGAAAAGAAAACTAGTTTTGATCATAAAAGAGAATTAAGTTCAATATGTGAGATCGAGCGTTCACGAACGACAGTTCATAACCACCGTATTCACGATCGCTACCGCCGTGCCAAACGAAGCCTAATTTTCATGCTAATTACCAAAAAATAAATGAAAAAAATGTCACATACCTTACATTCCATTCTGATCTTTATGATTCTTCCAAATAATACAAAAAGGTTAAGGGTTAAATTAATTATTTTATTCATGTGCTATTCACAAAAAAGTTTAGGGACTGAAACCCAATTTTTGCCTTTGTTTTACCTATGAATATTCTCTTATGTTTAACGACATAAGATAATATTTTTCTGTATAAACAATTAGCAATTGATTGAACTCTATGTTAAATTCTAGCTCATTTTTTGCATTCATTGTTTTTTGTCATTTTTCCAAAAATTGATCGCACTCGAAACCCTTTGTAAATAACTTTCTGCAATGTGGTATGATATTTTTGTGAATATGAACATGACATAATAAATTTTTGAATGCAGAAAAATGACATTGATAGCATTTATTAGAGCCAACTCTCTTTCTGTAATCATAACAAGCAGTAAAGAGCTTGAATCCAGAATAAATTTAAAACATTCAAGTGCCCAACAATAGCTATTTTCTATCTCATCTAACATAAATACAAATGCTCCAAAAAATGTTTGGCTTGTAGAAGTGACCCCAACTATTGATAATAAAGACATCCGAGAACTATTGATTTTGTAAGTACAATCCAATTGAAATACAGATAGAAACATGCGACATAGTTTAATAAAAAAAGGATGGGCAAAAAATAAGATCTCTAATTGTTTTTCATTCTGTCTCACTCTACTATAACATACATAACCAGCATCTGTAACACATTTGTAGAAAAATTGAACGGGGGTTCTACCTCCCAACTTTTACTTATGAACCACGACTTTGTTATTGTAAATGGTTCTAATTGTTGTAGTATTTTCTGGATTCTTTTTATTTAGAGAAGAAAATATTTTGTGTGCTTTAACTCCGAAGGAATACACAGTCTCAACAATTTTCTCCTCGTTTTTATCCAACTGGCCTACATATGAATGCGCCTCCAAATGTACAGATCCATGATTGTGCTTACCACACAACACTTCAACTCTCTACTCATCCACATGCATCTCCTTCTGACCTCCAACTTGAAACGGATACCCACATATTTTAGAAGTAGCTTACACATGTTCTTTTTTACTTGTTTAGGATTCTCACGATAATGTCCGGCTCTATCACAACCCAATAGAACATGTGGCCGTGGTCTGACTCAAAAGTTGGTGAGTGTAACGCACCTTAAATCACTGTATTACACAAATACGGCCAACGCGAATTTTCGCACATGATTGATCTAAAATTCGATTATTTTTTAATACGACCGTATTACACAAATACGGCCGTATATTTTCGCAAACAATCTACACTGTTGAAATCACTAATCATACAGTTGTACTTGCTCTCGCACGGTGATCTATTATGATCACCGTGAGTTACCCATACCTAAATATCTCTCCCGTGGTCTAACGGCGACTTTATCTGAACTAAATATTGTGACAACATAACTTAGACTCATGCCAAACTTACGTGCCCAATCAATCAAATCTTCCTTTAATGCAAATACAATGTTTGTTCGAAAGAGTGAAATAACATCTACATACAAAATGAAACAAATAATATGGACTAACTACCAGGTTCACAAGCAAGACAATGCACTTGAGTAAAATTTTAGGATATATTAGAATACCATATATTCCGATATTGACGAAGGAACCTCCATATTATCCAACTCTATTGCACCAAGTAATAATGATTGATCCTAACAAAATATGCAATAAAACAACAAATTAAAATAAGTTTGGTGTCATAATCAGTAAATAATAACAACAAACCCTCCAAAGAAAACCATAACCAAACCATTAAAACCCTAAATTACTAAACAATACTAAACCCTAAATCAAAGCACAACCATAACCTCAAAAATCAAACCCTAATAATCAAACCCTAAACAATATCGCTGCATTACAATGGATTTTAACATCAAAACACAACAAAAACCTAAAAATCAAACACTAATCAAACCCTAATAGCCAAACCAAACCATCATTTAGGGAGGAGAAATGCATGTATGAGTAATGCAAGTTTAAGTACCTCATTTAGGGAGGAGAAATCCACCGAAATCTGGACGGAATAGGATAGGTCACCGTCCTGGAGACTATTTCTATCACCAAGCACGGGAACATAGGAAGAGGTCTAGTCGTCGCCCTTGGAGATGTTCCCTGGAGTGGTCGACGACGAAGTTCCAGTCGACATTAGCCGCCTACGAACTTGGCGTGCGCACGAGAGGCAGGATCAAGAGGCGGTATCGAGAGAGAACGGGAAAGGGCGGGTGGCTAGGGTATCGCACAACGTGGGATGTTTAGAAAACAAATGAGTTTTTTCTTTATTTTTTTGGGTATTAAAGTGGTTTGTATATATAGTAGTAAAACGAGACCCAAAAAAACTCAAAATATCAATTTGTATAGGGTGCTGTTATAAGCAAACCCTTTTGGGTTGCTAGCAAACCAATTTCTATGAGTTATTAGGCGCCTTTTGAAAATACGGTTTGTACATGCATTTTTAGGAAAAGTGTTCAACACGAAAATTGTAGATCTCGTCGAGATCTACAACTTTTCGTGTTGAACACTTTTCCTAAAAATGCACGCACAAGGTCCTAAAATCATGATTGTAACTATGGTGAATTTTTGAAAATAACAAGAAAATACGCCTTGTTCATGCATTTTTAGAAAAAGTGTTCAACACGAAAGTTGTAGATCTCGACGAGATCTACAATTTTCGTGTTGAACACTTTTCCTAAAAATGCATGTACAAGGCATATTTTCAAAAGGCGCGTAATAACTCATAGAAATTGGTTTGCTAGCAACCAAAAAGGATTTGCTTATAACAGCACCCTTTGTATATAGCCAATCACGATCTACTTCGTGTGATCATTTTGTCTGCAGGTGATCAAAGAATAATTGTAATTCATATTTCAACTAAATTAAAAATCAGGAAGTAGAAACTCTAATAGTTTAACCATAACATCACCCTTTCTCTTTCTTCAAAAATATATAATTGCGCAGCAGATCGATAATGCTTTTTGAAATTGGTAGATTATGTTTGTCTTAGCTCCATAGTTAATCGAATGCGCACACAGTCAAATTAAAATTGACATCATAACTTTTATGCGAAAAACCCGAAAAGAGAAAAACCATAAGACATAATGCCCCAGCCCAGAAAATCTATATGCAATATTTTCAAAGTACGGAGTTGTTTTAATAAGGTAGCATGTCACCGCTCATTTTACAATGTTAGCAAAAGGGTCTTTCAGTTATTGTGCATGTCAGACACGCCAGGGAGCTACGTGCACCCTAAAAAACGGCGCGTGGTAATGCGTTCTGAAGAGCGACGCGGGGCGCCTTTTGTAGAGAAGCGCGTGGTGCATATTCTGAAGAGCGGAGCACCACGGGAGCATAATATAGAGAGCGGTGCGCATAAAATAACAACATTACACATGAATTAAGCACGGAGGAGGAGATCTTCACCCCGTCAGATGTCGAGAGAGCACTCTAGTAAATTCTTCTTTACCCTCTTTGTTTTATCATCATATATTTGTCTCTTTATATTTGTGAAACTCAACAACTGGTAGCTCAACTAATGTACTATATTATGTGGAAACTAGAAACTGAACTGCTGTGAAATTCTCTGAAGTGTTATAAATTCTGCTTGTACAACATTACTCCCATAAATAAAATAAAATGAAATAAAATAAAATTAACGTGAGATATTTTTGTAGCCCTAAAATAACTCTATTATTACTGTAACCCAATAATTTCTCACCGGCAAATAACAAAGTTCAGAAATAAGAAAATTCAATGCACTGCAGATTTTACCAAATAATATTCTACTGCACCTAAAAATGCCTCTTCCTCCCATTTCTAATATATATATATATATATATAAGTAAAAAAAATAAGTTTCTATTCTTCCTTGTAAAAAGCTATCTGGATACTAATAATTATTAGCAGCAGCAAAAAAACTGCTACTTGCTGTCAGTAAAATCAGCATCAATAACATCCCCGCCTTCCCTGCCGCGCTCGCCATTGGGGCTGGTGCCCGGTGCGCCGGGCTCTGCACCGGACGGTGCTGCGCCGGGCGCACCAGGCTGGTTGTAGAGGGACTGGCCCAGCTGCATCACTTCCTGGTTCAAGGCGGCCACGGAATCCTTAATGGCCTGCGTCGAGCCGCCGGAAATCGCGCTTTTGAGTTCTCCGAGCTTCGACTCCACCTTCTCTTTTACGGCGGCGGGGACTTTATCGCCCAACTCTTTCAGCTGCTTTTCGGTCTGGTAGACCAGCGACTCTGCTTGATTTTGTGTGTCCACGGCATCCCTCTTCTCCTTATCCTCCTTGGCGAACTTCTCTGCTTCCCTCACCATCCTCTCAACCTGTGTATTGCGAGGAAACAAATTGCATTAGGAGCTCTAGGCTGGTATCAGTATTCGAAACACGAAAAAAATTGCTCAACTTTGTACTCAAATCCAGACCCCGAGTACATTCGGGCTCAAAATATGGGTTTAAAAATAATTCGAGACACTCTCAAATCTGAATCAATTCTGAACTGCCTCGAATTTGGCGAATCAGCCTTCCAAGTTTGTTCAAATCAATAGCCGGCTCAAAACATGTTTAGGTCGAGCTGAACTCTAAAATTTTCCAAGTTCTGCGTTTAGCTAACTCGCTCGAACTCAACTGGATATCAGCTTAAGGAGCACTTATATATAGAAATATACAATGCTCATAAACTATTTGGCAACCAAAAGAGTACATTTGGCAACAAATGGAGTAAATATGGAATAAATTAGATAAGCCTTGCATAAAAGAAATTTAATATTATGTTCTTTAGATGACATTTCAACATTCTCCAATTTATGCAAACCATCTTCTTATTTTGAAAAACTATCTTGTGCTACTAATGTATTTTGTGGTGAGATT
Source organism: Dactylorhiza incarnata (assembly GCA_033032865.1). Classification (NCBI taxonomy): domain Eukaryota; kingdom Viridiplantae; phylum Streptophyta; class Magnoliopsida; order Asparagales; family Orchidaceae; genus Dactylorhiza; species Dactylorhiza incarnata. The sequence goes on along the minus strand of JAWHQI010000129.1, from coordinate 5,895,586 downwards.
TCTTAGATGCTTATGTAATTGAGAACTTGTTATTTTGTTACTATGACATTATCAAATTAACTAAAAATACACCTCCAAAAGGGTATTAGCATCAATAAGTAGACTAATCATAAATTATGATAATGTGGAAAGCATTTTTACCTCATCAGTGGGCAAGGTGCTGGCACCAGTGATAGTGATGTCTTGCTTCTTCCCGCTGCCTTTATCGGCGGCCGTCACATTGAGAATTCCATTCGCATCAATATCAAACTTAACTTCGATCTGCGGAACCCCTCGAGGTGCTGGAGGAATTCCGTCGAGGCGGAAGCTTCCGAGGGACTTGTTATCCCTCACAAATTCTCTCTCGCCCTGAAGAACGTTAATTTCGACGCTCGTCTGTCCATCGGCGGCTGTGGAGAATACTTCGGATTTAGATGTTGGAAGTGTTGTGTTCCTTGGGATAATCTTTGTCATCACTCCACCTAGAGTCTCCAGGCCTATGGAGAGTGGGGTAACATCCAGAAGAACAATATCGCTGACATCTCCAGCTAGAACACCAGCCTGAAAATTCAGCTAAGGAAATTTATACTGATTCAACTATAAGAGACACAGGTAACAACCGTTTTTTTGTATTAGAGACACAGTAACTTGGGAGGAAAGATATGAGATTAACTTCAGCCGTCTTAGCGATTGATCAACAACAAAGACAATCAATTAAATAATGCAGAAGGCAATATGAACTATTTATGTGGAAATTACCAGAGTAGGAAAAAAATTATGGGATCCAGCTGAAGTTGAACAAGTTCAACTATTTAAAAGAAGAGTACAAGGAACACTTGCATACGATGTAGAAAGGTAAAATAGCAATGGATGTCGCTGGCGGAGTGGGTGTCGTGTAGTGGTCGGTGTATCTAGAAATATAAGATGTTGCAGGGTCAGGTAGAAAACATCCATGGCGCGAACCGAGCTGAGAATTGAACCCGGTAGCACGAGTAAAGATACATGGTTTGTCTGGATGTTTTGATAATGGCTAGCCAAGAGACTCATAGCAACCGAGAGCTATTCAGATTGTGGCTAAAATCCTCCAAAATTTCTCCCAAAATAGTACAATAAGGAGTCATTTATAGTTTTTAAGAACATTTTCCTATAGCTAACGAGTAACGGCAACAGTTTGTGCAATCCTATGTCAAAATTATGATCAAACAATGTTTGTCTTTATGCTTACTGGACTGCTCGCTTTGATCAGCCAATATGTTATCAATCCCACAGTCAATAACCAAAACCTCGCTTTCTACCATTATCCTCAGTGTGGATGTCATCAAACACGTCCATGGAGATTAACAAAAGATACCACGGTAATCAAAGATTACAAAAATCTATGTCAACAACCACCTGAGCCTGTTGGCATCCTCTTAGTGTTATCCGACAATAATAGATATTTGATAACCATATTTCTTCCTAAAAACAAGTACTAAAGGAAATTTTCAAAATTTTAGAACTATAAGAAGCACTCATTGATTATCCTATCAATCCAAAGATAAATTTAACCACAATCGTGCTGACCTGGACTGCAGCGCCCAGAGCTACAACCTCATCTGGGTTAACAGTAACATTAGGCTCCTTTCCGGTGATCTTTTTGACAATCTCCTGAACAGCAGGGATTCTGGTTGATCCACCCACAAGAATTACTTCATCCAAATCACTGAATGATATTTTTGCATCGCGCAAAGAATTCTCCACAGGATTCCTCAGCCTTCAGTGGAAGGAATCAAAGCAAATGAGAAGCCAAGAAAGATTATAAGTTAGAAGAAATATAACAGCAATACTGTAACCATATAGATGCAGAAGTTATTGAACATCTAATTAATATTCTTTTCGGGAGAACAGTTTTGAGTACGGCAACGGTTGTGATCGGTCAAAAATGCATGTATGGTTTGGGTAGTCGCCATTACGAACGCTTTTTTTCTTTTTCAAAATGATGTTTTAGGCCAAAACATCACCACATTTGTGCAGTTGTGGTCAAGCATTAGCAGTCGTGAACACCGAGATTCCAGAAAGTAGAATTTAGTCCAAAAGCTATCATGATGTTTCAGACTCAAATATACTGCTACCATTGGATTGGATTTACTATCACAGGTTCACGACGCCGCTGCTCAAACGCCACAACTATACAAAGCCTAAATCCTTGAATAAATAATATCAGAGCACCATGGGAAATTGGAAGAAAAATAGCATAGGCACCAAGGGGGTTAAGCTCTCTTCTGCTGTATGCACATCAATAAAGTTGAGGATCAACAAATATTCTAAGTAGGAAGAGTACCTGTCAAGGAGGTTTGAACACAGTTCCTCAAATTTGGCCCTTGTCAGAGTCGTCTCAATATGCTTTGGCCCATCAGCAGTTGCAGTTATGAAAGGCAAACTGTATGATGGAGGCTAGGATTACCATAATGAAGGTCTGAGTCGATAATGGAAGTGTGAAAAGGAGAGAATATAAGGAAAAAACCTGATATTAGTCTGTGTCAATGATGATAATTCCATTTTGGCCTTCTCTGCAGTTTCCGTGAGTCGCTGAAGAGCTTGTTTATCTTTAAGGAGATCAACGCCTTCATCTTTCATGAAGCTTGCTGCCAGCCAATCAACAATTCTCTGCATAATATAGTTATATCCATGAAAAACATGCGTATGCATGGTCATCTAATCAAAAGATAGCCTATATGCATATAAACTTACCCTATCACATAGGAATGCCAAGTTAAAAAAAACTCAAATAAAAAAATATGAAATTGTTGGAAATTGCAAAACACTGTAGAGGATAAAAAATATGAAATTGCAAGGAGTGAAGCTGTGATAGAAGGGTTGCGACAGAGCAACGAAGCTCTATCGAGGTAGTTGATTGAGATGCAATCTTAGATTCAGTCATTGTTGACTGCCGCTGCAGGGCAGCAGGCCGTGGTGCAAGACCCTGTTGTGGGTCAGGTTGTACCCGTTGCCCCTACCCCTCTGGTGCCCCCAGTGTAGCTGCCGCTAAAGATGAATTTCATCCCGCACTTTCAGCGACTAGGGCCTCCCACCTATGACGGGAGAGCCGATTTCATGGCGTTAGACGATTGGATTATCGCTATTGAGGAAATGTTTTCCTATTCTGGGATTTTTGCCGACCAAAAGGTGATGGTCGTCGCGTACCAGCCGAAGGGTCTTGCGAAGAGCTGGTGGATAAGAGAGAAGGAGAACCTGACAGGTGGATGTTCATGTGAATCCTTCAAGATGATGTTGCTGAAGAAATTTCTGCCATCGGTCGAGCAGGACTGCCTGATGAACAACTTTCTACATCTAAAGTAGAGGCAACTCACTGTTAGTGAGTATGAAGTCAAATTTACCAAGTTGAGCCACTTTGCTCCAGATCTAGTTGCCTCTGAAGCATGAAGAGTGAAGCGATTCCTGGGAGGACTTCGCAACGACATTTAGCATTTAGCATGTGCAGAGAACTATGATGAGGCAGTGGAAGCTGCTCTAAAAGTTGAGGCAATTGATAACGCCAAGAATCGAGGTGTTGCGTTGAGGAAAGAAAAGAGGAAAGGTGTTGATGAAGGAAGTTCGAGGGCATTTGGCCCCGTTTCAAAGAAGAGTGGTGGAGAAGCGTGCAGTTTCTGTGGGCGCCCTGGCCACCCCTATGAAAAGTGTTTCAAGAGGATTGGAGCTCAGAAGCAGCAGCGGGTGCACTCCATTCAGGGCACACCCAAGGGAGAGCTGTTGTGCACCATCTGTGGGAAGAAGGGTCATGATTCGAGCAGGTGTTGGATGAAAGACAGAGGCTGCTATCAGTGTGGTCAGAAAGGACATATGAAGTCTGCGTTCCAAGGAACCAGCCCCCGTTGCATCCTGCTCCGCTTCGAGCCTTGCCGCCGCCGAAAAATCTAGATAAGAGAAGGGAAAAGCTGAACGTGATGACGAGGGAGGAAGCTCAGACCTTCACTCAAGTGATATCAGGTTAGATTCTAATTTAACTCTTAGTGTTCAGTTTTTGCCCCAGTATGTTTTCGTTCGTTTAGTTATGTATCCGCTTTTATATGAGAATTTAAGGTAAAGAACCGTATGGCGCGTGTTCTTTTCGATTCTGGTGCTACCCACTCATTTATGTCTAGGACTTTCGTAGAGCGTCATTGGTTGAATCTCGATCAAGTTAGTGATTCCTTTTGTGTCAAGTTTCCCTCCGGTAACACGGTGGTGTCGAACCAGGGTATCCAGAGATGTCCTATCCTCTTAGTCGATTTCTTAGCGTTCGTCGATTTGAAGATGCTGAACCTAGAGGACTTTAATGTTATTTTGGGCATGGACTGGTTATCCCGTTATGATGTTGTGATCCAGTGCAAGGTTAAGCGCTTGGACTTCAAGATGGGCAACGACCACCCCATGAGTGTGTATGACTTCCCACGCCAGGATTCCCCGATTATTTCCATGGTATGTGCTCGGAAACTTCTAGATTCTGGTCGTTTTGCTTACCTCGTTTCTATTATAGAAACTGCTAGTGATTCGCCGCGTGTCGAGGATATTGCTGTGGTGTGGGAGTTTCCGGATGTCTTCCCGGTTAGTCTTCTGCGTGAGCTGGAGGAGTTGCGTACTCAACTTGATGAGTTATTGCAGTGTGGGTTTATTAGGTCAAGCTCTTTGCCTTGGGGTGCTCTAGTCTTGTTTGTAAAGAAAAAGGATGGTTTTATGAGGCTGTGCATTGATTATCGAGAATTGAACAAGGTAACTATCAAGAACAGGTATCCGTTGCCGAGGATAGATGATTTATTTGATCAGTTGTGTGGTAGCACAGTGTTTTCAAAGATTGATCTTCGTTCAGGCTACCACCAGTTAAGGATCCGTGAGTCGGATGTCCCACAGACAGTTATGAATAGATGCTTGAAAATACAAGACCAGACACTTTAAAAGAATCAAAGAGAGCAAAAAATGATAATAAAATAACATAATCGATCAATCCTTTTGATCAGATAATTGCAGTTCTCAGTATTTAATCTACATGAAATCATTCTGAAAAGCACATTATCACCTCAAAAGAAACTAGATGCAGAAAAAAAAGACGATTGTTATCCGCACTACAGTTTTGACTATTCGCACTCTTTTTGTATGAGTTATTACGCGCCTTTTGGAAATACACATTGTACATGCATTTTTAGGAAAAGTGTTCAACACGAAAGTTGTAGATCTCACAAACAGAGTGCGGATAACAATCGCCAAAAAAAAATTAGAAAGAAGAAATTTGATGAAAAGGAGATAGTAAAGGGAGAGGCTCAGAAGGATCCATTGGTTAATCTAATCAAAGATGGAATAAATAAATACCCACTGCTCAGTAAATTATTAGTATCTCATCATTGCCTCAAAATAATAATGGAAAATAATATTTAAAATTTGGTTACTTGATTTACATTTAACTTTTCATTAACTTTTTTTTATTTGTTGATGATTCAAGCAGATCTGAACTTTATTGAGAGAATTTTTAGGGGGTTTTAATCTGGTAGTTACATTTTTTAGAAAATGTCTAAAACAAACACAATCAGTATAGACTGACACTTTAACTTATGGCTTTTAAAATATGAAATTGCAAAACAAGGTAATAATAACTTATTTGAAGCTTTTAAATGCTAGCTATATAAACTTTGAGAAAATATTACACTAATTGTCATAATTGACACTATAGGTGCATTAATGAAAAAGAAGTAAGAATTATGAAAAGCGAGGTTATCTGATCTTGGGTATTGCCTGAAACTAGTTCATATGCAGTAGCAATAGTGAGGGTAGGCTGTGGGTGCGCAAAACCTAGGATTCTAGTGGGAGTGCACGTGCGGGATGCTAACTTATGCTACATGCAATGCGACAATTGGTAGCGGAGAATAATAATAATGAGCAATGAATATTTTTTATAACACCACACAGTAATCACAAAACTTAAGCAATATTTGATTTAGCGATTAAGCGCGGCTTTCCTCCGGGTCGGAGGGCCAAAGCAAGTGTGCGGCGAATCGGTGCCACCTGCAATTATAATAATATGTAGAGAAATACCCACAAGTAGAGATCAAACAAATATAGGAAATCACCGAATAAATAATATCAATTCAAATATCACAATACAACAGAATACTCACGAAGTAGAGGGCTCAACCGAGGCAATGGAGAACTGGAATCCATAGGCGTGACGGGATGACGGTGGCTGTCCTCGGCGGGGAGTGGGGAGATCGGGCCGGAAATGAATAGCTCCGGACACTAGGGAATAGATCCGAGTGGGGGAGTGGGTAGATCCGATGTATGAGAGCGGATCCGACGTAGGTGGTGATGTATGAGGGTGGAAATAACGAATCGGGGGTGAAAACCCTAGATCGGGACTGATCTAGAGTTTTTAGGGTGGAAGGAAGGTGGATCCACGTGGGGGAGGGCTGAGGGTGGTCGGTAGGGGCTGGGACTGGGGCGGTGGGGCTGCTGGAACGGAAACAGGGGGCTGGCGGGTTGTAGTGGGGCTGTGGGGAGGCGGCAGGTGGCTGGGAGGAGGTGCGGCAGCAAGGCTGGTGGCTGGGAGGAGGGGCGGCAGCTGGCTGGTGGCTGGGAGGAGGGGCGGCAGTGGGCTGTAGGGTGGGAGGAGGGTTGCTGGACTGCTGGACAGCAGTTGGCGGCGGCTTGGGAGGGGGCTGTGGTGAGCGGCAGTGGCTGGAAGGAGGGTAAGAAGAGGGGGAATGATAGGTAGTACCTTGGGGAGGAAAAAAACCACCTAGGAGTCATCACCTAGGGTTCCACGGCGTCAGCACCGGTGGATGATCGCAGAGATCCGAAAATTTCTGTCTCCAAAATCTGCAATGCCTCATTCAGCCCATACAGCCTCTATTTATAAAAGAAGAAAAGCCTAGGGTATCCCCATCAACGGCTATGATTGGCCGGTGGGGATCGGCCACTAAATATATGAAAACAAACTCGAAAATAATAAACTAATATATGATTTCGACTCGCAACGGCGCGCCGGACGCATCCGCGTAGTCGGATCGGCGATCCGATCACTTCTTCCTGCGTGAATAGATAAACGTGGGTCCCGCCTTGCGGCAAACCCCTCCGGGTGCAACAACTGATGGGTCTCCATCAACTCCCCCCGACTGAAAAGCCTTCATCTCCGATGAATGGAGATGATCGTACTGAAGTCGAAGTCCAGGGGCGAGTCGATCGAGCTCCGACAGTAATATCTAAGCGTCGTCAGCATCAGGGCGGCTCCGCCAGTGTACCAAGTAACGGCAGCGCGGTCCATCCGTAGTAGAAACAAACTGGTGGGCTCTGATCTCAGTAATGCCCTCATCTCTCATATCTCGAGTGGTAGAATCCGATGCGATCGGTGGTGCCGATGGTGAGACCAAAGAAGACAAATCCCCGAGTGGGTGGGTGGCAACAGAGGGTGTACTGTGGTGGCTATCGGTCAGAAGGGGAGTATGGGTGGGGGCAGGTAATGAAAGTGGGGGTGGAAAAGGTTGGGCATCTCCACCGCTCGGGTCCGCATACTAGAGAGGTCGTAGTACAGTGTCAGATCCTCGACATTAAATACTGGATGAATGCCCATACTCGTCGGAATATCGAGCCGGTAGGCGTTTGTCCCAATACGATTTATAATAGAGTAGGGGCCCATTCGCCTGGCGCTCAGCTTTTTGGCAGGTCCCGAGGGGAGCCTCTCCAGTCGGATTCGCACCATCACTTTATCACCTTCCTTAAATACTTGCTCTCGCCTATGCTTATCTACATGGGTTTTGTAATTTTCATTGCTCATTATTATTTTTCAGCGGACCGACTCATGCAACTCATGCAAACGCTGTGCGAAGGACTCAGCAGACTCACTAGGGCGAGACTCTAACGGGCTTGGCAAGAGGTCAACGGGCTTCCTAGGGTCGTATCCTGACACTACGTGAAATGGACTCAACCCGGTGGACCTATTGACTGAGCTATTGTAGGTGAACTCTGCAATCAGTAAATCTAAGTCCCAACTACCTACATGCTCACCAACTAGACATTGCAAAAGGTTTCCTAAGCTCCTATTTACTACCTCGGTCTGCCCGTCCGTCTGTGGATGATATGCTGAGGAGAACCTAAGAATGGTACCGGTCTTGTGCCATAGTTTTCCAAAACTCATAAATCTCAAATCGCGGTCTGACACAATCGACTTGGGTAGGTCATGCAATCGAAAGACATCCCTCATAAAGATAGACGTTACGTGAGTCGCGTCTGCGGTCTTGCGGCAAGCGATGAAGTGTGCCATCTTTGAAAGCCGATCGACCACCACGAGATGTAATTGTGTTTCCGCAGAGTGCGGGGAAGTCCGAGAACAAAATCCATGCTAATGTCCTCCCAAGGGCGGTGCGGCACAGGTAATGGAGTGTACAGACCCGTGTTCTGTTTGGTACCCTTAGCCGTTTGGCAGATACGACAGTGACGGACAACACGAGCCACATCTTTCTTGAGGCTGGGCCAATATAGGCGGACCTCGACGATGGCTATAGACTTATCCCGACCAAAGTGCCCGGCGGCCCCGCCCGCGTGCAACTCCCAAACCAGATAGTTATGATGTTTAGGGAACGCATAAGCGGGAACCTCGGTACAGGTATACCTCATAGATCTGATACCCCTCAATAGGGTCGGGTGGGTCTCTGGATAGGGCGGCGTAAATCTCGCCAAAGTCAGGACACGTCAGGTAGTCCAGGATCAACCTCTCAAGTCCATCTACACTCGCGGTCATCGTCTGCAGCAAGGAGACACGACGACTCAACGCATCAGCTGGTTTGTTCTCAACACCAGCTCGGTGTTTGAGAACATAGTGAAAATCCTGCAGATACTCGACCCACTTTGCATGTCGGTGTCCCAGCTTGCGCTGCGCGTCAAGATAGCGAAGCGCCTGGTGATCAGAATATAAGACAAACTCACGTGGAAGGAGGTAGTGTCTCCAGTAGCGTAGAGACTGGACAATAGCATAAAATTCTCGATCATAATTCGAGTATTTTTGCTTGGCCTCGTTCAGCTTCTCACTAAAGTAAGAGACTGGATGTCCCTCCTGGCTCAATACGCCACTGATACCCACACCGGACGCATCACACGCAACCTCAAATGCTCGGCTAAAATCCGGAAGTCTCAGAACAGGAGCCGTCGTCAATCTCTCCTTAATTTCCTCGAAGGCCCTAGTGGCGGCGGGGTTCCACTGAAACTCGCCCTTCTTGAGGCAGCTCGTGAAGGGGTCCATAATCGTACTAAATCACTGGACGAACCTCCTATAGAAGGTGACAAGTCCGTGAAAGCCGCGAGCCTCGTGGATGTTCGTCGGCACAGGTCAATCGCGAATGGATTTGACCTTATCAGGGTCCACAGATACGCCAGTCGAGGATATAATAAAGCCTAGGAAATGAACGGACTCGGAAAGGAAGGAGCACTTCTTCAGATTCACATACAATTTCTCTCGGCGAAGGGTGCCAAAGAGAAGCCTCAAATGATCGAGGTGAGTAGCCTGAGTCTGGCTATAGATCAGTATATCGTCAAAATACACAACCAGAAACTTGCCCATGTAGGGCCACAACACCTGAGTCATGACTCGCATGAATGTACTCGGGGCATTGGATAGCCCAAATGGCATGACTAGCCACTCATATAGACCGTCCTTGGTCTTGAAAGCGGTCTTCCACTCGTCTCCCTCACGAACTCGAATCTGATGGTACCCACTACGGAGATCGATCTTGGAGAAGATCTGGGCACCGGACATAGTGTTTAGTAGGTCATCGAGTCGTGGAATCGAAAAGCGGTACTTGACTGTGATTTTATTAATGGTGCAGCTATCGATGCACATACGCCAACTGCGTACTTCTTAGGGGTAAGAAGGACAGGGACCGCACAAGGACTCATACTCTCACGGATGAACTGCTTCCGAAGAAGCTCATCGACCTGTCTCTTGAGCTCAGCGTGCTCATCAGGGTGCATACGATAGTGGGGGCAGGTTCGGAAGAGAAGCTCCCGGGATCAAGTCGATAGCATGCTGAATGTCCCGTGGGGGAGGCAACTCATCAGGGAGCTCGTCAGGCATAATGTCCGCGAACTCGTCTAAAAGGGGACGCACCGCTAGTGGGTGGTCAACCGGGGTGTCCTCAGAAACCTGAGTGGCGGCTACAATGTAGATGACATCCGCCTCAATACTGTCTCGCAGAAACTCGCTACGTCTCAAGATGTGCATGGGCCTCGAGGCACCCGTACTCACAGACGGCTCAACCACGCCCTTGGATCTATCCCGGGGTTGGGTGGGCGTCAACGTAATCTTCCGCCCCTTGTCATAAAAGACACACGTGTTCAAGCGGCCGAAACACGTGACGTCACGATCAAATAGCCAGGGGCGGACCAACAACACATGGGCGACGTCCATGGGAATGACATCGTACCAGACCTTGTCCTGAAATGATGCAATGGTAATCGGGACAAGGCAATGCTGGGTAACCTGAATCGTCGTCTTATCTACCCAAACTACACGATAAGGATGAGGGTGAGGCTCTGCCTTCACCTGCAAACGATCAAGCCCCTTTTGGGCTACGATGTTCACGCAACTACCACTGTCAATGGCTAACTTACAGGGCCCACCTGCGCTAGGAAAATATGTGTAAAAGATGGTGGTGCGGAGCCAGTCCTCGTCTACACGCGGGGTGTGTAGGAGGCGCCTAATCACTCCCACCTCCAATGATCTCTCTGCGTCGCTCTCCCAGCCCTCCTCTACGGTGGCCTTAATCTCTTCCGTACCTTCCACTTCCTCTTCTAACTCGCACTCCTTACCATCAACTAGCAGGGTCCGCGTAGGGCACTGCGCTGCCACGTGTCCTCTGCCAGAACATCTATAACACAGAATACCCCCAGCACGCTGGTCATCAGTGGTGGCGGCCTTGCCCTTAGTGTCCGTGGGAACACGTGAGGGCGTAGCCGAGGTGGGGGTCTGAGGTGGGGCAGATTTCCTGAAAGTCGAGGAATCAGTCCGAGAGGGGAACTGCCTCGTGGTAGATGACCGAAGGTACTGCTCGTACTCGAGGGCGAGATGGAATATCTGATCGACGGTCTCTAAATGGTGGGGAATCAACTCTCTTCGAATCTCAGCGCGTAGGCCTGCCTTGAAACGAGATGCAGTGGCAATGGGCTCCTCTGAAACGTCACTCCTAATGACTAGCTCGTCAAAGCGAGCCATATATTCTGCGACAATGAGTGTTTCCTGTCGTAAGTTATGCAACTGCTCAAATAACTGGTCTCGGTAAGACGTGGGGAGGTACTTCTCACTCAGCCTCTGCTTCATCTCATCCCAAGTGGCGATGGGGTGATACCCATCTCGCTCCAATGCTCTCTCTACGCTAATCCAGAACACTTTAGCTTGTCCGATCAACTTCATCTTTGCAAGGCGGACACAACGCTCGTCACTCATATCGTACCACTCGAAATAGTGGTCCATGTCCAGGAGCCAATCGCTGAAAGCTTTTGGGTCCAGACGACCATCGAACGCAGGAGCGTCGAGTCGAATACGACAAGTGATGTCCAAGGCCACCTCTCCAGGGGTCGGGGTAGTCCTCGGGATAATCGTCATGGGCATAATCATATCGAGCGGGCGGGGGTCCACGCTCTCTCCGAACCGGGGGATAATACTCATCTCGGTGATGATCTCGGCGATCGTGCGGGGGTACACGACCTCTGGGGTCCGGATGGGGATGACGTGGCATACGGTACTCATCACGTGGGTGTGATGGTCTATCACGTGCCGGAGCTGGTCTACGATCGACCATAGGGTCAGGGCCTCGCCTCACGGGTGGGGATGGGGCTCGACGAGGGGCCTCACGATGGTGGCGGTCTACTGGAGGTTGGCCATCTCTCGGGTTTGGATTAGGACGTGGAGGATCATCGGGGTCGTCGTCAAGCGAGTCATCACGTTGTGCGGGAGTGTCCCTGGCATTCTCTAAGTGGTCTAGGCGAAGATTCACCTCGGCGAGATCATGACGCACGTCGTCGAACTGGGCACCTAAGGTATCGAAACGATCTAGGAGAAGACGCTGAAACTCAGCGAAGGCGGTACCCGAATTCGAGCTCGCCGTTCGGTCGTCGGTGACTTAAGGATCTACCATGCTTCTTCTAAAGAACCTACCACTACGGAGCATGCAAAGGCCTAACCTGTGCTTTGATACCAATTGATGTAGGGGTAGGCTGTGGGTGCGCAAAACCTAGGATTCTAGTGGGAATGCACGTGCGGGATGCTAATTTATGCTACATGCAATGCGACAATTGGTAGCGGCGAATAATAATAATGAGCAATGAATATTTTTTATAACACCACACAGTAATCACAAAACTTAAGCAATATTTGATTTAGCGATTAGGCGCGGCTTTCCTCCGGGTCGGAGGGCCAGAGCAAGCGTGCGGCGAATCGGTCCCACCTGTGATTATAATAATATGTAGACACAAGCTTGCAGATGTCGGATGTCAGACTCATGTCGGTTTGGTTTTTTTATGTCGGATGTCGGATTGCGGGAGATATATCAGGGACATTTCAAAATGTCGGATTGTAATATTATATGTATATATATATTATATATCATAATATTTTTTAATTAGATGGTAATTATTTTATTTAATGAAGTATACATTAAAATTCATATTAGAAAATGAAACTACTAACAAGTGTTTAATCAATTTGTAATAAATAAGAAATATTGCATACTTTCAAAATGTCGAAGTGTAACCAAAGGAGAGCTGCGAAGAAGACGAGAGCTGCGAAGGAGACGAGAGCCAGAGGCGGAGATTAGGGCAAGCGAAGAAGACGAGAGCCCAGAGCGTCGTGAGGAGGACGCGAGGGATATGAGGAGTCGTCGTGAGGGGAAAACGTAGTATAACTATATAAGTATATAATAAAAAATGATTTAATTATAAAATTTAATAAAATAACTTATTAATTTTTAATGGCCGCCATAACCCGCCATAACCCGCCATAACGGGCCGACATGTCCGACATGTCGACTGCAATACTGGAAAACGCCAGTTTCGTGATATGTGGCGGTAACGTGTCGATTCCCCCTCAAAAATGACATGTCGGCCGACATGTCGGATGTTATGAACTAGCAAGAAGGAAGGGGAGAAATAGAGAAAACTAGAGAGGAACTAGGTAGATTAGGGTTAGGGTTTGAGGGGGAAGAGAGGGAATACCTGAATAGTTCTTTCATGCCTTCTCCAAAGAGGGTCCGGTATTATATAGCACCCGGACCCATGGGGGCCGGCCGGCCCCCATAGGGGCTGAACCGGTGCGGTTCAGCCCCACTGCTCCTTATTTAATATTGGCAGGCTGAACCAGATGGTTCAGCCCGGTCTTCCTCCGCCTTCTCCTTTGGTCGACGTGCACAGTAATCTTCGGAGAATCTGGTAATGACGCCAGGCGTAACATTCCCTCCCCCATCAAGGGCCAGCTTGTCCTCAAGCTGGAGGCTTGTCCTCAAGCTGGAGGCAGAGAGCGTGCGGCTCTTGGAACAAATCGGCTCTGGCTTGCATCTGAGACGAGACCTCTGTTGGAGCCGTAGGCTCTGCTCTACTCGCCGTAACGATGGTCATCGTATTATCCGGTGCCCCTAGTCGTTCCACGCTGCGGAGTGAGATCTCCTTTACCTGAGACGACTTGAGGCCTTCCAAGCAATACCCCTTCCCGTGCTGGCTGAACTCCATAGCCATCTGGTCCCAATCGAAGGTCACCCGCCGAAGTCGCCGCAGCCACGGTACGCCCAACACCATGTCAGAACCCCGGATTGGCAATAAGTAAACATCAATATGTCCAGTGTAACCCTGTATCCGGAGCTCCACCCCCTTCATCACTCCCTCGCACTGCAGTGTACGTCCATCCGCTACCCTGACGTGGAAAGCGGCGCCGCGATCTATGTCACACCCCGTCTTCTGGGCCACAGTGGGTTGGATGAAGTTGTGAGTGCTCCCGCTGTCCATCAATATCGTCACCGTCTCCCTGCCGACCCTCCCGGCTAGGCGTAAGGTCGGAGATGGGGTACCCTCCTCCAGGGCATGGATGGATACTCCAAAGTCTTCAATAGCCAACTCGCCCTCCTCTTCAGTGCGAGGAACATCTTCCTATCCGGTGCCCCTAGTCGTTTCACGCTGCGGAGTGAGATCTCCTTTACCTGAGACGACTTGAGGCCTTCCAAGCAATACCCCTTCCCGTGCTGGCTGAACTTCAAGGTCATCTGGTCCCAATCGAAGGTCACCCGCCGAAGTCGCCGCAGCCACGGTACGCCCAACACCATGTGAGAACCCTGGATTGGCAATAAGTAAATATCAATATGTCCAGTGTAACCCTGTATCCGGAGCTCCACCCCCTTCATCACTCCCTCGCACTGCAGTGTACGTCCATCCGCTACCCTGACGTGGAAAGCGGCGCCGCGATCTATGTCACACCCCGTCTTCTGGGCCACAGTGGGTTGGATGAAGTTGTGAGTGCTCCCGCTGTCCATCAATATCGTCACCGTCTCCCTGCCGACCCTCCCGGCTAGGCGTAAGGTCGGAGATGGGGTACCCTCCTCCAGGGCCTGAATGGATACTCCAAAGTCTTCAATAGCCAACTCACCTTCCTCTTCAGTGCGAGGAACATCTTCCGCTTCCTCCTGCAGCATGAATACCTGGACCTTCTGTCATGCGTGCCCTCGGGTGTACTTCTCATCACAGTTGAAGCATAACCCTCTCTCCTTCCTGCTCTAAAGTTCCTGCCACGACAGTCTTGTCACTGTCGGCCGGCCCTCGGCCGGGGGAGCCCCCGAGGAGGATGTACCACCGTAGGAGCTCTCACCGCTATACGGGTTCGCTGCCGGTTGAATCTCTCCTCCTGTATCCTTGCCAAACTGATGGCATGGCTCAGACTTCGTGGCATATAGGCGTGGACCTCATCCCGCAACTCATCCTGCAAGCCGGATATGAAACAGCTGAGGAGCGTCTTCTCCTCCCAATTGACCCGATTTGCCCGTTTCTCAAAGTCCGCCCGGTACTCCATCACCGTACCCTTCTGGCGGAGTTTCTGTAGCGTGGCATCCACATCCTCATAATCCAACGGCCCAAAGCGTGCCACGAACCCTTCCACAAAGTTGGTCCATGTTGCATATCCGTAGGTCCGTATGAACCACTGAGCCCACTGGTATGTGTCGTCTTCTAGATGGAAGGACGCCGACTGTACCCACTGGTCATCTGGAATCTCCTGGTAAGTGAAAAACAACTCCGCCTTCTGCACCCATTCCAAAGCATCCCCGCCGCGGTACTTAGGGAAATTCATGCGAGTTCTCTTCGGAGGCATGTACGGTCGTTGTTGTACATCCCCATGTCTCCCGTTGGCCTCTGGTCCGTGCTGTGGTCGGTCGTAAGGGTCATGGAGATTCGCTCCCCCTTGTCCGCCGCCCCATTGCTGTCCTCCGCTGTGAAATCCATGCCTGGGAGGTTGCTCGTGCCATATTTCGCCGTTTCCGAACCTCATCGGCCTTCCAGCGTGTTGTGGCGTAGGTAGGAGGACCATTCCTCCTCCGAAAATGGCGTCGACAGCCCCCGGTGGTCGATAGGGGGCTGCTGGGGCCTCTCGGCCCCTCCACGAGGCAGCCCCGGCCCTCTCCTGGGCGGCGAAAGGGCCGCCTGGCCCGCTACCTAGCAGCACAGCCGGGTGCGGCTGCTGCTGGCGGGGGGTGGGGGATAGCCGCCCCCTGGCCGGCCGTAGTCGGTCCCCTCCGGGCCCGACATCCAGCCTGCCTGGCTGTGCGGAGCCCCGACCCAGACAGGGGCCGATCCGGCGTCGGCTGGCTCTGTGCGGCCCGGATCGGTCCCGATCCCGCCAGGAGAGGTCACACCCATAGTAATCTTCGGAGAATCTGGTAATGACGCCAGGCGTAACATCGGACATGTCGGACGACATCTACAAGCTTGTGTAGACAAATACCCACAAGTAGAGATCCAAACAAATATAGGAAATCACTGAATAAATAATATCAATTCAAATATCACAATACAACAGAATACTCACGAAGTAGAGGGCTAAACCGAGGCAATGGAGAACTGGAATCCGAAGGCGTAACGGGATGACGGTGGCTGTCCTCGGCGGGGAGTGGGGAGATCGGGCCGGAAATGAATAGATCCGGCCACTAAGGAATAGATCCGGGTGGGGGAGTGGGTAGATCCGATGTATGAGAGCGGATCCGACGTAGGTGGTGATGTATGAGGGTGGAAATAGCGGATCGGGGGTGAAAACCCTAGATCTGGACTGATCTAGAGTTTTTAGGGTGGAAGGAAGGTGGATCCACGTGGGGGAGGGCTGAGGGTGGTCGGTTAGGGCTGGGACTGGGGCGGTGGGGCTGCTGGAACGGAAACAGGGGCTGGTGGGTTGTAGTGGGGCTGTGGGGAGGCGGCAGGTGGCTGGGAGGAGGGGCGGCAGCAAGGCTGGTGGCTGGGAGGAGGGGCGGCAGCAGGCTGGTAGCTGGGAGGAGGGGCGGCAGCTGGCTGGTGGTTGGGAGGAGGGGCGGCAGTGGGCTGTAGGGTGGGAGGAGGGTTGCTGGACTGCTGGACTGCAGTTGGCGGCGGCTTGGGAGGGCGCTGTGGTGAGCGGCAGTGGCTGGAAGGAGGGGAAGAAGAGGGGGAATGATAGGTAGTACCTTGGGGAGGAAGAAAACCACCTAGGAGTCGTCACCTTCGGGAGGAAGAAAACCACCTAGGAGTCGTCACTTAGGGTTCCACGGCGTCGGCACCAGTGGATGATCGCAGAGATCCAAAAATTTCTGTCTCCAAAATCTGCAATGCCTCATTCAGCCCATACAGCCTCTATTTATAAAAGAAGAAAAGCCTAGGGCATCCCCATCAACGGCTATGATTGGCCGGTGGGGATCGGCCACTAAATATATGAAAACAAACTCAAAAATAATAAACTAATATATGATTTCGACTCGCAAAGGCGCGCCAGACGCAACCGTGGAGTCGGATCGGCGATCCGATCACTTCTTCCTGCGTGAATAGATAAACGTGGGTCCCGCCTTGCGGCGAACCCCTCCAGGTGCAACAACTGATGGGTCCCCATCAAATAGTCAAAAAGTAAGACATCTAGTTTATTAGACTCTTCCAAGCATGAACAAAACTGAACAACAAGACAACTTCTGTTTACTCTTTATTAACTAAATTAGTCTCTAAGATTACAAAAAAATACTAATAGGCTAACAACACTACAAAAGGACGAGTTCTTGAAAATTCAACGAAGCTTCCTGTCATATGAAAAAGTAAAATTAGGAACATATACATAAATTCAATGAAGCTCCCTGTCATATGAAAAAGCAAAATTAGGAACATATGCATCGGATGAGGGTAATGCTTATAAACAATATAAAGCAAGCGACACTTATAGCTTCAAAATTATCATCAAATCTACCTTGTCGAAGTCATCACCACCAAGCTGTGTATCCCCGGAAGTTGACAGAACTTCAAACACACCATCTCCAACCTCAAGAACTGCAAGAAATTTGTTTTTAAAATTATCTTAGCTAACAACATAAGCTTGCAACCAGAATAAAAATTTAAGCATTAATTCAGACACTTATAGAGATTGCAGGCATCTAGTCATTTTCATAGAGCCTCAGAGAAAACTAAACAGACCTAGACCTGAGCAACATAACTACAAAGATAGCCAACATGTAAATTTTTTACATTAATACAAAGGTAAGTAATATGATTTATCCTTAATCACTTTTACTCTATGCAACCCGAAAATTTCTAAAACCTAAACCATTGATATTACACAGATTAACTAGCAGAAAAAAACTGTGCGCTTTTGGCTTCTTAAACAAAATTAAAATGCAAAATTTTCCTTAAACAAGAATAAACAGATGTAACTTAAAATGTGTATCAATTTTGAGTATTCCAAGGGAGAAAACTAGAAGACACTGATCAATGAACGAGGAAGATTAATTAAAGAACTTGATATAAGAACTGTATCCATGAATGACGAGCCATTAAGATATATATCACCCAAAAAGGAAATCTAAGAGTAACTTCAGATATAAAAATAAAAAATGTACAAACGGCTGATTTATGTACCTGAAACATCAAATGTGCCACCACCCAGGTCAAAAACTAGAATGGTTTCATTATTCTTTCGCTCAAATCCATACGCTAAAGATGCAGCAGTTGGCTCATTGATTATGCGCAGGACTTCCAAACCAGCTATTCGACCAGCATCCTTTGTTGCAGTTCTTTGGGAATCATTGAAATATGCGGGTACCGTCACTACAGCTTTGGTGACTTTGTCATTTAAAAACTTTGAGGCATCATCAACAAGTTTTCTCAAAACCTGGAAATGTTAGAAATAAGATTAGATTGCAGATGTGATACAGTATTAATATATAAAACATGATCACATGAACAATTCAGCATCATCATCAATCAATATCAAAACTCTTTTGGGACAGCTTTATAAAAAAGATCAAGGCATTATAGGATTTCTCGTGGGAATTCAACATGCTAAGACTTCTTAATGTGTCATGCAATTGGAGCTGGCGAGACAAATTCAGGGACCAGGGAGGCAATTGAATCAAGTTACGAAAAATGGCATCATGAGAAAACTTAACTTGCAAACTCTCAAGTGAAGGTTAAGAATCAACACAAAGCATTGGCCAAGGAAGTCTTGGCTAGAATTATCTAGCTTGAGTAAAGAGAGTCAATATTTTTGCAAAGCGGGGTCGAAATGACTATTGTGACGGCAACAGATCATCGTTATACCAAATGGATCGATGCAAGTTCATCAAACATCATTACCAAGAAAACCATGTGAGAAATGTGTTGGGTTCGGGTACCCTCCTAGTTGGACTACATTTACGACGACGAACGTCGAGAGATCCGTAAAGGAATGGATCAAGTCATGGTGAAATTTGGCTAGACCGGATCACTTGTGCGATCGACAACTTGGATCTATTGCACTTATATATTATTACACAAGTTATATAGACATATAAACAGAAATATGTTAATATATAATCAGGCATAAAACTAAAACATAAGCAGCCCATGAAAACTATCTCCAGAATCCATGAAGTGAATAACTGCTGCCGATCTATGTCCTTCTCCAAGCCGCTTGTGCAAACCAAGATTAAACTCCTTTCACCTCTCCTCTCTCTCATCAGGGCGGATCCTTTCTCGCCAATGACCTAGGGTGGCGCCGGTGTCGGAGCAAACGGCGCCGGTGAGGTGGAGCATTTGGAATAGTTTTGATCTATTTTGCGACGGGAGCGACCGGGGATGGATTGGAGGCCTGTGGGGCCTAATTTCTGGCAGTAGGTGGAGGAGCAACAGTGGTTGGAAGCCTTGAGTCCGTGTGGAGTCTATTGAAAATATTCACGACGACGGCGCAAGGGCGGAGACACTGAGGACTCTTTGTGTGGCGGCGAAGCCGGGAGGCGTTGCTGGAGTTGTGGTTGTGTAGCAAGGTTGCGGTGCACGTGTGCACGAGTACAGGGGAGCAGCTGTGTGAGTGGAGGCCAATTTGAGCGAAACCGGAGAGGCATAGGCGGAGCATGGTGACCATCGTTTGGGCTTGGGGGAGCAAAGACCGTCGAAGCATCGACAATGCATTCAGACCACGATCACGATTGTGCAGGTGGTGCGGAGTGCGCATATCTGCACAGGACGGTGGTGAGAAACGACCATATTTGATTCGGGCAAGTACAGTGACTCGCATCTGTGGCTATTAGCGTTTAGCGCAGGGAGGCATTTTATCCTCAAGTGGGGATTTGTGGTGAGGCATCTGGGCCTCGAACAGGGGAACTTACTAACGGGTTGCGGACTAATCGAAGTGCGCCAGTGACGTCGTGTGTCGACGTAGGCAAGACAACTTGACACAATATTGAAAGCTCTTTGAAGACTACATGGTATTGGAGTGAAATGGATAGTATACATTTCACGTTCATATCTATTTCTAGCTGATCCGACTAGTTCACTAATCCCATCCTTTAAGATATTTTTTTAATCAAAAAATTCTACACCATTAGATTAAGTGAGAATGCATCTACACCATAAAATGGACCTCCATTTAAGATCCCAAATGGAGAAAATCCTGATCCATAAAGACGAAGGTTCAATGCTAGTCCAAGAAAGTTGCAATAAGACCTTTTAATGGTAAAGATAATTTGGCAGGAATGGAAGGAATATATGATAGGAAATAAGTTCCCAAACTTCAAAAAAAATCCGGAAGGAAAGAAAAATACCTGAGCAGAAATTTCTTCAGCTGCAAACTGCTTGCCAATGGCCGGACACTCCAACTTGACATTCCCGTTGTCATCTCTGACGATCCTGTACGAGACCTGCTTCGACTCCTCGTTCACCTCCGACATCTTCCTCCCAATGAACCGTTTCACGGAGAAGAAGGTGTTCTCCGGGTTCACCACCGCCTGGCGCTTGGCAATCTGCCCCACAAGCCGCTCGCCGTTCTTTGTGTACGCCACAACCGAAGGTGTCGTACGCTGCCCCTCCGCGTTCGTCACGATCGTTGGCTTTCCCCCCTCCATCGCCGCCACGGCGGAATTCGTGGTGCCGAGGTCGATACCCACGACCTTCTCGCACACCACCCTCATGGATCCATTTCCGACCGAATATTTCCGTGCTGACCTCCGTCCGGAAACCCGAAGCGAAGCTGCGGTGCAGAAATCCAGCTGGCGGGCGCCGAAGAAGACGGATGATGAGGAAGAGATGCGGGAGCAGAAGGGTTTCCTAGAGAAGGTAGGTTTAACGGCGGCGGAGCCCGCTGCTTGGATAGCCATTGCGAATGAAGAAACCCTAGCAAGAGATCTGGAGTTCGGTGGAGGAGGCTGGAAGATCGAGAGAGAGGTGATAAGGAAACAAAGGAGGAGACTGGTTGTTGGGTTTAAGAGTCGGGCTGGTTCAGTGCCTCGTGATTCACGCCATCGTGAATGGATCTGATCGTTTGAAATCGGATGGCTGAGATGTGCGCGAATAAGTGGCTTACGTAGAAACACGTTAAAGTTTCCATCTCTACACGTGTAAAATGCGCGTATGAGAAGAAGCCCAATAATTGATTAAGGGCATTGATATTGGTATCTCTTAAATGGCTATTTGTAGCTCATTTATATTTGTACCCATAATAAATATTAGTACTCATAGTGGATATTTGTACTCACCAATTTTTTTTAAATGAACAAATAGTTAAAAGTTAATTTGTTAAATGTCCGATACATGATTTAATTCTATTGCTCGGCATTTTACAGGAAATCTGCACAAAGTCTGAACTTTAAAATAACAGTAGTGTACAAAAGATATATGACTGCTGCTATCGCCAAAGGACATGCTCCAGGAAAAACCTCTCCATTAAGTTTACAATAGGGGGCCTATCATGGCCCCTAGGCTTGACTAGGCCCGGGCCTAACCAGGCCCAGATCCAATAGAACTTAACGAGGAAGACCTAAGCATATGTCCAGGAAGACCTCTCCTATGAGTTTACAATGTTAGTTTTAAATAGGTAAAGCATCTAGCACGGCACCTTAGACCCAACCAGAAGGTCATTACAGCATCCTGATGCTCCAAGCGCAGTCCAAAAAAAAACCTGAAACTATTTTGGGCGAAATAGGTGCGTAAACCAACCAAGCGAGGAATGAGCTTGGTCACTACAGAACCACAAAGGGTTAAAAACCAGCTGACAGTTCATTAGAAAGAAGATCCAAATCACACACATATATCGAGAAAACAACTTTCTCCGGCGGTAAAGTCATACCATTGATTTGATGAATCACCGTCCACCATATAAACTTTTCCATTCATTTTAACAAAAATTCATGGTCACATGTTTCGTGTTCAGCAGCATAATTAGAAAAATTCCATAAACTCAGAAAGAAGCACTAAAGTTCTAAGAACGGAAGGCTGAGAACTGTTAAAATAATCATTCCCAGAATCACCTTCTCCTCATGCCTCTTCCGCCGCGAGGCGGTCCACGCCCCCGACCAGCCATGGCGCTTGTCGCAGCCTCTCCCTGGGCACTTTCCGACTAAATGACGGAAATCACCTAGCCGGGCGGCGGAAGGGGGGCAGGCGAGCGGCGGAAGGGGGCGGACGCACGGGAACAGGAGGGGGGGCGAGGATCGGGCTGCTGTAAACCGTGAGTGAGGGGTGGGTACAATTATGGTTTTTTTATGCTTTAATAATACCTCTTATTTGAAAAGAAATGGGTACAAATAGCCATAAATGGGGTATGAATATCATTGTCCTTGATTAATTGGGGTCCTCCTTGTTTATGTTATATAATGAATGTTTATTAAAAGTTCTAACTAGTGATAAAGAAAAATTAATATTTTTTTTTGAGTATTTTAATAAATTGACCTAAAAATTAATAGATGCATTAAGATTGAGATCATAAATTCAAGACGTTGAGTAACTTTGACTATAGCCACTCATTCCAAAAATAATGGATGGTGACAAATCGTTACTACAGCAAATGACACTCTTTCATTACGTCATACTTTTCATGTATTCTCTGTGTTTAGATGAAGGCGAATTTTATCATGGGTGTGTAACATCCCATTTTTATTTGGGTCACTAATACTCTAGCTGACCAAATTAGATCAATTAGACCCTGATGGGGTACCTTAGGCACAGGTGGATCCACACTATAGTGCATTAACTCATGATATCAAAACCAATTGAGCCTGTGGTGGCAACTTGACCCATTTTGATCATGAATGACCTAAGTGGCTCCCTTATAACTCAGATGGATCCCAAGTGGCACCTTAGAGCCAATTGGGTCTTGGTTGACACGTTGAAACCCTAGGAGACCCGGTGTAAGACCCCATCCCCTCCCAGGAATTAGGCACGGTCGAGGAGAGTCTTATGCACAGGATAACCGCTCTGCGGTAGGGCTAATACACATTGCAACTCATATTACATGACGTTTACCCTGTCAGGAAATCATTGTCACATCACCAAACATAATATATCTTGACGATTCAGTTCATAATTTTACTAGAACCGGGACCGAACCAGAACCATGACAACTCTAGTTGTGATAGATCGAAGAAGAATTTTTTGTGAAGGATCCATAATAGACCCTTACCTTGAGAGGAATCATGTTGCTCCGTCGTATATATGAACGTCGTAATTTCAAGTTAAGAAATTTCCTTCCTCTTGATAAGACATATCATCTATTTTAGATTTATCGCATAGTCGTGTAATATTACATGTAAAAATCATTACTCGTAGTCTTGTATTACATGTTACCAATCAAACCAAATATTACATAATGCGTGTGAAATTGAATTACTCGTAGCTTTTTATTACATGTTAATAGTTAACAAATTATTATGATTCAACATATAGATCAACATATGAAAATTTACATCTTATTAAGAGAACACAAATGGCTAAAGATGAGGAATGCAACTAGACGAATAATAAATTATTAAAACATATAGTAAGCCTCAAACTAATGGTCTCATGCAAACGGCATAATATAATGATAGGTGATAAGTTCAGGGGGGCATGAGAGGTGCTTCCCTCATGATTGATTGATGCACATGTACAACCATGTATTCGCCGAGTGGATCTCCGGGGCCCAAGATGTCATTAAGCCCAATATCTTTTAAGAGGCACTGCCCCAGGTAAGAGGGGCAGGTGAGCCTTCGGACGGGCTCAAGTCCGAGGGGCGCAACCCCAGATTATTCCGAAGAGGGGGCGAGCAGGGAGGGAGACCTGCCCCTGTCTCTCCCCAGCTCCCTTGGGGGCGAGCAGGGAGTGCGACATGCCCCCTGTCTCGCCCCAGCTACCTTGGGGGCGAGCAGGGAGGGCGGCCTGCCCCCTGTCTCGCCCCAGTTCCCTTGGGGGCAAGCAGGGAGGGCGGCCTGCCCCCTGTCTCGCCCCAGCTCCCTTGGGGGGCGAGCAGGGAGGGCGGCAAGCCCCCTCCCTCGCCCCAGCTCCTTTGGGGGGGAGAGCAAGGAGGGCGGCCTGCCCCCTGTCTCGCCCCAGCTCCTTTGGGGGGGCGAGCAGGGAGGGCGGCCTGCCCCCTGTCTCCCCCCCCCCCCCCCCCCAGCTCCTTTGGGGGGGTGAGCAGGGAGGGTGGCATGCCCCCTGTCTCGCCCCAGCTCCTTTAGGGGGCAAGCAGGGAGGGCGGCCTGCCCCATGTATTACCCCAGCTCCTTTGGGGGGGGGGGGCGAGCAGGGAGGGCGGCCTGCCCTCTGTCTCGCCCCAGCTCCTTTGGGGGGCGAGCAGGGAGGGCGACCTGCCCCTGTCTCTCCCCAGCTCCTTTGGGGAGCGAGCAGGGAGGGCGACCTGCCCCCTGTCTTGCCCCAGCTCCTTTGGGGGGGGCGAGCAGGGAGGGCGGCCTGCCCCCTGTCTCACCCCAGCTCCTTTAGGGGTGAGCAAGGAGGACATCATGCCCCTGCTCGCTCCAGCTCCTTTGGGGGGGAGCAGGGAGGGCGGCATGCCCCCTGTCTCGCCCAGCTCCTTTGGGGGCGAGCAGGGATGGCGTTCTGCCCCCTGTCTCGCCCCAGCTCCTTTGGGGGGCGAGCAGGGAGGGCGGACGACCCCCTGTCCCGCCCCAGCCCTAAGAGGAGGGGGCAGTCTGCGTTTAGCGCCTCAGAATGGCGAGATTTGGTTGTTGGCAGGCCAAACTGGGGGGTATTTGTTGAGAATATTGACCTCAATGTTCCCTTGATTTAAAGAGGCATCACTTCCAATACTAAGTACATATTGTATTTGATAAAGCTTTGTTTTTGTAAGTTAAACAGGCTTAGGTGACTCAAGAGAAAGGGTTAATCAAGACCTAAGGTTAGGAGAAATCTTCTTCTAAGTTGATGCAGAAATGTCTTGGCTGAACCGCTGAGACGAGGAGCCGTCTCAGCGGATCCGCTGAGAAGGAGGTGTCTCAGCTGATAAGTTCATCAAACGCTGAGAATCAGCGTGTTCGTCGAATGTAGAATGTCATTCGTCGAACGAAGGGCTAAGTTCGTCGACCGCTGAGACGAGACCAAAGAAGGAGCCGCTGAGAAGAACACCGTTCGTCGAACGCAGAACACTGTTCGTCGACCGCTGAGATGAGACCAAAGAAGGAGCCGCAGAGAAGAACACTGTTCGTCGAACGCAGAGACAAGGCAAGTTCGTCGAACGCAGGATACAGCGAGTTCGTCGAACGCAGGAGACAGCCGGTTCGTCGAACGTAGAGCTTGGCAAGTTCGTCGAATGCGGGATGCAGCGGGTTCGTCGAACGCAGAGTGAAGCGGGTTCGTCGAACGCAGACCTTCTCTACAGATAAGTAGGGCGGCGGGTCCTGCGGCTAGGGCAAGTTGCAGAAAAGCTACAGGGGACCACAGATCTCTCCCATACTTCTTGGGAGATCAAATTAGAGCCGTTGAAGATGAAAAGAAGTATAAAAGAAAGTGTTAGGGCATTTTTCATGTCCCGTCCGATTGCGTGCAAAATCTCGATTCACTATTGACGGTTGCTGCTCTCGACTTTCTTCCTGCTCACTGAAAGAGAAGAAGAATAAGAGAGAAGAAGATAGCTCCTCCACCAGAAGGGGCAAGGTGATCTTCCATCACTCTATTGAAGAGGAAGATCAAGTGGTAGCTGTTATCAACAATCTTCAGCTACAGGAAAGCACAGACAGTGCAGGATCTACAGGAGAGTTTTTCTGTTGTAGAATATTTCTAAATCATCTTTTTCTGTAAGGCTTTTTGCCTGAGCTTGTAGAGCTGGTTTGCCTGAGATTGTAGGAGCTGGTGATAGCTCTGAGTTGTAAGGCTTGTTGCCTGAGGTAGGACCAGGAAGTGGTCTGAGCTGTAGGAGGTGTATTCCTCTGAGTTTGTAGGGCATCTGTGCCTGAGGTAGGAGCTGGTGATAGCTCTGAGTTGTAGGACCTTTTGGTCTGAGCTGTAGGATCAGGTGCTGATCTGAGGTAGGGCCTTTTGGCCTGAGCTGTAGGAGGTGTTTTCCTCTGAGTTTGTAGGGAAGTTGTGCCTGAGGTAGGAGCTGGTGATAGCTCTGAGTTGTAGGGACTCTTATCCTGAGGTAGGATCATCTTTGATTTGAGAAGTTCTGAGGAACTTGAGTTGTAAGCTCTTGGAGCTGAGTTGGAGGAGTTGGCCTTGTCTAACACATTGATAGAAAGGTGAAGGGAGAAGAGGACTACTCAAGACACCCTGTCTTGAGGAACCTCTATACATACTTGTGTGCTTTCTGAGTTGCTTGATTCTCTGATTAGAATAATTTTAACAGGCCATAATAATCAAGTAAAATTCAAAAGACCTATTCACCCCCCGCCCCTCTAGGTGAATTAGTTAGCATACCTATATTCTTTCAAGTGGTATCAGAGGGAGGTTGGTCAAGAAGGACTTAACAGTCTGACCAGTTCCTAATTAGGTATTGCTGATTCAAATCAGATGGCCTCTAGTGGAGTGAAGAAGGAGTTGGGGTCAATGAAGTTGCCCATATGCTCCAAAGAAAACTTTGGAATATGGAAGCAAAGGGTGAGGCTGTTCATGGAAGCCTCAGACCCAAGGATCTATGTGACAGTCAAGAATGGTCCTTACACCTTTGAGAAGGCCTCCACTATTGACCCTACTAGAAAAGTACTCAAGATATTTTCTGAGCTGACCAATGATGAAATTGCACTGTACACAATGGACAAAAGGGCTCAGAACATAATTGTTAATGCAATTGATGACACTACATTTCAGAACTTGGTACACTGCTCAACTGCAAGGAAATGTGGGACACATTGGTTGTATATATGGAAGGGACAGCTGAAGTAACGGATGATAGAAAATCACTCCTTAACCAAGAATATGAAGCCTTCAGGCAGCTGGCCCAGGAAAGCATATCCTTGTGCTATGAGAGGTTCTTCAGAATAGTCAATGAACTGAGAACCTATAAGAGGGTGTTCACTGATTATGAGCTGAATGACAAGTTCCTTAGATCTCTAACTAGGGACTGGGACACAAAGATATGTGCCATCAGGGAAGTGGCCAAGCTAGGTGAGACCCCAACTCACGCACTATTTGGGAAGCTGCTCTCCTATGAGATGCAGCTGTCTACAAGGAAGGAAGAGGACACCTCTTCAAGGGCTCAAGCAAGGGAGAATTCAGTAGCTCTCAAAGCTGACAGCTCCAAGAGAAGCCAGGGCAGGTTGGTGTCTCCTCAAAGAAGAAGTGCTGAATCAGAAACCAACACCTCTGATAGCTCTTCCTCTGATGAAGAGTTTTCTGCCTTCTTGAGGCAATTCAAGAAGATGATGAAGAGGAGGCAATGGAAGAACAAGCCCTCTTCCTCATTTCACAAAAAGGAGGACAGCAAGGAGTCAAAGCATCACTCTAGGAATGGCAGGTATGGCTCTAACTCTAAATTTAATTCCTCTAAAGTTGTCTGATATTGCTGCAGCAAGCCAGGGCATGTCATTACTGACTGCCCAGTCAAGAGAAAAGAAAAGGATGAGAAGAAGGGTCATCAGCCAAAGGGCAAGAAAGGAGAGAAATCCTTACTAGCTATGAAGGAAAGGAGTTGGAGTGAATCAGACTCCAGCTCATCTGAATCTGAAAAGGAAGAAGCTCTTATTGGGCTGGTTGCTGTTGAAGAATGTGCAACAGAAGAAGATGAAGATTGCCCAGCTGCAAAGGTTGGAATCAGGGCCCCTCTCTCACACTCAGAAAGTGATGAAGAGGAGGATGAAGAAGACTGTGTTCAGCTAGGACTCATGGCCTTCACTGATGAGGAAGGGAGTCAGAATATGTCTGACAATGATCAGGTATCAATCCATTCCACTTCTATTTCTGATCATGATGTATGTCAAAAATCTGAAGCACAGCCATCACATGATGAAAGTGTTTCAGAAGCTGAGGTAAATGTCAATCAATTGATTAACAAATATGATGTCTTGGTTATTGCTCTGAAAGAGAGCAAGAAGCTTGCCAAGAGGCAAGCCCAGGAAATTGCCTCCCTTAAGAAGACTGAAAGTGACTACACTGGATCTACCTCCCTGGTGACCCAGATGGGTAGACAAATAAGGCATTTAAAGGGTATGGCAAGTGTTCAATTGAGCACTATTTCCCTGAAGGACAAGATTATCAAGGATCTTGAGGAGAAGCTTGTGAAGGAAAGAAGCCTTGTGGCTCAATATTTTAAGCCTAAAACTGTGATACCCATTATTGACTCCTTCTCCTCTCAATCCCACAGAAGAGGACCAGGTATCAATAAGATAGAGACAGGTGAAGGGAGTGGAGAAAAGAGCAGGGGTAAGGCTAAGCCTCATTCCACCTTTCACAGGGGATTGCTTTCTTCCAACAGGTATGACCATGAAATCATTAGTGGTCACTGGAGGAATGGAAGCTCTTATAGGAAGGAAAATACTCCATCCTATAATGAAAGAAAGGGCATGGGATTGAGTGCAATGAAACCTCCCATGAGGAAATACAAATGACCCAATCTGGACCATTTGTGTTTGGTGTCTCAGCACCTTCAGTCAAGAACATGGATGCAAGCACTTCCAAATCAGCTTCAGCAAAAAGCAAGACTGCTGTCAAATCTATTGACAAGGCCTGCTGCCCAGTGTCTGATTCCATCAGATCTTGTATGGCTGCCAAGCCAAAACATGCTGAGGCCATCAGGACAAAGGGCAGCAAGTCTGTCCACAGATTATCCTTCAGTCAGATTATTGCTGAAAGAAACAGGAAGAATGCTGCAGTCTCTTCTGCTGAACATGTGCACAGTACTATACCAATTCAGAAAAATGTTCAGAAAAGGAGATACAATATTCATGATTGTTGGTGTTGTGGCAAGGTGGGACACTTTGTCATAGATTGTTGGTATAACCCCAATGTACCTAATGCAAAGAAGAGCTTTCCTGCTATGAGTGTAGCTAGTATGAGATTATCTCATCAAACTAACAAGGACCCAAGTCATCTTGGGCTCCTAAGGGATGTTAAACTCTGTTTTGCAGGATAGTTCAAGTAACAGCCCCATCAACATTTGGTACTTGAACAGTGAATGTCAATGGCACATGAGAGACAGGAGGTTGATATCATAGATTCAACATCAAGTAGAGGACTAAATCCTCAAGGTTCTCCTAGAGAGAACTCTCCAAACATGGATGCTCAGAGTGAGGGGGAGCATAGCTCTCTCTATGGAGAAGAAGATGAGTGTGTTAGTGAGGGGGAGCCCAGCCCAGATGCTGGAAGAGCAAAAGCTCAGACTGGAGAAAGAGGTCATGGCCACAACTGTTGTGCTCAAATTCTGTGGATACAACATCAGTTGGAAGATTACAACATCAAGGTAAGACAATCTCTCCTGCTTTGTGACTCATCCAGTGCAATTTCTATTGCTAAAAATCCTATCTCCCATAGCAGGACCAAGCACATAGAAATTAGGTATCATTTTATTAGAGAGCATGTAGAGTGTGAAGATATCAAACTTGAATATGTCCCTACAGACAATCAAGTAGCTGATATCTTCACTAAGCCACTGGATGAGGCCAAGTTTAATTCTTTTAAAATTGACTTAGGCATGTTGAAATTAGAATGAATTCATTCCTGAACATATATATATTCTATGTTAAACTGCTTATGCTGTTTTCTGTTAAATCTATCATAAAATATTGTTATGATATATTAATATATGTCTTGATCTTCCTTCAATAAGCATAATCCACTGATAGGGTAGATAATCTCCCTAAGTTGTTAACTGTAGAATAGATTAAAGTGATCAGCTGGATCTGAAACATCAGGATCAGCTGTAATTCCAGTTTTTTTCTTTTAATCAGAAGGGATTTATCTAGGTCAATACAAGTGCTCCAATTTAGGGGGAGCAAGCTCCTGCTCAAATTAAGGGGGAGTTGGCTATAAGTTGAGGGGGAGATAGCTGATGCTCAGTAGGTCAGAATAGTGTAGAGTTTGAAGAATCATATTCCCTAATGGGAAAGAGGTTGAAGAACCCAGAAAGGGGGAGATGGCCAATGCTAAGACCAAATTTGGTCTTGCTAGTTGCAAATAGGAGATGGAAAGCTAGCTGTTAAGACCAAAGTAGTGTTAGCCCTCTAAACTAAAAAGGGGGAGGAGATGAGTTCATCCAGGTCCAAAAGCGTCGAGCCACCACACATCACTCGACGCCTGTGAGCAAAAAGCGTCGACCAAGCGTCGAGCCACCACACATCACTCGACGTCTGTGAGCAAAAAGCGTCGACCAAGCGTCGAGCCACCACACATCACTCGACGCTTGTGAGCTAAAAGCGTCGACCTATGGTTGTTGTCTCATAGGTAGGGTCACTGTCTAACAATGCTGTATCATGTAGTTGTTGTAAGACCCTATTTTTTTTTTTGCAAAAACCACCGGGTCTTAGGCCCAGAACCGCCGTTTTGCGGTGACACCTTCGCTCGAGAAGGTCGCCACTACAAAATGCTGATCCTGCCGGCCAAATCGATCACAAGAAAAGTAAGCTAAACTGATTAGTAGAACAAGCTAAGTCCACATCACATATATAAATAACTCATCAAAAGATGTCCACAATGTAACTGAAAAGAAAGGAAATAAGATAGCTAGGGCCTTGCCCAATACATCAGATCCTCACTACATGATTCACTCGCGGAAGCAAAACAACTAAATCAACACTCACGGATCCTGTTATCTGAGCTCCTGAGCTAGACTGCCCCGCCTCCATTTGCACCGGCCTCCGGTGCTGCTCCGTCGCCGCGGTCTCCTAAAATGATAAGGTCCACCGACCGTCAGTCATAAAGACTCAGCCAATTCCCCACCCCTCCCCCCAAGGCTCCTAGGCACCGGATGGGAAGGAGGAAGCGGAGGACAAACAAGGGGTAGAACAAATGCAGGTGACAAGGAAATATCTACGCTACACAGGTGATATATATATGTAAATGAAACCAGAAATAAAAACAGCAGGGTAAAGTATAGGTAAAGCAGTAATGAGTAAATGTAGAAATAATTAAATATTATAATATTAACCATTGATTTATAGGAGTGCCCATACAAACCTATAGACCAAGGGGTCGTTTAGCAGGGCCTATCGTATAAAAGTCCCATACCAATTTATACGATAGGTGTCAGGGGTTGAATGCAATGGTTATGCTATGACATGCAAATATGTTGTTATGCGGTGATCAAACAAGTGCAACTCACCCACTACGACTCTATGCGCATAGACCTTTAGTTCCCCCTTTTTGGAGCGAGCTAGACTCCCCGGATACTCCCGTAGTGGCAAACGGAAGCGGTGGGTTGGGCCCCGCCCACCTCTAGGTTGGTAAATGCACTACCCGACCTAGACCTATCGTACGCCTCCACTAAACCCGCGGAGCGTCTGCGTACTCTTACTGACTGGACCGCCAGATTTTATGGCTAAGTACTAACCCGCACTAGCCGAGCCCAAGTATCAACGTCGGTGCAACGACCGCCAACACTAAGGACCCACCACCTTATGCACATGCAAGATATCTTCCAACAACACCGAGCTACAAGCTACCCGGGCTAACCCGCCCGCCACCAACAAACATCTCCGAAACAAAAGATCACCGGATTAAACCGGCCAGACTTCCACAAACACATTCTCATAATAACTTTCCTGCTATAGAAACTTAGGTGCTAAAAGACGCTTAACAGGAAAAGACGATCTTTCGTCAATCCCCGGACGACCTATTCCGAGGGTGGCACTCCACCACCCTAAGACTTACCAAACCCTAACTCCTCTAGGGATTCATACATAATACTAGGCTACCACCCAACCTTCTTTACTCTAGACCCAAGACCACCAGTTTGACCCCCTTAACCCCAAAGTTGTCTAATTGCTAAACGCAGACCAACCATAACAATTTGATGCTCATGAAGAGAGGTACACTAAATAACCATCTCCTTGACCCAAGGGATTTACTGGGGACCCATGCTACCTATTTCAGACCAAAACTAGGGTTTCATAATTTTTCCAATAATAAAAGTATTTTAAATAATTTTCCAAAGGGCCATTTTACTAAGGTTTGAACTACAAGTGTACTTTCCAGACCTCCAATGCCTACTCCAATTTTTACATAAATCAATAGTACCTAATAAACAGTAGGTATGAAATTTTAGGAAAAACCAGCAAGGTTTACTATTTTTAGAAATTCCAAAACACAATAATTTCCAATAATTTACAAAGGAGGTACCCTCATATGATCTCTAAACCTTTTGCAAATTGGTACAGTGGTGTATCATGATATAATATTAAGTCCCACAAAGTTTGACCATGTTCCACAGAGGGCATATTTGTAATTACATCCAAGGATATATTTGCAACTTCTTCCAAAATGAACTATAGGTACCAAAAATATTGATCCATAAATTATGGGAAAATTACAGTGGTTATATATTGTTATGAAAAGACATCCAGCAAAGTTATATGCAATTACAGTAATTTATCATCATAAATTTAACCAACCCAAAAATTGCCAACAATGAGGAATATTACAATTTGGACCTCCAAGGGTTAACCCATGTTCTAACCAATTCTTCCAGAGATTTATATCATTAAAACCATGTATATTACAGAAGATGGTAGATTTACAAGTACTATCTCTCCCTAAAATCCCAAACCCTAATTATTTACAAATCTACCCAAGGGTTTATTACTTAGGATGGGCAACTCCAAATTCCTCCAAACTCTCACAGTAGCATTCCCTAGTCACTAAGGCCACCTTCACCAAATTTCAAGTCAAACCATTAAGGTTTGACCTCTCTTCCTTCATTAGCTTCTAATTGCACCCCATTAGGGTTTAGCCTAGGGTTAGGGTCTAACCTTCTCCAACAGATCTAGTAGGAACTCCAGAGATTCATAACATCAAAAACAAGTGGGTGACAGAAGATGGTGATTCCCTAAGTGCTATTTCTTCCTAGATCTCCAAATTCCAATTATTTACAAATCTACCCAAGGATTTATTACCTAGGTTAGA
The DNA here is from genome assembly GCA_033032865.1 of Dactylorhiza incarnata. Taxonomy (NCBI): domain Eukaryota; kingdom Viridiplantae; phylum Streptophyta; class Magnoliopsida; order Asparagales; family Orchidaceae; genus Dactylorhiza; species Dactylorhiza incarnata. The sequence continues at coordinate 5,862,607 of JAWHQI010000129.1, read as the reverse complement.
CAACTCCAAACCTCTTCAAATTCACAAGGGAGTCTTCTCTGGTCACTATGACCTACCCACCAAAACTTTAGGTCAAACCACTAGGGTTTGACCCTACTCCCTTCATTGACCTCTATTTGCACCCCTTAAGGGTTTAGCCTAGGGTTAGGGCCTAAACATCTCCAAATCCACTCAAACCTCTTGGGAGGGGATTATACCACTCTTAGGACTCAGAGAGGTCTATTACACTTCTCCCCATGGGCATTTACTCCTACCTCCTTCACAAACCCTAAAAGGCACCATAAACTCAACCATTAGGACTCATGGGCACAATAGGTCCTAACCCACCCCAAGTGGCTCCTTGGGGTGCCTCCTACCTCCCAAGGCAGTGACCAAAGTTACCCCAACAATCAGTGGGAGGAAACCCCTCCACACTCCAAAACTAGCTTAGGTTTACCTTTACCCTAAACATAACCTTTAAGTGAAACTAGTCTCAAAGATCTCCCTACCTTGCCCATGTCCATGCTACTCACTATACTGACCATGGGTCAGTGAAAGACCACCCAAAATCCTACCAACATTTGGTGGGGAGTGGAATTCCAATGGGTACCTATTTGGGGTGCAAATAGCAATTTAGCCCCTTTTTGATTTACTAGGGCAAAACCCCTCCAATGGCCACCAAACTTGGACCAGAGGTTGGCATGGGGGAGGGTGAGGTGTACCCCAAATATGGAGCCAAAAGACCTTGTGGAAGAGTGGGGGCACTCACCCAAAGTTTTGCCTAAACCTAGGGAGCCTAAGGCTATTTTGGTGGAATACCCTACCAAAACAACTCCATAAATTATGATATTTTAACCAGGGCCTATACATACCCCTTAGGACCACCCATCCAAGTTTGGAAGGGTTTTGAGGTGTTTAGGACACCTAATTAGGTTAAACTAGGATTATTGGTCTTTCCCAAAAATTAAGAAGAAAACTTCTCCAATCCTTGTGATCTTTGGACATGACCTAAGTATGCACAAGACTAGACTACACCCCAAAAATCAAGTCATTTGGAGTTCTATAATGGGGTGGGCATCAAAAATGAGTTCTGATTAGCCCTAAAGACAGCCTCCACTAGAATGAGTGCTGAGCCCTAACCAGGACTCCAAATTGAGTGATCTCAATTTTGTATGAAACTAGACCCCAAGGGCTACAATTTATATGTTGACCACTTTTTATGATTCAGCCTCTAAGTATTTTTCCCAGATTTAAATAAGAGCTGCAGTTTTAATCACAGAATTAAAAGATAATGAAGTAAGCCGCACGAATCTTAAAGCACATCGGATGGCGCTGGGTCATCGTCCCCAAGGAGTCAGCGGCTGAGATTTACCGCGCCTGGGCCGCCTTGAGCGATGATTTCCCGGCCACCTGAGCGCCGCCCCGGCCGACCAACGCCACCACCACCTCCGTTGAGGTGGGGGCCGGCGATGAGCGGTGTTTGATCGGCCGGAGGTGGCCGGAATCGTGGCCTGGGAGAGGAAGCCCAACCCGATCAACGGGGGGCAAGGCCGGCTTGATTCCCGGCCAATTGGCCACGGATCGAGCCGCCGTCGATTTGGATCTAACCCTTAGAGTTCAGGGAGGAGAACGGGACTTGCTGGAGGGCTTGCCGTCGGGTCAACCTCGAGTACACCATGGGAGCTGCCGTCGGTTGTGAAGCCATGCCGATTCCCTCCTACAGTGCATGAAATCTCCAAGTAAGATAGGGGTTTCTCTCCTCTCAGGTCTCTGAAGGTGAAGGGGGGTTCGATTGGGGGTGGTGATGGCTTTAAGCTCCATGGCCATTAATGGCTTCTTCGGTTTCTTCCATGGCCGGCCCCTCTCCATCTCCCCTGCCTTAATTCCCTTGTGTAACTGATGGAAACTTCTCCCAGCTGGCTGAGGAGTTGAATGGAGGCATCAATTGGGGGGGCCAAGAGGTAAAACCTCTTAATGGCCATGAATGGCCTCTTCTCTCTCTTCCAAAAATGGTGAAACCCCCATTTTCTCTCTCCTAATCACCATGGTCGGTTTCCACACTCTCTCCTGAGTTTAATGATGGTCCACATGGGCTGGTTGACCATCCAATTGAGCTAGCCCAAAGAGATTGGGTTAGGTTTGAGCATTTTGACCTAAATTGGGCAATTTTGACTTTTGGTCAAATTGGTCAATTGGGGAACCCTAGGATGGGGCTTTTGGGTTCAATAGGTTCTAAATTAAGTTTAGGAACTAATGGTGGAGTCAATTTGGTCATATGGTTCTTGGTTGACCCAATCTAAGATGATTTGACCAAAATAGGCTAAATTGACTTTGGTCAAATTGAGCCCTAGGGTTGACTTGGTCATGGGGCTTTTTGGTCCACTAGCTCCCCTATGACATGATAGCCCTATGGGTGAGGTCAATTTAATGTGGTGAAGGTCAATTGGGGTACTTTGAGAAGAAAGGTCATTTTGACCTAAAAAGGGCATTTTGGTCAATTTGCACCCCTGGGGGTCCCATGATGGGGCTTTTGGGTCCATTAGGTCTATAATGGTATTATAAACCTAGGAGTGTGATCAATTTGACATGGTGAGGGTTGATTGGCTCTAAATGGGCTACTTTGACCAATTTGAGGGTTTATGTTGACTTTGGTCAAATTGGCCTCTTAGGTTGACTTCAATGGGCCCAAGGTGCCCTAAGGGGACCTCTAAAGGGTTAGGGACACTATGGTGGGGTCCAAGGGTTAAGTTGAAGCCCTAAATTCCAATCCCAAGCTTGGAAGATGGGAATTGCTATTTGCAGACCAAGGTGGCTTCCTCCTCCTTTCCTAAGCTCTTAGGTTCAAAAAGGTTCTTCCTATGGTTTTGTCATGACCCAGTCATGACAAAACCAACTTAGGGGTCTAGCAGTTTGGGGGATGTTACAAATCCCAATACATAAAAATAAAAATTTCGTCCCCGAAATTCAGACAAGCCTATGGGGTTTCTACTAGAGGAAAAACTGTAACATCCCAGAAAAAGTAAGTTGTACCTGTCGTAAAAAGCTGCGGATATTTTTGCTGCATCAAGTCCAGTGGCTCCCAAGTATGTTCTTCCTGTCCATGATTCCTCCACAGGACCTTGACCAGTGGGACCTTCTTACGCCGCAAGACTCGTAGCTCTGTGTCGTCTATCCGAACCGGCTCCAAATGAATCGATCGATCTGTAGCTACTGGCCCCTCAGAAGTAGACACCTGCTGCTCAGGCCGAAGTAAAGCCTTCCTAAGTGAAGAGACGTGGAATACGTCATGCAGTCCCTCCAAATCCGGCGGTAGCTCCAGTCTGTAAGCCAAGGGGCCGATCCGCTCCAGGATCTTATAGGGTCCCATAAACCTTGGACTGAGCTTCTTCCGGCCGCGAACCCTCGAGACTCCATGCATCGGACGTATCTTCAAGAAAACCCGGTCTCCCACCTGGAACTCCACCATACGATGACGCGCATCGTAATACTTGGCCTGCCTGCTCTGGGCCTCCAACATCCTATCTCGAATCAACCTCACCTGGGCCTCCGTGTCCTCCACGAACTCTGAGCCAAGAGCCTTGGGGTCCTCATCCTGAATCCAAGATAACGGTGTCCTGCACCTCCGTCCATATAATGCCTCGTAAGGTGCTCTGCCTATGCTAGCCTGGTGACTGTTGTTATAAGAGAACTCGACCAACGGCAACAGTCTCTCCCAAGGCTCCCCACGGTCTAGAATGCAAAGACGCAAAAGATCCTCCAAGGTCCGATTGGTGCGCTCCGTTTGCCCGTCTGTCTGGGGGTGAAAAGCTGTACTGAAGGTCAACCGGGTGCCTAAATAGGCCTGCACCGCTCTCCACTCCCTTGACGTAAAACGTCCATCTCGGTCGGAAACTACCGTCCTTGGCACACCATGATAACGGATAAACTGCTCCACAAACTTTCGAACCAAAACTCCGACTGAATCATCCTTCCTGATCGGAATGAATCTAGCCACCTTCGTCAACCTGTCGACGATCACCCAAATCGAGTCATTCCCCGTACGGGATCGGGGAAGACCATGAATAAAATCCATCGTTATATCGTCGAACTTCCACTCCGGCACTGGGAGTGGCTGCAATAATCCTGCGGGGTTCCGACACTCCGCCTTCACAAGCTGGCAGGTCTCGCAGTGGGTCACAAAATAAATGATATCTCTCTTCATACCCGGCCAGTACATGGTCCTCTTCAGATCTGCCGTCATCTTGGTAATACCCGGGTGCACTGAATACTTACTGCAGTGAGCCTCTGCCATAATATCTTCCCGGATCTGATCTCCCGCCGGCACATACACCCGACCTCTAAAACTCAACAGGTCGTCCTTCATCGAATAATCTCCAGCTGAACCTGCCTCCAAGGCTCTGAAAATCGGCTCCAGCTTGGCATCCTGTCTCTGCCATTCCCTGATGCGGTCTCGAATGTCATAAGTGGCACCAGTCGCTGCTAGGTACTCCTCGTATAGCTCCGGATCATCTTCAGATACCAGGGAGATCCGCATATCTTCGAACATTCGCACCAACTCCATGGCCATCAGCTTAGGCTCTGCTCCTGATGTAGTAGCTCTCCTGCTCAGAGCGTCTGCTACCACATTTGCCTTCCCTGGGTGGTAATGCATCGTATACTGGTAATCTGATAAGAACTCCACCCATCGCCTCTGTCGGATATTCAACTCCTTCTGCGTATCTACATACTTCAGATTTTTGTGATCTGAGAATATGTCGCAGTGGACACCATAGAGGTAGTGTCGCCAGATCTTAAGAGCGAATACGACTGCTCCCATCTCCAAATCGTGCACTGGGTAATTCCGCTCGTGGTCCTTCAACTGGCGGGAGGCATAAGCTATCACATGCCCGTTCTGCATCAGAACGGCACCCATCCCCTGATAAGATGCATCCGTATACACTTGAAATCCTTCCTTCCCCGACGGAAGGGCAAGGATGGGAGCTGAAGTAAGCCGACCCTTCAGCTCCTGGAAAGCTGTCTCGCACTGCGGCGTCCAAGTAAAAACAGCATCCTTTCTTGTCAGAGAGGTAAGCGGGAGGGCTATCTGGGAAAACCCCTGAACGAACTTCCGGTAGTAGCCGGCAAGTCCCAAGAAACTTCTTACGTCGGTGGCCGTCTTTAGCGGCGGCCAGTCCCGTACTGCCTGAACCTTTGCTGGATCTACTGCCAAGCCTGCTCCACTGATGATGTGGCCCAGGAAGGCCACCTCCTTCAACCAGAACTGACATTTACTGAACTTAGCATATAACCGATGCTCCCGCAGCTTCCCCAAGGTTAGTGCCAAATGCTGCGCATGCTCCTCCTCCGTCCTCGAGTAGATGAGGATGTCGTCGATGAACACTATGACAAAGATGTCAAGGTAAGGCTCAAACACCCGGTTCATCAAGCTCATAAATGCTGAAGGTGCATTTGTGAGCCCGAACGGCATCACCGTGAACTCATACAATCCATACCGACTGCTGAAAGCCGTCTTCGGGATGTCCTCCTCTTGGATCCTCAGCTGATAATAACCTGATCTTAAATCCAGCTTCGAGAAGCAGTGGGCTCCCTCTAGCTGGTCAAAGAGCTCGTCTATCCTTGGCAGAGGATACGTGTTCCGTACCGTCAGCCTATTCAGAGCTCTGTAATCGATGCACAGTCTGAGCGTCCCATCCTTCTTTTTCACAAATAACACCGGTGCTCCCCAAGGTGAGGAACTCGGCCTAACGAACCCTGCTTCCACCAGCTCCTGCAGCTGGCTCCGAAACTCTACCAACTCCTTTGGGGCCATCCGGTAAGGAGCTTTGGACACCGGCTTGGCCCCTGGCACCAGCTGAATCTGAAAATCCTTCTCGCGGTGCGGTGGTAGCCCAGGAAGCTTCTCTGGAAAGACATCAGCAAAATCTCGAACTACCGGGATACTTGGCACTGAGTCCTTGACTTCAGTCGCCTCGAAGAGCACCTGGTAAACCTCATCTCCCTGCAGGTGGGCCTTGACGGCCTGAATGGATGATAAAAAGAGACGAGAGGTAGGTTGAGTACCTTCGAATACCACAACACCGTCTTTATGCTCTAGCACGATCCGCCTAGCCGGGCAATCAATCCTTGCCTGGTTCTCATACAACCAACTCATGCCCAGGATCAGGTCGTAATCCCTCATCTTCAGAACAGTTGCCGGGACTTCGAACAGTCTTCCTCCAATCTCCAGACTCATTAGGCATGTTAAATTTGTTAAGACCTCTGATCCGTCCGGAAATCTCACTCTCCTATAGTCGCTTTTGAAGTGCTTGAATTGGTCTAGGTCTTCGATAAATTTGGCCGAGACGAACGAGTGCGAGGCACCCGTATCGAACAAGGCAAAAGCAGGTTTGCCGAAAACGGAAACTAAACCTGAAGGGTTTGACGATTGGTTCAAGGCTACGGTAAAGCTAAAACTTTCAAAACATTAACTATTTAAAATTAAAAGCGACAAATACCTGCGATGACCCTTGCCGGGTCCCTGGGCCTGGCCAAATCTAAGGCATAAGCCTGCTCTCTGTAGTGCCTCCGATCGTCACCCTGAAATCCACGGCCTCGACCACGTCCTCGGCCTCCGGGATGCTGGCCCCGAGGTGCTGCCTGTAGTGCTGGAGGAGCATTCCTCTGGGGGCAGTTCCTCTTGATGTGGCCGACCTGATGGCAGTGAAAGCACTCAGGAGGTGGCCCACCTCCTCCAATCCTTGGCACTTCCCTTATCTGCAAGGGCTGAGGAGCCAAAACTACCGGCTCCCTTTGCTCCTGCCTCTCTTCCTGACGGGGTCGGACCTCCGTCCTTCTTTCCCCGGCGTCTCGGCCTCTCGGCTGATCTCTTCTCCCATTTCTTCCTTGATCCTCCATGGGTCTCTTCCTTCCTCGAACAACTTGCTGGTCTCCCTCCAGCTTCTTTGCCATTTCCAGAATCTTCGTCATGCTGCCATCGGAGACGAACAGAAGGGCCTGTCTCAACTCATCACGGAGGCCCTTATAGAACCTCTTAGCATATCCTGCATCATCCAGCTGGTAGGATACCGCAAACTGGGACAGGTGAGTGAACTCCTGATGGTACTCCAGCACTGATCTACTCCCCTGCCGCAACTGCAGAAATCTATCTTCCAAGTCATCTCTTGCCGACTGCGGCACAAAATGCTCCAACAACGCCGCTTTGAAATCATCCCAAGCAACATCTGCTGCCTCTAATCCCGGGTACGATGTAGCCAGGAACCTCTTCCACCACCTCTTAGCATGGGATTCCAGGCATGAAACCACCAGTGGCACCTCCATCTCCACCGGGCACTGGATTCCTGTCAGCATCTCTTGCATAATGTCCACCCACTCTTCAGTTCTTACAGCCATCTCCGTCCCAATATAAGCTGGCGGGGAGAGCCCCCGGAAGATGCTCAGCCAGTTGGCCCCAGGGTTTTGCTGAGGAGCCGGTGCCTGCTGTGCTCTGAATGTCTCCAAAATGGCAGTCAGAGTCTGCCCCAACTCCGTCTGCTGGAACGGGGTAGGAGCCGGTGGTGGTGGAACGACGTTCGGAGTCGGCGGGACTCCATGCTGCGGTGAAGGTTCCGTTGCCGGCTACACAAGAAAGATTGCACTTATAAGGGACTTAGCTAAAGGGAAGAAGAGTTCAGCTATAAGTGGACTTTTACATGTGATTTTCCCTATGGGCACACCATTGCTTCCGCTGCTAGTTTGTCCGCAAACTAAGCTCGCGCGGGGTGGCCCAGGGTTTGTGAACTTCTTTTCCTTGGATCGATGTTCGCTCTGATACCACTTGTAAGACCCTATTTTTTTTTTTGCAAAAACCACCGGGTCTTAGGCCCAGAACCGCCGTTTTGCGGTGACACCTTCGCTCGAGAAGGTCGCCACTACAAAATGCCGATCCTGCCGGCCAAATCGATCACAAGAAAAGTAAGCTAAACTAATTAGTAGAACAAGCTAAGTCCACATCACATATATAAATAACTCATCAAAAGATGTCCACAATGTAACTGAAAAGAAAGGAAATAAGATAGCTAGGGCCTTGCCCAATACATCAGATCCTCACTACATGATTCACTCGCAGAAGCAAAACAACTAAATCAACACTCACGGATCCTGTTATCTGAGCTCCTGAGCTAGACTGCCCCGCCTCCATTTGCACCGGCCTCCGGTGCTGCTCCGTCGCCGCGGTCTCCTAAAATGATAAGGTCCACCGACCGTCAGTCATAAAGAATCAGCCAATTCCCCACCCCTCCCCCCAAGGCTCCTAGGCACCGGATGGGAAGGAGGAAGCGGAGGACAAACAAGGGGTAGAACAAATGCAGGTGACAAGGAAATATCTACGCTACACAGGTGATATATATATGTAAATGAAACCAGAAATAAAAACAGCAGGGTAAAGTATAGGTAAAGCAGTAATGAGTAAATGTAGAAACAATTAAATATTATAATATTAACCATTGATTTATAGGAGTGCCCATACAAACCTATAGACCAAGGGGTCGTTTAGCAGGGCCTATCGTATAAAAGTCCCATACCAATTTATACGATAGGTGTCAGGGGTTGAATGCAATGGTTATGCTATGACATGCAAATATGTTGTTATGCGGTGATCAAACAAGTGCAACTCACCCACTACGACTCTATGCGCATAGACCTTTAGTTCCCCCTTTTTGGAGCGAGCTAGACTCCCCGGATACTCCCGTAGTGGCAAACGGAAGCGGTGGGTTGGGCCCCGCCCACCTCTAGGTTGGTAAATGCACTACCCGACCTAGACCTATCGTACGCCTCCACTAAACCCGCGGAGCGTCTGCGTACTCTTACTGACTGGACCGCCAGATTTTATGGCTAAGTACTAACCCGCACTAGCCGAGCCTAAGTATCAACGTCGGTGCAACGACCGCCAACACTAAGGACCCACCACCTTATGCACATGCAAGATATCTTCCAACAACACCGAGCTACAAGCTCCCCGGGCTAACCCGCCCGCCACCAACAAACATCTCCGAAACAAAAGATCACCGGATTAAACCGGCCAGACTTCCACAAACACATTCTCATAATAACTTTCCTGCTATAGAAACTTAGGTGCTAAAAGACGCTTAACAGGAAAAGACGATCTTTCGTCAATCCCCGGACGACCTATTCCGAGGGTGGCACTCCACCACCCTAAGACTTACCAAACCCTAACTCCTCTAGGGATTCATACATAATACTAGGCTACCACCCAACCTTCTTTACTCTAGACCCAAGACCACCAGTTTGACCCCCTTAACCCCAAAGTTGTCTAATTGCTAAACGCAGACCAACCATAACAATTTGATGCTCATGAAGAGAGGTACACTAAATAACCATCTCCTTGACCCAAGGGATTTACTGGGGACCCATGCTACCTATTTCAGACCAAAACTAGGGTTTCATAATTTTTCCAATAATAAAAGTATTTTAAATAATTTTCCAAAGGGCCATTTTACTAAGGTTTGAACTACAAGTGTACTTTCCAGACCTCCAATGCCTACTCCAATTTTTACATAAATCAATAGTACCTAATAAACAGTAGGTATGAAATTTTAGGAAAAACCAGCAAGGTTTACTATTTTTAGAAATTCCAAAACACAATAATTTCCAATAATTTACAAAGGAGGTACCCTCATATGATCTCTAAACCTTTTGCAAATTGGTACAGTGGTGTATCATGATATAATATTAAGTCCCACAAAGTTTGACCATGTTCCACAGAGGGCATATTTGTAATTACATCCAAGGATATATTTGCAACTTCTTCCAAAATGAACTATAGGTACCAAAAATATTGATCCATAAATTATGGGAAAATTACAGTGGTTATATATTGTTATGAAAAGACATCCAGCAAAGTTATATGCAATTACAGTAATTTATCATCATAAATTTAACCAACCCAAAAATTGCCAACAATGAGGAATATTACAATTTGGACCTCCAAGGGTTAACCCATGTTCTAACCAATTCTTCCAGAGATTTATATCATTAAAACCATGTATATTACAGAAGATGGTAGATTTACAAGTACTATCTCTCCCTAAAATCCCAAACCCTAATTATTTACAAATCTACCCAAGGGTTTATTACTTAGGATGGGCAACTCCAAATTCCTCCAAACTCTCACAGTAGCATTCCCTAGTCACTAAGGCCACCTTCACCAAATTTCAAGTCAAACCATTAAGGTTTGACCTCTCTTCCTTCATTAGCTTCTAATTGCACCCCATTAGGGTTTAGCCTAGGGTTAGGGTCTAACCTTCTCCAACAGCTCTAGTAGGAACTCCAGAGATTCATAACATCAAAAACAAGTGGGTGACAGAAGATGGTGATTCCCTAAGTGCTATTTCTTCCTAGATCTCCAAATTCCAATTATTTACAAATCTACCCAAGGATTTATTACCTAGGTTAGACAACTCCAAACCTCTTCAAATTCACAAGGGAGTCTTCTCTGGTCACTATGACCTACCCACCAAAACTTTAGGTCAAACCACTAGGGTTTGACCCTACTCCCTTCATTGACCTCTATTTGCACCCCTTAAGGGTTTAGCCTAGGGTTAGGGCCTAAACATCTCCAAATCCACTCAAACCTCTTGGGAGGGGATTATACCACTCTTAGGACTCAGAGAGGTCTATTACACTTCTCCCCATGGGCATTTACTCCTACCTCCTTCACAAACCCTAAAAGGCACCATAAACTCAACCATTAGGACTCATGGGCACAATAGGTCCTAACCCACCCCAAGTGGCTCCTTGGGGTGCCTCCTACCTCCCAAGGCAGTGACCAAAGTTACCCCAACAATCAGTGGGAGGAAACCCCTCCACACTCCAAAACTAGCTTAGGTTTACCTTTACCCTAAACATAACCTTTAAGTGAAACTAGTCTCAAAGATCTCCCTACCTTGCCCATGTCCATGCTACTCACTATACTGACCATGGGTCAGTGAAAGACCACCCAAAATCCTACCAACATTTGGTGGGGAGTGGAATTCCAATGGGTACCTATTTGGGGTGCAAATAGCAATTTAGCCCCTTTTTGATTTACTAGGGCAAAACCCCTCCAATGGCCACCAAACTTGGACCAGAGGTTGGCATGGGGGAGGGTGAGGTGTACCCCAAATATGGAGCCAAAAGACCTTGTGGAAGAGTGGGGGCACTCACCCAAAGTTTTGCCTAAACCTAGGGAGCCTAAGGCTATTTTGGTGGAATACCCTACCAAAACAACTCCATAAATTATGATATTTTAACCAGGGCCTATACATACCCCTTAGGACCACCCATCCAAGTTTGGAAGGGTTTTGAGGTGTTTAGGACACCTAATTAGGTTAAACTAGGATTATTGGTCTTTCCCAAAAATTAAGAAGAAAACTTCTCCAATCCTTGTGATCTTTGGACATGACCTAAGTATGCACAAGACTAGACTACACCCCAAAAATCAAGTCATTTGGAGTTCTATAATGGGGTGGGCATCAAAAATGAGTTCTGATTAGCCCTAAAGACAGCCTCCACTAGAATGAGTGCTGAGCCCTAACCAGGACTCCAAATTGAGTGATCTTAATTTTGTATGAAACTAGACCCCAAGGGCTACAATTTATATGTTGACCACTTTTTATGATTCAGCCTCTAAGTATTTTTCCCAGATTTAAATAAGAGCTGCAGTTTTAATCACAGAATTAAAAGATAATGAAGTAAGCCGCACGAATCTTAAAGCACATCGGATGGCGCTGGGTCATCGTCCCCAAGGAGTCAGCGGCTGAGATTTACCGCGCCTGGGCCGCCTTGAGCGATGATTTCCCGGCCACCTGAGCGCCGCCCCGGCCGACCAACGCCACCACCACCTCCGTTGAGGTGGGGGCCGGCGATGAGCGGTGTTTGATCGGCCGGAGGTGGCCGGAATCGTGGTCTGGGAGAGGAAGCCCAACCCGATCAACGGGGGGCAAGGCCGGCTTGATTCCCGGCCAATTGGCCACGGATCGAGCCGCCGTCGATTTGGATCTAACCCTTAGAGTTCAGGGAGGAGAACGGGACCTGCTGGAGGGCTTGCCGTCGGGTCAACCTCGAGTACACCATGGGAGCTGCCGTCGGTTGTGAAGCCATGCTGATTCCCTCCTACAGTGCACGAAATCTCCAGGTAAGATAGGGGTTTCTCTCCTCTCAGGTCTCTGAAGGTGAAGGGGGGTTCGATTGGGGGTGGTGATGGCTTTAAGCTCCATGGCCATTAATGGCTTCTTCGGTTTCTTCCATGGCCGGCCCCTCTCCATCTCCCCTGCCTTAATTCCCTTGTGTAACTGATGGAAACTTCTCCCAGCTGGCTGAGGAGTTGAATGGAGGCATCAATTGGGGGGGGGGGGGGGGGGGGGGGGGGGGGGGGGGGGGGGGGGGCCAAGAGGTAAAACCTCTTAATGGCCATGAATGGCCTCTTCTCTCTCTTCCAAAAATGGTGAAACCCCCATTTTCTCTCTCCTAATCACCATGGTCGGTTTCCACACTCTCTCCTGAGTTTAATGATGGTCCACATGGGCTGGTTGACCATCCAATTGAGCTAGCCCAAAGAGATTGGGTTAGGTTTGAGCATTTTGACCTAAATTGGGCAATTTTGACTTTTGGTCAAATTGGTCAATTGGGGAACCCTAGGATGGGGCTTTTGGGTTCAATGGGTTTTAAATTAAGTTTAGGAACTAATGGTGGAGTCAATTTGGTCATATGGTTCTTGGTTGACCCAATCTAAGATGATTTGACCAAAATAGGCTAAATTGACTTTGGTCAAATTGAGCCCTAGGGTTGACTTGGTCATGGGGCTTTTTGGTCCACTAGCTCCCCTATGACATGATAGCCCTATGGGTGAGGTCAATTTAATGTGGTGAAGGTCAATTGGGGTACTTTGAGAAGAAAGGTCATTTTGACCAAAAAAGGGCATTTTGGTCAATTTGCACCCCTGGGGGTCCCATGATGGGGCTTTTGGGTCCATTAGGTCTATAATGGTATTATAAACCTAGGAGTGTGATCAATTTGACATGGTGAGGGTTGATTGGCTCTAAATGGGCTACTTTGACCAATTTGAGGGTTTATGTTGACTTTGGTCAAATTGGCCTCTTAGGTTGACTTCAATGGGCCCAAGGTGCCCTAAGGGGACCTCTAAAGGGTTAGGGACACTATGGTGGGGTCCAAGGGTTAAGTTGAAGCCCTAAATTCCAATCCCAAGCTTGGAAGATGGGAATTGCTATTTGCAGACCAAGGTGGCTTCCTCCTCCTTTCCTAAGCTCTTAGGTTCAAAAAGGTTCTTCCTATGGTTTTGTCATGACCCAGTCATGACAAAACCAACTTAGGGGTCTAGCAGTTTGGGGGATGTTACAGTTGTTAGCTATGTTATCATGATTATATTATAGAACATTTAAATAATTAATCCTTCATGTGGTATCATGATATTATTTTGTTGGCTATGTATCTTAGCATTGGGGATGTTCTGCATTCTTCAAATATGGGGAGATTATTGGGAATATTGCCCTCAATTTTCCCTTGATTTGAAGAGGCATCACTTCCAATACTAAGGACATATTGTATTTGATAAAACTTTGTTTTTGTAAGTTAAACATGCTTAGGTGACTCAAGAGAAAAGGTTAATCAAGACCTAAGGTTAGGAGAAATCTTCTCCTAAGTTGATGTAGAAATTTCTTGGCTGAACCGCTGAGACGAGGAGCCGTCTCAGCGGATCCGCTGAGAAGGAGGTGTCTCAGCTGATAAGTTCATCAAACGCTGAGAATCAGCGTGTTCGTCGAACGCAGAATGTCGTTCGTCGAACGAAGGGCTAAGTTCGTCGACCGCTAAGACGAGACCAAAGAAGGAGTCGCTGAGAAGAACACTGTTCGTCAAACACAGAACACTGTTCGTCGACCGCTGAGACGAGACCAAAGAAGGAGCCGCTGAGAAGAACAATGTTCGTCGAACGCAGAGACAAGACAAGTTCGTCAAACGCAGGATACATCGAGTTCATCGAACGCAGGAGACAGCCGGTTCATCGAACGTAGAGCTTGGCAAGTTCGTCGAACGCATGATTCAGTGGGTTCGTCGAACGCAGAGTGAAGCGGGTTCGTCGAACGCAGTCCTTCTCTATAGATAAGTAGGGCGGCGGGTCCTGCGGCTAGGGCAAGTTGCGGAAAAGCTACAGGGGACCACCGATCTCTCCCATACTTCTTGGGAGATCAAATTAGAGTCGTTGAAGATGAAAAGAAGTATAAAAGAAAGTGTTAGGGCATTTTCTATGTCCCGGCCGATTGCGTGCAAAATCTCGATTCACCATTGACGGCTGCTGCTCTTGACTTTCTTCCTGCTCACTGAAAGAGAAGAAGAATAAGAGAGAAGAAGATAGCTCCTCCACCAGAAGGGGCAAGGTGATCTTTCATCACTCTATTGAAGAGGAAGATCAAGTGGTAGTTGTTATCAACAATCTTCAGCTACAGGAAAGCACAGACAGTGCAGGATCTACATGAGAGTTTTTCTGCTGTCGAATATTTCTAAATCATCTTTTTTCTGTAAGGCTTTTTGCCTGAGCTTGTAGGGCTGGTTTGCCTGAGATTGTAGGAGCTGGTGTCACAACCCGCATTTTCCCAACATTTAAAATGCTATCAGAGTAGGGAAAGCTACGTGTTGTGATGCCACGTCACGTAGGGGACGCCTACTGACGTTAAGGCAACGTATCCTTCATCGCAGTTCAAGCAATTATTATTATCAAATCAAAGTGATTCAAAAATGATTTATGCAGAAACTTAATAAACCGCGTCCCTCGGCTAGGTGGATCAACTAGTCCGCGCTTTTAAAATATAGTTTTACGCATCGGAAATAAAATACTTGATTTAATTATATAGTGGCATAAGTGAACATGAAGACCTAGTGAGGTGCACCATGCAAGATCGAATGTGTGGATTTACTATATATAAAGGTAGATTTATCACGCGCTGAAATTAGTGAGCTTAACATTTCAAATCATGATGCACAATGCTACAAATGCCTTAGCATATCTAAGCTAGGGGCTATAAAGCCAACCCGCAATTAACCATTCCAGAATAAGTGTTCAAAAGTGAACAATAAATAACAGCAGTAGTGAAACAAAAGTGTAACCAAACGGCACCACGAGCGTCAACACCTGACACGAACCTATGGGCCGGCAAGACCACAGAATACCCTACCTCAAGAGGGTCAGAAGACAGCAACTAAAGCAACTCCGCACTAACACCTGCTACTGTCCAGAACCTGAGGCATTCAAAGAAAGAACACCTCAGAAGCAAATTACAAGTGGTGCGGAAAACTAGAAAGTAAGCAAACCTCCGCGAGATCGGAGGGAAACGGTATCGGCAAGGATTAGTGATGACAAAGCTAGCAGCAAATAGTCAAAGGAAAAGAAACAGTAGAAGAATCTAATAACCAGCCAAAAAGGAAGCAACAGCAGAAACTAAAAAGTCAGCGGAAAATGCTCACCAAACAAAGGTGAGAACACAGGCGATGACAAAACTCGCCATAAACAAAAGAAAAGAACCATTAACTTTCAAATTATTAATCATGTTACTCTTGTTCAGAATTATAGAGACTGATCAGCTCATCAGACAAACAGACAGAAAAAAAAGAGAAGCCGTGCGGGGATAAATCCCTATCGCATCGTCACGACCCTCAGAGCACCGCACCGGTGGCACTGCCAACAACGTGTACGACCTTCAACAGAATTTATTAAATTAAAAGAGCATCGCACCGGTGGCACCGCCAACATCATGTACGACCTCCAACAGATCATTCACATTTTTCATGGTTCTTTCAAGGAGCAATGGGCGAGGCCCAACAGATCATATCATACTAAATTGCAAGCAGAAATGGAAAATACAAGGAGATCTAATGCTGACAAAAGTCTTTTTATTAACTGGCAAAATGTCCAGTTATTAGCGGCAATAATTAGAGGAAAAAAGGGAATGTAACACAGCTAGATCAAGGGAGACTGCTTGGAGCTATTATATGGAAAAGAAAGAAAAAAAAAAGAAACTAGAGCAAGATCACCACTTGCCTTAGGTTTTGCTGGAAAAACTCTCTGAATCGCTCCACGTTGTAGATCGGGTTACGAGAAGGCGAGAGAAGTCAAGATCTACAAGAGATCGGACTAGAAAAGGTTAGGGTACAAAAGACCTAACGAAAAAGTTTCACGAAGCGGAAGGAAATTACCACGAGGATGAAGCTCTCGTCGAGAGCTTTCCGAATCTATGCTCGGTTCGCGATTTCGACCACCGGAGCTCCGTCGGCAGCGTCCGAAAGATTCACGAAATCGCCACTCTCATCGCTCGCTTTTCTCTCTGATTCAGACAGAATGAGGAAGAAGCTGGGTTCGTTTTCTTTTGGCAACATCACATAACTTTAATAATAATAATATCATCATCATTATTATTATTAATAAATAAATGAAAGAAGGGGTCGGCGCATGAAGAGCTGCTGAAGGGGTGACGACGCATGCTGCTAAGGGAAGTCGACGCATGCATCGGGCTGTCGACGCATGGAGGGAGGGGAAGGTCGACGCAAGCATGTAAATATATATATATATTTATATATATGTATATATACATATGGAGATCGACGCAAGCAAAGGGGAGTCGACGCAAAGGCTGGAGGGAGAAATCGACGCATGGAGGGAGAAATCGACGCATGGAGTAGAAATCGACGCATGGAGGGAGGGAATGAGTCGACGCATGCTTCTAATGAACGTAAATTTATATATACATTCTGATTTTTTTATAATAATAATAATAATAATAATAATATTATTATTATTATTTTATCACTAAAAATAAACGAACGCCGAATACAACGAAAATTTCGCCTAAAGTGAACCGCGGCGCTACGAATTCAACGGCGAAGTTGGAATCAAAATCCGACGTGCCGTTTTCGAGATATGAATGGCGAAAGTTACGGCGAGCTTTAAATATATACAAAACTTCTAAAATGCGCCGATGCTCCAAAATGGCTCGGATCGCGACGAAACTTGATAGACAAGTCTAAAATTAAATAATCTAATTTCCTAACGTAAAATTTTTCAATTCCAGGTCGTCGCAAATTTTGGTCAACTTGACCCAAACGAACGCGAAAACGCGCAAACGGCTACGCGCCGCTAACTCGACTTTAGAAGTAACGCCCCGACGTCATTAACACGTCATTACTGAATTAAACAAACACCGTAAAAATCAGGGGCGTTACAACCACTCCCCCTAAAAGAAAGTTTCGTCCCGAAACTTGATATAAGGGCAGAAAACAACATTAAGATAGATACATGGTGCAGGAAAGGAAATTCACCAAAGCTAATTAAATGAAAGGTAAAAGGTACAGGGAAAAGGATTCACCTGAACTAATCAATTGAAAAATAAGAAGGTGCGGGAATAACATTTGGACAAATAATGGTGCAGGAGACAATATTTGGTCAAATAAGTAGTGCAGGGAAAGAAAAGGAGATTTTTACCTGATCGAGCCATTAAAAGAAGAGGTGCGGATGAGATTCCCATATAGCCGATTCCAGCTCCCATGTTGCGCTCTCGACGTCATGATTTCGCCCAAAGAACTTTTACCATGGGGATGGATTTCCTACGCAACACCCGCTCTTGGGTTTCCAAAATCCGAACAGGCTCCTCACATAAGATAAATTGGGCTGAATCTGAGGTACCGAATCAAGGACTTGACGATTGCTGCGGACACATTTCCTTAACTGACTCACATGGAACACATCATGGACGCCAGGGAAGGTAGCAGGTAACTCCAATCTATAAGCGGACACTCCGATGCGCTCAACGACCTGAAATGGCCCAACATATCTGAGATCCAACTTGTGGTTCTTCCCAAATCTTTTAACGCCTGACATCGGAGAGACCTTCAGAAAAACACTGTCCCCAACCGCAAACTCCAGATCTGCCCTTCTTTGATTGGCATACTTTTCGTACCGCTCCTGAGCAACGCGGAGCTTCTCTCGAATATTAGTCACAGCAACGCTCATTTCTTCCAAAGCTTCTGGGCCTAACAACGGACTCTCACCAACCTCGGCCCAAAACAAGGGAGTCCGGCTACGCCTCCCATATAGAGATTTCAACTCCCAACTGATTAAGCATAACAGCCCCCGAGCATAACTTTAAGTATAAAATTTCAGGAAGGATAACCCAACCACCACCAACCGCCAACAAATTCCAAAATGATGAGGTTTATGTGTGCAAATTCCAAACAATCACTATAACTCAAGATGGTGATACTTCTAACGAATATAATTCCTGGAGCATAAACCCAAACAACAAGCAATGAATAGTGAGATTGACAATAACAACACTTTCCTGATAACTGTTATTGTAGGCAAATTCCATCAATCCAAGACGCTAATCCCAAGCTCCACCATGCTCCAATGTGTAACATCTGATCATATCTTCCACGATCGGATTAACTTTCAGACCCTGAAGCTTCTACCAAACTCATCTAGATACGCGACAAAAAAAAAACAAATCTTGAGGTTTCGATCTGACTCCAAACTTAAGGACATATTTTATCCATTTATTCCCGGTAGCTCACACAATTTGTATCTTCGGAAAAACCTCATCAAACCGATAACTAAACTAATAGCAGCGAACAATATGTTTCAAATTTCTATACATCCTAGTGGAATCCGGGTGGTAACATGACCCAAATAGGCAACTAAAGACATCCAAAACTTGCACTTGCTCATCTTGGCAAATGAACTTGCGCTCTCACAACGTAGACCGCACCAAAACACAAATGCTCAGCAAGATCCTCTGCACTCTTACAGTGTATCAAACACCACTTCTAAGGACGGACACAAGATGGTTTTGAAAAATCTCTTAACACTCTATCCACCAAATTCATGAAGGCAGAGAAGACATTGGCTAAAATAAAGGCCGCCACTAAGATCTCAAAGTAAAGCCCATAACGGGAACGAACAGGCAGTCCATGGAGCATCCGACTCACAGATCCTTTACAGACAAAAGTCTATACGGAGGCCGATCTCCGAGAACACGGATCCATCTCGCAACTGATTAAGCAAATCATCTATTCGAGGTGATGAACATTAACCTCGATAGTCACCTCATTCAACTATGCTCAATTTGCTCATAATCTTCTAGAAACATTCTTCTAGCTCACGCAGGGCCATGTGGCAAGGTGCCCTCGCAAAAAGACAAGCATCTGGCTCAAGACCTTAAAACAAACTCCGCCTTTTTCTCAAGGGGAAGATCGAGAAAACTAGCCGGAGAAGCATTTGAAGCTCTCACACAACAGAATGCGCGGCACAACGAGAGCATTTTTTTTCTAGAACATAAATAGAGACGAGAAAAGACTCGCTGCCAGACTCTAAGCATTGACGATCACGAACCGCAGAAATAACCAGAGAATCTTGATACGGGAATCCAACACTCAAGGGTTGGTCAATATCCAACGAGAAGTCCAGGCGCTTATCCTCTCACCGGTATACAACGCCAAACTAGATCTCCAATCCATGCCCAAGAAATCATACTAACCTCTTCCAAATCTGGCACTTTCAATCGACATACTATAGAAATCAAACCCAAGGAAAGGTTCAACGCTACTGAGTCACCCGAGGGAAAACTTAGCACGAAACAAATCACTAACTCGATCGGGAGTCAAGAAATGACCATCACGAAGATCCTAGCCACGAACAAGTGGATAACACCAAAATCAAAAGAAAGCGTGCTCATCGGTTAATTATCATAACTTCCAAAAAAAAAACGCACGCATAGCCAGCTGAACAGAAATCGAGATAGCGAGGAACTATTAACTGAATCAGAATCTAACCTAAGATCACCATGGTTGAAGATTGAGCTTCTCCCTCGCTCACCACGATCAGTTTATCCTTCCCTTCATCCGACACCGGATCTCATCGTGCCCCTCTTTATTACTTGTAATGTAACCCAAATCACTTTTAGGTGCGTCTTGAATTATGATTACCCGTTACTGCCTCTGAGCTTCTAGTTTCTTGAAATATTTCCCAAGGGAATGGCCTGACCGGCCACAGAAACTACACACTTTCTCCCATCCTTTCTTTTGGGGGTGGGCCAGATGCCTATAGGCTTTCGCCATCCCCAACCTTTCTCTTTTCCTGTAACGAGGACATACCGCGATCTTTGGCATTTCCAATAGCCTCAAACTTCAAGGCAGCTTCAACTGCTTTCGCATCAGTCTCGGATTGGTATGCGTTAGTAAACTGCTGGATTTTACCTTGAGGATCACCCAAGAAATTTCTGACCTTGCACTCCTCAGCAGCTATCAACTCAGGAGCGAATCTATTCGATTTACCGATCTCACTCTGGTATTCAACCAACACAAGAAACTGCACACCAGGCTGCTGCCTCAAGGTGGCAGTAAGCAATGTCTGCAACTGCGTTTGCATTACAAACATCTGCCTTGACATTGTTTCAATGCTCTGACGCAGTGCATCTAGTATCGCTTCGATATGAGAATACGAAGACTCACCCTCAAACAGGGAAAATGCCTCCATTGCAAAACGCTTCGGGGTCATCTTCTACAATTACCAACAGCGACTCATTAAGACCTAGCTTAAGACACAAAAGCTAGCAAACTCGACCACGTCACTCTCCTATGAGGCATGTCTACAAGATAGATGGACATCCAATCAGAAACAGGCTTAAGACGCTTAAGCCAAATAGACTCGGAAATATCCCGGATCAATTCGGAACAGGAAAGAAAACAACCTGCTATTGCTGTTACCTTGCTCTGGAATTTCATGAAATGATGCAATGATTAAACTTAGGATGATGAACCATCATCCCATTGGCTCTTGTGCTATGACATGAGTGCATGAACATTTAAATTCTTTTTTCAAAACATGTGTGTACATATGTCATCTGGTATGTCTTTAACTTGGCACACGTGCTTATGCGATGATATGAATGTATGCAGTGCTATGCATTCTAGAAAGAGGCCTTAATGCATGTTATGAGCGGCGTACACATGTAATGTTATGCATCCCATACTACATAACATTACATGTAACGGAAAAAGAAAACGTGCTAATGGGCATCCATGTAATGGTGGTTATGCATTCCATACTACATAACCGTCACATGTTGCCACCTATGGTGGATCCATATACAAACACATATTATGCATCCCATACTACATAATATGCCCCGTATACTTCTTATCATGCTATGAGTGTAGTGACTATGCTTCGGTCAAGACATATCGATGACATATCGGTGTGTGTGTATACAATGAAATGATCTTATGAGGTTCTGCTTAGGATAGCGGTCGTTTGGCTCACACGCCAAACCACACAACTACCTTTTTCACAGAACCTGGCTCTGATACCAACTGTCACAACCCGCATTTTCCCAACATTTAAAATGCTATCAGAGTAGGGAAAGCTACGTGTTGTGATGCCACGTCACATAGGGGACGCCTACTGACGTTAAGACAACGTATCCTTCATCGCAGTTCAAGCAATTATTATTATCAAATCAAAGTGATTCAAAAATGATTTATGCAGAAACTTAATAAACTGCGTCCCTCGGCTAGGTGGATCAACTAGTCCGCGCTTTTAAAATATAGTTTTACGCATCGGAAATAAAATACTTGATTTAATTATATAGTGGCCTAAGTGAACATGAAGACCTAGTGAGGTGCACCATGCAAGATCGAATGTGTGGATTTACTATATATAAAGGTAGATTTATCACGCGCTGAAATTAGTGAGCTTAACATTTCAAATCATGATGCACAATGCTACAAATGCCTTAGCATATCTAAGTAAGGGGCTATAAAGCCAACCCGCAATTAACCATTCCAGAACAAGTGTTCAAAAGTGAACAATAAATAACAGCAGTAGTGAAACAAAAGTGTAACCAAACGGCACCACGGGCGTCAACACCTGACACGAACCTATGGGCCGGCAAGACCACAGAATACCCTACCTCAAGAGGGTCAGAAGACAGCAACTAAAGCAACTCCGCACTAACACCTGCTACTGTCCAGAACCTGAGACATTCAAAGAAAGAACACCTCAGAAGCAAATTACAAGTGGTGCGGAAAACTAGAAAGTAAGCAAACCTCCGCGAGACCGGAGGGAAACGGTATCTGCAAGGATTAGTGATGACAAAGCTAGCAGCAAATAGTCACAGGAAAAGAAACAGTAGAAGAATCTAATAACCAGCCAAAAAGGAAGCAACAGCAGAAACTAAAAAGTCAGCGGAAAATGCTCACCAAACAAAGATGAGAACACAGGCGATGACAAAACTCGCCATAAACAAAAGAAAAGAACCATTAACTTTCAAATTATTAATCATGTTACTCTTGTTCATAATTATAGAGACTGATCAGCTCATCAGACAAACAGACAGAAAAAAAAGAGAAGCCGTGCGCGGATAAATCCCTATCGCATCGTCACGACCCTCAGAGCACCGCACCGGTGACACTGCCAACAACGTGTATGACCTTCAACAGAATTTATTAAATTAAAAGAGCATCGCACCGGTGGCACCGCCAACATCGTGTACGACCTCCAACAGATCATTCACATTTTTCATGGTTCTTTCAAGGAGCAATGGGCGAGGCCCAACAGATCATATCATACTAAATTGCAAGCAGAAATGGAAAATACAAGGAGATCTAATGCTGACAAAAGTCTTTTTATTAACTGGCAAAATGTCCAGTTATTAGCGGCAATAATTAGAGGAAAAAAGAGAATGTAACACAGCTAGATCAAGGGAGACTGCTTGGAGCTATTATATGGAAAAGAAAGGGAAAAAAAAAGAAACTAGAGCAAGATCACCACTTGCCTTAGGTTTTGCTGGAAAAACTCTCTGAATCGCTCCACGTTGTAGATCGGGTTACGAGAAGGCGAGAGGAGTCAAGATCTACAAGAGATCGGACTAGAAAAGGTTAGGGTACAAAAGACCTAACGAAAAAGTTTCACGAAGTGGAAGGAAATTACCACGAGGATGAAGCTCTCGTCGAGAGCTTTCCGAATCTATGCTCTGCTCGCGATTTCGACCACCGGAGCTCCGTCGGCGGCGTCCGGAAGATTCACGAAATCGCCACTCCCGTCGCTCGCTTTTCTCTCTGGTTCAGACAGAATGAGGAAGAAGCTGGGTTCGTTTTCTTTTGGCAACATCACATAACTTTAATAATAATAATATCATCATCATTATTATTAATAATAAATAAATGAAAGAAGGGGTCGGCGCATGAAGAGCTGCTGAAGGGGTGACGACGCATGCTGCTAAGGGAAGTCAACGCATGCTGCTAAGGGAAGTCAACGCATGCATCGGGCCGTCGACGCATGGAGGGAGGGGAAGGTCGACGCAAACATGTAAATATATATATATATATATATATATATATATATATATATACATATGGAGATCGACGCAAGCAAAGGGGAGTCGACGCAAAGGCTGGAGGGAGAAATCGATGCATGGAGGGAGAAATCGACGCATGGAGGAGAAATCGACGCATGGAGGGAGGGAATGAGTCGACGCATGCTTCTAATGAACGTAAATTTATATATACATTCTGATTTTTTTATAATAATAATAATAATAATAATATTATTATTATTATTATTTTATCACTAAAAATAAACGAACGCCGAATACAACGAAAATTTCGCCTAAAGTGAACGGCGGCGCTACGAATTCAACGGCGAAGTTGGAATCAAAATCCGACGTGCCGTTTTCGAGATATGAATGGTGAAAGTTACGGCGAGCTTTAAATATATACAAAACTTCTAAAATGCGCCGATGCTACAAAATGGCTCGGATCGCGACGAAACTTGATAGGCAAGTCTAAAATTAAATAATCTAATTTCCTAACGTAAAATTTTTCAATTCCAGGTCGTCGCAAATTTTGGTCGACTTGACCCAAACGGACGCGAAAACGCGCAAACGGCTACGCGCCGCTAACTCGACTTTAGAAGTAACGCCCCGACGTAATTAACACGCCATTACTGAATTAAACAAACACCGTAAAAATCAGGGGCGTTACAGCTGGTGATAGCTCTTAGTTGTAAGGCTTGTTGCCTGAGGTAGGACCAGGAAGTGGTCTGAGCTGTAGGAGGTGTATTCCTCTGAGTTTGTAGGGCAGCTGTGCCTGAGGTAGGAGTTGGTGATAACTCTGAGTTGTAGGACCTTTTGGTCTGAGCTGTAGGATCAGGTGCTGATCTGAGGTAGGGCCTTTTGGCCTGAGCTGTAGGAGGTGTTTTCCTCTGAGTTTGTAGGGCAGCTGTGCCTGAGGTAGGAGCTGGTGATAGCTCTGAGTTCTAGGGACTCTTATCCTGAGGTAGGATCATCTTTGATCTGAGAAATTCTAAGGAACTTGAGTTGTAAGCTCTTGGAGCTGAGTTGGAGGAGTTGGCCTTGTCTAACACATTGTTAGAAAGGTGAAGGGGGAAAGAGGATTACTCAAGACACCCTGTCTTGAGGAACCTCTATACATACTTGTGTGCTTTCTGAGTTGCTTGATTCTCTGATTAGAATAATTTTAACAGGCCATAATAATCAAGTAAAATTCAAAAGACCTATTCACCTCCCCCCTCTAGGTGAATTAGTTAGCATGCCTATATTCTTTCAGTATTTTCGTAATCTCGTGGGCCAAAATCTGGCTATTAGCAGACCAAGTTCTTAAATCTATAAATAGGACTAAGGGGGCACCTTTGAAAGCAGATCTCTCTATTTAAGCCACTCTCCCTCTAGTCTTCTTTGGTGGGGGAAGACTGCCTCCAAAGGTGCCCCAAGCTCAGCATTGGCTTGGGAGGGGAAGCGCTCTAAGATCTTCTAGGTGTGTGGTGGGACCTCCTCGCTGAGCCCTTGGTCTTGTTCCTAGTTTCCCAAGTCTTCGGCCTAGCACTCTCCCTTGAGAGAAGTAAGTGTGAGGTCACCCCCTCTTTTGGGGACCCCGAACTCCACAGAGACCAAGTCTTGGTTTCAACATTTATGGTGCGGTGAGCGTGGAGAGTGACCAACACGAAAAATCTCAAGCTGAGCTCTATGGCTGGAGGTGGAGGAGGTGGATCCGACCTGGGCCACTCAGAGTCGCCGGTGGTTGTGGTGACGATGGAAATGTTTGAAGATTTCAAGCGGGAGTTCCTGCAGACCTTGCAGCTCGCTTTCGCCATGAGAGGCGAATGCGAGGAAGGAGGCGGTCCGGAGGTCCCGCCCCAGCAGATGGGCGAGAGCACTAGCGGCCAGCCATCCAGGAAGGAGGTGCCGGCGGGGGCAAGTGGGGAGGCATCCGACCCCCACTCGCCCTGCCACCAAAGAGGGGGGAGGCGGCCTGCCTCCACTCGCCCAGCCCTAAGCGGGCGAGTGGGGAGGCGGCCTGCCCCCACTCGCCCAGGCCCAATGGGGCGAGTGGGGAGGCGGCCTGCCCCCACTCGCCCAGCCCCAAGGGGGCGAGTGGTGAGGCATCCGACCCCCACTCGCCCAGCCCCGAAGGTGGGCCAGCGGGGAGGCATCCGACCCCCACTCGCCCAGCCCCGAAGGTGGGCGAGCGGAGGTAATTTGGCGAGACCTCCCCGGACGGCAGCTGTTCGGTAGTCCGGCGAGTGTAGAGGTCTGTGAGCTGACTCTGCGAGAGCAAACCACTCACCGAGCCGGAAGCAGGGAGGGAAGTCCCTTCTGTGAGTTGATTCTCTTGGCCCCCCCGTTTCAGAGGGGTTCAGGGGGCCAGAGATGTCTTACTACTCCGGCAAGGATGACCCAGTCCTGCACTTGCGGTGGTTAGAGGACATGGTATCAGTCAGGCCTATGTCAGAAGCCTTCCAGTGCCGGCTCTTTGCCACCACTCTGAAGGACAATGTAGGGGATTGGTTCCACCATCTCCTCGTGGGGTCTATCCATGCCTTCGAGGATCTGCGGCGAGGTTTCCTGTTGAGCTTCTCGACCTCGAAGAAGAGGAAGAAAGATGCTGAGGCACTCTTCAAGATCAAGCAAGGGCCAAGGGAGTCGCTGGCTCGTTACGTGGATAGGTTCAAGGAAGAGGTCCTGCAAGTCCATGAGGTGTCAGGGTTCACCCTCCAGCTCGCCTTCATAGTGGGGCTGCGGGAGGGGTTCTTCAAGATGAGCTTAAAGCGGAAGACCCCCTTATCCATCGAGGAATTGATGGAAAGTGCGGCTGAAGAAGTTGAGGAAGAGGAGGCCAACCCAGAGTTCGTAAAGAGGTTGGCCAAGCTGAGTGAGCTGGAGGCAAGGCAACACGGAGGGAGTATGGAGGATCCAGAAAGGAAGTTTGACCAAGGAGAGAGTAACTTCCAAGGGGAAGACCTGACCCCCCAAGGTGGAGGCAGGGACCGAAGGCACCCCTCCCACCACCTCTGCAAACCATGGCGATTGGCGGGGGAAGAAGGAGGAGAGACAGGAAAGCAGAAAGGAGAGGAAGAGGAGAGGATAGGGTTGTGTTACCCTACTGTGACTTCCACGAGGAGGAAGGTCACGCGACGTCCGTCTGCCCTGAGTTTTTGGAAATGAGAGAAGCAAGGGGTCCGAAGCAGCAACATCAGCAACCGGAGGGGGTCGAGGAAGACCGGGCCTGGGAGTAGGAGATCAAGTTTTGATTTCCATACTTAGTTTTTTCTATAAGTCCATGTAGTGCGATGGTTAACTTCCATACTTAGTTTTTTTTCTTGCATGTAATATGGTAACAAATGTAATGAAAAGTTTCTTAGGTACTTAGCCCCGATGCTGGCCCGCTGACCAGGATCCCACCAAGCTGGCAGGGCCAGGAATCGCTCGGTGGCCGGAGGTTTTCAAGGTACTTAGTCCCGATGTTGGCCCGTTGATCAGGCTCCCACCAAGATGGCAGGGTCGGGAACCACTCGATGGCCAGAGGTTGTCAAAGTATTTAGGCCCGATGCTGGCCCGCTGACCAGGCTCCCATCAAGCTGGCAGAGCTGGGAACCGCTCGGTGGCCGGAGGTTTTCAAAGTACTTAGCCCCGATGCTGGCCCGCTGAACAGGCTCCCATCAAGCTGGTAGGGCCTAGTTGTGTTGAGTGAAGAAGAGGAAATACTGATGGTGCTCGAGAGGAGGAGGTCAATACTCCTGACACCGGGAACAAAGACCTAGTGTGGAGGAAGGTCGTCGAGGGCGTCGAGAGGCTGGCTCTCCGGCGAGTTCGATCGGCTCCGGCTATGGGGGTTCCTTCTGCGCTCCTTTCGCGATTTCAAGCGATGGGAATCGAGAAAGGAGGAAGGTTGCCGAGATTAGAAAGATTAGGTTTTATTAAAATTTTAATTCTAAGCCTTAATTTTGATGTGCGAATAACTATTTTTGGTGTGCGTGTAATCGTTTTTGCTGAAATTAGATATGGGTAGTAACATTTTTAACATGTTGCAAAATAAAATTTTAATAGCCAACATATTATAATTGTTGCTTAAAGTGAGTTAGCAAATGCAACATTTAGAAAATGTTCCCAATAATGGATAAGGGAACATTTATTGAATGTTGGGTAAAGTGTTGCCTAAAACTACTACTCTATTGCAACAATTAAAAATTGTTCTTTATTTTATGTTTAGAGAATATTTTTTAAATGTTGCAAAATGAAGTGTTGCTAAAGACCAAAAATGTTATAGTGATAGGTTTCTGCGGGTGGATTTGAGCCAGACAGAGCGCATACCGCGGCGCCACAGCGAATCCGGACAATACATATACAAGAATATATTTACAAAGAGCTATCGTAACTCCTACCTACCCAGACAGGTGAAGGTTGAAAAAAAACATGACAAGTTGGCAGCCCACGTGAGAGAAAAGAAAAAAAATGTTGATGGGGAGGAATAAATCTAAGCACGCAACTCTCCTATAAACAAGTCATGCAACTGCAGTTGGAAGAAGATAAGCCGGTTGCATCTGCTCTCCGTAGCGATAAGATCTACAGGCTTTAAACCAGAGAAGTTCTCGCATCTCTTTGGGGCATGCAAGTAGCACCGAAGTTGCGGCGTTCGTGAAGGAGGAGCGCGGAGGTTGCAACATCCATGGAGAAGTGTCGTTGATGCTGAAGTTGGTGCTGTCGGTCGTGGAGAAGGGGGACCGTAAACAACAACTTTATTCAGGTTAAGGAGCAGCTTCGCTAAAGACGCAATTTCTAGAGAAACGCAAATTACGCGTAAACTACATCGGAGAGGATTATATCGATCTATCTCGATAGTCACTGCGGTAACTTGTACTTATTTGTGTAATTTATTGAGTAGCGTAGTGGAGGAGATCCTGTGAGGACCGATGAGTGAAAACCTGTATTTTTTGCGTGATTTATACACATTTTAGTGGTGACTTTTCGGGTTACACACTGATCGTCTTGTGGTTTTCACCCAACCGAGTTTACATGTTAAAAAGTTCTCACGCACTATTTTTATTTTTATTTGTTTGTGTGTTTGCATATTGTTAAGCGATTGCGCATGTGCTCTCGCCGAATTAATTTGCAGATGCTCAGGTCGGATTTGTGCGCTCTCAAACCCAACAAGAATAAGCTTCCGAGGGTTTCTATATTTTAACTTGTACTTATTACCTCCGCAGTGCTTGAAACAAGTGACTTTGGATTGGATTGAGACTGGAAGTAATATTGGTAGTGAAGAACTTTATGCCAATTATGTTAAACTAGTTTCTTTTATTGCATCTTTTTTCTTTTTCATATCTCACTAAATGTGGATCATTTAACTGTGCAGGCTCATCCTATGATGAAGCACTATAGAGATATAATTATCATTAACTTGTCATGTTTGGGAATATTATGCGGCAATGATAAGACAACGATTAGTTTTGCAACGACACAAACACGATAATGAATGAGTTGGATGGAGCGTCAATCGAAGACGAAAGCCATCAATCAGTTGGCCCAGAACCCTAAAGAGGAAGTCAATTGCATGCGATGCTTTAACAAACACTATTATTAATATGGCAACCAATTTGCAACAAATAATGACCAACAACACATCTACCATTGCACAACCAATGTTAACCAATTCTGATCGAATTTATGAATCACTCGCTGGACCGCCGAATATTAAGGAAGCCAAAATAGTAAGAGTCATGAGTCTTCTCGGTGCTAATAAAATTAAGTTTGAGAATTCATGGCCCTATCAAAACACATGATGATGTCGTGCAATTCTATGATATTTGAACATTTGAGTAATGAAGTTGTTTAATTTTTACTTTTCATATGTATGAATAAATTTATCTTTACTGTTTTATCTTTGATTTGAATTAGGCTTATGAAAGAAGTTAACTTTTGCTTTTAGTTTTTTATTATTTTGTTTAATCTCTTTTAACATATATTTTTTGTGGATGTATTCCATCTTCTAATGAAACAGTAGAATTGCCCAATTTCAATTCATATGCTCAATTTTACCATGCAACCGAACAATATAATTAAAATTTAGTCTAATTTGAATTCCAATTCCTGCTGGTTTTGGAATTGACAGAATTTCGCTTCCTCGATTCCAAAACCTACGATCCAAGTTCTTTCGGAACTAAGGCTTTCGAATTGGCATTGGATTCCAATTTCAATAAAAATAAACACTGAATTCTAATTTTAGGGTCATAATTCCGTCCAAGCGAACGTACTCTTATAGTCTAATGAAGTTTTTGAGCAGATAAAGAGATCCTTTTGATCAGGTGGAGACGCTAGGAATATCTTGCATAGTTGCAATTCGCCCTGTGAGCAAAAACATTATCGCACTGAGAGCAGGGGCGAACCCACATAAGGGCGAGTGTGGGCGGCCGCCCACACTGATTTCTAAAAAAAAAATTCGATGGTAGTGGACATGTTATTTATCGTGATAGATAAGTTACATAATAATAAAACATATTGTAAGAGAAAAGCATATATAGCTTCTTGGGTTAGTTGGTGTAGGTAATAATTTTTAATCAAGTGGTTATGGGTTCAAATCTTACCAACAACAAAATTTAATTTTTTTTATTTAGTAAGTAATTTTGTTATTATGCTATTTTTAATTTTTTTTTATAAAAAAGTTCTTTGTTATATTGTTGTTTAAATTTTTTTTACAAATAAATTTATTATTATGTCATTGTATAGAATTTTTATATAAATTAGTTAATTGTTATGTTGTTGAAATTATAAATAAATTTGTTATTATGTTGTTTTTAAATTTTTTTTATAAATAAGTTAGTTGTTTAAAGTGTTTTTATAAATAAGTTCATAATTATATTATTGGGTGAAAAAATAGCAAAAATATTTAAAATAAAATGTGGTATTCAAATAGTTCATAAACGCCAATAAATTGAGGTTTTAATTTATAATATGAATTATATTTACATTAATATTTGCAAATTTTATTATTTTAACTATTTCTCAATTATATTTGACTTAAAAGCTTAGAACATTTACTAATTCATAAAATTATAGAAATTTGAATAACACATTGCAATCAAGCAATAATTATTTAAATTATTAAGGTGAAAAATAGAAATAAATAAATTCTTGAGTGTAAAAAAGTAGGAACAATAAGTAAATTGACTCTTAACTTCATCTATTTTATAAAATATATCTCAACAATTGTTTTAGCTCGTGTATCTTTAAAAACTTAAATTTTATAATTTATTGAAAAAGACATATCAATGCTCAAAAGATTACTAGCTAGGAAATATGTATTAGATTATTGATTTGTTTCATGTGATTTCACTATATGTGTGAGTTGTATTTAATTCATTTTATCAAAATATCATTACTTAATTAGAGAGAAATGAATGAATGATTGATTATTTGATGATTTATATTAAAAAACTATTTTGCCAACAACAATGAGATTATAAAGAAATGCTCCTAGAAAATAAAACATCATAAAAAGTATATATAGTAAATATACCATTTTTCCAAAATTGATCAACAATTATAAAAATTTGTGTGATATTAATGTAATATAGATATTTTTGATATATTTGTTGATTTATTTTTTTGGATAGTTTTATACTCCGCCCACACAGAACAAAATTTATGCGTCCACCACTGACTGAGAGCCTACATTGATAAGGAAAAAAAGATTGAAAGTGACATGTGTGCATTGGATTTAAGAACATTAGAAGGGCATTGTAATACCTAAAATAATTTATAGTTTGAAATTCAAATTGTAAACTTTAATTATAAAATAATCATTTCTTGATGAAGTTATTTTTGGAAGAGCTAAAGATACAATATATCAAGATGATTTCCCTAGAAGTGTAGAAATATATTAGGTTAGCCAATATATTTTTAAAAAAAATTTGAAACTAAAATTTATTTTTCAGTAATCCTAATTTTTTTTTCATATATCAAAAATATTTCACACTCTTGAATCTATGAAAATCAATCTGGAACAGTGATAGAATAAAAAATCCTTTCAATAATTGATAATGATTTAATTTTCTCTTTTTTTTATGAATTAACAAAAATAACAAAACATATATAATTGTGAAGTAAATAAAATACTAAATTCGAATTATATATACAAAATGATAAATAAATGTGGTAATACGTGAGAATTTAACTCATGATCATGTGGTTAGAAACCTCATACTCTAATAGAAAACCCATTTATTATTATCAAAATTAATATTTTTAAAATTCAATATGAGCAGCTAAACACTAAACCATATATGATTCAGTCTTTGATCCTGACCATTGAATGGGTATACGGGCTCCCTCTCCCGATTTGGAGACGGAGCTCTTACGATTGCGTCACGTATGCTTCGGGCGAATATAGTTTTGTTCGTTAGGCGTGCACTTTTATTCGCCAGGAGCGCAATTCTGTTTGCCCGGAGTGCACTTTTCTTTGTCACCGAGCACTTTTGTTTGCCCGCACTTTATTCGACCGGAGTGCACTTTTGTTCGCCAGCGAGCACTTTCGTTCGCCCAAAGCGTATTTTTTGTTCGCCTGAGCGCACTTTGTATTCACTCGTAGCACATGTGACACAATAGTTGGGGGGGGGACACATGTCGCCCATCGGATGTTATCAAATCGTGACGGAACCGCCGAGGCATGGGGTTATCAAACCATGCGGTCTGTGTCCTAGGCGTCATTCGCCCGGAGCGCACTTTTCACTTTTATTCGCCCGGAGTCCACTTTAGTTTCCCCGGAGCGTATTTTTTGTTCGCCTGGAGCGCACTTTTTTTTCACTTATAGCACACGTGGCACAATCGTAGGGGGGCGCGAGACACGTGTCGCCCAGCGGACGTTATCAAACCACGCGGAAACCCTGGAGCCTGGGGTTATCAAACCATGCGGTCTATGTCCTCGGCGCCATCGTGTTTCTCCCGCCGATCAACTTCTGCCGCTTCTGCTCCATTTTAGGGTTTCTCATGGAAATGCCGATTTGTTTGGCTGATTGGGCGATTGATTCCAAATAAGTTCAGAGGATAGTGATTACACGGTGGGTCGGCGTTCTTCGTCTGAACATCACTTTCCCCTTTTTGATCTGCGCGCATGCTATTAATTGCTCATGTTTTTTCGTGATGAAGATCGAAGGCGAGCGCCGCGTTTTGTTGTGGAAAATGATGAGCAAACTGCGCTGCGGTGAGTTTGCAGATTTGCTTTCTCTTCTCACAATCATGCATGCTTGTTTCTTGATTTCTCTCTGAGCCTGTTTATTTAGGGTTTTGGGGAGGATAAATAGCTATTGACACTGGAATCCATAACCCCGTTGTCTAGTTTTGAACACAAAAGTGCATGAAGTTTATAACCACCGCGTTCACGACCGCTACCCCCGTTCCAAACGGAGCCTAAGGCTCTCTTTGCGACGGTGGCAGCGGAAAAAAATATATTCCCACAGGCATCTTTGGAGGTGTTTTGTTTTCCGATGGTGGGAAAAATACTTCTGTCAAAAATATATTTTTAGGTCTTTTTGAAAAAGCATTAAACTTTCAAAACTTTTAACAAAAAGCTATTACCGCTGGAATCCATAAACCGTCTAGAGCTCTCTTTGGGACGACAGTGGCGGTGAAAAAAATTCCATTCTTACAGACACTGAGGTGTTTGGTTTCTCGATGGTGGGAAAAATATTTGTGTCAAAAATATATTTTTAGGTCTTTTTAAAAGAACAATAAACCCTCTCATATCTAGAAAAATTAAAAAGAGTTTTCTGCATTTTCATTCTTCTCTTCCCATAGATCAAAATCTCTCTTCTCCTCCTGTTTTTCTTACCACTGGTTTTTCATGACAACTCTAATCCCACCACTGATTTTCCACCACTAGTTTCTTCTGCCATAACCGTCTCAAGTATAGCCCAAGCCATGAACACTGGAATCCACCATAAAAACTTAGGCTCCGTTTGGGGGGACTTCTTTTCATCGGTCAAGCGGTCACGACCGCATGAATCAGACCTTAATCAAGGTCCGGTTCATGCGGTCGTGACCGCTTGACCGGTGAAAATAAGTCCTCCCAAACGGAGCCTTAGAAGAATTTAGCTCTCTTTAGTTTAATAGAGAACATATCAACCCTTATATAGCCAGGCTTGAGAATACAATCAATCATTAAAATACAAGTAAATTAGTAATGAGAAAATTAAAACACTCTAGTAACTTTATGAACCCATATCTTCTAAATGGTGCAGAATTTGGGCTTGTAAACTGAATCCATTGAACTACCGTCAGATGACCTTTCCGAAATGGCGACGTGCATTCCTTAACTCCTCACAAATAAAAAGTTGCGACTGTTGGAACGCAACAATGCGCACATAATGTTCTTGGCCTGACCGATCGGGTTTTGGCGGCGGCCAATGTAGTCATTTGATACTTATTAAACATCATATTGCCTAACTTTGTTCTTGTGTTTGTCTATGGGTTGCCTTCCATTCCCGAGTTTTTTTCATTTCTCGGTTTCTTCTAATTTTTCTTTCATTGTTCTTTTCTTATTAACAACTTGTTCTTATGGGTCATTGAGCATAAGCGTAGCCCATATGTTGCTTTGTTGGAGGTAAGGATGATCCGTGTTGATGGACTTCCAACCAAACAACAGAATATTTTTGCTAACACTGTATGGAGATTCCCGTTAGTTTTCATTTAACAAACCCTTGATTATTTACAAGCCGAAGTAACTTGGACTAATGCAATAGACCCGCGTGCTCAAGGCATGCCCCCAGACTCGACAAGTCTATGTTAATGATCCAAAATAACTTCTTAAGGATTGAAGAGAACTTATTAACATCTAACAACTGTTAGAATGGTGCTCGAAGCATCCGCGTGAGTGTCTA
This sequence comes from Dactylorhiza incarnata, assembly GCA_033032865.1. Classification (NCBI taxonomy): domain Eukaryota; kingdom Viridiplantae; phylum Streptophyta; class Magnoliopsida; order Asparagales; family Orchidaceae; genus Dactylorhiza; species Dactylorhiza incarnata. Next base: position 5,828,367 of record JAWHQI010000129.1, on the reverse strand, counting down.
GTTTGGAACACTCTACTCGTTGCCCCTAGCAGGGTATTTATAGAAAAACCCTAATTTTTCGGCGGGTGCGTGGATCCCTTACGGGTCCTAACCTACCGTTAAGTATTCGTTAACCCGATAGTTCAATATACCTCAACATTCTCCTCCTATATTGTAAATATCGGGGTCACATCACAAATTACTTTAAACAAGAGTTAATAACGACATAACATGAGTTTTCCAGAAAACATAAATATGAGTTTTAAACTACACAATATCTAAACTCAAACACAAGGCTCCAAACAAGAAACAGTAAGCAAAGCTGGAAAAAACTCAAAGAACAGATAAATGAAATGTGGTCTATGCAAACAATAGATCATCATCATCTGGGTCGAAATCAACTTTCTCTCCTCAAATCTTCATGTGATCTGCAAATAGACATAATAAGAATGTCATGAGACAAATCTCTATGAATTCTAACATTTGCAAATCAAGAGTAAAGCGAATAGTTCTAGCAGTAAAAGAACGTAATACTCTAACCAGGAAGAAAAGAATCACATATCAACATCTCTATCCAATTTACACAAAATTAGACAATTGTTTTCAAAGAATCAAACCATGTTCCTTCGATTATTAAGATTATTACCAAACGTTTCACAATTGTATTATATCATCAAGTTTTGAATGATACAACAAGCTGTGACCAATATATCATCAAGTTTGGAATGATATAAGTAATGATCATAATATCAGGACGCATATCAGCAACTTCAGTATTCGTTTTTGGAATGATACCCAAATCAGCCTTTGAATTAAAATTAATTGCGTAAGTCATCAAGTTTGGAATGACGGGTAACTATCCATCTATGGCTTTCATCAGATAGCATCTGAAATACTTCCGTATGCTCACTCTAGATGCTCGAATGTAAACAGACTACGGTTCTAAGATTTAAAACATAAGCAGGGTATTAAGTCATACTAAATGAACCTTAATCCCATCTCCCCCGATGTTTTATGTGTTAGAATGGTGCTCGAAGCATCCGCGTGAGTGTCTAGTTTGGAACACTATACTCGTTGCTCCTAGCAGGGTATTTATAAGCAAACCCTAATTCCCCGGCGGGTGCGTAGATCCCTAACGGGTCCTAACCTACCGCTAAGTATCCGTTAACCTGATAGTTCAATATACCTCAACAAAAACAACAACAACAACACTCAAGCCTTTATCCTACCATAGTGGGGTCGGCTATATGGATCATTTGTCGCCATTGCGCCATATCTTTAATCATAGCCTCACTAATGCCTAAGTACATCATATCTTTCCTTATAGTTTCATTCCAAGTCTTTTTTGGTCTACCCCTCCCCCGTTTGACATGTCTAGTGACTAAACTCTCACAACGCCTAACAGGTGCCTCTAATGGTCTCCTATGGACATGACCGAACCATCTTAGACGAGGTTCTCACATCTTCTCTACAATTGACGTCACTCATGTCTTATCCCTGATACATTCATTCCTAATTTTATCTAGTCTCGTGTGACCACACATCCACTTAAGCATTCTCATCTCCGCAACTCCCATTTTAACACGAAACAAAATCAATTGTGGAAGAGTTCATGTCAATGCGATGCCAATGCCACACAAAAATGTAGGGAGGCTCATTTCGTCGCATGCGGCACTTAACATATGTCATTAGTTTCTTGTGTCACATAAATAAAGGCTCACGGTAAGCACTGATTTTGACACATCATAGTATCCCCAAAACTAGAAACTATAAAATGACATGTTAGATCACCTTCTAAATCATTGCACATTTACCCCTAAGTTCAGTAGGCTTCCAAACATGCATAACTACTTGAATTCTAAATATCCTAACATTTCCTATAATAATTCTGACAATTAGATATGAACTCGGACACGGGATAATATATATTTTTATATTGTCATTTTGGTGAGCTTTTGAAGCCATTTAGGGCCGTTCGATTGGGCGGAATGGGGGAACCAGAATTAAAATTGGAGGTCTAATTCTAATTTCAAGGCCTCGATTTCATCCAAACAAACAAACCCTTAAAAGTAATTGGATAAGCCTAATTGATCCATATTAGTCCCATATTGGTCTCTTTAAAAAGTTACATCGACGAGTGCATCGGTTTACCTGCTAAATGATGTGCCCCCGAAGGTTTGCCATTTCACCAGAAACCTTCCATGGTAGCGTTGGGAAGTCTAACATAACAATTATTTCGTGTCGGCAATCTTCAACATAGAAAATGTGCTAAGCAATAAAAAAGCCGTTTGTCGTGATTAAACGCGAAGTACTTTCTCATAATTAGTATAGAAAAATTGGGGAAGAACACCAACACCAGGACAGTCCGCACGGCCTCCACGAAGCCTACTAAGATCTCAACATTGAAGAGTTGGTTTCCCTCTCATGAGTATCTCTTAGGAAGATGACCGTGAAAGATTTAGATTTCCCCGACTCTTCCATTCATTGGCATGAATACGTAGTTGTCCATGCCGACTACGTACATACTAGAGTTTGACTTGACTATTCATTTACTTTCGCTCGAGTAGGTTCCCCTCTGGATATCTTCGTATGAATGTTTTTTCTCGGCCGATTGACGTGATATGCGTTACCCACACAAATTTTGATCTACTCTTTTGATACTCTCTTAAATTAGCTCTTTTGGCACTAGACACCCTCCAATTAGGAGGTTTTTGCGCATTACACCCTAAATATTTAATTTTAGCACTTTGCATCTCAAAGGCCTTAATATCGGCATTTTGCACCATAAAGGGTGCAAAATGCCTAGGGTGCAAAATGCCAATATTAAAGCCTTTGGGTGATGCAAAATGCCAAAATTAAATATTTAAAATGCAACGTGCAAAAACCTCATAATGGGAAGGTGCTTACCGCCAAAGTCCCCTTAAAATATTTGAGTCCCACTCTACACCGAATTTCTTGTATTTTACTCCATACCAACCATTTTTTTGCGTCGTCTTATTGATACAATTTTGAATACATAAAAGATCATATGTGCTTGATGTGATTACATTAAAAGTACTTCCCCTAATATATAGTATAGATAACGATCGGACGGTTAGAATTTGATCTATAATAGATCTAACCATATGCAGGACATTTCAATATGAAGCGACCTTTACTAGACATACCTAATTAAGGCCTTCTAGGCGCTGGTTCCTTTGCCTCCTCTTCGGAAGCTCTAACATTTTGCTGCATTCTAGTCATGACTTCTCTGACCACATGAAATACTGACTACAATTCCTCTACATGAATAGGTTGAGATGAAATACATGTGGAGAGATAACTGATCTTGTTGCCAGTAACAGCAAAACAGCACAATGGAAACCCGCAAGCGCCGCCTTCTACAAAGCTGCGGGAATGCATTCCTCGTGATGTCGCACCGGGCTTGCGGTTTCACCGAGAACCTCGGCGGCCCGCTGGGTCTTCTCGTCCGCTCATTGTCCGTCGCTGTCGGCCCAACGCTGTGTCAGGTTGAGCACCGCTGTCTGCTCACCCTATCATTCGTCGACGAACGTATCCTCTCCGCAGCCGAAGATTTTGTCGCCGCCATTTACCCTCCCTCTGCCGCCCTCTTCAAGGGTCTCGACACCCTCACACTTCTCGTGGAATCTGCCCCGAAGAGGTTCGATGACTCCGTTGAGTTTATGACTGAATTTCTTTGCGAGATTCCGCCGGTCAACTTGGTGATGAAGCGCTTTCTGAAGTGCAAAACGGAGGAGGAGATCGGCGCGGTCGATCTCGAGCTCACGTCGGTGTTGCCGGAGAAGTCCGAAGAGGAGAGGCTGAATAATGTGGTTGATGAAGGTGTTGAAGTTGAGAAGCCTGTGAGTAAGTGTGAAGAGGTCATTGAGGTGGAGGAGAAGGAAGTTGTAGAGGAGGAAGAGAAGAATAAGATGAAGGGTAGGGAAATGGAAGATGAGAGTGATGCAATTCTGGAGCTTTTTGATGTGGGATGGCAGGCTAGATCACTTGGAGGGTTTAGAAGATCCTAATTATATATATAGGGCTATTTACTGGGACCTCCTCTCTAACTTTGCTAAATTACTGACAACATCCCTCTTATTTTCGAAATTACAAAAATTTCTCCTAAACTTTTCATTTCCTTACAAAAACTTCTTCTGAAGTTTTCATTTCATAACATCCATGCACAAAAATACCCCTCTCGGTGTACAGTTTCCAGGGGGTATTTTTGTTCATGGATGTTGGAAAATGAAAAGTCCAAGGGAGGTTTTTGTAATGAACTGAAAACTTAATGGGAGGTTTTTGTAATTTCGAAAACAAGAGGGGTGTTCTCAGTAATTATGCTAACTTACAGGGTAGGTTTGGTAACATGCATTGTAACAGGAAGTAATTACTGATAACTGTCTTACGACTTTGTATAATTACAAGGACCTCCTCTCTAACTTCAAAAATTACCAAAACCTCTCCGAGTTTTTTTAACAAGTATATTTACAATTAATGCAAACTTAGAGCTTTTTTGTGTGCATGCATTGTAACAGTGTAACTCAGAGGTGAGGTTTGTTGATTTTTAAAGTTTGGGGGGAGATGCATGTGATTTTTAAACTTAGAGATAAGGTGGTTGATGAGAAGTAGAACTTGTAATTATTCTAACTTCCAAGAAAGTTTTGGTCAGTGTAATTATATATATATATATATATAGAGAGAGAGAGAGAGAGAGAGAGAGAGAGAGAGAGAGAGAGAGAGAGAGAGAGAGAGAGAGAGAGAGAGAGAGAGTTATCTACCGGGACATCCCCTCGAAGTTTACGTAATTACAGCTTGTACCACTCTAACTTGTAAAAATACAATTATTCTCTTCAATGTTTATATTTCATAACATCGATGCACAAAGATTTACTCCATGCTGGTGTTGTTGTGCATGAATGTTATAAAATGTAAACATTTAGGGGAGGTTTTTGTAATTTTGAAAGTTAAAGGAGCGCGAGCTGTCATTACGCAAACTTCGAGGGGAAGTCCCGATAAATAACTATAACTATATATAGGGGCATTTATCGGGTCCTCGCCTCTAAGTTTGCAAAATTACAGATTACACCCATCTTATTATTGAAATTACAAAAATCTCCCCTTAATATTACAAAACATAACATTTACCTCCCCTGAAGTTCACATTTCATTACATTCATGCACAAAAATCCCTCCTTCGGAATATAAAATTCTTAAATATTATGTTTTATAACATTAAGGGGTGTTTTTTGTAATTTCAATAATAAGAGGGGTGCAATCTGTAATTATGCTATCTTTCAGGGGAAGCTTTGGTAATTATTTGTGTGTGTATTATATATAATCTCCAGCCACTTGTTTATTTTTGTTTTAATTCCCCTTTTCTTGAATGAAGGTTTGCGTTTCTTAAGGCTTCGCTTGGCGCGGCTTTTTTGCTCCGGTGAATTTGGACAAAAACTGTCATAAAATGCATGTTTGGCAAGATAATGGTAATGACCGCTACCAAGAAAAGCCAACTAGTTTTGAGCATAAAAGTGGATGAAGGTGTGGTCGGGTGTTCACGAACTATGGTTAATAACCAACACGTTCGTGACCGACGTCACCGCGCCAAACGGAGCCTAAGTCTTTTTTTTTATTAAAATTACGAAGGATGTGAGTCACAAGAAATTGTCAAAGGTAAAGAAATTCATTAGCTAGGGCTAATCAAGCTCTCAAATGTCAGCATTGAGAGCATATTTGTGATTACTGAGGAAATCAGCTTGAACTCCCAACACTTGGGAACATGTGGATCATCCAAATATATGATTTTTAAATTTCTTTCATTTTAATCATTGGCGCCAATTCCTCTTCACCACATTTTGTAGGGTTGGATTTAATGAATCCTTGTTTTTTATGAGTTAGGTATATGTTAGATGCGCGTCTTTGTCAGTTGCGCATTCGCACTCTAACGCACGTCTAAGCTTGAAGATTCATTTTTTTAGGGAAGGGTGTGATCTTGAGGCCAGCGTCGGCCCACTGTCGCCGCCACGCTTCACTTAGGTAGAGCCATGTGCTGGAGCGTTCGCCGGAGCATGTAGGTTGTGCTTGGATTGGGGGCGCTCTCGGGTTGGGCCCTCCTTGCTTTAGGCTGCGCTTGGACTGAATGCAAACAAACCCATGCTGGTCTGGTTTGGGTCCGGTTCAATCTGAGTGCTTCAAGTCTAGCTGAATTGCACTTTTTTTTGTGTTTTCAGTATCGTTCTGCAGATTCAGGTGCGCTCGTTGTGCTTGCGGTCTTATTCGTGCATTTTAAACTTATAATTGAAAGGGCGGATTTCAACTTAAATGTCGAGGGAGTTCCTAAATTCATTTGTGTGACGGAGTTCATTCATTGGAGGGAGTTACTTGATTTCAACTTAAGATTTGTAGGGCGAATTTTCTAACATGTTTGAGTTATCCTTAATACCATGAGAGCTCAATAATATACAATTTAAAATGTGTTTTTGATGACCTTCTAATATCTTTTGGGATATATCTAATATCATTCATAATCTTAAATCATGCCATATTTATAATTTACTGTCATTATTTTCTTGGCTTGATAATTAATTATTTTATTAGCATTATTTTTTTTAGGCGATTGTTATTAGCACTGCAAATATGACTATTATCATTAAAAAAACTATTTTTAAGGCTTCTCAAAACACCTATCCAAAAAAGCCCTATCCGCACTTAGCAAAAAAACCTATTCGCACTTAGCAAAATAGCCATATCCGCATTTAGCTAAAAAGCTATGTCCGTCGCTCCCACTCTCTCGAGGATCGGGATTCTCTTCATTTGGGGCCTCAAATGGAGGTCCATTTCACTGTGTGGATACATTCTCACTTGATGTAATGGTGTATATTTTTTTATTAAAAGGAAAATATAAAATGATGAGATTAGTGAGCCGTCGGATCAGCGAGAAATAGATCTTGACAGTGAAATTGATACTATCCATTTCACTCCAAATGGAGAGGATCGTATTCCCTCTCCCGACCCCTTGCTCTCGCCTCTTCTTTCCCGCTCGCGAACAACCTCGCATTCTTCCTGTGAACGCACGCCGCCTCCCATCCACCTCTTCCTTCCCGTGAACCTCGCCTCCTTCCCGTAACGACGCCGGCCTCCTTGTGGGAAGAGCAGATGCCGCTGAAGGGCGTGTCTCCGCATGCTTTTCTTTCCTTCTCAAGATAGATGTAGCTTTTGTTCTTCGTAGATAGCATCTTCAAGAGTTTAGTCGGATGAAAAAGTGAGCGAGCACAAGGAAGAAAGCTGGGGCGCGAGTAAAGCCTGCTGCTTAATTGTGATAAAAAGGCGGAAAAAATCAGTGATTCCGCAAGTTGTGCTTCTGCGTAAGTCGGATCGGATTAAAAGGCGGAAATAATTGAAGGTTATGCTTCTTTATCTTGCCTTCTCCCCGAGCACACCTGGTGCCAAATCAAGTAAAGAATGCGCAATGAAACTAGCTGCTGCTTCGGGATTTAACTTCGGCGCAAATTTATGTAATGTTCGAACTCACAATTTTCATTCAAAGAGGCCACGTCAAACTATAAAACATTTTTTCTCCGTCGGAACACCGAGTATTTTTTTAATATGGGTGCGGATAACATTCTTGCTTTCACATAATTTTTTTTTAATAATTGTTTGGGTTATAAAAACTGTGATAATAATAACAATTGTCTTTCTCATTAAGGCTTCGTTTGAGGGGACTTATTTTCACCGGTCAAACGGTTACGACCGCATGAACCGGACCTAATAAGTCAATATTTGTTGTTTTTATCTATATATATATAAGAAGATGACTCTTTGATGTACCATTCATTATTCCATTTTACCCCTCTTTTTTAATTAATATATTTACAAGATTTAAAAAAAGCATGGGCGAAGTCGTTCATGCACGGGAGGAGCCTGTGCAACGACAAAGTCTCGTGCGCGACTGTTAGATTCTTAAACTAATGTCTTATATTAATGTTTATTTCAATAATTATAGTTTGTATGTTAATTACTGGGTGATTATAAGTTTTTTTTTAAATGTCGGTTTATAATCCATTACTCCTAATTAAATTAGGCAATTGTTAACTGTTGGTGCCAAAAAATGTACCAACTCCACACTCGCTCGAACTGAAGGATGGGGGGTGAAACTGTTGGGTGGCCGGTTACTTTGAGCTGGAGGAAAGGACAATTTTATTGATATGAAGCTTGAATTACAGCTGAAAATGTAATAGAAAAGTATGAAAGAAACAACATAAGACTTGAAGAAAAAGGGTCTGAAGGGAGACGGAGAGGTCTCCGGAAAGGGTGACGGGCGGTCTCGGCGGTCACTCAAAACTGAGACCGCTCTAACCATTGGCTGGAACTGGAAGCTCTCCAAAAAGATCCTCAAACTGGTACCCCTACCCCTCTATTTATAGACACGGGGCCTGCCCGAACGGGCAGATCTGAAAGGTAACGGGTTGCCCGGAACTGCTGAGATCGCCTGAGACCGCTGCTGAGACCGCCGAGATCGTCTGGACCAGCTGAGACCGCCCGGGACAAGCTGAGATCGCTGAGATCGTCTGGGCCTGCTGAGATCGTCTGGACCTGCTGCTGAGACCGCTGAGATCGTCTGAGCCTGCATCACCTGAACAGATCACACAAAATAGAATCAGTTCGGGACCGAGAACCTCCGAAGTGAGGTCGCCGAGGAGAAGCGATCTCCCCTTTCTAGATCGCCCAGGAGGGGCGATCTCCTCCCTGTGAGGTCGCTCAGGAGGGGCGGCCTGCTCCGCTTGAGGTCGCCCGGAAGGGGCGGCCTGCTCTTTGGGAGATCGCCCAGGAGGGGCGATCTCCTCCCTGCGAGGTCGCCCGGGAGGGGCGGCCTGCTCCGCTTGAGGTCGCCCGGAAGGGGCGGCCTGCTCTTTGGGAGATCGCCCAGGAGGGGCGATCTCCCCCCTGCGAGGTCGCCCGGGAGGGGCGATCTCCTCCCTGCGAGGTCGCCCGGGAGGGGCGGCCTGCTCCGCTTGAGGTCGCCCGGAAGTGGCGGCCTGCTCTTTGGGAGATCGCCCAGGAGGGGCGATCTCCTCCCTGCGAGGTCGCCCGGGAGGGGCGGCCTGCTCCGCTTGAGGTCGCCCGGAAGTGGCGGCCTGCTCTTTGGGAGATCGCCCAGGAGGGGCGATCTCCTCCCTGCGAGGTCGCCCGGGAGGGGCGGCCTGCTCCGCTTGAGGTCGCCCGGAAGGGGCTTCCTGCTCTATGAGGTCGCCCAGGAGGGGCGACCTTCCTCCTGTGCGAGACCGTCTGGGCTCGATGAGACCCCCCCGGAGGAGCGAGACCGGCCCGGATCTCCGTACATACCGTAATACCTGAAAATGTTAGCTCATAGAGATCGCCGATTTCTGGGTAAAACATAATCCCCGCATTTTTTTAAGTTTTGAAAAAACTTTGAAAAAATTAAACTTACCCACGAGAATCGCGATCTACCTTTCCTGTTATAGTAGAGCATTTGTGATGAAAAAGTGCAAGTACCTTTGCGAACATCCTACCGCCAGGAGTGCTTGCGAATATTTTTTCTCTTCTTAAGAAGACTTGCGAACACTTGGTTTTAAGCGAGTGCCTGAAGAGAAAATGCGAGTACCTGCCTATCTCTGTTTCCATGTATAAAAGATATGCTGAGCAAGTATATGAAAAAGTAAAGATACATCAGGTATCTGAAAAAAACTTGTTGATACTTATCTTGCCCATATTTGAAGTACAATCGATAATTAAGAATGACGATCTTGTGGTTGTCAAAACATATTTTGAGAAGATATTAACTTTGGCCATTTGAAACCGCTTTGTTGTGAAATAATTCCGATGTCAAATGGCGATCTTCAATATTCGAGATGTTTTGTAGAAGAATCAGGTCATGATAATCCGTAAATGATGTTTCTGAACTCTGTTATGTACTTTGATAAATGAAGGTGTCAAATAATTCAAACTGCTCCTTCTGCGAATGATAAATGCATCTCGAGAATCATTGGTCTTTTGAGATAGATAATTGACGATCTCAGCTTTTCTGACCGCTTCTTTGTTGAACAATATAAGAGAGGTCTCATGAATACCTTCATATACTTCAAATTGCTTGATAGACAGATGAGTACTCAAGTTGTGATCTCAATTTCTCCAGACCGCCCAAAAAATAAAATATGAGAGGTTCTAAGATGATGATCACAAATGTCCCAAAACACTTGTCAAAAAAGATTTTCTGAGAAGAACCATTTAACAGTCTCCAATACTTCAGATTGCCAAAAAACTTTTCTCAAAGAGAACTCTGGAGATCCCACCAGCAATCTTTAACATCCAAGTCCTGGAGGAAATTCAGCCGGCGGTCTCAAATCTTTCACATTGCTGAGGAAACCAGAAAGACCAAATAAAGCTCTGGAGATCCCACCGACAATCTCTGACATCCAAGTCCTGGAGGAAATTAAGCCGGCAGTCTCAAATCTTTCAGATCGCTGAAGAAAACAGAAAGACCAAATAAAACTCTGGAGATCCCACCGGCAATCTCTAACATCCAAGTCCTGGAGGAAATTAAGTCGGCGGTCTCAAATCATTCACATATTGCTGAAGAAACCAGAAAGACCAAATAAAACTCTGGAGATCCCACCGGCAATCTCTAACATCCAAGTCCTGGAGAAAATTAAGTCGGCGGTCTCAAATCTTTCAGATCGCTGAAAAAAACAGAAAGACCAAATAAAACTCTGGAGATCCCACCGACAATCTCTAACATCCAAGTCCTGGAGGAAATTAAGCCGGCGGTCTCAAATCTTACATATCGCTGAAGAAAACAGAAAGACCAAATAAAACTCTGGAGATCCCACCGGCAATCTCTAACATCCAAGTCCTGGAGGAAATTAAGCTGGCGGTCTCAAATCTTTCAGATCGCTGAAGAAAATAGAAAGACCAAATAAAACTCTGGAGATCCCACCGTCAATCTCTAACATCCAAGTCCTGGAGGAAATTAAGCCGGCGGTCTCAAATCTTTCAGATCGCTGAAGAAAACAGAAAGACCAAATAAAACTCTGGAGATCCCACTGGCAATCTCTAACATCCAAGTCCTGGAGGAAATTAAGCCGGCGGTCTCAAATCTTACATATCGTTGAAGAAAACAGAAAGACCAACTAAAACTCTGGAGATCCCACCGGCAATCTCTAACATCCAAGTCCTGGAGGAAATTAAGTCGGCGGTCTCAAATAACTCAGGTCTCTTTTCATAAGGGAGAAATAAGAATCTGCGGTCTCAATAAACTCTGACGGCCTGATCTCAGTAAAAAAGCGAAAGTTGGACCTTGGAAAAGAAAAGAGGAGAAAAAGAAAGAGCTCAAACATGATCTCAAGGGCAGGTGCGGTCATGCCTCGAGGGCTACACCGTCATTGCTTTCCTCAAGAGATCATTTACCTTTAGAGAAATAGCCGTTGACTGTTCACGGAGCCCACTGATTAACTAAAATCTGGCAACGAAAAAATCTGTAACAATTCAACATAACTTTTCTCTGGAAACCTTTATATGAGATCGACCCAGCCCTACCGGCTAATGAAAATCGGTAGCGGGAGCTCACGAATCAATTAACATAACCTTTCATTTAATCTCAACCAGATGTCTCAAGTATTGATGATAATCATCACATAAAAAGAGATTGTGGGAGAAAGAGATTGGAGGAAAAGGGGGTTGGGATACCACTACACATCTGCGAGTGACTCTAGCGAGATGTGGTCGTAGTGGGTTTTACGACCCGGAGAAGAAGAGATAATGAGAGATGTTACTTCCACACTTTATATCAAATAAGAGATGATATTTCTACCTTTCATATCCACGTATTTCTTGAGATACTAATGTAAACAGGAAAAAGTAAGAAAAAGTAAAGTAATGAAAAAACATTTAACGTACTTGGTTGAATGTCCGCAGTGAATATGGGTATGAAGATTGATATAGCTGACCGCTGGAAAAATCCTTGCGATGATAGCTGCTGGTAGAACACAGACAACTGCTATTCTTATTACAAGCAAACTTAGAAAATAAAAGATGCAGAAACTCCAAACAAATGGGAGACATGCAAAACAAAATTGACACTCTATCTCATCTATTTTTCATGCATTTCTTTTATTGAAGGAAAGAATATCTGTTTTGTAAAGTTGTCTTTGCTGGAAAATAAGATCATCTTCATATTATTAAACAACATAATCTTGTAATTTTCCTGCCTTCAATAGTCGATCTATCAATTTTCGGAGAGCATGACAATCTTCTGTATTATGACCAACAGTTGAATGGTATGTGCAGTAGAGTTCCTGATTACGATTTTCAACTTTAGACTTTACAAGATGGGGTCTCCTAAACTCTGGCATATTCTGAATAATTGGAATAACCACTTCTAAAGGGAGATTCAACTGATCAGATCCTTCTGAGTAAGTTTCATATTCAAATGTTGTAGGATCATAAGATTGTATGGGAGGAACTTCTAAGAATGGAGATTGCATATCCTGTTGAGGTGGAGTAGACCTATTTAGAGGAGGTGAAGAAGACTTGAACTCCTCATCTTGCGGAGAGATATGTGATGAAGATGAACGATGATGATAGTAATGCTTCCGATGCTGCCGAGTCTGCTGGTTCCGAGAATTCATATAATTTGGATTCACCGCCTCACCCTGAATAAACCGGTTTGCTATTTCGATGAGGTGCCTATAAGACTTGGGCTCATTTGCGGTAACTTTGAATTTGAGAGGGCCTTCTTCGAGTCCGTTGATTAAAGCAACTTGATACAGTTCTTGATCTGTACTAACAATCTGAAGAATTTCTCTCTGGAATCTATCGACAAAGTGAGCGAGAGTTTCATTAACTCTTTGCTTGATTTGGAAAAGGGCTGCGACACCCCTTTTCCGCTTCCAGTAGGTTGAAAACCTTAAGAGGAATATTCTCCGCAAATCCATAAGGCAAGCAATTGATCCAGATGGCAAGCTATAGAACCATTCTCTAGCATGGCTGTCAAGGGTCATAACAAAGAGCTTGCACTTGACGCCATCCACTAACGCTCTTAAAGAAATGACTGACTCAAAGGCTTGGAGATGGGAGAGGGATCTTCTTCTCCAGTGAAGGTTGGCAGACGAGGTTCTCTAAACTTATCGGGAGCAGTCACCCAACGAACTCTATTTGTGAAGAGAGAAAGATCTTCCTCTTCAACAATATCTGGAGGAGATGAAGGATAAGCCGCGATTCGAGGAGGGAAAGGAGCTTTCTTAACAGGAGCTTGAACCTCTGGCATCTCCATTGCTACTCAAAAAACAGGAATTGCCGAAATGGAAAAAACTGCGATAACTCCCAAACAGAGTGGAATTTTTGAAAATTTAAGGCTGAAAAATGCAAAAAAAACGGGGAACCCGGTTCAATTTTTGGATAGTTCAGGCCGAGCCGGTCGCGACAAGCTTTGAATTTCTGAATTCCGACACCCGGATCAAAAGTTATGACCGTTTGAAGTTTTGATGAATTTTAGGTCGAAATCCTCGCAACCGCTGTTCACCAACCACTCAAAATCTAAAGGTCGCGTGTTCGTTCTGTTGGTGCCAAAAAATCTACCAACTCCACAGTCCACACTCGCTCGAACTGAAGGATGGGGGGTGAAACTGTTGGGTGGCCGGTTACTTTGAGCTGGAGGAAAGGACAATTTTATTGATATGAAGCTTGAATTACAGCTGAAAATGTAATAGAAAAGTATGAAAGAAACAACATAAGACTTGAAGAAAAAGGGCCTGAAGGGAGACGGAGAGGTCTCCGGAAAGGGTGACGTGCGGTCTCGGCGGTCACTCAAAACTGAGACCGCTCTAACCACTGGCTGGAACTGGAAGCTCTCCAAAAAGATCCTCAAACTGGTACCTATACCCCTCTATTTATAGACACGGGGCCTGCTTGAACGGGCAGATCTGAAAGGTAACGGGCTGCCCGGAACTGCTGAGATCGCCTGAGACCGCTGCTGAGACCGCCGAGATCGTCTGGACCAGCTGAGACCGCCCGGGACAAGCTGAGATCGCTGAGATCGTCTCGGTCTGCGAAGATCGTCTGGACCTGCTGCTGAGACTACTGAGATCGTCTGAGCCTGCATCGCCTGAACAGATCACACAAAACAGAATCAGTTCGGGACCGAGAACCTCCGAAGTGAGGTCGCCGAGGAGAAGCGATCTCCCCTTTCTAGATCGCCCAGGAGGGGCGATCTCCTCCCTGTGAGGTCGCTCAGGAGGGGCGGCCTGCTCCGCTTGAGGTCGCCCGGAAGGGGCGGCCTGCTCTTTGGGAGATCGCCCAGGAGGGGCGATCTCCTCCCTGCGAGGTCGCCCGGGAGGGGCGGCCTGCTCCGCTTGAGGTCGCCCGGAAGGGGCGGCCTGCTCTTTGGGAGATCGCCCAGGAGGGGCGATCTCCTCCCTGCGAGGTCGCCCGGGAGGGGCGGCCTGCTCCGCTTGAGGTCCCCCGGAAGTGGCGGCCTGCTCTTTGGGAGATCGCCCAGGAGGGGCGATCTCCTCCCTGCGAGGTCGCCCGGGAGGGGCGGCCTGCTCCGCTTGAGGTCGCTCGGAAGGGGCTTCCTGCTCTGTGAGGTCGCCCAGGAGGGGCGACCTTCCTCCTGTGCGAGACCGCCTGGGCTCGATGAGACCCCCCCCGGAGGAGCGAGATCGGCCCGGATCTCCGTACATACCGTAATACCTGAAAATGTTAGCTCGTAGAGATCGCCGATTTCTGGGTAAAACATTAACCGCACCCCAGTTTTGTCTATCCGCAACTCATTTATATGAAGTTTTATGCATTTTTTTGAAAATACGCCTTGTACAAGCATTTTTAGGAAAAGTGTTCAACACGAGAGTTGTAGATATCGTCGAGATCTACAACTTTCGTGTTGAACATTTTTCCTAAAAATGCATGCACAATGCGTATTTCCAAAAATTCGTTATAGTTATGCCCATGTTTCAATCCGAGCGGCAATACATCTTGTGCGTACATTTTTAGCAAAAATGTTCAACACTAAAGTTGTAGATATCGACGATATCTACAACTTTCGTGTTTTACACTTTTCCTAAAAAAGCTTGTACAAGGCGTATTTCCAAAAAAATGCATAGTACTTCATATAAATGGGCTGCGGATAGCCAAAACTGGGGTGCGGTTAACAATTTCCTTAAATTAATATCACCCATGTTTGTTTGGAGGGCAAAATTTTTCGAATCAAACTCTGTTTCCAAATTTTTGTCCAGGTAAAACAGTAAAAGATCATTTCCATCTCCTAACAAATTCCGCGCAAAAGAAGAGAAAGAAGGCAAATTAGTCGTTGGGAGGACACTGACCTAACTAAGCAGCAAATAAATAGGAGAGGGGAAAAATCAATTTCAAACACCCGCTAATTAAAAGTAAAAAAAACGCCCACCGTGGGGCTCGAACCCACGACCACAAGGTTAAGAGCCTTGCGCTCTACCAACTGAGCTAGACGGGCTATTATTGTTTAAAATAAATTATAGTACTTTTAAATAAATAAGTAAGGTATTGAACAAATGGTGTTCTTCCATTGCTTCCTTATCTTCGGCTTTTGGGTTGTCAAACGATAAGAGGGAAAAAGGTTAAATAATGTAACTTTTTTTTGTAGGATTATACAAAATGTTATTAAGTCTGAATAGAAAACAAAATGGGGCATTTACATTGTTGACGAAAATAAAAGGTCATCATTGTTATGCCAATATGCCCAATAAATTGTGTAAAAATAATCTTTTTGTAGTATTATATCAAATGTTACGAGGTTAGGTAAATAAAAAAGAAAACATTGATATTTATAGTTTTAGGGCCTTGAAGTTTACCCAACTAATCAAAGTGATGTGTTTGGTCCATTAAACTCATCATTTTTTTGTATGTGCGCTCCCACGCTTTGCTTTTTAGGGCGCGCTCTCGTGCCCCTCTCATCAAAATACACTCGGCTCTTCAGAAAGTACTCTGTCCTTCTGAAGGCACTCCGCTTTTTAGAGTGAACCTTTTGCCACTCTCCAGAACACATCACTGCGGGCCGACCTCCTGGACGCACCCCTGCACACATTCTAAAGCATGTACTTGACACATACAATCATCAGAACACTCCTTTAACTTTGTAGGACGAAAGGTGGTTTGTTACCCACGCTAAAGCAGGCGTGTAATCTCTGCCCGAGCGAAGCAGAATATCTCTTAGTATTTTACATAATGTATGTTGGAGTTTTTACATAAAATCTACGAGACTTTTCGTCCGACCTGCGGCAAACCGTTTCACGAACCCGAGAGGGCATTCATGTCAACGTCAAGGGAGAGGTTGTGGCGATTCACCCCGACGCTGACAAAGATTTTTGAGGTTTCCTCCAGACACAACCCAGGGGTGATTGTACCCAAAAAATCAAGTTTGTTAAATCAGACAAAAAAAGACCACAACCTCGACCAGCTCGATGAGACAATTTCAACGGGATCAATTTCACGCATTTTCAAGCATGTTTGACCTCTCAACTGGCCTCCCGAATGATGATCACGGGAACCAACCCGAACAGGACCGAGTCGGACATCCCCTTTTCCTCACGCTAGGATTAGCGTGAGATGTAACAATCCACCTATAATTGTTGTTTATTAAAGGTCCGGTCGAGCCTGATAACATACAACACTCACAAATATGATATTAAAATGTGGTATGAAAGAGCTTCTACAACATCATCCATACACTACATAGTAATGAAACAACTGAAAGCATAACGGGATATAAGAGTGTCTACAAATACACAGAGTCCAATGTCCAAGGCCTTATGACCATACAGTACAAAGGCAAATAAATAACATAGTTCAGCCAACGCTTGCAGGCGCACGGACGTTCTAGCGAATCCTGGGAAACTACATCATCATAAAAGACAACACCTCGCATAACAATAATAAAAATATGAGCATTATATACAACATGCAATAATAGGGTGTCCAAAACATCAATCATATTTTGAGCAGGCAAATAAGTGCTGTTATAAAATATTTCACGGGAAATATTGTCGAGATATAAATTACCAAAATTAAACGAAAGTCGAAATTGACGAAATTCGCATCGTAGGTGAACGGCGGCGCTACGAATCCAACGGCGAAGTCAGAATCAAAATCCGACGTACCGTTCTCGAGATATAAATTTCGGAAGTTTTACGGCGATGGATAAATATATAAATCTTTGAATATTCACCAACGCTTTAATATCGCTCCGAACGCCACGAAACTTTGACAACCTTACTAAAATTAAATAGTCTAATTTCCTAACGTAAAATTTTCCAATTCCTGGTCGTTTCAAAATTTGGTCGACTTGACCAAACGGACACGAAAATGCGCAAACGACGGCGCACCGCTAACTCCGCACTAACGTAACGCCCTACGCCATAATGATGTCATCAATATAATTAGATTAATAGCCGAAAATTCAGGGGCGTTACAGCCATCACGGCGGTTGTCAGAACGTTTATGCTCCTCAGGGCACGGAGGACGAGTGGGGTGGTCGAACTTCATGTGCCCCGCCTTTTTACAATAGTTACAGATAATAGGGCCATCATGTGGTTGAATCGTGAGAGCAGTGTCGGTCCCAGGGACAGGAGCTGGTGGGAGGATCACAGGAGGACGAAGGCGGGTCTCTTCATCAAGCAGGGCAATCAGGGCTTCATCCAAGCTGGGAAAAGGAACTCGATGAAGGAGTTGGGCTGCAAGAAGAGCAAACTCAAGACGCAGGGCTGCGAGGAACTGATGGAGATGACCCTCGAAAAGATGGCGTTGAAACTCCAAGGAGCGAGGACACCCGCGGGGTAGGGGGATCATAGAGTCCAGTTCGTGTCAGATGGAACTCATGTAGGTGAAGTGTTGGAACCCGGATACCGGTCCAACTATATTCGAGACTTTGGGAGTAGCTTGAGTTACTTCTTTCTTTGTTAGATCCCTAGATCTGAGTATTTTGAGCTGAGAACTAGCCCTCACAGATTGGTAGGTGGTTGTCTAAGAATGACCCACTGGCTACAGCGAGGAGGTCCCGCCACTAACCCGGAAATCTTACTTGATTTCCCCTCCCAAAAACCAAAGGTTGCGCTTGTCTCAGACAACACAAGGACGCAAGGAAGAAAGCACATACTCTTTTGGGGGGTGGATCTGTGCTGATCTAAGACATAATGAGTCCTATTTATAGGCAAATTCCTCTAAGGGCAGAATTGTCCAAAAGACCTATGGATAGCTGTTGGACATGTGTGCATAGGCGGACCCAGCGGGAATTTTCAGTGGGGGCGTGCAATAAAATAATGACAAAAAATATTGACACATGTGATAAAAAATGAGAACAAGTTTGCAAAAAATATATATCTAAATTAGGACATTTTTAGTTAACAAAAAAGAATTACATACTTGATTACAATACTCCTCTTCGATGCTTCATGTTCTGGAAACATTTCATGATAACTTTGTTGTCGATGGTAGAGAAGACATCTTTTTCAATATATGTTACTAGACAAGCATTCATCCAATCATCTCCCATTCGATTGCGTAATGATGTTTTGATAATCTTCATCGCAGAGAAGGCTCTTTCTACACTTGCAGTCGCAACCGGTAAAAGTAATGCTAGCTTTACGAGCAAATACACCAACGGGTAAAGAACATCCTTCTTCAGTTCGACTAACTTTTGAGCAAATATACCAAGCCCTTTCATATCTGAGAATTCTTCACTTGAGCGAACGTCTATAATGTAACTCTCAAGTTGATTATCGAGTTCCATTAGATCAATTGGAGAAAAGTCCAATGGATAATGTCCAGCGAATCGAATTAGCTTCTGCTTATCAAAAGCTGAAAAGTTATTGCTAGGATCTAAACATGCCATGCATAAAAGTAGTTCTGTGTTGACTTCATCAAATCGGCTATTCAGCTCAGTAAGTTGTAGATCAATAACTGCATAAAATAATTCAACACGATAGAAGTGAAGATTTGTATTGTTTTCAGATTTGCGTCTCGATCTCCCCCGAGCTACAAAATTGTCCTCCATATTTAGAACAACAATGTCATGTTTTTTGCAAAAAATAGTTACTTCATTTAGTAGAGAATCCCATCCGTTGTCTCTCATTGCTTGTAGTCGTATCTTGGAAACCCTGACAAGTGACATAGCATTTAGAAGATCTTGATCGTTCCTTTGTAACGCTTGTGATAGCTCATTTGTTATCCCTAAGATTGTTTTCATCAGGTGAGTCAAAAACACAAATTCAAAACATTGAATAAGATCCAACAAATCACTTGCTTCAGCTTTTTGCTCCGAAAGATTTCCATCATCTTTAATGACTTCAAGTACTTCAATAATTGAGGAAAACAAGCAAATTAAATTCAAGAGAGTTCTATAATGAGAGTTCCACCTTGTGTCACCTGCCCTTGTGAGTGCTCTTTCTTGATTCAAGCCTCTTCCTGTTACAACTTCGCCATTGTAAATTTCTTCAATAACTTTTGCATACTGTTTATTTCGAATAATGTCTCTACGCTTGCATGAAGCTCCAACAACATTTGTTATAAGTGTAATTTTACCAAAAAAAGAGCAAATCTTGATGTGCTTTTTTGCAACCGCAACTAATGTCAATAGAAGTTGATGAGCAAAACAATGAACATAATATGCAGATGGATTTTCAGCCATAATCAATGTTTTAAGACCATTGAATTCACCTTGCATGTTACTTGCCCCATCGTAGCCTTGACCCCGCAAGCATGATATGCTTAAGCCATATTTAGCAAAAGAAGATTCAACGGCCGCTTTTAGTGCTGATGATGCAGTATTCTCTACATGCACAATCCCGAGAAAGCATTCTATTACACTTCCTTTTATGTCAACATAACGTAACACAATTGCCATCTGCTCTTTTACGGAGGAATCACGAGCTTCATCCACTAAAATTGAAAATAACTTCCCTTGGATAATATCTTTAATGATAACATTTGTAGTCTCCGTTGCAGCAGCTTGCACAATATCCCTTTGAATGCTTGGTGCTACTAATTTAAGATTTTCAGGAGCATTTTTTAATACAACCTTACTAATTTCATCATTATGAGCTGCGAGGAATTGAAGTAGTTCAAGAAAGTTTCCCCGGTTGCTGGATTCATAGGATTCATCGTGACCACGAAAAACTAATCCTTGCACTAGTAGAAATCTAATACAATCCACCGACGCTTCTAAACGCGTGCGATAATCTAGCCGTACTTGGTCCGATTGAGTACACAAAGCAACTTCAATGTGTTGTTTTTCATTCATCAAGTCTATACAAGCCTTCAAGCATTGGTTGTGCACGCTATTATGATTCCCCACATGCACATCTAATATGTCTTTATGTTTCCAATTTGTGAATCCCCCATTGACAAAAGCGTCACCGCCGCCTTGGTCGCCATGCTCGGGCTTAAATAGATAACAACATAAACAAAATGCAGCATCTATCACTATGCTGTACTCGAGCCAATAACTATATTCCTGAAACCACCCACGAATAAATCTACGTTTCTCACTTCCAAAAGTTCTCATTGGGAAATCAAATCAGAAATCCAAGTATCCAAATCCAACTAATCAATACCTAATCAAAACAGAACAAAAACTGGTAATTTGTCAATCAAATCAAATCAAATCATAAATCCAATGCAAGTCAGCAAGTATCCAACTAATCAATACGTAACAATGAAAATCCCCAACAATGAAAATCCCCAACAATGAAAATCCCCAACAATCCAACACAGTGAAAACTGGAAATCCCCAAAACAATGAAAATCCCTGCATAATCTGGAAATTAAGGCAGAATCTTGTAGAACAAATTAATGCAGAACAAATTAATGCATAATCTGAAAATCCCTGCATAATCTGAAAATCCCCAACAGACAACAGTCCAACACAGTCACTTGTAGAACAAATTATTGCAGAACAAATTAAGGCAGAATCTGGAAATTAAGGCAGAACAAATGTAGAAGAAATTAAAGGATTTAGAAATAAAAAAAATTACCCCTGCTCCCTGCATAATCTGAATCTGGAAATTAGGTTTTCGTCGAGCAGAGCGGAGGAGGAGGCTGGAGGCGCTGCGTTGCGTTGAGCAGAGCGGAGGAGGAGGCGTTGCGTTGGGTTTTCGTCTCTCGTCTGCCGCTGCCGTTGCGTTGGTCGAGGCGTCGAGGCGGTCGAGCCCGGAGGAGGAGGCTGGAGGCGCCTGCCGGCTGCCGCTGCGTAACCTGCGTTGGTCGAGCTTTCGTGCCTGGACGGCTGGAGTCTGGACGCCTTCGTCGCTTGCGCCTGGCGACTGGCCTGGGTAGGGTTTTGCGAGAACGGGGAAGCCGGATGCCCGAAAGACAGAAGCACGCACACGAGTCGCGACCAAATAACGCTAATCTCGCGTGAATAAAAGACGGAAGACGGAAGCACGCGATTTAAGTGAAATTTAGAGACGTAAATTGGACCAATATACGAAATTAAGCTCCAATTTTAATATAGGATGATATAAAATACCTATATTTATAAATTTAACTTAAAATTTTGAGTGTGGGCGGCCGCCCACGCTCGGCCTTCAATAGGTCCGCCCGTGCATGTGTGTCACATCCCTTTGTTTGAGAATAGCAAATCTCATATTATATTTGATCTTGTTTGTCATGTGTTTATAGTGTGCAAAAATTATAGGTGCAATACTCCACAGGTACGTAGAAAGCAGTTTGGAATCAAATTCTCTGAATAGAGCACTACCGCCAGCGCTAGCCAATACTGCATGCGTTAGCGCTACCGCAGGCGCTAGCGCTACCGCCTGGCGCTAGCTCCAGCTCGTGCCACAACGCCACAACGCGATGGTTTTGTAACCGCCTCTACACGACCGCTACCGCAGGCGCTAGGAGCTACCGCAGGCGCTAACTCCAAGTTGTATAGAATGAAGATTTCTCTCTCGTTTTGGTAACACATCCCAGAGAGAATACTAGTGCCAAATTTTCATTGTTGTTATGCTGCCGAAGATGGATCTCCCACAAAAAGCTTAAGGAGAATTTTGGAGGACTACGTCACGCTACATCCGAAGGACGATTGCTTCGACCTCGCTTAATTTAATAAAAAGATTTTAATTCCCTTATTCACCCCCCCTCTAAGGGCGCCTATCGATCCAACAATAGCTTCCTCTGCCTTAACCAAATTGCTATATGCAGACCAAAATGGTCTGCGAACAGCTCCTCGCGCCTTTTCGTAATACTAATTGTAGCCCTCATTGGTCTATGGATAGTGAGAAAGGATTGAGGAGTGGGGTTGACCCGAACTCGCCTCGCTCCCTT
Source organism: Dactylorhiza incarnata (assembly GCA_033032865.1). Lineage (NCBI taxonomy): Eukaryota > Viridiplantae > Streptophyta > Magnoliopsida > Asparagales > Orchidaceae > Dactylorhiza > Dactylorhiza incarnata. Next base: position 5,806,077 of record JAWHQI010000129.1, on the reverse strand, counting down.
CTTGCGCGAGCGCGGCTGAGGCGACTAGGTCATATTGTACTCACCAAGGGCGAGTTCTCCTGAAATGAGCTCGCCAGCGATCAGGTCGGACTCGCCTCCCCCTGGGCGAGAAGGAGCTTTGTCACCGGGACGGGTTGTTCGTATCGTCTAGAAGAGGAATCATGTCGTTGAGAAGGTCTATGACGTCGAGGGGGGGGGGGGGGGGGGGGGGGGGGGGGGGGGGGTACTCACTCCACCCTACCCTGGGCGAGTAAGACCGTCATTGGGTTTACTCGCCGGATGCTGCTGATCTACTCGCCGAATACAGGTTGTACACAATCCCGGCTCTTTGTGAGCTCGTCAGAGGTCAGAAAGAAGAGTCAAACCCCTTATTCGGCGAGACTGCGCAATAACTGGGCCTTCCTCTATAAATAGAATGGGGGTATGTCTTCGATCCTTCATGCCGAGATGGCTGCTGGAGGAGGTTCTTCCGTGGCCGCCAACTGGGGGCTAGCTGATGACGAGCCCGAGGCGGCCGCTGTTCTCGACACCATCGACGAGTTCCTGACCCCTTGCCTTCCCAGCTTCGTGAGGAAGAAAAAGCACAAGAGGAAGAGGGTCGATCCTGACCCACGCGAGAAGTCCTTTACCGACCCTGAGTCTACCGCGAGATGCGGGCCTTCGCCCATCCACGAATAACCCAACGCTGACTTGCCGATCCGAGAAAGCGAGGGCGAGATCGAGACCACGACTGGTGGGGTCGGGGATGCGAGACTACCTCCATATGACATGGGCGCTCCGCTGCCCCCTCTTATTCGCCCCGTTGTGGTATTAGGTAAGGGGACTGCTGTTTTGCCTGACTAAACTGAGTCTTTCTTAACTCTTTGCTCTCTACAGTGCCTTCTAGTCGCCAGGTGTAGCCTGAACAACTCACCGTGGTGCCGTCGACGGGCCTAGTCACTGCGTCCTCTTCGGTCCCAGGGAGAGCTGGTTTCCCCCCCCCCCCCCCCAGATGTCTCAACATTTGTCCGGGGTAGGTCAGCCCACTCGCCCCACTTCTAGGGGGAAGTCCTTGACGATGGGTCCCTTTCCCGGAGGGACAGGCGTGGTCCTCCGTCTGCCCGCCTCCACCGGAGGACTCCGGGCGGATCCGCCACGACTTCAGAGGGAAGACAACGCTCCCGCAGGTACTCGCCCCACTTACCCCATTACCTCTTTTCCCTTCCGCCACTTATCTGTGTTGCCTGATTTCTTCTTTCAGATAGTCACGAGTCCACCTCTTTCGGCCACCCGCCGCCTACGAACTCGTTGATGGGTCGCTGTTACAACCTGCATTTTCTCAACCTTTAATATATTATCAGAGCAAGAGAAAATATGCGTCGTGATGCCACATCGTGCAGGGGATAACTGCAGACGCTCAGGCAAGAACCTTCATCTGTTACATTTCATGAAAATCATATATTGTTGCGATGAAAATATAGTTTAAGGTTTTGATAACCATGTCTCTCGGTTCAGTGGATCAACTAGTCCTCGAGTAAAAATATACATGTACGCAGCAGAAAATATTTAGTTTTGATCATTTATCGACCTATGTGAGTATGAGGACTTAACAAGCAATCTTAACGATATGCACATTCTAGATTTAGTATAAGTATAAGGAGCTTTTATAATCCTTTAAAATAGAGTGATATTTGATCAAAAAGATGTTATGAGTATGAGATGAAAATGTTGCTCTTTCTATACTTAAAAATACCTAACATAAAACTTTCTCAGAGAGCAGGTAGGTAAAACAAATCAGCAAGAAAAATAGCATAGCAGCCAGCAATTAATCTAACATCTACCACAAAACACTGTGGGCGTCAACATCTTGACACGAACCCACAGAAACAACATGTATGTTTGAACAAAGGAAAATAATAAAACTACCTAACTAGCTCTAGCTACTAACTCCAAGCCTGAAAACACCAACTCTAGCTGCTCAGACCGCTATTGTTCCGAGCCTGGGGCATTCAAAAGAAAAGAACTCCTCAGTAAAAAAGTACAAGTGGCAGAAAAAAGCTAAAATCAAATCATCAATGAGTTAAGAGAGTTACAAACCCAAAATAGGTTAGCTGAAAGAAAAATCTTAGCATCCCAATCACAATACAAAAAGTAAGAAGGAAACCACATGAGGTTAGATGTCTAAAACTTGCACTAAGTGCGATAAAATTCTATGCCTTCTTAATATTATGCATATAAGTTGATAAACAAACAAAAAAAGACTGATCAGCTCAAACTCATGAATCATTAACTCTGGTAAGAAAAAGGCGGTACTGAGGCGGTGACCACTTTATCCATCTCAACCATCAGACCAAATGCCTCAAAAAGGCACTGTGGTGGTGGCCACATTGTCCAACACAACCAAACAGTCCATACAAAAACACCAGAGGTAGTGATTCACAACAGGTACAAAGGTGGTGGTCCTTTATCCACTGTCACCCAACAGGCCAAAAAGTAATGATAACCTGAAAAATACCCAAAACTTAACAAGGGAAGAAAGAGTCTAGGAATTTCTAAGTGAAAATAGTCCTACTCGACGAATTCGGCCTTAAATTCACTCAGCGAATTTCACTTAACTTCCCGAGAGGTTTCGACGAATTTCACTTAACTTCACGAGAGGTCTCGACAAATTTTACTTAACTTCACGAGAGGTTTTGACGAATTTTACTTAACTTCACGAATGGTCTCGACGAATTTTACTTAACTTCGCGAGTGGTCTCGACGAATTTTACTTTACTTCGCGAGTGGTCTCGGCGAATTTTACTTAACTTCACGAGTGGTCTCGACGAATTTTACTTAACTTTGCGAGTGGTCTCGACGAATTTTACTTAATTTCACGAGTGGTCTCGATGAATTTTACTTAACTTCATGAGTGGTCTCTTAGAAGGAGGCGGTATCGAACGAATCTAAGGAATCAAGAGTACACAAACAAAGAAAAGAAAACGAGCCCCCCTCCCCCTGTGTGATATCTCACCAAACGAAAATTCCTAAACAACTACCAAACATGGTTCGCTATAGGTTTAGCATATGATCAACAATAGGAAGAAAGAAGAAAAAAACATAATATTATAAGATCTTAGAATAAAGGAGGGGGAAAGAACGAAATGAACAAAGCAAGAGGGAGCAAACCACCACTTGCCTTGATCAAAACCACCGAATCTCGGTCTCTCAAGCCCTCCACACCGAGTATCGGCTCAAATTCGGGCTAGGCACGAATAATCTATGAAGATTTGAGCAAAAATGAAATTCGGGTCGCTAACCCTAGCGTTAAAAATCCACGGAACGTACAAAACTTACAACTCACGCGAAGATCACGACGAGAGCTTTCCGAATCTATGTCCGACGAAGATTTCGTGAACCGGAACTCTCGCGGCGACGAGAGATGTTGATGTATTTATATAATAATAATAATAATGATAATAATAATTATAGTAGTAGTAATAATAATAACATAGATACTATATTATTACGAAGGGCTAAACGCACACCGATTCCGACGAAAATCGCACCGAAGGCGAATGCCGACGCTACAAATCCAACGGCGAAGTCGAAATCAAAATATGACCTAGCCGTTCGAGATATAAATTTTCAAAGTTTTCGGCGAACGATAAATCTACAAATCTTTGAAAATTCACCGAGGCTCTAATATCGCTCGGATCGCAACGAAACTTTGACGGGTCTTTCTAAAATTAATTAATTTAATTTTCTAACGTAAACATTTCTAATTCCGGGTAGTTTCAAAACTTTGTCGACTCGACCAAACAGACGTGAAAACGCGCAAACGACAACGCACCGTTAACTCCGCGTTAACGTAACGCCCTTTGTCATTAAGACGTCGTCAAGAGGTTTAAAATAATTGCCAAAAATTTCATCATCTGGATATAAGTCGAGCATTTTTGTCATACACAACTCCCAAACTCAAACCCCCTTCCACAAGTCCTTCTGAAACAAAAAATTTGAGACTCAGAACACACAATCAATTTGAACACTTTCCAGACCCGGGATCCATGGTTAAACTGCACTCCTATCTTCACAAATACTTTCTTCGCCTCAAAATCAAGATCAAAAATCTACAACAGAGCAACAAGAGTTATGTAACGATTATTCGTCGTTACAAGGTCGCCGGAGAGTTCGCCGGTATTGCAAGAGAATATAGAATACTAGAAGAGGGCCTTAAGAGGGGGGAGAATAAGGGAAGAGAGGCTAGACAAGAGGAGAAATAGAGAGAGAATGGCCAAGAGAGGGGAAAAGTTGTTTTGGATAAAAGTGGTACGAAATTTACTATAGAAAAGTTATTTTTCTTAGTGTTAAATACAACTGTATTTTTTGTCTGCAAAAAAGGTCTGAAAACACAGTTTTTTGAAACTGTATTTTCGATACAACTGTATTTAATTAGGAAAATACAGTCCCACGCCTAGAGCATGAAACGCTACACGTATAAAAATATTTCAAGAGGGAAAGAACAGAGGAAAACTATTCTTATTACCATAAATCTTCGTATCCAATTGGTGTTCTTATAATAATAGCCGTTGGACTATAACGGAAATTGACCGTTGGATTAACGCCTTGATCTCCAGTTGTTTATTGCAAATGACGCTAATGCCCATGGATTATCTATTAGTTCTGCTACAAGAGTTACCTCCTTATGTTTCTAGTTTTCCTGCGGATTTGCGATGGCCGGATCGTGGAATTACCGCTCACGGCCGAGAAACCCATCGCACATGGACGCGGGGCTGTCAAATGCGGAGGCGATTTATGGGGATGAGCTGGATGAGGAGTTGGACTCTTTTCCGACGAGCCGGAGTGCGGGGGTGGTGAGGATGAGGTACGACCGGCTGAGAAGCGAGAAAGGAGAGGAAGGATCGAGTTGGGTTGTACTTAGCGGGATTTAAAATAGAGAAAAATAGATTATAAGTTATTTTTCTTTTATTTAATGGTGTATCCATAGCCATCTTTGGTGTGCCCGTAGCATGACTCCTAAATATATTCGTCTGGTTACCTATGTGGTGTAATGGCGGAGCACATATTAATTTTACTAGAACTCATATACCTACTATAGTAGGGTGTCCTAGGTCAATGTTTTCGGGTCACGACTGTCCTACAAAGTGAAATTACGACTTTGTTTATATCTACATTAAAAATTTAATACTATAAGTTAGGGTAATCGGGCGAGCCATGAGACCTAAATTTTTATCTCTAAGAAAAGCAAGTCGATGAGATTCGAACTGACGCCATTTTTAGAACTACCTCGGATGTTAACCACCGCTTCATTTTGAGATTGTTGAAATTTCACAAAATATAAAATATGCATATACATATTTAGATAAATGCAAAAATATAGTTATCATTATTTCGTATCGATTTTTTAATATGTAATTATATATTACATGAATCGCATTAATTTTTAGTTTAAAGCTTAGTTTGGTTTTATATTACTGGATTCATCTCAAAAATAAATTAATTTTTTTTGCTCTCATTTATCATTTACTTTTCGTTCATCTATTATTCTTAATTTTAGCCAAAAATCAATTATAATTTGTATGTAATGATACGCGATGTAGCTAGATGCATTAGCGTATATAAAGACAGTAAATTACAGTAAATATACGAGTGATAGTGTACATGTGCGGGTGAAGCCCGCTTGGATATAGACGAAGCCCACTTGAATGCGGACGAAGTTTGCCCAACGAATGTTGCCGCCCGCTAAATATTGCATGTGCGAATGTTGTCGTCCGCCGAATATTGTCGTCCGCCGAATATTGCCGCCCTCTGAATGTTGTCCCCCGAAGAATGTTGCATGTGCGAATGTTGGCGCCCGCCGAATATTGCGGACCGACTAATGTTGCCGCCCGACCAATGTTGTCGTCCGCCAAATATTACTATTTCCGAATATTGCCGCTCACCGAATGTTGCGCATGCACGAGGTCATGCACTATCACTCGCGTGTGTATATAATAATTAAGGCTTTTGGCACTTTGCACCCCCAATTTGCTCCTTTTTGGCACTTTGCACCCCAAAATTTTAAATATGGCACTTTGCACCCTCATTTGCACATATTTTGCACTTTGCACCCTAGGGCATTGTAATGAGGGGTATTTTGGTCCAACTTTCTTACCAATAGACATACGCCTGATTTCTTCTCAGTGCCCTCAAATCCTTCAGGTATAGTCTCTTGAATTTAAGGAATTTTGGTCTCATCTATACCAAAAATACTCCTTAAATTTATCAGTGTAAAATGCCAAAATAAAAGTTAAAGGGGGTGTGCAAAGTGCCATATTTAAAATTTCTGGGTGCATAGTGTCAAACAGAAGCAAATGGGGGTGCAATGTGCCAAGAAACCAATAAATTAAGAAAGTTGATATTAGCAGTCAGGAACTGGCTATTCGCAATCCATCAATACTTGTAGTTCATAAATTTTATTTGTAGTCCAAATTATATTTGCACTCACTCCCATCCCGAATAAGTGAAACACTCATGACCCTTCTTCCTCTACCTAGACGCCCCTTCGGAAAAAATAGTCTAGATTCTTGACACCATCATCTAGATACTTTGCCTAAACCTTACTTTCAGTTCTTGCTCTCTTTCAGCTTTCTTTTGTGCTCTGCCCACGTACCAATCCTCATCATCAGTTTTTTTCCATTAAGATCTTGAGCTGCCTGCAGCATCATCTGGATTCTCAAAATTGACAAACTCAAAGCACTTGGATTTTCCATCGGGCTCTCTCATCTCGATAACGTTAGTCATTGCCCCATATTCATCAAAAAATCTTGATAAATCATCTTCGGTTGTGGAGTTGGATAGGTACTTGAGGCTGCACCTGAACAGTGTCATCGAAATGATCCTCGTAGATCACGCCTGCCCTACCTTGACTCTTTTTTCGAGATTTTTCTCTCTTCTTCCGCTATAAGAAAATCCTAGAAGACGATAGCACACCTTTGTTTAACCAGAAAACTGTCTACTTTTTTGGATTTTCGCTGGATAATTTCCTTCTTTTTTGACGAAGGTGCATCTAAGAGGGGGAAAGATGACGCGACAATCGATAGAAGCGAAACACTCGCGACCGATAGAACTATGACTAGAGTTTAGACAACGGGAGGAGAGAGCTGGAGAAGAGGAGGTTCTTCGATGAGTGTGCGATTAGTGAGAATTGGACTGCCAATATAATGAGAATTTTTACACTTTTTGGAGTGCAAATAGCAAGAATTTGACTGATAATATCTAACTCTCTAAATTAATAACCAGCTGTGGGGCGGGAAGAAGATGTGTATAACTCAAGCGATCCCCCGAGATCGCAGTTGGCGTTCCCCGGTGAAATCGCCGATAATTCCAAACTAGGGTTTCCCCCTTGGACCCCTTCTCCCATCTTCACCTGTCTTGTACGTTCTTCCACTTCCCCAGCCAGGCAGCCATTCAAGCGACATCTCAACGTATTCACCATAACCGAAACCTAAGCTCAGGAGGCGCATTTGATAGTCTTGTTCATCGATCAACTCTTTCTCCGCCGCAAACTGTCGTGAATTCGGATGCCGGCACGTTAGGAGCCACCGTGTTTTGCCCGGAGGCAGTGCAACTGGGGTGATTCGAAACCTTTGATCTTGTTTATTGCCGATTTTTGTTGGTATATACACTTACCTGATACCCTTCAATGTTCATTATTTTCCTTCTCTTCTTTAGGCTCCAGGACCCTAAAATTTCATGCCGTACTTCTTTCCTTATGCCTGCTCATCCTGAAATTATTCTTATTAGCTAATTTTTTTATATACTATGATACTATGGCTCAATAATTTTTTATTTGTTATGCTTGCTGCTGTCCATCTTGTGCTGCAGGGTTTTTTGGTGATAGGAGAAGAGACAATTCTCTTATTTTCATTGAAAATTTCTTCTTTTGTTAAGCTAAACCAAATTAAATAGTTGCTATGAATGTGGATATACTGAAAGAAGTATTGTGCACTTTTTGGGGAGGGAGAATGAAAATTCTATCCTAAATTGTTTCCTCAATGAGTGTAACGGGTTATATCTCGTAAGGCTCTAACGGCTAGTTGAACTGTAATGGCTCTATAAAAGGGGGTCATATTGATTTAGTTGGGAATGAATGAAATATTATACTCTATTCTGTCCATTTGAGTTGTCTCCTTAGGTAGATTAGAATAGGAGTCGTACAAATAGCTTTAGGAAATAGATCCCAAAGGTTCTGCCTTCTTCCCTTCCAGCGCCGGCGGCTCAAGACCGTTACAATGAGAGATCTTGAATCCAAAATTTTCTATTGATGTCTAGCCGGGCTTTACCGGGATATAGGAGATTGCAGGGAAGGTGGAAGAAGGCGGGAAGATAATGTAGTAAAGTTAATAGGAGTATATATATGTGTGTATGTGTGTGTAGACGTGACCTCCTCTTGCTTATATTGATTACTTTAGCTTTTAGGGTACATGTTACGAAGAACACGATGATTAAGCAAAGAGGAGGCACCTTGGAGGGGAAGTGGATATGATGATCTCTCATAGTCCTCCTTTATAGCTGCCCATAGATGTCCTACGTTGAACCGAACTTGCGAAGACATCCATGTAATAAGCGAAGAGGAGAACTCATGATGGTTTTTTTTGTTTTTTTTTTCTTTCGTCACCCTATATTCCTCAGTCCATCTTTATAGCTACCCATAGATGTCTTATGTTGAACCGAACTTGCGAAGATAATTGTTTGTCAATTCCCCATGATGGGGGCGACACTGAGAAGTAGTTGTTTGCTCACACCTGCACAGCACCAAAAGTTTGTTTGCCGAAAGTAGTTATTGTTTTACTCTACATGTGTGGAGCCGAAAGTAGGTGATTCTTATGACCCCATGTTGGGCAGCAGCAAAAAGTGTCCGCCGTAGCACCATAAAGGTTGTTTGTTTGCCTCTGTCGGTTATGTTGGAGTGGCATCAAAAGTAGTTTATGTTTGGTATGCTTCTTTGTAGGGGATTGGTGTTTGCTATATTTTTGTCATGGCTGTCTTGCTGAGGTATTGCACCGAGTGCTAGTGGACGAGTACTCTATTGCATGGTTGTTGACTCCTTGATGGGGCCGAAACCTTCAGGAGGTGACTTTAGGTATACAAGAATAGCATATAGCTACATCATGGGATACAAAGCTACCTAAAATGCCCTTCTTGGCCCTTGATTCTAGATTGTGATAATATGCTTGCCTCTGAAGTTATGCGTGAGCAGCATTAATTTATTTTATTTCTTCTTTGTGCAGTTACTCTTTTTCAGAAGACAATTTCTTACTTCTGATAACCAGCCTCAAAGGCTGTTCTAAGATGTGATTAAGTAATTGATAGAAATAAAGCAAAGAAGTTGTGATCATTGTGATTGTAAGTACAGTTTAAGCATCAAAACTGCGTCCGACTCCTCTTTTCTGTCAGCTGCCGTTCTATTGTTTGAGAGCATTGCCTTTGAATTTAGTCATGTCAGTAGAAGAGTGTCTAAATCTCTAATGCTTAGGTTCAGTTTTAGGATTTAGTATCTAATAGTCATATAGATTATTCTGATAAAATAATACATTCACTGAATATGATCAAACTAGAAAAAATGAACTATAGCTATCTGCAAATGTTTTTTTATGGATTACCACTTGTTTTCTCATGAATATTTACTACTTGAATTCTTGTTGGCTAGGTATTCTTAAACAAGCATGCAACTCAGATGTTAAGACGTTTACTAGTGATATGGAAGATCCATGTTTTGTTGTTGGGCAATTATTTGAGGATGTTAAAACTTTCCGCAAGGCAATCAAAGATGCCGCCATCGCCGAACACTTCGAGCTTAAAATAATAAAGAGCGACTTAGTTAGATATTTTGCCAAGTGTGCCAAAAGGGATTGCCCTTGGTGTATTCGCGCTGTGAAGCTTCCAAATTCCCAAGCTTTCAAGATAAGGAGCATTGAAGCTATACACACGTGCGGAAAGAATGCGCAGCTCGGTCATCATCAAGCATCGGTAGATTGGATCGTAAATCTCATCGAGGAGCAGCTAAAACACAATGTTAACTATAAACCCAAAGACATTCTCGAGGACATTCAAAAGCAATATGGAATTACCATACCATACAAGCAAGCATGGCGAGCGAAAGAACGTGGTCTTGCTTCTATATATGGCTCTTCTGAGGAGAGTTACTACCTTCTTCCTTCTTATTGTGAACAAATAAAAAATCAAAATCCTGGAAGTATTGCCAATCTGCTTACTTCTGGGTCAGAACATCGTTTCCAGCGACTCTTTGTATCATTCAGTGCATCAATTCATGGCTTTTTACATGGATGTCTTCCTCTAATCTGTCTTGGTGGAATGGAACTGAAGAGCAAATATCTTGGTACCTTACTTTCTGCGACATCAGTCGATGCCGATGGAGGCTTGTTTCTCGTAGCTTTTGGTATTGTTGACATAGAAACCGATGAAAACTGGTTATGGTTTTTATCAGAATTCCATAAGCTTCTCGAGATGAACACAGAGAACATACCGAAGCTGACAATAGTTTCTGATTGTCGAAAAGAAATAAATGAGGCCGCCAAAAGAAAATTTCCATCTGCGAACCACGGTTTGTGCGTCCGCCATTTAACCGAGAGCGTAAATAAGGAGCTCAAAAATTCAAGGCTTGTTAATCTTATTTGGAAAGCAGCTTATTCTACCACAACAACTAGTTTCAGGGAGAGGATGGCGGAAATCGAAGAAGTCTCTCCAGATGCAGCGGGACGAATCCAACAAGTTCCACCCTGCTGTTGGGCTGTCATGTATTTTGAAGGTTCAAGGTTTGGTCATCTTTCCTCGAACACCAATGAGTTTCATAAATGGATTATCGATGCACACGAGCTTCCTATCATTCAAATCGTTGAGCGTATCCATAGTAGACTACTTCAGCAGTTTGATGAATGCCGAAAAAAAGGCGAGAGTTGGACTTCTGTACTCGTCCCGTCCGCAGAAAAACGATTATTAGAGTCCAAGCAATCTGCAGCTTCCTACCGAGTACTTCGGTCGAATGAGGCGGAGTTTGAGGTTTTATCACCCGACCGGTCTCATATAGTGAACATCAGCACCCGCTCATGTTCATGCCGTGATTGGCAATTGCACGAGATACCGTGCTCTCATGCCGTCGCATCACTAATCTCGTGTAAGAAGTATGTCTACGAATACACGGCGAAGTGTTTCACCGTCGCCAGCTACATGAAAACATATTCTCATGTGATAAATCCATTACCTGGAAATAATGAATGGAGCAAAAGAACTCGGTTTCACCCCAACGATGAAAGCGGGATTGTCCATCCTCCAAACTTTCGCCGTCCCCCTGGTCGTCCAGAGAAGAAGCGGGCATGCATGGAGCAACTGAATATAGGAAAGCATACTGTCCGGTGCAGTCGCTGCAATCAAACAGGACACTACAAGAGAACATGCAAAGCAGGTACAATTCCAATAATAGAGCAGTGAATTTACAGTACCATTTGTTTATACACCATTTTAGGTAGAGGAGTGCCTCCAGAAACACCCTTTTTGCACTATTATCTTGATTGTGTTATATAAAAAATGTAGAAGAGAGCATGTTTATTTAAAGTAGTAGATGATAAAGGAAAGGTGGTCATGGGCAGGGACTCTTATAGCCAGCCTTTGACGTAGAATTGTGGATGCGGTTATCATCTGCTCTATCTCCCGCTCTCGTGTGCTCTCTCCTCTCTCTCTCCTCGCTCTCTCTCTCCCTCTCTCTGTGCATGTTGGTTGGGTAAAAATGTAAATAAGCGGTAAAGGGGAAGCTCTAATGTTATAATATATGAGCTTCCCTTTTATGTAGTAATTGTATATATTAAGAGCTAAAATTTCAACATTAAGAATGGAGCATTGGACTGTTATGGCTTCATATATAATTGTTTTTTCTTTAATTTTGAACCATTTCAGGATTAACAGGAAAGCTTTCTTTGTTTTTTTGGTAGAATAGTCTTGCTGAACAACGGGCCTTAAACGTCTTTCCTTTCAGATTGCCCAACAAACGTGGAGGGGGATGCCAAGGAAAAGGTTTTGACGATGGCATCGAAAACATTAATACTAACTTATTGATTTTGAAATACTTGGACTTGATGATCAATGAGGCTTTTGAAACCCAATCCCATTGGTGTTTCCTAGATTATATAGTTCCATTCCATAAAGACTTTGCCAGCATAAATTCTATGGATCTAAGGACACCAAGGGTCAATTGAAGTCATGGTATAAATTTTATTGTTGAATAAAGCATGCTTAATATATTATTCTATCAGGAGATAGCAACTTGCCTATTCACCTCCACAATTTTCACACAATTTTTTGAAATGAAACCCTCAAAATAAACCTTTTTTTTAATATTTTCTGATGAAAATTGATATAGCCAAGTAGAGATTAGAAGGAATGGTGATGGTAAAACCCTAGATATTCTTATGAGCAACATCTCTTTTGGATAAGTCGCAGTATATTTGCCCCCCCCCCCCCCACACCACCACACACACACAAAATCTCTTTTGGATGCAACATAATATGAGAAGTAAGCACATTGAGGGTTAGTGTGATATCAGCAGCCTACTGGACTTTCTAGTATTATAAAGATGAGTCAATCCACTTAAAGCTGCCTCAGCCAATAAAAAAAGAATTAGGAGACAGAATTCCCTTGTCCATGACCCTCCTTGAAGAGTAAGAGAAAACCAGAATTTTTTGGGGGAATTGTTAAGAGCACCGCACTTTTGGCTAGTCGTGCCGCTTTGTTAAAGGCACCACACATGGTTAGAGACACTCCAAATTGTTAATTGCACTGCAGAAATGTTAATAGCACCATACATGATTCTTTCAAAAATCCTCCAAAGTCCAAACCTACTCCATGTAGAGACCAATGGTGACATCTGTAATTGGAATTGGAATGTCAGAATCTATTTAAGAGTAATGCAATTAACCTTATGTTCAGACTAGAGTACCTACCTCAACTCATCTCCTCTAAAGTAAAAAAAATATTTTCACCAAAGCTCTTCTATACCCCGTGATTCTCTAAATTTGATATGCATTTATGGTCCCATCAAAATTTATTTATTTAGGTTAATTGGCTGATGTAGGTGGATTGATTTCTTTTTTGAGAAATTCAATAATGACCTAATAATCCTAAATAATATCTCATTTTGAGATCTAGGGTTCTAACCCGTGATGCTGTAGCCGACATTAATCCCGATCTAGTCTTCACGACCAGGAACCCCATCCTCACGAGCGCAGCCGTTCCCTTTCTTCTCCGTTCCTGTTCGAGAGGAGGAGTCGCCGCACCGGTTCTCCCTTGATGTGGAAGGTGGCGCCGCCCGCCTGTTGTACTCGATCCAGTCCTCGGGAAGGAGGAACGTTGTTCTCCCATCGAGGTGGAAGGAACATTGTTCTCCCGTTGACGGCATCTTCCGAAGACTGGCCGGATCCAACCAACGTGTATGCGGAGGTGGCGGCACTGATGGTGTCGAGGAGGACAATCGTCGGGCGAGTCGGGCGTGAAGATGCCTCACGAAAACAGGGAGAAGCCGAACAGATCGCGGAACCAGAGAAGTGCCTGCGATTTATGATGGTGCGATTAGGTTTTTTGAGAGGGGTTGTTTTAGGTCCCAATTAAATCAAAATGCGGCGCGACTAGCCATATTAGTGGTGCCATTTCTGACTGAACACATGAGCTGTGAGGATTTGAAATAGAAAATCTCAAACTGTTAAAAACTTGAAGATCTGATTACCTTCTCTAACTTGCTTGTGAAGGTCTTTGGCTAATTACTGCGCTATAGTAATGTTTTTGTTGTAATGCATTTTCTCTTGGTAAAGGCATGTTGATCCTTAGAAATAAGTGAGGGAAGATATCTACCAAGCATTGAATTAAGAATCTTAAAAAAGATGAGTAATTGTGAAATGCTAATGGGCCTATAGTCCCAGATTTTTTGAGGGTTATCTTTCTTAGGAATTAAAGCTATAAGTGTGAAGGTGTAACTATAATTAAGAAGACTATATGAGCCTGAATTATGCCCCAACATCTATGACATCAGCCTGAATTATGCCCCAACAAGAATGAAAAAATGAACCCCAAAACTATATGAGCCTATAGCACACTTTTTATCCAGAGAGAATAACTTCCTTCACTCTAAGAAGAAGACAGTGAGTTTTGAGTTATCATGTTGATTCTTCTTCTTCTAAGAACATACTAGTGGCCAGGCACGGGGTTCCCTCATGTGCAGTATACGATTACAACATTACCTGACCATCACTTGAGCAACAACCGAGTATTATTGCTGCACATTACGCACCGTAGGACCCTTTGCACAAATGCTAGTATCTATCTATATACATCTATGTTTTTTTAATGCTAGTGTCTGTATACATCATTCTTATCATGACGTCAAGGCGTACCAAGGCGAGCCCCGACCGCCTTGACGCTTAGGCGACAACAAGGCGAGCAAATGCAAGGCGACAATATTAATTTTTTTTAAAAACAAATGAAGATATAGACAGCGGTTATTATAATAACCGCTGTCTATAGTGTCTGTCAAGTGACTATAGACAGCAGTTATTATAATAACCGCTGTCTATAGTCACTATAGACAGCGGTTATTATAATAATTGCTGTCTATAGTGACTGCCATGTGACTATAGACAGCAGTTATTATAATAACCGCTGTCTATAATCCCAATTTTTTTTTTAGGAAAAAGAGAATCATCATTCAGCATTAACTACACAGATTTTATTCAGCATTCACTACACAGATTTTATTCATTAATACATCTAAAATGAACAAGGCAACCAGCAACCAGCATGAAGAATGCTTTAAATCATTTCTATAATCTGTGACATCAAGCAAACTCAGAAGACACCAAATGATTAGGGCTCTAAAGATAGTTCATCATTTGCAAAGCTAATATGATCTAGATCTTCATCCCCTTCAGCTATTAGTTCATGATTAGCTGTAGCTCCACTTCTTAAATTTCGAGTCACAGTCCCAATAGCTCTCTCTACAGCTTCCCATGTGAGATCATCATCATCATAAACTAAAGCCTCCCCTGGTTGGTTCATCATCCACTCACTACTCCAATCTAGCTCATCAAGCACTAAAGGGCTGTAATTTCTTCCCTTTTCACATCTTTCTTGGAATCGAGCTTGTAGACGACGATTGTATTGGATGCATACAAGATCATTAAGCCTTTGATGCTCCAATCTATTTCTTTTCTTTGTGTGAATCTGAATCAAGATAGTTGCAATTTGCAAACTTGTTATTTGTTAGTAGATAAAACAAGTTTAATTTTAAATTAAAAATTTGTATACTTAATTACTTACAAACTCAAAAGTACTTCAGTTGCGCTCACAACTAGAAGAAGAACAGCATAAGCCAAGTATGCGCAATGCTACCTTTGTAAGGTCAACATTAGGTCCTTCATGTGCACCCCACTAATCCACTATTTATTTAAGACAAATATAAATTAGTATAAGTGTATAACATTTAAATATTTAAGAATAAATAAAATAGTAATCAATACTTACTTGGATTTAAGGTGGTTCGTTGCCTAATAGCCATAGGTTTTCCAAAACTATTTCGAGATGCTTTATAGTTAGTGCCTTGCTCTGCAATCTTGTCTTGCAATTGTTGATCGGGCACTAGTCTTGCAATAACATCATTGAAAGCATCTTGAAATTTCCAAACATCATCAGCATATTTTTCCTCATATTCAAAATATTGTTTGGATTAAGAAACAAAGTCGCCATATACAATTTTTGCTCCATTTGCTTTGTCCACCTATTTTGAACAATGTCAATAATCTTTTTATATAATCTTTCTTTATTATCAAAGTGATCTTTGATCTTTTGTTTGGCTTCTTCCATTGCCACATACACTTCAGGCATAGCTGGCCTTTCATCTCCGTCTACTAATCGCAAAACGGCTATAAGTGGCTTTCCGCCTTTTAGACAATCTCTTACTCCATTCCAAAAAACAGTTGAAAGTATTGCTTCAACAATTTGTTTTCCGGCTTCGGTTTTTGCTAGATTAGCAGCATTCCATGAAGGCGACACAAAGAATAATTTCAACTTCTCCTCATGCTTAATCACACTTTGTAGAGTAAGGAATGATGTTGCAAACCTAGTCACTGAATGCCGGACTAGATCACCACCTATAGTAGTCCTTACTGCATCAAGTAAACGAGTGTGCCTGTAGATGAAATTTGTAATCATCCTTGCCTTTTTATCACTATTTTGTTTTGTTGTAGCTTGTCTATATCTTCTAGCATGAGATCAATGCAATGAGCTGCACAAGGAGTCCAGAATAATGTGGGTCTTCTCTCCATTAAAATTTTACCAGCTGCCTTATAATTGGAGGCATTGTCAGTCACTACCTGCAAGCATACAACAAAATTTTGTATATATCAAAAAGGTAACCTGAACAACGCAAAAGGTAACCTGAAAAATGAAAATTAGTATAACCAAAAAGGTAACCTGAACAACGCAATCAGCTCTTATCTCTGTAATTTTACTATCAAGCAAATCTGATAGCATTGTAGCATCTTGAATGTGACTGGATGCATCTACGGAACCCATAAAATAAGTTCCTTCTGGACAGTTTACTAGGAAATTGATTAAATGTCTCCCTCTCCTGTCTGTCCAACCATCTGACATAAGAGTGCAACCATATCTCCTCCAATACGCTTCATACTTTGTTTTCATCTCCTTAACTTTCTCTTTTGTATTTAGTAACAGAGAGACTCGTAAATCATGATAACTAGGGCCTTTATAACCAGGCCCATACTGTCCAACTGCTTCAAGCATTACTTCAAAACTTCGTGCCTTTGCAGCATTGAATGGAATTCCACATTCATAGAACCA
This sequence comes from Dactylorhiza incarnata, assembly GCA_033032865.1. NCBI lineage: Eukaryota > Viridiplantae > Streptophyta > Magnoliopsida > Asparagales > Orchidaceae > Dactylorhiza > Dactylorhiza incarnata. Next base: position 5,789,198 of record JAWHQI010000129.1, on the reverse strand, counting down.
ATCAGCAACATAGCCATCAACTCTCTTTTTCTCTTTAGGAGATCTAAAACATCTCTCAATAGTAGTTTGTGCAGGACCTTTAACACGTCTTTCATCAACTACATCTTCGGGAGCACGTCTCACATGAGCATCCATAGGGACAAATGAACTTTTAGCTGTAGATACATTCTGTGAACTTGTTCGCTCTATTTCTTATTCAATTGCATTATCATCATCAGCTGTCAAATCCACCTTGTCCTTTTTTTTACCATTTAAAGCCGCATACATTTCAGTTGTTATTTCCGAAGTAGTCTTAAAACATTTTACTACATCTCCATATCCGCCACATAAGTGTTGTTTCAATCTTTTGATTCCACCTTTATATACTTTATCACACAAATTACATTTAACTGTATTTTTATCCTTGATGTCAGGCCAATGTCCATACTTCCATCCAGGATTCTTTGAATTTGCTTTTCTTTTAGGATCAGTTTTTGGGTCTAGCTCATTGCTATCAACGGATGGAGCAAGACTGTTGATGTTTTGGTCTTCCATCTTTCACAAACAACTGAAGCAAGAGCTATAAAATTCAGTTACACAATTAATTCAGCTATAAAATTTCATACTAGCCATCTCCGCTTGATACGCTTGTTGTTGTTGGTTGAGTTGGCTCTGAAAGGCCTGCTCATGTTGTTGTTGTTCGTTGAGTTGTCTTATTTGGCTCGCATAGGCTTGATGCTCTTGTTGTTGTTCTTGCCTCCACAACTCTTGTTGCTTGCTCAATCTTTCTTGAACAATAGACTCCACATCATCAATACGAGCTATTGTACTTCTCTCCTTCCGCTTATCATTCTTGAAAAAAAATTGTAATGGTGGAAAACTTGCCACCAGCTCTTACTCTGCCCAGATGTTCCTTGCCTAAAACAGATGCAAGGATGTCATCCCTTCCCTGTGACACTAATGCAGCAGACTGAGACTCTTGGCTCGAGACCTCATCCTAAGTGAAATCAAGAAATATTAATGCAAATGATGTAATGAAAATTTACAAATGATGAAATGATAATTTAAACATACAATTCTAGCTGCCAAATCAGCTGCATCTTGACTAATGTATTCACCAGTCTTTCTTTTGTGACCGACTTTCCATAGCTCCGCACGTGAAAGTGGTGCATTTGCACCTTGTTCAATCTTGACAATAAAATGCAAATAAATTATCATTTAAATTATTGAGAAAACCAAGTTTTAAAACAAAATATATGAGAGAGAAGTAGACTAGTAGATAACTAAATAGTAAATACTAATACCATCCTTTTTTCTAATCCAAAATAACCCATTCTGGAAGTAGTATGAAACGACTTTTGTGCTTTTGCTCTCTCTGAATTAGCTTTACTTTTCTCCTACACAAATAAATATTTGTTAATACTTAATACGTATAGTAGAATGCTATAAAACATTGAGTTTATTAAGAAAACATAACCATAGATTCCGTAGTGGTGCGACTGTCGACAAAAACTTTCCAATCGTCGGGAGTTATGAAATTATACTTGACAGGAACATTGTAACGATGCTCCAAATCAACATCCTTTACATAAGTGACATACAGTTTGGATTTCCAAGACCTCCAACTTTCACCCATGCTTTTCATTAATTGATGGCGAACACCATCAACATTATCAAAATAATTCTGAAAATAATAGACAATATTAATTAATAATTAACTAAAAAAACACAATTATGTAATCACTAAAAACGAAATTACGTACATTTACTTCTTGCCACATTCGATCTTTAATTTGTTTATCAACTTCCTTCCATCTAGCAAATGTAACTGACACATGCATCCTCACAAGAGAACCAATTAAACTCATCAATTTATTATACTCAGGCCCGGGAATAATGTGGTCATCATCACTAACAGAAATATAAAGCTTCTTCCCCTCTACTATAAGCTTATTCAATCCGTACATCTTAGTGTAGCCTCTTGTTGACTTTGATAAAAATCCTTTATCAGCCATTTTCCTAGAATAAGAAAACCCTACAAAAACCCTAAACCATTCAAAACACCTAAACAAAATACTTAAAAAACCGCAATAATATTGAGGTAAATAAAGAACAGTAAAACACACATATAACTGTCATAGAGAGACAAAGAGTATGTTTGGCAATCACACATATAAATAAAGCAAAAAACCTAAACCACAAACAGTGAATCGTAAGAAGAAAAAAAACCCTAAACCACAAACAGGAACTTGGAAATTATATTAGCAAGTAAAAAATCGTAAGAAGGAATTAACGAACCAAAGGAGATGAGAATCTTTGAAAAAATCGTCGTTAGGGTTTTCGCACAGTCGAAACAGAGCAGCAACGAGTAAAAGGTAAAATGTCGAGGTAAAAATGATAATTATATGTATATTGGACAGCGGTTTTTATATAAACCACTATCTATTGTATCAGGAATGATACAATAGACATCGGTTTATATATAAACCGCTGTCTATTGTATATTCCTGGTACAATAGACATCGGTTTATATATAAACCGCTGTCTATTGTACCAGGAATATACAATAGACAGCGGTTTATATATAAACCGCTGTCTATTGTATCATTCCTGGTACAATAGACAGCGGTTTATATATAAACCGCTGTCTATTCTCCTATTATTCGAAAAAAAATAAAGCGGTCGTCGCCATGTTTCCAATCGGCCGACTGGACGCCTAGGTGACGCCATGATAAGTATGGTATACATCTATGTTTTTTTAATGCTAGGCCTATACATTATAAAAAAACAATGTTTTTCATTAGATAGGGGAGATTAAAATCGAAGGAGTCAAATTCATTTGATGGTCCTATTTCAGACCATAACCATCTCAAAATTTTCCTTTCAATATAGTATAGATACATGTAAATACTTGTCGTTCCTATCTCCCATGTGAATCCTTTATTTCTTTAGCCTTTTGTTACCAAAAAAAATTCCCTCCCTAAGAAGAGTAATATGGAAATGTCTCGTGTTCCGCAAGAGTTACCGTGGCCGCTAAAACTTGATCGCACATGCATAATTGTGGTTAAATTTTTGCCTAAAACATCATTTTTGAAGAACAGTGTTCGTTGACGTCACCTATCCAAACGCTGTCTGTGTTTATCATAACCACGTTCACCACCATCACTATACTGCAACCGCTCCCCCAAACAAAGCCTAAATCAACGAGACCTGCAGAATAAAGAGCTTGTCTGCTTCCCTCGTAGCAGTAACAGTCAAAGGATTAGCTTCCAATCTCCCATCTGATCTCCAACAATCCCCCATAGTTGAGTGTTAAGAAATAGCAAAACCCAACAATGTCTCTCCATAGTTTGCCTGTGATGATATTAATTACCTGCAGGTTGAATGAAAATGATATGTTGTTTGTTGTAAGTAATTTCAGCATGAACTATTACCACCCATTACACTGAGAAGCCCAATTCTTTTCTAAATTAACCAAATATTATCACAAAAGCAAGTTTCACCATGATGAGGGAAACCAATCCCAGTAGCAACATCTGAGCCTTAAGTTCAAAAATCACTGCCAATTGAAAACTGCACGAGTCAGTAAAAATTTTTAGGGTTCGTTCGGTAGGACGGGATATTGAAATTGGAGTCCAAGTTCGATGAAGATGGACCTCTAATCTTAATTCTAGGGCGTCAATTACATCCAATTGAGTGAACGCGTACATACAAAGACTATTCAGCAATGAGGGGAATGTCATTTTTTTCTCAGGAACAGTTCTAGATTCACTATTCGCTCTGAAAGTTTCCTTGTGTTCTCTAGCAGATAATAAATCAAAAGTGATATACATAGAAATATCAAGATTCTTAGAGCTGGATTGGACATTGAATCACTTGAAAGAAAATGTTCAAGTTCTACATTTGAACCATATTTATATTTTATAACAGCATTTATAACAACAATAATGGAAAAATAACTAGGGGGTATAAAACCGGGGCCTGATCTCTTTTTTTCTTCTTCTCCTTCCTCTTATTCTTCTGATGGTCTATATTTTCTCAAGTAGGGGCAGAAAGTTGATTATTTTCGTGTTTAAAATCAAATATATGTCCAATGCGCGAACGCCAAAAATATCTTGATCTTCGGGGGTTGTCTAGTACAACTTGCATCAATGCATTTCTGTTCAAAAGAAAGAAATAGTGCCATTGCGAGAAGAATGTAATTCTTTTGTTTGGTAAGTTGTTAACTTAGGCTTCGTTTGGTGTGGTGGTGGTGAACGCCGTGGTCATGACCCGTCGTTCGTGAACGATACTAGTTTATTTTCTTTATAGCGGTCATAGCATGTCTTGCCAAACATACATTCTATGATAATGGCGTTTTTGACCAAACTCACCGGAGCAAATAAACTGCACCAATCGAAGCCTTAGACTTTATTTGGGATGACTGTGGCGATTAGAAAAAGTGGTGCTGGGAAATTAGTGGTGAGATTAAAGCAGTAGGAGAAGAAGGTGAATGTTGATCTATGAGAAGAGAAGCATAAAAATGTGGAAAGCAAAGTCGGAAAATATCTTTTTGGCTTAAGCATTTTTCACATCAATGTGAAATCAAACGTCTTCAAAACAGCGTTGGTAATGAGAACAGAACTTTCTCGTCGCCAACTATTGTCCCCAAATAAAGCCTTATCCTGAAGATGTTCGCAATTCGCATTAGTTGCGAGAGCGAAAGTATTCAAAATTAATTAAAAATGCTTGTGCCAAAATGGGAAACTAAAAAATATGGCATCATAACGAGCTGCCTTGTATAAATGCATGTATAGATACACATTTATAATTATTTTTATCACCATTAATATGTAAATAATTACTTAAAATGAATAACAATTATTTGTATATGAAGGGCTAGACCCTAAACTAAAATGATTTACACATAATTTCCACATAATGTGAGTGGGACTAAGGCTTCTTTTGTTTGGCATTTTTCTCCATTGACGGTGAGAAAAAACTCCAGCATTGAAAAAATATGTTTGGTAAAACTCCTTTCTTTATTCTCAACGTTCTAAAATGTCATTTTTTCGCCTTCAACGCTAAAATTGCCCCCTCCATTCTCACCGCTCTCATTCCCAACACTCCAAAAATGCCACCTCCGAAACAAACGGGGGCTAAGGCTCCATTTGGCACGGCGGTGGCGGTCATGAACACAGTGGTTATGAACTATCATTCGTGAACGCCCGACCTGACCTAAGGAACTTCGTTCATTTTTATGTTCAAAACTAGTTTTTTTTCTTGGCGACGGTCATTACTCATAACCATTGTCTTGGGGAACATGCATTCTATGATGGTAGCATTTTTGTCCAATGAGAAAACTGCGCCTAACAGAGCCTAAATTAATATTCGTGTAAGCCTTAACAATTTCTCCTTCGATCCAATAAAAAAGCAAATCAATACTCTCAAGCACCTTAACATTACAACATTACTAAATCGTCCAACTCAACTTGAATGCTTGAAAGAAAAGAAAAAATAACAATGTTTCCGTTTCGGCTACCCTCCACATTTACAAACCGCATAAACATATCTTCCTCGTCCCATTTGCTTGGTCTATTTTGAACAGTTGAAATCGAATACATTTCGATTTTTCAAAATGAATCTGATTCATTAGATGACGCGCGGCAAGCCAAGCTCGAAAAGTTTACAATAGAATGTTACTTACATTGCTCTATTAATTACCCAAACCTCCCTTGAGGATCAGCATAATTACATGTTGCACCCCTCTATCTTTTGAAATTACAAAAATCTCTCCTGTAAATTTACATTTCATAACACGCACATGTCATTTAACATACTTATCCCCATAAATAACCCTTACATTGATACAGAAGTATTAGAAAAACTTTACAACCTAATTTTTAGCACATTTTTGTAAAATTAGGGACCCTATAAAAAGCAGCTTATTGAAAAGCTGGTTAATGAGGCTCATTTCGAAATTTAATATCAAGGACTGTATTTTTCTCCGAGAATACAGTTGTATCCGAAAATATAACTTTTATAAATTCTAAATCAATTTCGATATATTTTTATAAAGGGACTGTATTTTTACAACTTTCGGATACAACTGTATTCTTGGAGAAAAATACAGTCCGCGCACCTAGAGATGAGAACGATACTCGTACCTACAAATTGCCCGATAATGAACAGCCATATTCCTTCATCAGCACAGCAAGGACTAGTTTATCACCATTTCCCATTTGCTCTCTCTAGCTTGATAGCTTCATAAGATTCCATCACCTCTTTGAATTTAGCCTCTGCAGCCTCTACAACTCAAAATATTTCTCTTAACAAACTTGGTTGTAGAGCTGAGTTACTCTCAGTCTATTTTTAAAGCGAATTTTTTTTATACGCCCGACGATGCATGTGCTAGTCTATGAAAAATACGACATATGCCTTGCGGGATTCACGCACTATACGTGTAAGTGAAACAAAAGTTTAATGCAACTGTGAACGAAAATTTCATAAAAATGAACGCAGATAACATTCAAAAGTGTGGAACAGCATTTTAAACTGTGTTTCACAGTTACATTTAATATGGATACTTCAATGTTATTTATGCTCACCTTTATGGATTTAGGGTTACTATTATGTTCACAGTTTTGTTCAACTTTTGTTTCACTTGAGTGTTTGGCGTGTGCGGGTTCCATAGGGCACATGTCGCAGTTTTCCGTCGGGCGCAATTAAAATTTCTCATTTTTAAGGCATGCTTTTTATATGGACTGGTCAAATTTTGATAGAAATACAAAAAAAAATACCATTTGCCCCTTGCTCATGCTTTTGGCTATGGTTAAAAGTAAGGAGGAAATGGTCATTTTTGCACTAATTTGGACAAATTTGGCCAGTCCTCTAGGACTAAGACAGAATAGAATTACTCTAGGAAAAATACATGTTGAATAAAAATACACTACCTTTATTATCTGGATTCTGATCGGGGTGGTACTTCATCGCCTTTGCGCGGAAAGCTGTCTGCAATGGCCAAAGTGGGAAAAAAAACATTATTTAGATCTTCGCAACCATAGAAGGAGAGCAAGGTGACTTGTAATATAACTAAGGCTCTGTTTGGGGGTCTGGCGCGGCTCCATTCTTATGGCAAAAGGAGTCTGGTGGCAAATGGAAGTTCTCTCCGAAGGGCAATGAATCCCCACTAGAAATTCACCTCCATCTTCCACCGCTCCGGTGGCAAATGGAGCCCCACCGCTCCCCCAAACGCACCCTAAAGCTGTCACGTTGCATATGGTTGCTTACTGTATGTTTGATTAATTGTTAGGAATATAACAATGAGCTTTACTTTAAAATAATATCTATCGGATGCATCATGTTTGGTTCAATGCTATCATAAATAATGTGAGGTTATCAAAAAATATAAATTTCGGTTATCATATTTCTTTCCATTGTTATTTTGACATCTACTAGATATCAAAAAAATGACGAACATCTAAATATATGACAAAAGTTTGATCGACATCTGGTCGTCTTCAAAATAGGATTTAAATGTGGTCTATGAAATGAATATGTAAAGACGAGGGCAAACAGCACAACCCTTGGTGCATTCAAATTTTGATATTAGAAGGAAACATGATTATCTTTGGTGTAGAATTGAACTAAATGCTTCACATTGCACTAAATTTTTTTAGTTATCCAATATAACAGTGTAGTCAATCAGGTTGGTGGGAATTTAGGGCCCGTTTGTCACGGTGGTGGCGGTCGTGAACGCAATTGTTATGAAACCGTCATCTATTTGGCGCGGCTTTTTTGCTCAAGTGAGTTTGGACAAAAACTTCATCGTCATGAAATATGTGTTTGACATGACAAACCGCCACAAAGGAAAGAATAAATTTCGGACATAAAAATGGATGAAGTTCCTTAGATTAGGTCGGGCGTTCACGAACGACGGTGCGTAACCACTTCATCGTTCACGATTGTCACCACCGTGCCAAACGGACCCTTAGTCGTATATTGGGAAACTCAAAAAACTGTGCACGAATATATAGATCTTAGTCCCCTCCATATAAGATCAACTAGTTTTACGTTCAACATGGTATCGGAGCAGATTATGCCTAAAGGTGGACAAAGACCCTATATGTGAGAACCGGTTTAAAATTTAGCTCTACATTGAGAAACTAATATAACAGTAAACAGTGTGTATTTAATATATATCCTGGGTTCTTCAACAATAACCAATTGATTTTTGGTTGGATAATGAGGTTCTAACATAGATAAATATAATGCAGCTAGAGAGATTAATTTATTCATTATATTATCACAAAATCATATTTTAGACTATTTTCCCTTTTTGGTTTTATCACAACCAAATATGCCAAAAGGGTTCTGATTGCTGAAATTATATTAAAATTTATCAAACAAAATGTTTCATCATATTTATGACCAGACATTAGCAAAAGAAAATTTTAAAATCATACATTTTTTTAAAAAAGGTTGGGAACAGCAGCTTCTCTTTCTTAGCATAATAAACATGGGGGTATAATGTGGTGCAAAAATTGAAGAACCTAATTCAAAATTGGTATGCAACCCAGAGCTTCAGTATGATGTAGACTAGAGTAGAACATTTGATGCAAGAAAATTCAGTAAAGATGATGAAAACCTAGTCATACCTTTATTTCAGCATCAGAATATGGTACTGCCCTTGACCTACAGAAAGAAGAGAGTGAATGTTGTAGTAAGTCAAAATGTTTAGGTTAAATGGATATCCTAAAGCGATACTAATAGCATGGCATTGAATCATAAATTTCATAAATAAAATGTTAATTGTAGGAGGTATGGAGGTTGATGGGTATGTTAGTTGAATCTGGCAGTATCGTCAATCCAACTCGAGAGCTATTTGGCCTCTGGCTAGCTCTGGGCCTGCTATGAATCTTTTTATGTTAACAGTATTTTGGTAATATCAGCATGTTCTTGTAGCCCTAGATTAGGTATTGCTTTTGTAATCGCACGAAAAAAAATAGAAAACCTCAGTGTAGCCGTGCAGGTGGGAAAATTGACGAACTACTTACAACCCTTGTTCTTTACTTTCTGCAACTTCTGTTCTCATTTTGTTCTAATTCAAATACTAACAACAATTAATCATAGAAATAGCGAACCGTATTTCCAGAATCAATTGCTGAGGACAGGGATCACAAACTAGGGCTTAAGTCAAATCTCCTAAAATTTATGTTTATGCTACAATTAAGCCCATCAACTTCTTGTCGTGATGATTATATGCAAATCCAGATTATTAATTAAAATTACAAAAACATGAAAATATATAAGAGGGTGAACATGGAGGAGATATTATGTCGACTCGAGAATGCTCTGAAGAATCCAAATTCGACCTACAAAAACAACCCTCAACAAATGTAAGGCGAATGATGAAAATGCCAATGATAGGGATATGAGTTCCTAGACCCACCAACCATAAGCATCATCACCTTAATATCCCACGTGCTCTATTTAATATGTAGCCCTAGTGACATTTTGATAATATTCAATGTATTCTCACTCTCGCCTATATAAGGGAGTGGGAGAGCGTCTTAGAGTCATCTTGGGATCCTCTAGGTTTGAACTCTCATTTAGAGACGGGCTTCAAGAGGGAACAAACCCTCTGAAGCTAGGCATGAGCATACCTCGCAAGTTGTGGGAGCGTGTTGGTTGACTTAGTCTCAGTGGATACACCGTGTCGTGTGGGACTACGGTTGTTGGATTATCCCAAGCGTGGCCTGATCTATGGTAATAGTCCCACATTGTCTACCCTTATTGGTCTCAAGCCCCTCCATTCACTTCGGGGTTTTGGGATGGAAACCGCGGGTTCTGACATGGTGTTAAAGCCAGGTTCGCAGGGCCCTCTCCTCTAATCCACGTGTGGGGGCGTGTTGGCATTCCTCCCAACGTGACCTGTCAGCGTGGCCCCTGTACTGCTGGACTTCCCCGCAGTAGGGGTCGCCGTTATGTAGCAAGCGTATGATTGAGCTTATCTTGATGGTTGGTTGACAATATTAGTCCAACATCTTAAATCATGGGTTGCCTTCATGGCTTTATAGGCTCTGAGTGGCTCTCCACTCTAACCGAATGTCTTTTAGTTAGGTGCTCCCTGGTTTTCTACAAATTCTGATTCATTGGTCGGTGTTATCGCACAACCTTACCCCAGACCTGCTTAGGTAGAGCACCATACATTGGGTAAATCACCTTTTTACACCATTTATTCTAGCCTAAACTACTTTTTGAAGGATTTGAATCATATAAAGAATTGAATGTTCTTCGATCGTTCCAGGGAACAAAGCAACAAGGAAAAATTACATAGAGTTAAAAAACAGATTAATGTGGTTCAAAATCTCCTGCTCAAAGGTGCCAGAATGAGGGTCTCTAAATTTTTTTTGTTGTGATACAAGATTGCAAGATATTGCTTTTATATATAGAATAATTTAGAGCTACATACATTATGGAATACCAAAATATTCCCGTGCGAAAAGACGATGTATTAATCAGTCTCCTCATCTTCAACAAAATCTTCACCGAAAGAAATTTTTTGCATTAGTTATGAATAAGCTACCAACCATAATATCTATAGTCGGCTTATTCCGTAAACCCCAAATATATTTTATTGGCCATAATCATCCTCGTACCTGATCCATGGGGCAAGAAGAAATGATGTAAATCTTGTAATATTTATGTCTACCGTACATATTCTACATCAACTCGACTGCCAGTTTCTATAGAATTCACCTCATTAGTTACTTTTATAAGTTTGTGCATCAAATTATAGTAGGAATTGTTGCGGGTCGCTCGACGCTCTTCCAGACCGGGCAAATTGAATCGTCTTAGCCCGAGAGTTAGCCGAGTGCGCAAACAGTCACAGAGAGCGACGAAATTTCTTCTAGGTGTTGGAGTGTTACAAGTAAAGTTGCAAGAACCGAGAGCGACAGGCCGCTTCTTGTTACAGTTGCAGTTGAAGGAAAGTATCTAAGAGTGACAGGCCACCTCTCAGAAAAACTAAGTATTTTGCTGTCACAGAAGGTCTTCGAGGTCCGAAGGAGATCTTCAAGCGACGAAGGAGATCTTCAAGTCGCGAAAGAGATCTTCGAACTCTGAAGGAGATCTTCGAGTCGCGAAGGAGATCTCTGAAGGAATTCTTTAGAAAGCTCTCTCGGATGCAGAATGTCAGATCCCTTCGAATGAGGGTCCAGGGTTCCTTTTATAGATTTGGCCGGGAGCGGCCCGGTAATTTCGCCGTTGTAACCACCGTAACCACCTGACGGGCCGATATCGACCGTTGATCGAGAGCACACAGATCGCCACTTTTTGAATATGACGATTTCGCCCCCTAGTCAGTTCGGGCACTTTGGGCAGTTCGGGCAGCTTCGTTGACGATTCTGATAGCAATGTGCGAATCCTGCAGTCTCAAGAAGAAAAGTGGAGTTAGCAACTGCGCGCACTATGAACTTTGCAATGTTCAAGTGCGCGCGGGTCAAAGGCACGTTACGAACTTAGCGGCGCTAAGTGCGCGTCGAGCATCGAGCGGGAGCGCTGTAAAAGCACGATCGGAGCCGTGCGAGGACGACACAAAGGGGGTGGCGGGCGTGCCGCGCGCAGAGGGAGATCGACCGGTACCGCGCATGTCGTGTGCGGTTGTGCGCGCGTCACCGCCGCGTGCGGTAGCGGCGCGGCACCGCCGTGTGCGGTAGCGCACGCGCCGCCGCGCACGGTTGCGCGCGGCACCGCCGCATGCAGGTGTGCGCGCCGTTGCGCTCGGTACCGCCGTGCGCGGATGCGCGCGCGGTTGCGCGCGGCACCGCCGTGCGCGGCGGCGCGCGCGCGGCGGCGCGCGCGGCGGCGCGCGCGGCGGCGCGCGCGATTGCACGCAGCATCGTCGTGCGCGGCGGCGCGCGCGGTTGCGCGCGGCACCGCCGCGCGCAGTTGCTCGCGATTGTATGTGCAGGATTGCGTGTTCTCGTGGCGGTTACGTGCGCGGTTCGTTGCAGAGATAATGGGTTTGACTTTCTCTTGGTTAAACTCACTTTCTCACCCATTACCCCATTATCTTAGTGGAGGAGTGAGGTTATTGTCTAATCGCAGCCCGGATTTCTCTACATAATAGATGAGAACCCATCAGGAATATATTTATATGTTGAGATCATTTGGTTGCTTGTAGATAGAAATCAAAGTTTAGAAATGATGATCTTCATTCTATATGTGAAATTGAAATCAACACCTTAAGAGAGTTTTTGGGTTTGTGGAGTTTGTATACAATGCTAGCGTCCAGCTACATCCAATCGAATAGTTAATTTTAAAAATTATACCACCAATAAAACTTATTTTTTTTTATTTCAAGCAAATGAAAGGTGATGAAAAGTCGTGTTTACTCGGCAATTCGGAGAAGGATTCATTTAACCATTCATATAAACATTATGAACCATTCATTTGAAGTTGATGATTGAACTTTTTTTTTGAAAGAATATAAAAGTGGATAAGCTATAAAGAATAACCTGTCAAGACCCAGGACAGAATAATGATGCGACAAGCTATCATTTTTGGTTTCCCAAGGGCAGTATCCGAAATTCATCTTCTGATCTCCATAAGATGCGTCTGAATTCCAGTACCAGTCTTCTTGTTGGAAATGCTGATATGCACTGGGACCATAGTCCCTCCAATTGTCGTAGCTCCTCTTATACTTTCTTCTCTCTCGGTTGAATAGCTTTTGCATTCTCCTTATGCGTTCCTGTGTAACAATAAGCCACAAGTACTAGAATAAGAAAGATTTGTCTGGTTAAGGATTGCAAAGGTGAAGTAATTATGGACCAGTTGCAAATGAACATTCACACATTGGCAAGTCCAATCACGAATACTAACTTCGTTGACGTTAGTCAAGTGCGACCAATCATAAATCCTATTGGCATTGATCTTGATCACATCACTGGAGATTTCAAACCCAGGCGTGGAGTGTTTGTCAGCCAAAATCACACTACTTGAGCTTGGCGTGCGGCCGATTTTGTTATAGTAGATGTAGTTGAGAAGTCGAGAAAATATTAGAGGTGTGAGACAAAAAAATGAAAAGACATGGGCCTTTATAATGGGTCTTTACAATGAGTTTAATTCAACTCTCCCGCTCAAGATGAGAGTATATGTCAATCATTCTCAGCTTTGAGATATTATTGGTGAAGGTGTCACAACTAAGGCTATTGATACAGATATATGCTAGTTGATCTTAAGATTGGACGAACGGTGTGCAGATGTTGTCTTTTTTCAGGCGACCCTTGATGAAATGTATGTCAATTTCAACATGTTTTGTTCACTCATGTAGAACGAGATTGTAGGCAATGTTGATAACAACTTTATTGTCGCAATAGAGATGTATGATATTTCCATCTTGTAGCCACAAATCCTGCATTATAGATTGAAGAGTCATAGTCACTCGCATATCCCTTGTGGCATTGCTATGTATTCTAGTGTTGCACTAGACATTGCTACCATAGTTTGTTTCTTACTTCTCCAAGTTACGAGATTCCCCCCAACAAATGAGCAACATCCAGTGGTTGATTTCCAATCATCTTGACTTCCAGCTCAATCAACATCCGTGTAGACTTCAATACTTACATGTTTGTTTTGGGAGAATAGAATTCCGCATCCAAGAGACTTCTTCGGGTACCGTAGTACTCGTATAGCAGCTTCTTGATGTCTCAATCTGGGAGAATGCACTTAACTGCTCAAGATCTCAATTGCATATGTGATATCAGGGCGGATGTGTGTGAGATAGATAAGCCTTCAAACCAATTTTTGGTAGCTGGCAAAATTCACTTTTTCACCATCCTTGTCTTCATCGATTTTACAGTTTGCTTCAATAGGGGTATCAGCAGGTCCAAACATCCTTTTTTTCTTCTAGGAGATTTAGAACATACTTCTTTTGAGAAATGAAGATTTCATGGTCTGATCGTGCAATTTTAATCCCTAAGAAGTATTCAACTTTCCTAGGTCTTTGACTTTGAACTCCTTGCATAGATGTGTTTTAAGGCACGTAATTTCTTCCAAATTATTTCTTGTAATAATGATATCATCTATATAAACAATAAGGATGACCACTTTCTCTGCTTTCTGCTTGACAAAAAGAGCATGATCAGAGGGACCTTATTTTCATTCCAACAAAGTCATGGCTTTTTGAACTTCCCGAACTAAGCTCTGGGGGACTGTTTTAAACCATAAAGGGATTTTTTGAGTTGACATACTCTTTCTTTTGATCATATCTTCAAGAATACTGACAGAAATTTCATATATACCTCATCTTCTAGATCGCAGTGTAAACAGTTTTTTTTTTAAATCGAGTAGTTGTAGGTCCCATCCGAAGCATGTCGCTACTCGCACATGATAAAATAATGTGGACGAAATCCATCTTGGCAACTAGCGCAAATGTTTCACGATGGTCAATACGGGGATTTGAGTATATCCCCGAGCGACTTGTCGTGCTTTGAATCTCTCTAACCCCTTCTTGATTTTACTTAAAAGAAAAAACCATTTTGATTCAACATGTTTTTTCCCAGTTGGAAGGAGAGATAGTTCCCAAGTCTGGTTTTTCCCCAATGCAAACATTTTTTCCTTCATTGCTCTTCTTTATTCTGGTATATCTATCGCCTCCTGCTAAGTTTTGGGAATACGAACAAAAGATAGAGATGAGATACAGGCTCTATGTGCCTGGGTGAGATTGTGATATGAGATATAGTTAGCAATAGAGTACTTTGTAGACGTAGTGATGGAGACCATGCCACACGGCCCGTTAGGGTCTATTCATGCAAACCTCGGGCCCAGTGACGATCGGGGCCGCTCATCTCGAGCGGATCGCCGATTATAACATTTTCGTTCTTTGCATTTTTTAATTTACATTATAATTTTGTTTATTTTGAGAGATACAACGAATGTAGAATCATGACCGTCTATATATATATATAAGTAAATGGCTCTATAGATGGGTATTGAAAGTTGAAACAAAGAAACTTTACTTTTGATCATCCGGTGTTGAAGCTGGAACCCCCAGGTGTGAAGTATGGACCTCTCACAACCCTCCTTGTCATCGGCCAACATTTCCCTCCCATCCCCTCCAAAATCTAGCCTCACCTTAACCTCCAGACGGCCCACAATCCAGCCACACCTATCGTCCAGTCACCACCAACCAGCTTCCCAAAATCCTATCCCCGTATACCTCCAAAACAACCCCTTCCACTCTCCAAATCCCCTCCATTTTCCATTTCTGGCGATGACGGGAAAACATCCCCCAACCACCTACGATAGACCTCCACCACCACTCTTCAAGTTTCATCCATTTTTCGGTTTTTCGGCGATCGCCGGAAAACACTTCCGGCCACCACCAATCACAACCTCCTGCCATCCACCACCTCATAACTACCTTAACCACCTCATCCACTACCCCACTATCCCACTCATACAATTTAGGATCTCATCCTAAATCTCATCCTCTACTCCACTTCCCCACCTCCTCCACAACAGCCAACCCACTCTCCCTCAATCTCATGTGGAACCACTTCCCTTGCACCCTCCCACAGCCAGTCCCACAACCCCACAACCCCAGACCCTTCTCTCACAAACCAAGCCCCATAATCCCCCCCCCCCCCCCCCCCCCCCCATTCATGTGGAACCACCTCCCTAATTAACCCTTCCCTCTCAACAGCCATCCCCCCTCCATTCTCCATACCAAGCCCCCCTCTTCCACAATACCCGAGCCCAGCCTCCTCCCTCTACAAGCAGCCAGCATCCCCGGTGCTACCACAGAACCCATCCCACTGCATGGAACCCACTGCAGCCCGACCTCACTTCCTCGGAGACACCCTAGCCTGCTCCTGAAAGACAAACCTGCAGTCCAGGACCCCTTTTCCAGTAAACCCTGCTGCTGAAACTGCTTTTCAGCCACCCGACAAGCCGCTGTCCAGCTACCTGGCCTCCTGAAACAGCCCCCATTTGGCCTACTTGTTGTCATCCATAATATACAACCCTGTGGCTGTCCAGTCCGGGCTCATCAAGCTCCTGGAGGCCCTATTTCAGCCCACTATCACCTACTCTAGCCCTCCTCCATTGCTGGTTTGTGTGATTTTAATTTGAAGTCAATTCTCAATGTTGAATTAAGTGTTAATTTCCTACTCAAAATATGTCATTTGTAATCTTTGTTTCAAACTCTTGAATCTTTGTGAGTTTTCATTTACTTGGTCATTTGGTTTTTGAGTACTCTTACATATATACGACGTCTCGTGTTTCCTTGTTTGTTTGCTTTATCTACTGTGACTCGTTAGTATTTTGATTTATGAAGAAAAGTTAATGCAAGTAAAATCAATTGTCATAAGTATGTATGCATATAGAAAAATACTCTTAGCCTCTCTAGGACCTTACCTTACGTCAGATACGCTTACTCTTCAGATGCATGAGACGTTGACGGAGGTCACTGTTAGGACCCGGTTCTGAAGTTTGTATTTGTCGTGGAGTTACATGGATTTGTACTATCTCAACGCCAGTATAGCGTCGTTGATATACGTGAGAATGAGGAGGAATAAGCCTCTCAACAACATGAGTCGAGGTGATGATAGAAGTAGACGTGTTGGTTGTAGTGAAAGGAGGAATATGTGAGGCCACAATGGGAAGAACGATACTCTTTCGTAGTGGAGTAACCCACGAAAACACATTTGTGGGAACGAGCATTCAGTTTATCACGGATGGGTTGATAAATATGGACAAAACTGACACATCTAAACACGCGTGGTGGAAAATTTGAATGGCGCATTTGTTAGACAAACGAGAGATAGGAGAGACATATTGTAAAGTAGTGAATGGAAGAAGGTTAATGAGGTAGGTTGTTGTAAGGGCAGTTTCACCCCCAATATGATTTGGGGAGATTCATAGTAATAAGGAGAGAAGTTTATTTTTTATGTTCAGCAACACCGTTTTGGGTGGAGGTATGAACACATGTGGTATGATGAAGGATACCATTATCAACAAGATATGTCCCCAAAACACCATGATCGTCGTACTCCCCCATTGTCACGTTGAAGGGCACGAATCTTACTGCCAAATTCAGTGTCCACCATTTTGTGAAAAGTTTAAAGCAGTTAAAAACATCACTCTTCCATTTTAATAAGTACACTCACATAGTGTGAGAAAAATAATTGATAAATGTAACAAACCAACAATGACTAAATAAAGAGAAAATAAGAGAAGGTCCGCAAACATCTGTATGAATAACATCAAAAGAAATTGTACTCAGAGATGATAACTTAGTCGGACTATGTCATACATGTTTATAGAGATTACAACCATCACAAACAAAATTGTTCAAACACTTTGAAAAAACATAAAACATCTTAAGAAGATAACTTAGGGAGGGGTGCCCTAGACGTTGATGCCATCGGCGGACATCCGCAGAAGAGGGAGTAGGGGTACTAGAGAGAGTTTGGTGAGTAGGATGATCCAAGATGTACAAACCCCCGCAATTCTTACCACTATCAATATGTTGCTTCGTTGTCAGATCCTAAAAAACACAATCATCAGGAATAAACATCACAAAGTTGTTTAAGGATGTATTCAAACGACTAATATATAGTAAATTTTGAGGAAATGTAGGAACATGTAAACCAATGTGAGGGGCATAGAAGAGGAACATAAGATGGTCCCCTTGCTAGCTATGGAAGAGGAATCATTGACGGTGATACTTTTATTACGACCCGAAAGAGGGGCGTATGAGGTAGAACCTGACCAGATCTTGTCATGTGATTAGTTGCACCAAAATCAATGATCCATTCGGATGGGATGGCGGAAGCAGATTGTGTGCTTGGAGTTCCAGAGGTAGCGAAAGCAGTAGTGGAAGAGTTACTCTGAGAGTGTACTAGACATTGTAGAGCATCAAGGTCTTCAGCGGGAAAATTTCGAAGGGAAGCATGCCAATATTAGTGTCCGTAGTATGGGCAACATGGGGGTGATTGTGCTGGAGAGAACCACTACCACCACGTCCACAACTACTATTATTCTTCCATAAAGGGGCAAGATGAGGATAAAGGTGAAAACAGAACTCCCGGATATGACCTTGCTTGCCACAATGATCACACATCCTAACAGATGAACTAGGAGGAGGCAGACCTCGACCAATGCCAGCAAGCACCGAACGTTCAGAAACTCTTTCGGAATTGAGAGCGGATGCTCCCCAAAGAGAGGAAAGAGGTTGGCGGTTCAAGAAATGAGTGTGAATCATGTCAAAGTCCTTATTAAGGCCCATAAGAAAGAAATGGAGACCGTAGCGGTCCTCCTTTGTCATTAAGGTTCGAGCATCGAGAGTGCATGCGGGAGTGAAATCTTCAAAGTAGTCAAGTTCTTGGTAGAGACGTTCGAACTCAAAAAAATAGGATGCAACACTAGAAGAACCATGTGTTAGTTCGAGATGATGTCGGATAAGCTCATATACATGTGTGGAGCTACCAATTTGAGAATATGTTTCTCGTGCCCGAGTCCAAATCTTGAAGGCAGAATCCATCAACATGTGGCTTTGGTAGACTAAGGGAGACATTAAGTGGAGAAGTCACGAGAACACCAGAGAGTTGTCAACATCCCACTTCTTCCACGAGAAATCAATGATGGGAGGTTGAACAATGGTCCCATCAATGTACCCACATAATTAATGGTTGCAGATCGCATGTCGTGTCGCACGGTACCATTCAAGGTAATTGGAACCGTCCAAAGGCACTGTCGTAATCCGGAAGGAGCTAGAACCATGGCTCTACTGATAATCACTACTCTGCTCAGAGAGTACATAATTAGAGAGGGGGTCTGAACACTCGAACCTGAGGAGCCCTCCATTTAGGTACAAGATGCAAATCGAAGCTCTTGAGGAGGCTTGCAGGGAAAAAGGGAGCTCGCAGAAAAGGAACAGGAACCTGCAAACAGTGCGCAAACAAGAGCTCGCAAACAAGACTTGTCGGCACTCGTTGGAACACAAGTCACAGGGGTCGATTAGGGTAGGGATCGCATTTAATGGCGTCGGTACTCGCTGGAATGTAGAAGTAGTAGAGCTCGCTGGAATGTGGGACTCACTAGAAGCAGGAGTCGCAGAGCTCGTTGAACACAAAGCTCGTTGAACTCGTGGGATTTGCTGACCCAGAACTCGTTGTCGCAGAGCACACAAGTCGGAGCCCGCAATGTCAAGGTTCGCAGGAGAGAGCTCGCAGTGTCGAGAACTCGTGGAAAGCTTGCGGGAAGGCTTCGCAGAAATGTCTCACAAGAGGGTCTCGCAGGAAGGCTTCGCGCGATCAAGAGGGTCCTAAAAACTATAAAAGCAACATGACCGAATTTTGTTTTTTCGAGCGACTCAACCGAGCTCACCAAGGAGACAAAAAGAGCAGCAAAAAAATATGTCTTGCTGTGTAACCAAGTTAAGAAGTGGGGAAATATTATTTTCAATCTAACATCAAAAGTATTACACGATACCTCTATATATCCACAAAAGAGAATCGAAGCAAATATTAGAGGTCTGAAACTAAAATGAAAAGAGGACATGGGCCTTTATAATGGGCCTTTACAATGGGTTTAATTCAATTGATATAAAGCTCATCATACAAGGTTCGAGCGTGCATCCCAAATTCGGTTATAAATGAGGATATCGTCCAAGTAGACGATCACAAAATCATCTTATAATTGACGCAGGACGAATCTATAGGCGGCGAGATAAACCGCGACCTAACCCTACATGCTATGCAAATACGCCGACGTGAGTCCAAATTAGATAATAAATTTAGAACATCTCACGCAGATAAATTCACAGCAAGGCAAAATAGTTTACTAGGGCAAAGCAAGCTTAGGCTTTCCTCCGCGTGGAGGGCCAAAGCACGAGCGCACGGCGAATAAGCCCTGCAAATCACAAAATAATCTAAAGCAAACAACTAATATTCTAGAGATCCAAGCAAACAGGAAATCATAACACCATATATTAATATTGAAAATTAAACGTCTATACAACAAATAAAACTCACAAAATATGGGGGCTGCCAAAGGCAATGGAGATCCCACGAGACGATGCGCTGTGATGGCGATCCGCGGCGGAACCGGAGGTGGTATGCTGTAGGGGATGACTGGATCTGAGGCGGCTGGAGGCAAGAGGGTGGGCGGTTGAGGGCTGGTGGCTGGGAGAAGGGCTGGTGGCTGGGAGAAGGGTTGCTGTGGACTGGCGGCTGGGAGGAGGGCTGCTTGGGTTGGCGGCGGGGGAGGAGGGCTGCTTGGGGAAGGGCGGCTGGGACCTGGACAGCAAGGGCGGCAGGTTGCTGGACAGAGGGAAGGTGGCGGCTTGGGAGGGGTTTTAGGCCGGCGGTGGTTCGGGGGGGTGGGGGGGGGGGGGGACTATAGGTTATGAACAGTGTATTTCATTAATGAACAGTAAAATTTTACTATGGTTCAGTGCTGTCGGCTGCTGTAGGAAGTGTTGGACAACAGTCGGCTAGTAGTTTTGGCGGCTGTAGGGACTGCGGATGAGGGTTTCAGAGGGGGAAGAAGGAGTCTAGGGTTAGGGGGTACCTTGGGGAGGGAGATACAAGTCTAGGAGTCGTCACCTAGGGTTCCACGGAGTCGGCACCGTGGCGGGATCGCGGGAATCTGGGAATACTTCTCACCAAATTCTGCCATCCTCAAAACCAGCCACTACATGTCTATTTATAATAAAATAAAGATTAGGGCATCCCATCATCGACGGCTATGATTGGTCGAAGGTGGGGCCACCCAAATACATCAAAACAAATGCAAAATAAATAAAGTAATATATCAAATTGATTCGCAACGCGAATCCGAACACATCTGCGGAGTCCGATCGTCGATCCGGGCATGTCATATATGGAAAGTCGCCAAATCAGCCCCGAATGGTCCCAAAGCTCATCCCCGTCTCTGCTCCGCATCAATCTCCCGGCTTGAAAGAATTCATCTCCCGATGAATAGGGGGTCAGAATTCTCTCGTCGTATGCCAGGTAAAACTCGAAGAGGTCCGCCAAAGGTCGTCCAAGTGTCGTCGCTGATAAGTGGCCTCGCCAATGAACTCCTCCGGACTGAAAAGTTTCCATCCCCGATGAGTGGAGACAGACGTAATGAAGTCGAAGTTCGGGGGCGAATCGATCAAGCTCTGCTGCAAGTACCCAGGTGTCACTAACGTCTGTATTAGGAATGCACTGGTGGAATCTGGGCTCTATGAAGCTCTCAACGCTCAACTCACAAGTGGTGGATCCCGGTGCGATCGGTGGCGTCGTAGGTAGAACCAAGGAAGACGAGTCCCCAGGTGGGTGGGTGTCAAAAGTGGGTGAGTAGTGGTGGCCATCAAACGTGGGTGGGCTATGAGGGTGGTAAGACAACGAGAGTGGAGGTGTGGGCGGCTGGAAGTCCCCACTGCTTGGGTCCACATACTCGCGAGGCTCGTAGTATGGCGTCATATTTTCAACACTAAATACCAGGTGGATACCCATACTTGTAGGGATATCAAGATCGTAGATGTTTGCTTGGATCTGTCTCATGATTATATAGGGATCCATTCGCCTAACATTCAAGCTTTTAGCAAGCCTCGCACAGAGCCTCACAACGCAGATTCTCACCATCACCTGCTCGCCTTCATGAAATACCTGCACTTGCCAGTGAACACCCGCATGTGATTTACAAAATTTATTACCAATATGGATTATTCGTCGGACCGACTCATGACACACATGCAAACGATGAACAGACAACACAACAAACTCATGCAAATGATGACAAAATGACTCAACAGACTCATGCAAATGATGTAAATGAGACACGACGGACACAACATACTCGCTATGGAAAAGGCTAATAACCACTTGAAAATCTACCAAAGGAGGTGGCCTATCAGGAGGCTCTCTCGGGGGAGTGTAGAAAAACTCATCCCGTGGACGACGAGTGTTCAGGTGATCATGCAAGACACCTACACTCAAAGACGAGCTCGTAAAGGGCCAAAAGTCTCTCGGGGAACGTAACACATCAAGGGGCTCACCAGGAGGTGTGTAAGAAAAGTCATCACGAATGCGATGACCATCTGAATGAAGAGCGTGTGCACCGACTAGAAGACGTGGCTCTATAGTGTGGTGAGTGTCCCCGAAAAGAAAGGGCTCGTCTGGTGGGTCAGCAGGTGATGCATCCCAAAACTCAGCGAGAGCGCGATGTGTCGGCAGGTGGTGCCCTAAATATTGGATGTTCCTCACAATATCCCTCCTCTGGGGCGGGGTCAGGGATGATAATGGAAGAGGCTTCCATAAATCGATACTCATACAAGCGGGGCTCACCTGAATCCCATGCTCATCAGGATGTGGCGGATCATCCAGAGGCTCAACTGGGGGCTCGTCGTAGAACTCGTCACTAGGGCCATGGTCCTCCAGGTGAGTACCATCGTAAGGGGCAGTGCCCCTGTGAATGGATGAAATAGCCACTACGAGATCAACACCAGGCTCTGGACTCTCGGTCGTGATGTGACTCAGGGTAATGACAATGGGAGAGCGACATAGATCTACGCTCAAGAATGGGTATGTGGGTGCGGTGTCAAGATGTGAGTCCAGGGTAGGGGTGCTAATCAACCCATGACATTCAGTCATGTCTGACGGAACAATGATTGGCGTCATGGTGACCTCAGTATGGGAGGGACTCGTACCGCGAAGGTCAATGTGAGAATCCAATTGACTAGCTCTTGCGGTTCTCAAAGACTGCTCATAACGAAGGGAGAGCTGATATGTCTGCTCGAGGGACTTGGAGTTATGATAAATCACCTTAGTACGAATGTCAGATCGAAGCCCAAACCGAAATCGGGAAGTGGTCATGGTTGGGTCCTCTCTGATATCACTCCTCACAACTAACTCATCGAAGCAATCCCTGTACTCAGCGACAGACATGGATCCTTGCTGAAGGGAAAATAATTGGTCGAGCAAGCGACTCCGATACGACGAAGGCAGATACCTCTGACACAATGTACGCTTCATGTCCACCCAACTAGTGATGCGACGAAGATGGTCTCGCTCGCGGGTCCTCTCAACGCTAGCCCAATATGCCCTTAACTGATCTAAAAGTCTAAGTTTCGCAAATTTGATGCGACGCTCGCCGAATACCTCAAAATGGTCAAGATAATACTCCATGTCAACGAGCCAATAACTGAAAGACTCGGGACTCGATGAACCGTCAAAGGAAGGGGCAGCAGTACGAAACTGACTCTCAAGATCTCTCTCGGAACAACGATCCTCATAATAATCATCCCTAAGGTAACCGAATCGTATCGAAGGATCAACACGATCCGCTCGCGTGTACGGATAAGAACGACGACAATCATCATACTGATCGTTTCTAACATAGTTGGGTCGTGTCGGTGGGCCAACACGATCTCTGGAAGTGGTGTACTGCATTCGCGAATAATCATCGTAGTATCGTGAGGGTCTCCCTGAAGGGGATCTATGAGGGCGGGTGCAAGTGGACTCGAGACCTCTAAAGTGAGGGGAGGCATAATTTTGACACTTAGACATAATGAAAAAATCATATAGACTCTACGACTGCGTATCGGAAAGTGCGCACAACCTGGCTCTAATACCAATTGACGCAGGACGAATCTATAGGCGGCGAGATAAACCGCGACCTAACCCTATATGCTATGCAAATCCGCCGATGTGAGTCCAAATTAGATAATAAATTTAAAACATCTCACGCAGATAAATTCACAGCAAGGCAAAATAGTTTACTAGGGCAAAGCAAGCTTAGGTTTTCCTCCGCGTGGAGGGCCAAAGCACGAGCGCGCGGCGAATAAGCCCTGCAAATCACAAAATAATCTAAAGCAAACAACTACTATTCCAGAGATCCAAGAAAACAGGAAATCATAACACCATATATTAATATTGAAAATTAAACGTCCATACAACAAATAAAACTCACAAAATATGGGGGCTGCCCAAGGCAATGGAGATCCCACGAGACGATGCGCTGTGAATCTGTGATGGAGATCCGCGTCGGAACCGGAGGTGGTATGCTTTAGAGGATGACTGGATCTGAGGCGGCTGGAGGCAAGGGGGTGGGCGGCTGAGGGCTGGGAGACGGGCTGCTATGGACTGGCGGCAGGGAGGAGGGCTGCTTGGGTTGGCGGCGGGGGAGGAGGGTTGTTGTGGGCTGGTAGCAGGGAGGAGGGCTGCTTGGGGAAGGGCGGCTGGGACCTGGACAGCAAGGGCGGCAGGTTGCTGGACAGAGGGAAGGTGGCGGCTTGGGAGGGGTTTTATGGTGGTCGACGGTGGTTCGGGGGGGGGGGGGGGGGGGGGGGGGGGTAACTATAGGTTATGAACAGTGTATTTCATTAATGAACAGTGAAATTTTACTATGGTTCAGGGCTGTCGGCTGCTGTAGGAAGTGCTTGACAGCAGTCGGCTGGTAGTTTTGGCGGCTGTAGGGACTGTGGATGAGGGTTTCAGAGGGTGAAGAAGGAGTCTAGGGTTAGGGGGCACCTTGGGGAGGGAGATACAAGCCTAGGAGTCGTCACCTAGGGTTCCACGGAGTCGGCAACGTGGCGGGATCGCGAAAATCCGGGAATACTTCTCACCAAATTCTGCCATCCTCAAAACCAACCACTACATGTCTATTTATAAAAAAATAAAGATTAGGGCATCCCACCATCGACGGCTATGATTGGTCGGAGGTGGGGCCACCCAAATACATCAAAATAAATGCAAAATAAATAAACTAATATATCAAATTGATTCGCAACGCGAATCCGAACACATCTGCGGAGTCCGATCGTCGATCCGGGCACGCCATATATGGAAAGTCGCCAAATCAGCCCCGAATGGTCCCAAAGTTCGTCCTCGTCTCTGCTCCGCATCCATAAGTCTTCGAATGTTGTTGATAAGGCACATGAGTGTTGTCAGCGTGTTACAAAGAGCCAATGGCATCTCTAGACATTTGTACAACCCTTGCAGAGTTTTGAAAGTCATTTACCACGTGTAGCTTTCTCGGATCAATCATGATAGCAAGATATGAAGCCGAATTAGATGAAGGTTGTGGTGTGCTTCAGCTTTTTTAGCATGTCATCAATTCTGAGGATTTGATATCTTCTTCCGTGCTTGGGAAACGACGCATTCACCAACTCTGTTATTATTTGGCACCGCCTCAATCGGTGAATTTCAAGTTGAGCTACATGGTTTGACGACTAAATTATCTAGGAGTTCGATGACTTCCTTTTTGATCACCTCATTTCGTGTCCAGAACTTTTATACATGTCGAGGTTGTATAGTGGTAAATCCTTACTAATTGGTTTAGGTACTCCACTGACCACTTTAGCAGCACGCGCTCTTTAACCTTCGAAGAGCAAGTTGTCTTAGGCTCTGTTTGACTCGGCTGAAGCGGTGAGAGAAGAAGTGGTGTGATGCAGTGGTGGGAAAATCAGCTGTTTGCAGAATAGTGAGAAAATCAGTGAAACTGTTTGAAAGATCTGATTTTTCACTGTTGTTTGGATAGAGAAGCAGACTATACTGTTTGGCAGAATAGCTGTGTAGTGTCTGTTTGAAATTATCTATTAAGTTTTTCCAACACTCCTTGCTGAAGTAAGTGGTTGATCAATTTTCCAGCTCGATTTCTCAAATACATATATCACAGAAAATATGAACTTGGGAGTTCCCCCATGCAGCTGAAATTCCAACTGTTTTTTGTTTACCCATCTAACAAAGAACAATGAAAATATACAATCAAATGTACAAAAAAGATATATCCAAACATATAGATCCCTAGCACAATATCGGAAATCCTAGCACACAATCGGAAATCCTAGCAGATTTAGAGAAATCAAAAAATGTTGATTGGAATTCCTAGCAGATCGGGAGATAAATGACTATCATGATCGAAAACTACACGTCTTCGACTAGAAAAAATTAAAAATAGTTGATCGGTAACTACACGATGACTAGCAGATGAACCATTCGACTGGAAAAAAAAAAGCAAGCTGATCGGAAACTACACGATAACTAGCAGATGAACCCTTCGACTGGAAAAATAAATAAAAGCAAGTTGATCGAAAACCCTCCGGCTGGAAAAAAATTTGGAGTGGTGATCGATCAAAAAATCGTGAGAAGTTACCTAGGAGCTCGTTGACGCAAGAATGGTGAACGAAGAACTCTTCACCTGGATGCCTGGAAGCAAAAAACCTGCGGAAGACCTCTTCGTTGGATGCCTGGACTCAAGAACCAGTGGAAGAAGGTGAATAACTAGCAGATCGCGCGAAGAAGAGGAAGCCAAAAGCTATTTCGGGCGGTGCACCGTGGCCACCTGCGAGCTGTGCGAAAAGAGGTCAAAAAGCCAATAAAATGCGGTCGGCAGTGTGATTAGGGGCGTGCAGAATTGTTGTTTGGAGCGGATTTTGGAAAAGCAGCAGTGTGCAGCTCCAAAAAATCTGCCCAAACGGAGCCTTAGTCTCCTCTTTATGTGTTTGGCCATCATTTCTCTACTGTCTCCACTTCAAATCTCCCCACCATCAACCACCTCCATTTACTCTTTTGGCAATATCCCTTGATTTCTCCCTTGGCCCCTTATCCTTGACGTTATTTATTTGACTTCACCACACCTTAAAACTCATTTATCTCCACTTAAAGATTTCAAAATCTATAAATAGTTTTGAAATGCCATGTTATAATCTCATGTTATGTTGAATGAAAGATTTCTAATGTTAGTATTGCTGAAATTTGAATTTCCCTTTTGTATTTTTATCTCGTAAGTGACGGACTACTGAGAGTGAGAGTACGCCCCTTAAAAAACATTTGAGGAAGGAGTAGACAATCGATACCAACTCGATTTATCTCTCATCGATCAACAAATGCAAAATGTAGTGGCCATGGTACTACTCATTCAAAGTCTTATTATAACTTCTTTATGCTAGGATTAGACATTGTTGGTTAGCAATTCCATGCATGTCATGGACTTTTGATGATTGCATTTCCGGTTTGTTTGTTATCCTTATGTTGCCCTTCAATTTTTTAATTTTCAATGTAAAATAACTCTTGGATCTCTTGTGTAAGTAGTGTTTCACCTTGAATAATCCCATCATAATCACCTTGCGTCAAATTGTTATCAGAGATAAGTTTCCTTAACTCACGTCTAGGGAAAATCTTGTCACGGAATTTTTTTGTCCCGTCATGCACTTCCTGATCCAACAATTTTTAAAAATAGTAAATCAAAGTCCTTTTAATTTGAAATCTTTATTATGTTCTTCGCATCATGGTAAAACTAGTAATTTTTTCAATATCTTTGGAACTTATTTGATGTGCCAAAAATTTCATAGCATGTTTCTGCATTTTATTTCTACGATCATGCATTTTTAGATACCATCCACTTTTCTAGAAAACCAGACCTCTTTCTACATCGAAACTTTAATATTATACCTTATAACTCTTCAAATTTTCAATTAAAGATTCCCACTATACATTTTGTTAGCATTATTAGCGAGTTTTTTATCCTTTTTTGTTGTTTCTGGTGTGCTATTAGCATGTATGTATCTTTTAGGCCTCCTCTATATATAGAGGAGCCTCTTATTGAATGGAATGAACCTTTTGCTCGTAACCATCCAACATGGTATCAAAGCCAAAAATCCCGTGACCTAATTCTATCGCGCCGCGCTTCCGCCTCGCTTCCGCCTCGCCGTCTCGCCAGCGACCAGCGACCAGCGCCCCTCTCCGCCTTCCGCTTTCCGCCAGCGCTCCAGCGTCCTCTCCTCTTTCCGCCAGCGCTCCGTCTTCCGCTTTCCGCCAGCGACCCAGCGTCCTCTCCGGTTTCCGCAAGCGACCAGCCCTCCTCCCCGCCTTTCCGCCAGCGCTCCTCTCCTCTCCTCTCGACAGTGCTTCATCTTCTCCTCATGGTGCCGGAATAAGTTCTTCTTTCTGGCGCTACCTTCTTGTGATGCTTGAATGGCTGAAACCATTCACCCCTTGATGCCCTGATTTTTTTTGGGCCTTTCCTCCTATCCGGATTTCTATTCCGGTTCTATCTTTCTCCCCGGATTTCTATTCCGGCTTGCCATGGCTTCTACTGGAATGGATTCTCCCACTCTTTCTACCGGTGTTACCCCGGCTCCTCTCTCTACCGGTGTTGCCCCGGCTCTCTCTAGTGGTCCTTCTTCATCGGTTTTTTACCGTGGAACCACCGATCACAATACCTCTCAGATCACTACTCTCCGACTCGATGAATCCAATTACCTCTCATGGTCCCGTTCCATCACCCTGGCGCTGAAAAGTCGGCGTCTCTTTGGCTATGTCTCCGGCCACATGAAGGAACCTGACAGGACTTCTCCTGAATGGCAGCAGTGGGAGTCCGAGAATTCCTTGGTTATGTCCTGGCTCACCAACTCCATGCAAGAGTCCATTGCCCGCAACTACCTCTTTCTTGATAGTGCTGCTGATATTTGGCGTCGTGCGGAGTCAACCTACTCCCGTCGTGGCAATACGGCTCAGATCTTTCAGCTACGCCGCCGGATTAGCTTACTCTGACAGGGTGACCGACCTCCTTCAGCGTATTACTTGGAGTTCACGCAACTTTACCAGGAGTATGATCACTTTGATCCCCTTGTTTTCATTAGTCCTATTGACGAGGCGATGGTTCGGACCAGAGATGATCGCAATCGCGTGTTTGAGTTTCTTCATGGATTGCATCGCGACTTCGATCAGATCAGTGTTCAGATTCTCGGGCGACCGTTAATTCCTTCCCTTTCTGAGGTCTACAGCATAGTGCAGCAGGAGTTTGATCGTCGTCAGACTCTCCTACCTGACCCTGTGCCAGAGGGCTCTGCTCTGGCTGCTTCTACCCCCTCTCTTCTTGGCACTCGTCCATTCCGTGATCTCAAGTTGAGGAGCTCAGATAAGGATCATCTTGTATGTGATTATTGTGGCAAGAATCGCCATACTCGGGATACCTGCTTCAAGCTTCATGGGTTCCCTACCCCAAGAGGGGGTGCTTCGCTTCGTGGCGGTCGTGGTTCGGGACGCTCCTCGGGTCGTCCTGTTGCTCCCCGTGCGGCCCATCTTACTGATGCTACTGCTGATGGTTCTCATGGATACTCTGGTACTGATGCATGTGCTACACCTGGTGGCTTCACGGCGGATGAGATGCTTGCTTTGCGACGCATGATGCAGGGTCTTTCTACGGAGCCTTCTGCCTCTTCCTCCTACGCTCATACAGGACTGCCAGGTGCTCATTCTGTTGTTTCTTCTTCATCCACCCAATGGGTCATTGACTCTGGGGCCACGGATCATATGACCGGGTCCTCTACAGGTTTTGTTTCCTATACTCCTCTTTCTGGGCGTGATAAGGTGAGTATTGCTGATGGTTCTCTTTCCTCCATTGCTAGAAAGGGAACCATACCCTGCTCCTCCCTCACCTTGTCCTCTGTCCTTCACGTGCCTACCTTTACTCGTAATTTACTTTCCATTAGTCATTTGACCAACTCCATGCATTGCTCTGTGACCTTTCTTCCGTCTTCTTGTGTGTTTCAGGACCTGACGACGGGGAAGGTGATTGGCTCTGGTAGCATGGTGAATGGTCTCTATGTGCTTGACTCTGGCGGCGCTGATTCTTCCCCCTAGCTCTTCATTCCAGCACTGTTCACCCTCTGTACTCCTGGCATTGTCGCCTGGGACACCCATCTCTTTCTGTTATGAAACTGTTATTTCCTGCTCTTTCTGCTATTATTTTGGAGTCTTTTGTGTGTGATGTCTGTAGTGTCAACAAACATCATCGTACTTCATTTAAACATGTATCTTTGCCAAGTTCTATTCCATTTGCTGTTATTCATACTGATATCTGGGGCCCATGCTTGCTCCCTTCTATTTCTGGTTGTACGTGGTTTATTACTTTTATTGATTGCTTCTCGCGCACCACATGGTTATATTTGATACGTCGCAAAAGTGATGCGTTCTCCGTTTTTCGACAATTCCATGTCATGATCGCCACCCAATTTCAGTCTAAAATTCAAATTCTTCGCAGTGACAATGGTCGGGAATACATGGATTCTCAATTTGAGCGCTACCTGGCTGACCACGGTATCTTACACCAGACTACCTGTGCGTATTCCCCTGCTCAAAATGGCGTTGCTGAGCGGAAAAATCGCCATTTGTTGGAGGTTGCTCGATGCCTCTTGTCCACAATGCATCTCCCAAAATTCTATTGGGGAGATGCGGTTCTCACTGCTGCTTACCTCATCAATCGTATGCCCACACGTGTCCTCGGGAACTCTACCCCTTTGGACACGCTGGGGGTGACTCCCACCCGCCTTCCTCCTAAAGTGTTTGGTTGTGTTTGCTTTGTTCACATCCATCACCCTCGTCCTTCCAAACTTGATCCGCGTGCCCTCAAATGTGTATTTATTGGGTACTCTCCTACGCAAAAGGGTTACAAGTGTTTTCATCCCCCTACAAGAAAGGTGTTTGTTAGCATGGATGTCACTTTCCGTGAATCTGAATCATATTACCCTTTGTCCTCTTCCTCACCATCAGGTGTTCCCTCCGTTTCTTTGCCCATACCTCCACCATATCCCTCACTTCAGGGGGAGACTGTACCAAAGGAAGTGAGTCCTGCTATTCCAGTGGAGGTGGGCTCTTCTCCTATGTCTCCTCCTGTCTCTCTGGATCCTTCCTTTGCTATGCCTCCACCTCCGATTCTGCAGGTCTATACTCGGCGTGCAAAGGGGACAAGCGCACAAGAGCCTACTATGTTACCAGAACAGTCAGTGGATCCTGACTCAGGGTCTTCTGATTTACCGATTGCCCTTCGTAAAGGTATCCGGTCTTGTACCCGCCATCCTCTCTCTAATTATGTATCTTATGATTCTCTATCTACCTCCTATAAGGCTTTTGTCTCCTCTCTTGCTACTTCTTCTATACCTGTGTCATGGCAACAGGCTCTTGAGGTTCCTGTATGGCGTGAGGCGATGGTTGAGGAAATGAAGGCTCTGGAGAAGAACCATACATGGGATCTAGTCTCTCTTCCCTATGGAAAAAAACCTGTTGGGTGCAAGTGGGTGTTCTCTGTGAAACAGAATCCACAAGGGATTGTTGAGAGATGCAAGGCACGGTTGGTTGCAAGGGGTTATACCCAAACCCAGGGCATTGATTATCAGGAGACATTTGCCCCTGTTGCTAAAATGAATACCATCAGGGTATTGGTTTCCGTTGCTGTTTGCAAAAATTGGGATCTTCTGCAGCTTGATGTGAAGAATGCCTTTCTCCATGGTGACTTGGAGGAGGAGGTCTATATGTCTATTCCTCCAGGTCTCACTCCGGCTGGTTCTTCAGGGAAAGTTTGTAGATTGTTGAAGGCTCTATACGGACTGAAGCAGTCCCCAAGAGCATGGTTTGGCCGGTTCCACAAGGCGATGGTGTCGTTTGGATACTCTCAGAGCAATGCTGACCATACGCTGTTCATCAAACGTAGGCTTGGGAAAATCACTGTTCTTATTGTGTATGTTGATGACATTGTCATAACTGGTGATGACCATGAAGAAATTCAGAATCTGAAGCTGAAGCTTGCCAAAGAGTTTGAGGTCAAGGATCTAGGAAAACTCAAGTACTTCTTGGGAATTGAAGTTGCTAGATCAAAGCAGGGGATCTTTCTCTCTCAGCAGAAATACACGTTGGATCTTCTTGAGAAGATGGGGATGAGCGGATGCAGACCGGCTGATACTCCGATTGAGGCAAATCACCGATTGGGGCGTGATAATGGAGTGGCGATTGAGGATATTTCCGGGTTCCAAAGGTTAGTGGGGAGGCTCATATATCTTTCCCATACTCGTCCGGATATTTCCTATGCAGTGAGTGTTGTGAGTTAGTACATGCATGCTCCAAAGACACGGCACATGGATGCAGCACGCAGAATTCTTCGGTACCTCAAGTCCTCACCGGGAAGGGGAATCCTGTTTTCCCCGAGTACTGATCTCAAGATTGAAGTTTATACTGATGCTGATTGGGCCGGGTCAGTGGATGATAGGCGATCCACTTCTGGATACTGCTCTTTTGTTGGAGGTAACCTTGTCACTTGGAGGAGCAAGAAGCAACAGGTTGTGGCACGGTCTAGTGCCGAGGCTGAGTTTAGAGCTATGGCTCATGGGGTCTGTGAAGGCTTATGGCTTCGGGCCTTATTGAGCGACCTTGGTCTTGTTGAAGAAGGACCCATCCGTCTATATTGTGACAACAAGTCTGCCATTAGTATCGCTCACAACCCGGTTCAACATGACCGGACAAAACACATTGAGGTGGATCGACACTTTATCAAGGAGAATATTGAAAGGGGAATTATTTGTACTCCTTTTGTGCCCTCCAACGGGCAACTTGCCGACATTCTCACCAAAGGGTTGTGTGAATTCCTTTGACCAGATTGTGAACAAGTTGCGCATGTTTAATATCACTCGCCCAACTTGAGGGGGAGTGTTAGCATTATTAGCGAGTTTTTTATACTTTTTTGTTGTTTCTGGTGTGCTATTAGCATGTATGTATCTTTTAGGCCTCCTCTATATATAGAGGAGCCTCTTATTGAATGGAATGAACCTTTTGCTCGTAACCATCCAACACATTTGTTTCTTAACACTTCTTTCGAGTAGCTCATTGTTGCTTTCTGAAAATTGTTTTGTTAATGTAAAATCCATGATTTTTAGGATATTTAAGGGATCATAGCAAACCCAAGTTCAAATCCTTCCTCCAAAATTGGCTACAACTTCTCAGAGTGGGTGCAAGCCCTAATTCTGAAATTTTAGAGGCCTTGGACCCCTTAGACCTTACCTGTCCAAAAACTAACAATTTCACTATTTAATGAACTTAGGCTATGTTGACTTGTAGTAGTGCCACTTTTGGCCTAAACCAACAAAGACTACTGGAAGACATGTTGCATGAATTGATTAAGAAATGCAACAAATTGAAACATCTAGTCAAACCTCCAAGAAACTAATCGAACATTAATTGATAGGACTGAGGCCTTTAAGGGTAATATAGGACAAACATTTGCGAAAGAAAACAGTTACATCTAAGAACTAAAGACCTACTAGTAGGGATACCATCCAAAACCCAGACTTTAAGAGATCAATTTTCATATAACGAACCAAATGATGTGGTACATTGTCCAGAACGGCCACCTTCAGAACCCCAAGACAACCATAATGCTCTAGGTAAGTAAACTATGATTTGATCTGCATGATTGAAATTGAAGCACCTACTTTTGATGGAAGTTTATACCCTAGATTTTTCTCATATTGACTTACAGACATGCAGCAATATTTAGACTGGTTAAACATCCAACCACATTCCCTGCTAAAGGGATCGGTCCGAATGTACTACACCATGATTGAGAGGAAATAAGAATAAAGACAAAAACAGGTCATGGATGAACATGAAGACACTTCTATTTGAGAAATATTTTCCTGAAGCATATAGTGACCAAGTATTTCTGAAATAAATGACCTAAGAACGGTAGTTTGTTTGTCACAGAGTATTCAGCTGGCTTTATGAGTTGATGCTTAAGTGTGGCCTACTGAAATCTCCAAGACATCTATTGCCAGATTCAAGGTTGAGTTACACCCTAAAATGAAAATTGAGATGTCCATTATGGATGTGAGGATGTCAACTCACTTGAGAAAGCAACACATGGCCAATAAGATTGATGTATACTTTAGAGCTCAAAACCGTTGTCGATCTTCCAGTACTCCTGTGATTATTATGTCCCTAGGACATTCCAACATGTGTCTGTCATTCCTACCACCCCTAGAGAATTTGACTGATCTTAAAGGAAAAATCCTCAGTGGAACATTTGGCTCTAAGATAAATGGCTCTAAGATAAATGGTGAAACATTTGGCTCTAAGATAAATGGTGGAACATTTGGCTCTAAGATAAATGGTGGAACATTTGGCTCTAAGATAAATGGTGGAACATCTCATTCCAAGGAACCCGTTAAAAAGAAGGCATGTGAACCTAATGCAGAATTAGAGGACAATGAGGTTGAACCTTGCAAGGAAGAGAGTGATCCAGAGAATTTCCTGATGGAGATCGCCACCCAGAGCACGTGCCACCAAGACCTGCGAGAGTTTATACGCGTCGTAGGCATTGATCGGAGCTTCATCTTGACGATCCGGGCCACATCCGCGTTCGGCCCGCTGTTTTATATTTTTAGGATTTTTCTTCATTTTTTATTTCAGTTTTATTTGGCGGATTTAGACTCCTATTATTGACGTGCGATCTTAGCCGTCCAAAATAGAAGCCTTAAATCCCTCATTCACAGTATATATGCATATTAGGGGTGTTTTGAGGACATTCGGGCATTGAGAACACTTTATTTGGAACCGTGGATCACGGAATGGTGCTAAAGCCTCTCCTCCATGGGTGCCGACGTCTAGGATAAGCTTATTTCGTTCGCTCTGTAAGATCAAGCGCAACCAACTGTCCCAAAAGCCCGGACTGATGGGAAGGACGCTACTTTTTCTTTAAGGAAGTAAGAAAGGCGCTACGGGTCAAGTGAAGGAACACTGGACCCAACAATCCCCCCCCAGCGTCCAGCACGACCCGCAAGTTCAGAGGTGCTCCACATGGCTCAGAGGTGGCGCACCACATGGCTCAGAGGTGGTTTTTCACATGGCCGCGGTCGCCTGACCCGTCGGGACCCACACAAGTAGAGAAATTTCAGGATTTAATCAGCGCCCCCCCCCCCCCCCCCCCCCCCCCCCCGGCCTCGAACCCGCAACCTTCTCTGATACCACTTGTAGGATCAAGCGCAACCAACTGTCCCAAAAGCCCGGACTGATGGGAAGGGCGCTACTTTTTCTTTAAGGAATAGGAAAGGCGCTACGGGTCAAGTGAAGGAACGCTGGACCCAACACGCTCGTCCGCCTCCTTCCCGCTCCTGCCCCTTCCTCACTGCCGATCTATCTCTCCTCGCCGCCATTCTCAACCTCCAGCGCCTCCCTACCGCCGATCTCCCCTTACCCACTGTCGATCTCCCCCTCCCCGTTGCAGATCCTCACATTCCAGCCCTCCTCCCCGCAGCTCCCAGCATCCCAACACTTCCTCGCTGTCAAAATCCGCCTCCCAGTCCTTCCTCGTAGCATATTTTCGCCTCACGGCTACTCTCCGCTGCAGATCCATGCATTCCAGCCCTCTTCCCAGCCTCCTAGCACTTCCCCGCTACCAAACCTCGCCTCCCAGTCCCACCCTGTAGCATATTTCCGCATCACAACTACTCCCCGCTGCAGATCCCTGCATTCCATCCCTCTCCCCGCTGCAGATCCCTGCATTCCATACCTCTTCCCAGCCTCCTAGCACTTCCCTGCTGCCGAACTTCGCCTCCCAGCCCCTCACCCGTCGCATTCAGCAACTCCACCAAGCAATCCCAGCCCAACACCCCCCCCCCCCCCTTCCTGTCCCTTCCTCGGCTACCGGACGCCTCCTACATACACCAAACCCCCTCAAGCAGCCCTAATACTTGTAAGTCTTGTAGTTTGGGTTGTATTTGTTGGAACCCGGATACCGGTTCAACTATGTTCGAGACTTGGGGAGTAGCTTGAGTTACTTCTCTCTTCGTCAGATCCTTAAGTCTGAGTATTTCGAGCTGAGAACTGACCCTCACAGATTGGTACGTAATTACCTAGGAATGGACTCACTTGATGCAACGAGGAGGTCCCGCCACTAACTCGGAAATCCCACTTGATTTCCCCTCCCAAAAAACAAAGGCTGGGCCTGTCTCAGATAGCACAAGGACGCAAGGAAGAAAGCTCAGGCTCTCTTGGGGGGGTGGATCTGTGTTGATCTGAGACATATGGGTCCTATTTATAGGCAAATTCTTCTGAGGGCAAAATTGTCCTAAAGGCCTGCGGATAGCTCCCTCTGCCTTAACGAAATTGCTATATGCAGACCAAAATGGTCTGCGAATAGCTCCTCGCGCCTTTTCGTAAATACTAATCGCAGCCCCTGCTGGTCTGCGGATAGTGAGGGAGAACTGAGGAGTCGGGTTGACCCGAACTCGCCTCGCTCCCTCCTTGAGCGAGTGCGGCTGGGGCGACAAGGACGAATCCTACTCGCCGGGGGCGAGCATTCTTGAAGTGAGCTCGACTGAGGCCAGGTCAATTTGCCTCGCCCTGGGCAAGAAGGAACTTTGTCGTCGGGGCGGGCTATTGGCATCGTCTGGACGAACCGCACTCACGTCGTCGAGAAGAGGAATCACGTCGTCGAGACGAGGTATGCAGTCGATAAGAGCTATACCGTCGATAAGAACTATGGCGTCGATAAGAACAATGTCGTCGAGAAGGGCAAGGGAGGGGCGTACTCGCCTCACCCTACCCTGGGCGAGTAAGATCGCTATTGGATCTACTCGCTGAACGCGGTGGGTTTACTCGCCGAGCACAGGGTGTTTGTATAGCTTAGTGGAACCTAATATGTAATT
Organism: Dactylorhiza incarnata; assembly: GCA_033032865.1. NCBI lineage: Eukaryota > Viridiplantae > Streptophyta > Magnoliopsida > Asparagales > Orchidaceae > Dactylorhiza > Dactylorhiza incarnata. Next base: position 5,752,768 of record JAWHQI010000129.1, on the reverse strand, counting down.
TTTTGTTTGTCAACTAATCAATATAGATTGTTGGATTTATTTGCTTGGTATTCTAGCTTCTGCACTTCAACCGGAGAGGATAAAACTCGCTTACTTTCACCATAATTGCAAACCATTGTGAAACTTTGCTAAGTAATTATTATTTTTATTGTTAACCGCTACTCTGTCGACAGATTATTTTGAGTTGCATTCATCGCATTGCGAGTCCATCTACACGACACTATCACTAGGCATTGTGTCCTTAAGTACCTAAGCACGCTCACCGAGCCTACCCAACATCAGATTGGTATCCGAGCCGGGTTGGGCCACTTTATGCTTCGTAGTGGTAGGCAATATAGATCATCTATGTCAGACACAAACATCACAAGTGGCTAGCTCGAACGCAGACATGTCCATGGCTGACCTTCAAAAATTCTTACTAGATCGTTTTGATAGGATCGACGCTTGACTCGATGATTTAAAAGATGAGGTCGCTACTTTGACTACTAGGGTAGAAACCTTAGAAAATCCCAGAGAGTCCCGTCAATCCACCCCAAGGCCTCATGAGACGATTAGGCTTAGGAATGATCATTTGGACGAGGATCATGATACCCCTATCCATCCCAAACGATTTGACAGAGATTTACTAGTTAGAGACCCGATGCACCCTGCGAGGCGGAACCCTGAGCCTGTCTACAATCACCGTCCCCAACTCGCACCCATTAGGCCGCTCCACCATCAGGATGAGTATCGGACGCCGCAACCTCAACCATGCAGAGAGCATTTTCCTCCACAGGCTCGACCTAACTATGATGAGTATGGGGACTACCCACCGGTTCCCTGTCAGACTCCCCCAGTCGAGGATGATATCACTCGTCGTGTCCACGTCAATGCCCCCACCTTTGATGGCCAACTGGACCCTAGAGCTTTATGTGATTGGTTGATGGACATGGATCACTATTTTGATTGGTTTGAAATGACCAATGAGTGTCGTGTTAGATTCGCGAAGATGCGGCTCCAGAGGCAAGCGAGGTTTTATTGGACTAGCCTTGAGCGGTCTCTTAAGCGAGAGGGATACTATCCCATCACAAGATGGGCTGAAATGAAGCAAATGTTGAAAGAGAAATACCTGTCTGCATCATTTCGAAATCAATTACTTGACCAATTGTATGCTCTCATTTAGGGGTATTGAAGGATTGGAGCTTAGAAGCCTTCCTTTGGTCATTTTGGTGTCAAAGCCGAACCCCGGGTGCGAAGCTCGGGTCTACCTCCTCCCTCCCATTCCCCTTGGCCAGCCCCTACCATCCTTCCCCTTGGCCGGCCACTCCACCACCCCTCCTCCTCCACCACTGGAAGCAGCAACGGCCTAACCCACATCCCACCACAAGTAGCAGCCGACTACTCCTCCCCTCCATTACAGCCACTGTCTGAAGTTGCCTCCTTTCCCATCTTTACAGCAGTCGGACCTCAAGACCATTTCCCCTCCTCACCCACGAGCAGTAACCCCATCTCCCTTCCCCACCCCCACTGTCGTGGAGCCACCCTCAACCTCCCTTTCTCCATCACTAAAACAGCCTCCATACCCCATAAAAACATCTCCGGCGATCAGCGAAGTTCGTCTCCAGCCACCTCCGGTGGTCCTCCTATATCCCCATATTCATTTTCATCCTTTAGAGTTTTTCGGCGATCGCCAGAAAACATCTCCGGCGACCACCACTACCGGCAGCTAACTCCGACCACCACCAGCCACCAACCACCTCCACCATTCATAACCACCATAACCTCTTTCATAACTACCCACTACCTCATAACCACTCATTATCCCCACCTCCTAAATTATAGGAGTTAATTCCTAACTTCAAGCCTCAACTCCCTCTCACGTTCCCCTCATTACAGCAGTCAACAGCCACCCCTCTCCACAAATTTCTCTTAGCCTTCACGTGGATCCACCTAAAACTATTCCTAATTTTTAGCCCACTATCCCACTTCATCCTAGCAACCGAATCCCACCCCTCTGTTTCCCAACTGCAGCCCCTCCATCTTAGCCTCCTGTAGACCCACCCTCTGCCACCTCCTGCAACCCCAAAACCTCTCCGGAATTGCTGCCTGAATGCAGTCCAGCCACCCTACAGCCATCTAAAACCCCGGCCAAGCCTCCACGCCTCTCATACAGCCACCCGACCTTCCCGATTGTCGTTCAGACCATCTAGACCAGCAAATTTCAATTGCTTGCTTTTGAAAGTCCGTCTCCCAGCACCTCCCTATTTGTTGTCCTTGTTCCTGGACAGCCAAGTGCAGTTCTTGATTGCTGGAAACCAGTCCCGGCAGCCCTCGAAAAGTACATCCAGCCCTCCCCACTTTATAGTCGTGGTATTCAAGGTGTGTTGTTTTAATTTTGGAATTGGATCTAGTGTGTTCTTTACTTGAGGTGATAGTAGTTTATAAGTCTTGTTGCAGACGTTCCGGTCTTTATAATTTCCTATTTAAATAGTATTTGCTTTCGCGCACTCTCACGCTCATACTCTTCTCTTTGTTCCTGTTATGCTAATGCTAGGGTTCTAGGACGAAAAAGAGAAACTAAGGAAGAAGATGACGGCTGGGGTTTGCAAGAGAAGGGAAATACATGAAAATAGATTGCTTGCCTCAAAAAGAGGGGCTGAACTCGTGCGCTTCTTATTTATCAGTTGCGGGTTGAACCGGATGGTTCAGCCCGGTCTTTTCCCGGCGCTTCTTTTGGTCTTCTGGCGTACTTGAACCCTCGGAACCGTAGATCGTCCGGGGGCATAACATTCCCCTCCCCATCAAGAGGCAGCTTGTCCTCAAGCTGAAAGTCGGGAAAGAGCTCCCGGAACTCCAGTAAGTCCACCCAAGTGTTGTGAGCCTCTGACAGGTCCTGCCACTTGACCAAAACCTCTGAACGATATTCCGTGCCTCGTTTCTTCCATCTGGACAGCAAGATATCCTCGGGACTGGGACGTAGCTTGCCGGTCGTCGTGGCCGCGGGGAGAAAGGGAGTGACTATGACTGTCGCCCCCAACTTCTTCTTCAGTAAAGAGACATGAAAAGTCGGGTGAATACGGGACCCCTCCGGAAGAGCAAGAGTATAAGCGACTGGTCCCACCCGGTGAGTGATACGAAACGGCCCATAGTATCGGGGAGCTAATTTCTGATTGGACCGGCGGGCAACGGACAGCTGTCGGTACGGTTGGAGACGGAGGAAGACCTCATCCCCCACCTGAAATTCCCGCTCGGTACTGTGCTTGTCGGCCTGCACCTTCATTCTATCTTGAGTTGCATGGAGATTATCCCGAAGGAGAGCCAAGGTCTGATCCCGATCCCGTAATGCCCGATCCACTGCAGGAAGAGCTGTGTTGTCCGGCTCGTAGGAACGCAGATATGGTGGCGGCCTCCCGTAGACAATCTCAAAAGGGGTGATCTTACTAGCTGTGTGATACGAGGTATTGTAGCAATACTCCGCCCAGTGTAGCCACCGTGTCCAAGAGTGGGGCTCATCCATAACAAAGCAGCGAAGGTACGTCTCCACCCCCCCTATTCAGGACCTCCGTCTGACCATCGATCTGCGGGTGGTTGGCAGTGCTCATGCGTAGTAGAGTGCCCTGCAACCGAAAAAGTTCCTGCCAAAAGTTGCTGATGAAAACCGGATCACGGTCGGAGATGATCGAACGAGGAAGGCCGTGTAGGCGAACCACCTCCCGGGCGAAGAGCTCGGCAACTGTCTCCGCAGAGTATGGATGGCTGAGAGCTAGAAAATGGCCATACTTGGACAGCTTGTCAACGATAACCAAGATCACCGACTTGCCTTGCGACCGGGGCAAGCCGTCAATGAAATCCATTGAAACCGTCTCCCAAACCTGCTGAGGAATCTCTAAGGGGGTGAGAAGCCCTGCTGGAGATGTTGTCTCATACTTTTGACGCTGGCAGACCTCGCACTGTTGCACGAAGCGCTGGACGTCCTTGCGCAAGCCCCTCCAAAAGACATTGGCCCGGAGCCGCTGAAGAATACGAAGCACGTCGGCATGGCCTCCGGACGGAGATGAGTGGAACTCGTGTAACATGACGTCCTTCCAAGTGGAGGATGCTGGAATGACTACCCTCTCGTGGTAGTACAAATGACCCCCAATCAGTTGGTAACCCGGAGGAGCAGGTTGGCCGTGCAGCAAGGCCTCGACAATGTGTTGGAGCTCCGGATCCGAGGCGACGTCCTGCTGAATATCATCTAGAGACTCGATCAGCGGCCCAGAAATTTGGAGGATGGTGCTCTCCGGTAGACGGGACAAGGCATCTGCCACCAAATTCTCCTTGCCCTGCTTGTACACAATCTCATAATCATACCCCAACAGCTTGGTCAGCCACTTCTGTTGGAGAGGGGACGCTAGCCGCTGATCCAAGAAGTGTTTCAGACTCTGGTGATTGGTGCGAACCTTAAAGTGATGGCCCAGTAGGTACGGGCGCCATAGAGTCACAGCATGTAAGATCGCCAGCATCTCCTTCTCGTACGTGGAGAGGCCTAATGTCCGAGGAGCCAAGGCTTTGTTGAAGTAAGCCAACGGCCGCCCTTCCTGCATCAATACCGCCCCAATGCCGATTCCTGAGGCATCTGTCTCCAACACGAACTCTTTGCTGAAATCCGGTAGAGCAAGCACCGGTGTGGTCGTCATAGACTCCTTGAGAGCGAAGAAGGCATGCTCTGCTTCATCATGCCAAGTGAAGGACTCCTTGTGGAGGAGTTGGGTAAGCGGTCGTGCCAGCTTGCCATAGTCTTTCACGAATCTGCGATAGTACCCAGTAAGACCCAGGAAGCCACGCAACGCCCGCACCGTAGTCGGTCGTGGTCACGCAACCATGCTCTCGATCTTCTTCGGATCTGCCCGAATCCCGTGAGCCGAAACCAGATGGCCCAAATACTCCACCTCGGCCTGTCCAAAAGAACACTTCGACAGCTTAGCGTAGAACTGCTGTCGACGAAGGATGGTGAGGACCTGCGCCACGTGCTCGAGATGCTCTGCCCAACTGCGGTTGTATATCAAGATGTCGTCAAAGAAAATGAGGACCGATCGCCGCAGGAGCGGCCGAAATGTCTCGTTCATCACTGCCTGGAAGGTCGAGGGGGCATTGGAGAGCCCAAAAGGCATCACCAAGAACTCGTAGTGCCCATCATGCGTGCGAAACGCTGTCTTGTGGATGTCTTCAGTCTTCATCCGTATCTGGTGATAGCCGGACCGCAGGTCCAGCTTGGTGAATAAGCTCGCCCCGTGGAGCTCGTCCAACAGCTCCTCGATCATAGGAATCGGGAACTTGTCCTTGATCGTCGAGTCATTCAGGTTGTGGTAGTTCACGCAGAAACGCCACGACCCATCTTTCTTCTTCACCAAGATAATAGGTGAGGAGAAGGCACTGGTACTAGGCCGTATGATGCCACTCGCCAGCATCTCCCTCACGCTCCTCTCGATCTCCGCCTTCTGAATGTACGGGTAGCGGTAGGGCCGGACGTTTGGGGGTGCAGCCCCCTCTTTCAACTGAATGTCATGATCCCTGAACCTGGGCGGGGGAAGGCCCCGGGGTTCCTGGAATACGTCATCGTACTGGGACAAAAGTGCTTGAATCTCCTCTGGAATGATTGGAGAATCCTGGACCAACGTCTCCACTCCCACTACCATGGCCATAGGAGAGCCATGTTTCTCCAACCGCTGCAAGCTCCGCAAAGAAATCTCCTTTAAGGGGGAAGATCGGATACCGTGTAGGCAGTAGTCCTTCCCCTGCTGGGTGAACTCCATAGTCAGTCGCCCCCAGTCGGTGGTCACACGCCGTAACTGTCGCAACCACTGGACCCCCAACACCATGTCAGATCCTCTGATCGGAAGTAAGTACATATCTGTGTGACCCACATATCCCTGCACACGGATTTCCACCCCTTTCAGTACCCCTTCGCACTTCAACTTGCTCTCATCCGCTACCATGACCTGGAATGCTGCCTCCCTGTCTCGCCTGCCCCACCTTCAGAGCCACTGCTGGGTTGATAAAGTTGTGGGTGCTCCCGCTATCAACAAGTATGGTCACCCGCTCCTGGACCACCCGTCCCGTGAAACGGAGCATCACCGGGGCCGTACACCCCTCCATAGCCTGCAAAGAGACCCCAAACTCGGTCAGGTCGAGCCCCTCTGTGTCGAAATCCTCCAGAGGGATCTCCTCCTCGTCTTCCTCCCTTAGCATAAACACTTGGACCTTCTGGCAAGTGTGACCACGGGTGTATTTCTTGTCACAATTAAAACACAACCCCTTCTCTCTCCGAGCCTGCATCTCTGGCCATGTCAGCTTAGTCATTGTGGGCCGTATGGTGGGGGTGGATCTCTCCGCCCCGCTGTCGGAGCCGCGGGTGGCTTGGTCGCCGACCTACTCCGCTGCCTGTTGAAGCGCTCCTCCTGTATCCGAGCGATGCTAATGGCGTGGCTCAGACTGCGTGGTAAGTAGGTGGTTCTTCAGCCCTGCGATGAAACAACTCATCATAGTTTGCTCTCCCCAAGAGACCCGGTTCGCCAACCTTTCAAACTCCGTCCGATATTCCGTGACTGTGCCGCTTTGACGAAGTTTTTGAAGACTGGCCTCGACGTCCTCGTACTCCAACGGCCCGAATCTAGCTGAGAAAGCTTCTATGAACTCGGACCAAGGGGCATAGGTGCGTCCCCGCAAAAACCATTTCGTCCACTGGTACGCGTCCTCCTCCAGATGGAAGGCCGCCAACTGGACCCACTGAGCCTCGGGAATCTCCTGATATCTGAAGAACAGCTCGGCCTTTTGGATCCACTCGAGCGCGTCGCCTCCTCGGAACTTCGGAAAGTTCATTCGGGTCAGCTTGGGTTGCATGTACGGACGCTGAAATGCCCCGCCCAAGCCGCCACCCTCTTGGCCCATCGGTCCCGGTTGCTCATGGTCCCCTTGATGCCCTCCATGATTCCACCCTTGGGGCCGCACTGGCCCCATATTTGCAATTCCATACCCCAAGTTAGGGGTGATCGTTGGCTGAGGAGGAAAAACTACCGCTGTGTTCCCGATTGGAGGAGGAAAACTCCCGTTGCGCCCCCGAGCGGAACAACATTTGCCCCGGTTGGGCGAAACAGCCCAAATCCTTGGTGTTGTGGCCTCCACGGCTGCCCTGGTTGCTGTCTGGGGCCAATCGGAACAGCTGGCCCGTGCCCGGTGCCTCCCCCATGCCGCAGCAGTCCTCCCGGTCCCTGTGGGGGCTGTTCGAACCCCCAGGAAGCAGGCGCACCTCCGCCGAACCCCCAGGAAGCATTCTCGACCTCCGCCGCCCTGCTGGAACCCGTCCGGAGTGGCTACGGCCCTTCCCGGCACCCTGGATGGCCGCCGACTAGACCCCACGACTCGGGAGGTCTGCCCGGCATGCCGCTCGCCCGGAAAGGGGGTCCGGTCCCCCTCGCTGCCTCCGAAACTTCTCCCGCGCCCGATCCCGCTCCGGAACCCCGCGCTGCGCCTCCCGTGCTATTCCCCGCTCTGTTGCCCCCTCCTCTAGGGGTGTTTGCTGTCTCGGCGTCGGAACCCTCACTGTTTACCGATTTTCCTTTCAGATTTTGCAAGAGGAGGGATTTCAACTCCTCCATCCTCGCGTCGATGCGCTCTTCCAGATTTTGCTGTGAGTTTTTCACACCTTCCTCGAGTGCCGCTACCGAATCCGTCAAGGCGGCATAGTTCTCCTCGATGGCGACCAAGCGCGCCATTTCCGCCTCCGTACGTGTCACCATGGTCGCAGGAAGAATGCTCTGATACCAAGTGTTATGCTAATGCTAGGGTTCTAGGACGAAAAAGAGAAACTAAGGAAGAAGATGACGGCTAGGGTTTGCAAGAGAAGGGAAATACCTGAAAATAGATTGCTTGCCTCCAAAACATGGGGGGGGGGGGGGGGGGGTTGGGTATTTATGTGAACCCAACCCCCTAGGGGCCGGTCGGCCCCCATTGGGGCTGAACCCGTGCGGTTCAGCCCCCTTCTTCTTATTTATCAGTTGCGGGCTGAACCGGATGGTTCAGCCTGGTCTTTTCCCGGCGCTTCTTTTGGTCTTCTGGCGTACTTGAACCCTCGGAACCGTAGATCGTCCGGGGGCATAACAGTTCCCTTATTTTAAAATACTTTTATTTCAATTGTGATGAAATCAAAGTCTTATAATTTATAAATGTTGTTTTGCATATTCGAATTCACCGGTTATTGCAATTGCACCAAGCCCTAGGTTTCAGTAGAGTCTTAGCCTACGTCACGTAGATTACTCTTTTGCATGTGCATTGTGACAATAGCTATTTATATTGTTTAGAACTTAATGTTCCATGAGGGGACTAAGCATACATAGGTGGGTTATCACTTCATTAAAAAAAGAGCAATGTTATAAGCAGACCGATTTGGGTTTATTAACAATCCATTGATGTCCGCAATCTAAAAAATATATTTTTCGCAGTCCAATAATATTAGCAGTCCGGGCTTTGACATTAGAGCGAGAGGGGTTTTGACCTTCAAAATTGGCAGTCTTCCTCGGTCTTCAACTCGGAACCAGGTAAAATGGGCTTATCTTGAACAACCTTGGTCATTGTTGGCTTTTCAACGACAAACTTACTCGAGTTGGGTGATTTCGGCAGTGAATTTTCAGAAAAGTCGAAGTTTTTTATTTTTCGGGGATGGCCATTGGCCAAGTTTCTTTACAACAGCATTCGCATTGTCGTCGTTCGTATGTCCATTGTGCAGCAGTAGTTGCTTCGTTACCACGACTTTCCTCCTGGATAGAACGGGGTTGGGTTTTCTCAGATTCTTTTGGATGATCAGGCTTAATCTGGATCAGGTCTTTTCTGGACCTTCCCAGCTTTTTTGTGTGGCCGAAGCTTCGACGAGGGACTGAACATCATTCTGCAGTATGAGAACAGGACTTCTAGCGATTTTCTTGCTCAAAAGGCCCTCTGGGAGAATAATGGCTACAACGCTGGGTAAACTCTGTAAAAATCCAGACTTGAGCTATTTGGTCTGAGGAAGATGTAAACATATGCAAGATCAACAAATGCAAGAGTTCTTCAGTGTCGGCAGCCTGGCAGACTCCCTCCTCTCTGTTGGAGGAGGATGAGTTGCCAACTTCAGAGGTCGTCCACGCCGTTTGGGTGGTCGTCGATGATGGACGGAGGGTGGTCGTCGATGATGGACGGAGAGGGAAGGAATCAAGCAATATTGGGGTGCGATAATATTTAGTAAAATGAGAAATTTTAGGTGTTTTTTCGGGGTGCAAATAGCCAAATTCGGACTGCTTATAACATTGTTCTTAAAAAATAGCTTATCATGGGGTAAGTGTCAGCTCCATTTCTTAGGAACATGCAAACATCTTTACCAAACCTCTTTCTGCCTCTTTTTTGACATGTGTGTCAAGCTAGGTATGATTGATATATGGTGCACCTTGAGTAGAGTGTTAAGAGTATCTTATGCATTTTTTTAATCATATTTGTCCCACATTGTCTATATGCATTCTTGTGTGAACACTTCTTTATGGAGTGAATGAATTACTTATTTCTCAAACAATCATGTACAGGTGGTCATTGTTTCAATCGGATGTCTACAATACATTCTTACAATGGGATTTAAAGTAAGTTTATATGGAGCAATCACTGGCCTTTCTTGAAAACACAAAACGAACAAGAAATGTCAGGCTTTATTTCTTAAAGAGTGTGGCTACTACGCAAATTGAAAAAAATTGAACAAGATGGAACAATCACTCGGGGCTCGACTTGGTCATTTTCACCTGTCTTGAAAACTTTTGGGCTAACCATCTATATGGTTGATCATTCAATGTTTTATCGACATACTGATCATGAGAGTAATCCGCAAATAGTGAATGTGGATGACAAAATTAAATGTGTAGCAACGCAAATGATACTAGTGAATTAAAATTGTCCCTCAATAAATAATTTCAGACCAAGCTGTTAGACAAGTTGAAGCACTTTCTCTATTGAAAAGGCACAATTTTCTAAAGAGATGTGCTTAATACACCGTAAATACACTTTGAATCTTCTGAAAGACATTGTGATATTGGGGTGCAAGCCGACGAAAAGCCAAATGAACCCAAATATGAAACTCATGAAAGATAAAGAAGTTGGATCAATGGATGTTAAAAGATGCAAAAAAAATACTTGGCAAGTTGAATTACTTATCACTACTCATCTTGACCTTTCTTTCCTTGCAAGTGCAGTTAGCCAGTTTATGGCTACTCCTATAGTTTCCTCCTCGAGCCCTCAACAACAACCATGTCTCCTTTTCAATTTTGAACCCCTCCCTTATTGTCAATCGAGCCCAATTCAATACTTGAATTAGTACTTTCAATTATTAATTACTTGGGCTTCGTTTGGGAGAGCGGCGGGCCATCGGTGCAGGAGCAGACGCTGCCGGAAGGCGGAAAAACAAACGCGGTGGCGCGGACGGCGGCGTTTGCAGTTGATTCCTGAGCAAAAAGCTCCAAAACGCTCCGTCTCAGACCCCACCCCCTCCCTCCAGTCGTAGACGGCGGCGAGTTTGTTCCCTTGTCGGAGCCCCAACGACGCACCAAATGAACCCTTAATTAATCGTTTATTGGATTAAGGCATTGATTAATTAATTGATTTCGGCATGGCAGTGTATTCTGATGATCAAGAAGAAATTCCCGAAATATTGTGAATGATGGGTCAGATATTAGTAGCATTATTGGCAACGACTCAAGCGATGTTGGCCCTGCCCCCCCCCCCCCCCCCCGAACTGTTGAAATCCCTCCCGGGCGGGGGCCCGATAGGGATTGGGGCTTTGATCGTAACAGTGAACAAAGAGTACCTGCCAATCATTGTATGTCAAGCCAAACCACTATCAGCCCCCATAGTCTTCATCCAACCGACTACTCTCCATCCAAATGTTCCACCAACTTTGAGGTTTGTGACGCCTGCCCTGTCGACCGCTCTCGAGCTATTCCTTCCGACAATTGCTCAGCAGTCGGTGTTGCCACTTTCAATCACAGCGGTTCCCATTCCACCTCCTTTGTCTCCCTCGACTGTCCGCCGCCATCAGGCACCCTTGCCCCGACTCCAATTATCATTCCTGGCAATCTCTCCTCGGCAAACACTTCCACTCCATATCCATATGGCCATTGTTCCACAGGCACTTGGTCGACCCGCCCATCCCAGTGCATTGACTATGTCTTTACACAAGCAAAGACCCTCCGACAACAGCACGTGAGATCTGAGAGCACAACAAGAGCTTCCCTCTCGATGCAGCCTTCGCTTCGGCAACATGCTACAAGAAGCCATTATGGCGCGAAATCAAGGAGTTAGATAAACCGCCTCCCAAATCGCTATACCCTTATATGAGCTTGAGGACAAGCTCAAAGTGAAGGAGGGGTGGTGACGCAGGGCAGGCCGTGTGACTTGGATGTGCTGACTCTAATGCGAACCCTAAGTGATTGTGATACAAGATTAACTCAAAATAATACAACCAAAGTGAAATGCAAATGACTTACAACTTTTAATCCGGAAATAGAATTTGCAGTGTTGATTTTAAAAGTAAGGCAAATTAACACAGGGTGGGCATTAATTTTCTGATACACAAGTAAATCACGCTTGAATACCCACGAGGTGCTTTCTACTACAAATTCCACGAATTAAGTTTATAAGATAAAGAAAATAACGGCACAATAATGCTAATGAATCGACACACCCAAACAAATATGTAATGTTTTTCAGATATTTAATAAAGAAGAAATAAGCACAATACAATAATACTCACAAATATGCGGAATCTGGTGACCAACAGTTGATAGCGGGTTGTTGCTGCGTGGGGAAGCCGTAGCACCGGTGGAGGGAATGTTGGGGAGCTAACAACCCTTATTCAATTGTCTCAAAATTGAAGATTGAAGGCTGCAAAGGGATCCAGGAAGAGCAACTCCTGCTGTCTAGTGGGCAGTTAGGTGACTTCGACCAAAGGATTGGCCAACTATGGGGAATGGGGACTTGGGGAGTTGGCTGTTAAATCTTTAATGAGAGGTGGTTGTAGACCTAGGGAGACAAAGGGCTGAAAGGGGGTGGTTAGTCGACTGGAAGGGAAGAGGGGCGGGGATGGCGGTAACTGGCGGAAGCTTACTGTGGTTCAACGATAGAGGGGATGAGGGAGGTTGAAATACGAGGGCTGGAGGAAGAAGAGCAGTGGAGGAGGATGGCTTGCGGTGACTGGCAGCGACTACTGGTGGTTCCACGGGACAACGAAAATGGGGGGAAGGAAATGGCGCCGAACTTTGCAGGAGGGGTCGACGGGGCCACGAAACAGCATGCGTTGTCATCGATTAGGGCCGACGACTAGATTTGGGGGTTGCACTGCACGTCGAAGGAGGAGAAGAGTCAAGCTGCTGGAATCGAGCGAAGGTTTCTCATTCCCGTCGAGGAAGAAGCTCGTCAACAGGACGAATCGAGCGGTTTACAGATGGATGGTGGCAGTTTAGAGGGGGATTCGTGGGATTATAGGGGAAACAGCAAGGCTCACGGGCAAAACCAAATAACTGAAATGAAAAAAAAATGGGAAAATGAAAAGGGGAGGCGGGAGGTCGCACCCCGGGGTCTCGCGGCGTCGCACCACGGATGATTGCCGGTCTGGAATCTCTCACAAATCAACAACGACAATAAACTGCAGCACCCGCCCCTATTTATAACAAGAAGGGGTTGTTGGGTACCGGACGTGTACGGCTATGATTGGTCGTTACGCCTGAGGCCCTAAAATACCAAAAACAAATCCAAAAAAATAAAATAAAATACATAAAAATAATAGCGCGACGAGCCGGACGCGCTCTCGGTCTCGGATCGCCGATCCAATCATCGTCTCATGCGCGAATATACAAAAGTGGGCCCTGCCGACTGGCGACCCGTAGTCTGATGACGATCCCCATCAACTCCCCCCGACTGAAAAGCATTCATCTCCGATGAATGAAGATGATCGTACTGACGTCGAAGATCGGAGGCAAGTCTATCAAGCTCCACCGCGGACGTCCAAGTATCATCACAAATGGGGCGTCCGCTCCAGTGTACTAGGTAGCGGCACGAAGGGCCGTCCGCTCCAGTGTACTAGGTAGCGGCACGAAGGGCCGTCCGCGGTGGGAATGCACTCATGCGCCACAATATCAATAATGCGCTCAACTCTCACCTCTCGTGCTGGTCGATCCAGAAGAACCGGTGGAATCATAGGTAGTGCGGGCAAGTCCGTAGGTGTTTGTCCAAGGTGGTCAAGGGAAGAGTCAGGCTGTGATAGGGAGGATGTAGGAAGTGGATCAAGGTATGGATCCCTATGCTCGAGAGGCCCAAAGTACGGTGTCAAATCTTCAATATTAAATACGGGATGAATACCCATATTTGTTGGGAGATCGACCTCATAGGCATTTGCTCCAATTTTCTTTATAATTCTATAAGGACACATTCTCGTTGGTTGTAGCTTCTTAGCGACTCCTTTTGGGAGCCTCTCCATGCGATGTTGGATCATGACTTGCTCGCCTACCCAAAAATGTTGTTCACGCTTGTGGTCATCTGCATGTGCTTTATATAATTCATTACTGCTAGCCATTTTTTTCCGGATTAGTTCATGCAGATCATATATGTGATAAATGAAAGACTCGGCAGACTCACTAGGACGTGACTCTAAGGGAACAAAGGCAAGGTCAATAGGCTTCCTAGGCTCATAACTTGATACTATATGAAATGGACCCATGTCAGTAGACCGATTGACCGAACTATTGTACGCGAACTCCGCTACGGGTAACACACAATCCCAAACCGACGGGTGATCACCACCTAGACACCGTAACAGATTCTTTAAACTTCTATTAACGACCTCAGTCTGGCCGTCAGTTTGTGGGTGAAAGGCGGTAGAGAATTTCAGAGTCGTTCCCGTCTTATGTCATAACGTTTTCCAAAAGTAGCTCAGAAATCGAACGTCACGGTCAGACACTATGGACTTGGGTAATCCGTGTAATCGAAAAATGTCTCTCATAAAAAAGGTCACTATGTGAGCCGCATCGGCGATCTCGCGGCAGGCAATAAAATGAGTCATCTTCAAAAACCGATCTACTACTACAAAAATAGAATCGTGCTTCCTCAGAGTGCGAGGAAAACCCAATACAAAATCCATACTAATGTCGACCCATGGTTGATATGGGACTGAAAGAGGAGTATAGAGTCCAGTATTTTGTTTGAACCCTTCGCAATCTGACATGTGCCGCAGTATCGCACAACACGTGCCACATCCCTTTTCATGGCGGGCCAATAGAACCGATCCTCAACTAAAGCAACAGTCTTATCTCTGTCAGCATGCATTTCCCAAATCAAGAAGTCCCTGAAGGACGTCCAGAGACGAGATCCGCGGTACAAGTATCCCTCTACAATATCAAACCCATCAGTGGGCTCCTCAAAAATCCCAAATAGATATCGCCAAAGTCAGGGCAGGTGGAGTAGTCACTAGATAAATGATCAAAACTAGTCGTGTTAGCGCTCAGTGTGCGGAGTAGGGCGATATGTCGACTAAGAGCGTCGACAGGTTTGTTCTCAACACCCGCGCGGTGTTTGAGAACATAGTGAAAGTCCTGCAAATATTCAACCCACTTGGCATGCATATGCCCCAATTTCCGATGTGAGTCAAGATAACGCAGGGCCTGGTGATCGGAATATAGAACAAACTCCCGTAGGATGAGATAGTGTCTCCAATAACGAAGTGACTACTGCATAAAACTTTCGATCATAATTTGAGTACTTATGTCGGGCCTCATTCAGCTTCTCACTAAAGTAAGAAACTGGATGACCCTCCTGGCTTAGTATTCCGCCAATCCCAACACCAGATGTGTCACAAGCGACCTCAAATACCTTAGAGAAATCGGGCAATCTCAGAACAGGTGCGGTCGTCAATTTTTCCTTGATTTCAGTAAAAGCTCGAGTGGCGGTTGTCGTCCACTGAAAATCTCCCTTCCGAAGGCAGCTCGTGAAGGAGACCATAATGGTGCTAAATCCTCGGAAAAATCTCCTATAAAAGGTGGCTAATCTGTGGAAGCTACAGGCCTCAGTGATAGTGGAAGGGATAGGCCACTCACGAATAGATCGGACCTTGTCCGAGTCAACAGACACGCCGTACGCTGATATGATGAACCCTAGAAAGTGCACAGAATCAGTCGGGAAAGAGCACTTCTTCAAGTTCACATACAACTTCTTCTTTCGGAGAGTATTGAACACAAGCTTCAGATGGCTCAGGTGTCATCAGATGAGTGGCTATAGATCAAAATATCGTCAAAGTAGACAACCAAGAATTTGCCCATGAAGGGCCGAAAGATCTGATCCATGACTCGCATAAAGGTATTGGGGGCGTTGGACAGCCCAAATGGCATGACGAACCACTCATATAGACCGTCTTTCGTCTTGAAAGCCGCTTTCCACTCATCTCCCTCGCGGACTCTAATCTGGTGATACCCGCTGCGAAGATTGATCTTTGAAAATACCTGGGCACCAGCCATCGTGTAAAGTAAGTTATCCAACCGGGGGATGGGAAAACGATACTCAATAGTAATCTTATTAATGGCCCTACTGTCAATGCACATTCGCCAACTCTCGTCCTTCTTCGAAGTGAGAAGGGCAGGGACTGCGCAAGGGCTCAGACTCTCTCGAATGAATTGCTTCCTCAGCAACTCGTCAACCCGCCTCTTGAGCTCAGCATGCTCATCCGGATTCATCCGGTAATGGGGTAAGTTCGGGAGTGAATCCCCCGATATCAAGTCTATGGCATGCTGAATGTCGCGTAACGGAAGTAACTCATCAGGTAGCTCATCTGGGATAAGATCATCATAGTCATCCAGGAGTCGTCAGACCTCAGGTGGTGGCTCAGGAATCTCTGTAGGGCTCTCAGAAGCCATAGTGGCTGCCACTACGTAAAAGATACTGGCGATGACACTCACTCTCATAAACTCGCTGCGACGCAGAATGTGCAGCTGTCTAGATGAACTCGTACTAGTAGAGGGTATGACCTTCCCGGAGGATTTCTCCTTCGGTTGAGTCGGTGTCAACGTGATCTTACGACCCTTGTCGTAGAATACATATGTGTTCGAGCGACCGAAACACGTGACGTCGCAGTCGTAAAGCCAGGGACTCCCTAAGAGAATGTGGGCGACATCCATGGGGATGACATCACACAAAACACGATCCTCGAACGTGGCGAGAGTGATCGGAACTAGGCACCTCTGGATAACCTGTATAGTCATCTTATCGCCCCAAATGACTCGATAAGGATGTGGATGAGGCTCAGGGGTCACCTGTATCCGCTCTAATGCTCGTTGGGCTACAATGTTCACGCAACTCCCGATATCAATGACTAGCTTGCAGGGACCGTCTGCGCTAGGAAAGAAGGTATAAAAGATCGTCGTACGACGTCAATCCTCATCAGTATGTGGGGTATAAAGGAGGCGTCGTATAACACCTAACTCTAGGGAGCGCTCAGGATCGCTCTCCCAACCGTCCTCGACGGTGGCAACAACCTCCTCATCGGCAACCTCCTCAGCATCAGCACTGGGTTCGCCTTCTTCAACTAGCTGATTCCTCGTAGGGCACTGGGCCGCCACGTGGCCTCTACCCGAGCAACGATAGTACTAGATGTTCCCCGACCTGGAGATCGTGGAAGGTCCGGTGGGGACAGCCTTGCCCTTTGTGTCGGTAGAGACACGAGAGGGTCCTGCAGGGGTGATCGTGGCCGGTGGTGGCCTCCTAAATGTGGACCCGTCAGTCCTGGTAGAAGCCTGACGGGTACCAGTGAGTCGCACGTACTGCACATACTCGAGGGTCATCTGATAAACTTGTTCTACCGACTCCAACCGGTGGGGAATAAGCTCTCTACGTATCTCCGATCTCAATCCGATCCGAAACCGGGAATTGGTGGCACTAGTCTCCTCTCGTAGATCACTCCTCACTGCTAGCTCATCGAATCGAGACATGTACTCCGCTACGGATTGTGTGCCCTAGCGCAACGCAAAAAGCTGATGTAGCAACTGATCCCGATAGGAGGTTCGTGTCAGACATGGACTGACGGTAAGACCTACCACTACGTAACATGCATGTGGCCCAAACCTGGGCTCTGATACCAAATCTGACGCAGGGCAGGCCGTGTGACTCGGGTGTGCTGACTCTAATGTGAACTCTAAGTGATTGTGATACAAGATGGACTCAAAATAATACAACCAAATTGAAATGCAAATGACTTGAAACTTTTAATCCGGAAATAGAATTTGCAGTGTTGATTTTAAAAGTGAGGCAAATTAACACAGGGTGAGCATTAATTTTCTGATACACAAGTACATCACGCTCGAATACCCACGAGGTGCTTCTACTACAAATTCCACGAATTAAGTTTATAAGATAAAGAAAATAACGACACAATTACGATAATGAATCGACACACCCAAACAAATATGTAATGTTTTCCCAATATTTAATAAAGAATAAATAAGCACAATACAATAATACTCACAAATATGCGGAATCTGGTGACTGGCAATTGATAGCGGGTTGTTGTTGTGTGGGGAATCCGTAGCACCGGTGGAGAGAATGTTGGGGAGCTAACAACCCTTATGCAATTGTCTCAAAATTGAAGATTAGAGGCTGCAAAGGGATCCAGGAAGAACCAACTCCTGCTGTCTAGTGGGCAATTAGGTGATTTCGACCAAAGGATTGACAAACTATGGGGAATGGGGACTTGGGGAGTTGGTTGTTAAATCTTTAATGAGAGGTGGTTGTAGACCTAGGGAGACAAAGGGCTGAAAGGGGGTGGTTAGTCGACTGTTGATAGCGGGTTGTTGTTGTGTGGGGAATCCGTAGCACAATACAATAATACTCACAAATATGCGGAATCTGGTGACCGGCAGTTGATAGCGGGTTGTTGTTGTGTGGGGAATCCGTAGCACCGGTGGAGGGAATGTTGGGGAGCTAACAACCCTTATGCAATTGTCTCAAAATTGAAGATTGGAGGCTGCAAAGGGATCCAGGAAGAACCAACACCTGCTGTCTAGTGGGCAATTAGGTGATTTCGACCAAGGGATTGACCAACTATGGGGAATGGGGACTTGGGGAGTTGGTTGTTAAATCTTTAATGAGAGGTGGTTGTAGAACTAGGGAGACAAAGGGCTGAAAGGGGGTGGTTAGTCGACCGGAAGGGAAGAGGGGCGGGGATGGCGGTAACTGGCGGAAGCTTACTGTGGTTCCACGATAGAGGGGATGAGGGAGGTTGAAATACGAGGACTGGAGGAAGAAGAGCAGTGGAGGAGGATGGCTTGCGGTGACTGGCAGCGACTACCGGTGGTTCCACGGGACAACGAAAATGGGGGGAAGGAAATGGCGCCGAACTTTGCAGGAGGGGTCGACGGGGCCACGAAACAGCATGTGTTGTCATCGATTAGGGCCGGCGACTAGATCTGGGGGTTGCACTGCACGTCGAAGGAGGAGAAGAGTCAAACCGCTAGAATCGAGCGAAGGTTTCTCGTTCCCGTCGAGGAAGAAGCTCGTCAACAGGACGAATCGAGCGGTTTACAGATGGATGGTGACGGTTTAGAGGGGGAATCGTGGGATTAGAGGGGAAACAACAAGGCTCACGGGCAAAACCAAATAACTGAAATGAAAAAAAAAAGGGAAAATGAAAAGGGGAGTCGGGACGTGGCACCCCGGGGTCTCGCGGCGTCGCACCACGGATGATTGTCGGTTTGGAATCTCTCACAAATCAACAACGACAATAAACTGCAGCACCCGCCCCATTTATAACAAGGGGCGGTTGGGCACCAGACGTGTACGACTATGATTGGTTGTTACGCCCGAGGCCCTAAAATACCAAAAACAAATCCAAAAAAATAAAATACATAAAAATAATAGCGCGACGAGCCGGACGCGATCTCGATCTTGGATCGCCGATCCGATCATCGTCTCCTGCGCGAATATACAAAAGTGGGCCCTGCCGACTGACGACCTGTAGTCTGATGACGATCCCCATTAGGTGGGATATTATGGGTCCACATTATCGTTCTCTGTTAATTTTATAAATGTATTATTAGGTGTCATGTTGGTGTCGTTATTATTAGGTGTTGTTCTTTAGAGTTATTATGAATGTTGGGTCTTCTATTTCATGTCGGGTCTTATGGTAATTTGTCGAAGTCATGTAATTCTATATATAAACCATTTGGTCATGAATGGGGTAAGCAATGAATGAATATTAAATCTCTCATTTAGTTCTATTTTCTCTCTTCTCTCCCTCTTCAAGCTAGGGTTTGGGATGAGCAAATCTACCCTCTTCTGTCTTCGTCCCCATCTTCTTAGGCTGAGCACGGCTCTCATGTATCTCCACCATCACCACCTCCGACGAGATATTGATGCGCTATGATTTAACGTGTAACATTGTACCAAAAAATTGGACATGGTCCTATCAAGAATTGCCAAATGAAAGTAGCAAAAAAGACAAACAAGTTGAATAGAAAAGAAATATGGGAGTTGGGGTTGTGGTGTTGTGCACTAACCACTCTCTCCATTTTCTCCTTATGCTCCTCACCCAGTTTGTGGCTATATCTTCTCCAAGCTTCTTCTTCAAAACTTCTACTTGTACCAGTCCTTGCATTTCTCCAAGTTGACTGGGGCTGTGACCTGTTCAACTTTCAAAGAAAAAAAATAAGAGCAGTCAATCTCGTTAAAAGGAACTTGCAGGTTCCAAGCAAAAGGTACTTCAGAATAGTATTTAAGAAACTTTTTTGGGAGTATGTAGAAAATTATGAAGTATGAAAACAGCTTCAGTTAATTGTAACCGCAGTGTAGCAAGTTATGAGCCACATCTGAATAAACATCATTAACATTGTTTATGGCCCTCCATTGAAACAGATCCTATCTGAAATGTCAGCATGCATTCATCGCATTTTGTTATGGTAGTAGGCAAGCATCATGTACAATGAATATAAAATAAAACAAATGAGATCTGGCATCACACAAAAAACAAAGATTTATGTGATCAACCTCCAAATAGATTGATGTGATCAACCTCCAAATAGATTGATGTGATCAACCTCCAAATAGATTGATGTGAGCGAGAGATGAAAGAGGACCTGATTCACCAAAACTGCAAAAGCCACGCATATGATGCAAAACAAAAGACACTTACCCACTTTTTCAAAACTTGAATACAACCATCTCTGACACAGTCGGAGGAATCCCGAAATACAAATAGTTTATACTACGGATCTTATGTAGCCAAGATATTAAGGATGGCCACAAAATATCAAGATCAAAATTGACTTGTGATTAACTAAGCCTCCAACAAAGACTCCTAATTTGTTCAAATCTTGTCGTCGATTTTGGCATTCACGAAGATCTAAATTAGTTTCACGTACAAGATGTCTTAAAACCAAATTTGCTCCAAAGAAGAGTCCACATATATCATTTAAGAATTTGCATAGTTGAAGGCTTTGACCACGGTTATCACGGTTGTACTTTGTCCACCACCCTCCTGCTATAGTGGTAAAATATTAGGACAACATTTTTGCAGGAGAGGAGAAGACCTAAATGAAATGAAGAAGATACAATAGCATTACGGAATAGAACTCCCACCCATTCAAAGTTGAATACAAATTCCAGGGATGTTTCGGTAACCTAGCTCAAGGCCAAACTCTAAAGGAGGACACAAGGTGAGATCCTCAGACCCAACACTCCCCCAATTAGGAGAATATTATCCTTTATTTAATATACTAAATGCTCACAAATTAATCCAAAAAACTTCCATATATAATTTATTATTTGTCTTTTCCCAGAATGGCCCTAGAATTTCTCATCTTGTTGTTGTTGAAATTCTCTCAAGGTTACCTTTATGGTATGTGTATCAATACATCCCCGGTGGAATTTTATCTTGCACTCAAGGAGGTATGAAGAGATTGGCAGTATCGAGTCATCTTGAGTCCTGCAAATCGTCATTGTGGGTTGAATTAATTTGTCCAGGTTTTTAACAATTGTAGATGTGATAATAATTTTCTTGAAAGAGCATGTTGGTTTTGTGGTGTCCTTCTCTTTTGGAAGGCATGAAAATGTTGAGAAAACTTTGACCAGAATCAATTTATAGTATCTACATTCTTCTTTAAGAAGCAAAGATCTTTTTTCGTTCACTATGAACTAACTAGATGAATACTCATGTAAATTACCAATGGCGGGGAATCATGTGAACAACAACACCGTCTGAAGAACCTAAAGTAAAGTCAAGGTTCTTATTTGATATGAATTATAGATGATGTTTGAAGGTAAAGACGCCTCAACATGGCCAATGGTCGGGTAATTCATCAGGCTTTTCTCTCACTTCTTAGATTCCAGTGGCTTGCACTCCCTCTCATTTTGTTTCTAAGTAGTTATGGTCAGATGTTCTGGCTTTCAGGACTCTTTCGAAAGCATTAAACTATTCTCTCTCCATCTTACTACTCCCTCATAATGAAATTAATTGACAAGCGAAGTGGTTATACATCAAGAAATGTTTTGATGGGGATCATGTCTCACGACCCTCAAGGGTCTACAAACGCTGACCAAGGAACTGCTAGTGACGATTCAGACCGTTCATATCGGGCGGGCCATCAGTCTAAGAATTTTAGTATTTTATTTGTATTTTTCTGATTTTTATTTTAGTATGTCTTACGAGGTCGCTATGATCGGAGAATCATAACCGTTCATATCCCCTCCTTAGTCTATAAATAGAAGTAAAAAGCTCATTTGATGGTACTAAAAGTTGAGAAAAATCACTCATTTTGATCACTGGTACCGAAACCAGAATCCTAGTGCAATGCTTGAAATCTCTTTTTCCCCTCCCTTCCTTGGCCGACCCCTTGTAGCCCCTCCATAACCGTAGTTGACTGCCCTTTCACCGTAATCTCCTTCCCCACCTTGGCCAGCCCTCAACACCTGTTGGAGTTTCTGAGGTGATCTCAAAGCAATCAATAGTTAGTCTTGCTGCCAACGCAATATGAGCCTATAGGGACGCACATAAAAGCGTTTGGAGAAATTGGAGAAAGGATTGTGTTGGCCTTACTCATATTGGATATGAGTGGAGGACCAATCCTGTGACTGCTTAAAATTAAGTTGAGAATGTCTCAACGGGAAATCGTTTAAAGAATTTAAACGAATGGGTATTTACTTGACAAATTCGGCTAAAGGGTTTAACCGAACTGCGTCAAATTCGGCTAAAGGGTTTAACCGAATTAGCTTGATTCGACTAATGAGATTCGGCTAATGTGATTAACCGAAATTGTAACAGATTCGACTAAAGGGTTTAGCCGAATCATGTCAGTTCGACGAAATGGTTTCGACGAATTGATATAGCCGAATTTATATAGACGAATTCGTCGAAATAGTTTCGCCGAATCTGAGTCGAATTCGGTTATATTGATTAGTCGAATTCAGCGAATGTAAATCTGGACAGATATTCTGCTTTTCCCTCTGGTCTGCGGATAGCCTGATTTATGCGTTTTAGTATAAAAGGGCATGCGATTTTAGGTTTACTGGACTTAATCCTTTTCGCGATTTTGACGAGAACTGCCGACCGGAACTGTTCCGCGCGAGGGCATCTCGATCTTCCTGTCCGTCGATCGTCTTCCGCCGCCGCTAGTCGCCGCCGACGGTCGCCGCCTCCCCTGTCTCGGACCTAGCAGTCTGTGGGGACGTTGAGAGCTTCCTTCTCCGACCTAGTTTTTGTACGACAAGAAGCTAGGGTTCTCCTTTTGCTTGTGTGAACTTCTGTAGAGGGATCGATCCATTTCGATTCTTGAAGAACTCAAAGGCAGATTTTTGGATCTCTCTTATGAGCACCTTGGTTTAGTGTTGACTCAATCCCGCAAAGGTACTTTGTATTTCGATTTGATCATTCTCTTGAATCATGAAAACCGCAAGATCCGTTGTCTCTTTTGGGTTGTTCTTGTCTTTATTTCCGCTGCGCATATTCGATATGTCATCCCGTTAGGGGTATAGAAAACCCAACAGTGGCCCCTTGGAACCCCGCCAGGAACGCATGTGATTGCGTTGCGATTTTCATGTTTCAGAGGTTGTTTCTCCTCTGCAGTAACCGTCCCTCAAAATGGTTTGTGAAACCAAATGTTTAGATTATTGAATCTGACATGAGAGACGAGCTTGTCTACTGCACAAGTGAAGTTGTTGTTCATATGTCCAATGCATGTAAATCTGGAGATTTAGAAGTGTTCTAAATGCTCAGATTTAGCCCTGTTTTGTCAAAGTGTTGATAGACTGTTTTTGTGCACATCTGGGATGTATCTGGAATGTGAATGTTGTAATTTTATTTTCTGATTGTGCACTGTGATTAAATGTTAATCATGATTAAAATGCTAATCACTTGAAATAAAAATCCCTTATCTAATATTAAGTATTCGGATGCCTTCCGATGGATGACACTTTTCCTGCCTCGATCGATGAAGTGTGGACTTGCCAAAGCAAGGTGCATTAATCTATCTTGGTAAGGGTGCGAGCGGATAATTGTGATATCCCACTGTCGACATCGGGTCTAACTTAACTAGGTGACCTCAAAGGTTGAGTGTTTAGAGGCATAGGGTTGGCATGCTCCATATGATGGATGCGAATAAAGAGTTATTCACCAACCATACAAGAGTTGCATAGTGATGCAATTGACAAATGTTGTCTACCTAAATAACCGCATTATGAGAGGAACGCCAAAGCGGACTCGTGGTGTTGGTGAAATACGGATCTTGTCCACTAAGAGAGTAGCTCGCATAAACTCTCCGAATCGATATCAAGGGTTGTTGATTTGATTAAAATAGTGGGAGTTCTTTAATAAAAGTCCTTATTAATATTATATAAAATGTATTTTGAAATATAGTACTAAAATTTCACTTTGCAAAATTCCTTGTAGAATATCCATGGCAAGTGGATCTCACTCCACCCTGTCCCTGAGAGCTATTCTTGAGAAGGACAAGCTCAACGGGACGAACTTCCTTGACTGGTACAGAAACCTGAGAATTGTTCTCAGGCAAGAGCGCAAGCTCTATGTCTTGGAAGGGGAAGCCCCTGCAGAGCCGACCGGAAATGCTTCGAGAGCAGATAAAGATGCTTACAAGAAGTATCAAGATGATACCTTGGATGTGGAATGCATCATGCTTGCTACCATGTCCTCTGAGCTTCAGAAGCAACACGAGAGCATGTGTGGTTATGAGATAATCGGGCACCTCAAGAAAATGTTCGAGGGGCAAGCCCGGCAAGAGAGGTTTGACATATCCAAGGCATTGTTTCAGTGCAAAATGGGAGCTCGAGACTCAGTAGGGACTCACGTACTCAAGATGATTGGGTATATAGAGAACCTTGAAAAACTGGGTTTTCCCATGGGCCAAGAGTTGGCCACGGATCTGATCCTGCAATCGTTGCCGGACAGTTATGAGCAGTTTGTCTTGAACTATAATATGAATGAAATAGAAAAGACACTGCCCGAGCTCCTTGGCATGTTGAGAACTGCCGAGAATAACATGAAGAAGGTCAAGCCTGTCAGCCCCATATTGATGGTGCATAAGAGCAAGGGCAAGGCCAAGGGATCTAAGAAGACGAAGATTGGATCTAAGTCTCCTCTTGATCCCAAGTCTTCTGCACTGAAAAGGAAAGGTCTGGCGAAAGAAGGAAAGTGCCACCACTGCGGTAAGGCAGGGCACTGGAGGAGGAACTGTCCTCAGTATCTAGAAGATCTGCAGAAGAAGAAGGGAAGTATGACTTCCGCTTCAGGTATTTTCGTTATAGAAATAAACATTTCTGCTCCTTCATCCTGGGTATTGGATACCGGATGTGGTTCTCACATTTGTATAAATGTGCAGGAACTGACAAGGAGAAGAATGCTGGGTAAAAGAGAGGTAGACCTGCGCGTTGGAAATGGAGCAAGAGTTGCTGCCGTTGCCGTAGGATTGTATCGTCTTTCTTTGTCGACAGGGCTTGTAATAGAACTAGATAATTGTTATTATGTTCCGGCCATAACTAGAAACATTATTTCTATTTCATGTTTGGACATGATTGGTTTTTCTTTCGTAATTAAGAACATTTGTTGTTCTATTTATAAGAATGATGTTTGTTATGGCGTTGCCCAAATGTTTAATGGTTTATATGTTTGAACTTAGACCATCCGATCTATAACATAGAAAATACTAAAAGACTAAAAACAAATGATTCGAATCCTACGTACCTTTGGCATTGTCGTTTAGGCCATATAAACGAGAAACGCATATCCAAGCTCCATAAAGATGGACTACTGAACTCATTTGATTATGAATCATTTGAGAGATGCGAGTCATGTTTGTTGGGCAAGATGACGAAAGCTCCTTTCACTAGTTGTAATGAGAGGGCTAATGATCTCTTGGGTATAATACATAGTGATGTATGCGGACTCATGAGTTCTATGGCTAGAGGTGGGTTCTACTACTTCGTTACATTTACTGATGATTTCAGTAGATACGGAT
The DNA here is from genome assembly GCA_033032865.1 of Dactylorhiza incarnata. Classification (NCBI taxonomy): domain Eukaryota; kingdom Viridiplantae; phylum Streptophyta; class Magnoliopsida; order Asparagales; family Orchidaceae; genus Dactylorhiza; species Dactylorhiza incarnata. The sequence continues at coordinate 5,727,242 of JAWHQI010000129.1, read as the reverse complement.
ACGTGTTTCTTATGAAGAACAAATCCGAGACCTTTGAAAAGTTCAAAGTGTTTAAAAATGAAGTGGAGAACCAACTGGGAAAAAGGATAAAAGCACTCTGATCTGATCGAGGTGGCGAATATCTGAGCCATGAGTTTCGTGATCATCTGAAAGAGTGTGGTATTGTATCACAACTCACTCCGCCCGGAACACCTCAGCATAATGGTGTTTCTGAGAGGAGGAATCGTACCTTGTTAGACATGGTGCGATCGATGATGAGTCATGCAGATTTGCCCGTTTCCTTTTGGGGTTTTGCTTTAGAGACTACTGCTTTCACACTAAATCGAGTTCCAACGAAAACGGTTCTAAAGACACCATATGAGATATGGACTGGGAAGCGTCCTAGTATGTCGTTCATCAAGATTTGGGGCTGTGAGGCATACGTGCGACGTCAAATGCCTGACAAGCTGGAACCCAAATCGGATAAATGTTATCTCGTGGGGTATCCTAGGGAAACCAAAGGATACTACTTCTACTTGTCGTCTGAGGGCAAAGTGTTTGTCGCAAGGACTGGTGTCTTTTTGGAGAAAGAGTTCTTATCCAGAAAGACTGCAAAGGTAGAACTTGAAGAAGTTCAAGAGCCACAAACAATGAACGAACCGGAATTGGAACCTGAGCAAGGACTACAAGAAGTTGTAGCTGGAGAGCCTGCTCAAGAAACACAAGTCCTACGTAGATCTGGTGGACCAAGATTTGAACCTGAGAGATATGGATTTCTCATGACTCAAATAGGTAATGTGTTGCTTATGGATCATGATGATGAGCCTGCAACCTACCAAGAGGCTATGAATGGACCAGACTCCGAGAAGTGGCTTGAGGCCATGAAATCTGAAATGGACTCCATGTACACAAACCAAGTTTGGACCTTGGTGGAACCACCTGAAGGGGTACGACCCATAGGGTGCAAGTGGGTCTTCAAGAAGAAGACCGACATGGATGGGAATATACAGACATTCAAAGGCCGACCGGTGGCTAAAGGTTTCAGGCAAATTCATGGTGTTGACTATGATGAGACCTTTTCCCCTGTGGTCATGGTCAAGTCCATCAGAATTCTACTTGTTATTGCTGCGTATTATGACTACGAGATATGGCAAATGGATGTCAAAACGGCTTTCCTTAATGGAAACCTCCTTGAGCAAGTGTATATGACACAACCCGAGGGTTTTGAATCTCCAAGTGAAGCCACTAAAATATGAAAGTTGAATCGATCCATTTATGGATTGAAACAAGCTTCTCGAAGTTGGAATCTACGTTTTGATGAGAAGATCAAAGAGTTTGGTTTCATCGAGAACGAAGATGAGTCTTGTGTTTACAAGAAGATTAGTGGGAGCATTATTGTCTTCCTGATATTGTATGTAGATGACATACTGTTGATCGGGAATGACATTCCGACCCTGCAAGTTGTTAAGAACAACCTAGGGAAGTGTTTTTCTAAGAAAGACTTGGGCGAAGCGACTTATATACTTGGTATTAAGATCTATAGAGATAGATCGAAGAAGTTGCTGGGTTTGACCCAAAGTACATACATTGAAAAGGTGTTGAAACGGTTCAGCATGCTTGAGTCCAAGAAGGGATTCTTACCCATGTCTCATGGTGTGAGTCTCTCTAAGGACCAATGTCCAAAATCTTTGGAAGATAAGGACCGCATGAAGTTGATTCCATATGCTTCGGCAATTGGATCAATCATGTATGCAATGTTATGTACTCGACCCGATGTCTCATATGCTTTAAGCATGACTAGCAGGTATCAGTCTGATCCTGGTGATGGTCACTGGATAGCTGTCAAGAATATCCTAAAGTACTTGAGAAGGACTAAGGATACATTCTTGGTGTTTGGTGGAGAGGAAGAGCTCGTTGTAAAGGGTTACACGGATGCAAGCTTCCAGACTGACAGAGATGACTCAAAGTCGCAGTCAGGTTTTGTGCTTTGCTTTAATGGAGGAGTTGTAAGCTGGAAGAGTTCCAAGCAAGAGACAGTTGTTGATTCTACGACTGAGGCCGAGTATATCGCTGCAGCGAATGCGGCGAAGGAGGCTGTGTGGATTAGGAAATTCATCAGCGAGCTTGATGTAGTTCCTAGCATTGTTGATCCCGTAGTTCTCTACTGTGACAACAACGGTGCAATTGCACAAGCTAAGGAACCTAGATCTCATCAGCGCTCCAAGCACATACTTCGGCGCTTCCATCTTATTTGAGAGATTGTCGATCGAGGAGATGTGAGCATATGCAGAGTACCGACTGAAGAAAATATAGCGGATCCACTGACAAAGCCTCTTGCGCAAAAGAAGCATGATGGTCATGTTAGATCAATGGGTATTAGATACCTGAATGATTATCTTTAGTGGGAGCCTTGTGGATTGCATATTTGTTGGTTGTTTGTTCATTGGATGAATTGTAATATGTACTATGTATTTCATTTTATATTTATGGCAAGTTCTTTTATTATGTCATTTATATCTGTCTGATAAGATTAATTAGCATAATAAATGCCCTTAGAGTGTTTGCTTCCATAGGAATTCAAGTACGTGACTTGAATGTGAGAGCCTATGTTTATAAGAAGATTCATTCTTAAATGGTCCCTGGTCGGAGTATCATCTTAGAAGCTAAGGGCGATGATGATACATTAAGACTAGCATATGCGTTGACTGATGACCGGTTCTCACAAGTCATGATATTGTGATATCAAGTCATCACATGGGTACTTGTTAAGAACAAGTTGTACTGGACAGACCCCCCGTGAGACTACTTTGTGGATTGTTATATGAACGTGTCACAAGTAGGTCTCAAGTGACAATGGTGTTTGTGGTCCTTTGACCTGAAGTCATAGCATTCATCAGGTGAGGAAGAGCGTACTTTGATGCCATCTAAAGTCTTCTCTTGAGAAAGGTTGACGATAAGGGTGGTTGTTAGGTATGTTACGAATCATTTGGATGTTTGTGTGTGAGCAGAAATGGGATTTGTCCTCATGTATGACAGGAGTTGCATCCATGGGCCCCTTGATGGAATGAGACTGAGAAATGCATGGTCATGCTTGGTTGAGTCAATATATGATATTGAGCTCACCAATTTCAGACAGTCTATTCTAGATCAGGAAATTGTGATTGAACCATTATGAGGGTGACACAGTCCATGCCTCTAGTTCTATCCGGATGTAAAGGACAAAGGGACATGACAACACTGATACATTGGTCATGACAGGCTTGTTGAGTTATGAACTCTTATTGCTTGGGTAGCAATGATGTATTGCTAGATGCCGCTCATTGTTTGTGAGACTTTTGTTGATACTTTGTGATCAAGTGGGAGACTGTTGGAGTTTCTGAGGTGATCTCAAAGCAATCAATAGTTAGTCTTGCTGTCAACGCAATATGAGCCTATATGGTCGCACATAAAAGCGTTTGGAGAAATTGGAGAAAAGATTGTGTTGGCCTTACTCATATTGGATATGAGTGGAGGACCAATCCTGTGACTGCTTGGAATTAAGTTGAGAATGTCTCAACGGGAAATCGTTTAAAGGGTTTAAACGAATGGGTATTTACTTGACAAATTCGGCTAAAGGGTTTAACCGAACTGCATCAAATTCTGCTAAAGGGTTTAACCGAACTAGCTTGATTCGACTAATGAGATTCGGCCAATGTGATTAACCGAAATTGTAACAAATTCGACTAAAGGGTTTAGCCGAATCATGTCAGTTCGACGAAATGGTTTCGACGAATTGATATAACCGAATTTATATAGACGAATTCGTCGAAATGGTTTCGCCGAATCTGAGTCGAATTCGGTTATATTGATTAGTCGAATTCGGCGAATGTAAATCTGGACAGATATTCTGCTTTTCCCTCTGGTCTGCGGATAGCCTGATTTATGCGTTTTAGTATAAAAGGGCATGCGATTTTAGGTTTACTGGACTTAATCCTTTTCGCGATTTTGACGAGAACTGCCGACCGGAACTGTTCCGCGCGAGGGCATCTCGATCTTCCTGTCCGCCGCCGCTAGTCGCCGCCGACGGTCGCCGCCGACGGTCGCCGCCTCCCCTGTCTCGGACCTAGCAGTCTGTGGGGACGTTGAGAGCTTCCTTCTCCGACCTAGTTTTTGTACGACAAGAAGCTAGGGTTCTCCTTTTGCTTGTGTGGACTTCTGTAGAGGGATCGATCCATTTCGATTCTTGAAGAACTCAAAGGCAGATTTTTGGATCTCTCTTAGGAGCACCTTGGTTGAGTGTTGACTCAATCCCGCAAAGGTACTTTGTATTTCGATTTGATCATTCTCTTGAATCATGAAAACCGCAAGATCCGTTGTCTCTTTTGGGTTGTTCTTGTCTTTATTTCCGCTGCGCATATTCGATATGTCATCCCGTTAGGGGTATAGAAAACCCAACAACACCCTCCGTTTTCCATTCACCCCGCTTTCTTCTCCACGCTTTCAGCCCACTCCTCCCTTCCCCTAAATTTTGTCTAGGAAAATCCCAGTTTGCTGACAGCCACTGGAACTCCCCTCATAGCAGCCCCCCATCAATCTAGAACCTCAACTCCCACCGCTGACAGCCCTCCTACAAGCTAACAGCTCCACAAACAACCCCCTCCAACCCTTTCCAGCAGTTGTTACCACCAATACATCCCTATGACAGTCCAGTCCAGCTACCTGAATGCCCTCTGGTGGTCCAGATTTAGTCATTTGCTTCATCTCCGGTCACCGGCGACTCATCGGACACTCGCCAAGCCTTCTACTTCAAATTCTTTTTTATTTTCCTGCTCCCTCACATATATACTACATCATGTGTTTCCTTGTTTGAAGTTTAACTTGACTGTGATTTATTTTGTAATATTGTTTAAAAAGTTTATAGTGCATTTAGAGTCTATCCAATAGCCTCCATAGTTTCCTTTAGAACCTACCCAGTGTCAGTTTGGTATCATGGCCCAAGATTTAGGCCACTTGCACAAACGTAGAGGTAGGACAATATTTTATTTTCTAATTATAAGCTTCAAAAAAAGTTATTACTTGTCTTTTCCAAACAAATAATTTATTTTTACTTGTCTTTCCAAAGAAATTTGCACTTGTCTTTCAAAATATTTTTATGTCAGGTCCAAGTCACACCGATGGCTAACGTCCCGTTGACATGTCCACGTACGATTTCCAAAAGCTCACGATCACCCAATTCAATCAGATGTATGTGAAGATTGATGACTTCAAAAACCAATTATGCACGAGTCGACGAGCTAGAGACCTGTAGGAGCATGGGCCACATATCTCCCCTAGCCCATGGGCACAGACGAGTTCATCTCGAGGTAGATAGAGACTTAGAAGGGACGTAGATGCACATTCATCACTTTGCAAATCCTAATGACCCACCATAATTTCCTCTTGCACGTAGAGATCTAGAATTTGTTTACGAGCTCCTATGTGGTCATGCCTTAGCCCGACCGCTACCCCCTTAGGACGAGTGTGTCCTCCCGCGGCTCCCTTATCGTAGAGATCGTGTTGCCCCTTCGGCGCGATTTAATTATGGTCCAGACGATTTTGATGATGATCCCAAGCCACACATGGGGGTTCATCACACGGGCGATGACATCATGTGGATTCCACATTGATGCCCCTTCATTCGATGGTCAGTTAGACCTTAAAGCATTTAGCAATTGGCTCCTAGACATGAATCACTACTTTTAGTGGTTCGACATGGCCGATGAGCGTAGAGTTCGCTTTGCCAAAATGAAATTATACGGGCAAGCGAAGATTTATTAGACGAGCCTAGAGAGATCGCTCAAGCGAGAGGGCTACCACCCCATCTCCCAATGGGCGAATATGAAGCAACGCCTTGAAAAGAAGTACCTCCCAACTTCATACAGTAGTCGGCTCCTGGATCAGCACTACGCATTATGCCAAGGCACCCTCTTTGTAGCCGATTACATGACACGCTTCGATGAGTTCGTCGTCCAGAGCGAGATTAGAGAGGAGCTCATCGGGACGACGTCTCATTTCCAAGCAGGGTTACATTCTGAGATTTGCAGGGAGCTCATCCTGCACCATTTAGAGTCGGTGGAGCAGATATTTCGGCTCGCCCTCAAGATGAACAGTATTTGTGAGCCACGAGCCCGAGGCGAGTGATCCCACTGCTCGAGAGCTCAACAGTTAGGAGACCACCTTAGATGCCCCCCTCCCCAACGTCTACGCATAGCCAGGTCCCTGCCGACACGAAAGGAAAATCCATTGTCCTAGGGTCCCCAAAACGAGGGGAATACGACATTTAAAATAGAGAGGGAGAGATGCAAAAATGCATCGCACGTGCGGAGGCATGTGTAAATGTGTATGTACATCACTTGTACAGACGTGCCAATGTAATGTAATGGTCATGCAGAACCTTCAAAATGAGGAAGCAAATATACAATATATAAAATGCTCTTAAATTATGACCTTTTAATTTTGAAGTAACAAAGACTTGGACTAATATATGCAATGTTGATGGTTACATGACAGCTACCCAGAAAATGAAATATCTTTAAGAAACAAAAAAGAGTATCCTTCAAGCGTTTATCACTTAATACTATGTGTCATTTACTATAAAAAGTAAAATACGAGAAACAAAGAGAAGGATCAGAGTTAAATATACCTCGGTGTAGATCCAACTAACACTTTTTCGGAGTTGAAAGACCTGCAAGTTTGAGAACAGCCTATCATGTGTGCATTCATTTCTATGAACTCGGAGATGCTATCCACTTCCCCGTAGCTATTTAAATAAGTAATCGAGGAATTCAAGTTAAATTTAGCGAGAAGTTAACATCATTCAGTCTCAAAATCAGCCGAGTCAAGGCTACATCTAGGGAAGAAGGAAAAAATCAATTAAACCAATTTTAGATGAAACTCAATACAGCTCGTGCTCTCTAGAGTCAAAAAAATTCAAAAATCACAGCCCATGGAACAGGTGATCTCTCCCTCTTTGTACATCTCTGCAGTCCTATGAAACATGTAAACCGTGTGCATCCTTATTTCTCATTATTCTAAGCCTTATAAAACCAATGCACCTATAGGGCTCATTCTGCCATAACATCTTGCATCTCCTTCAAAGAGAAATAACTCCCTGGCTCGAACCAAAATCTTCTCATGTAAACAAACAAGTTATTTTTTATAATAAATGAGGGGGAGAACAGATAATAAATATGAGTGTGTTTACAAACAAGCAACTTTACTACACGTGAATGTATTTATGTCAGTGAATGTATTTATGTCAGTGTTACTAAATGTAGGCCAACTAGCATATGATAGAAATTAATATTTAGCGCATTAACTCACAAATAGATACTGAAGACGATTATTGAATATAAACAATGACGCATGACTAATGCATTTAGGACCGTCAAGAACAAAATAATCAATTCTTGTGTTGGTGTAGTGTAATCAAATGATAAAATTAACCACTTGTAATTTATGTTATCAGATTAAAGAAATGCAGATAACTCAATGAGTATGCAATAAATGAAGTGCGGAAAAATAAAGGAAGTTTGCGCACCAATTTTGGATTTGGCTTCGTGTCGCATCATTCGCAATAGCAAACTTGTATTGGCTCTAATGAATTTGGAAGCCCATGATGATTCAGAGACCTCACTGTTTTGGAATCAATTAAGCTTGCATAAACAAGTTCAATTCCTTGATGTCTGAATTGGGCAAATCAGTCGGCCTTGAATGAAGAAACTCTGCCTCACCACTTCACAATGATGATAGAAACATAAGGTATCCCATTCCTAAATTCAATCGGAGAAGTGGAGTGAGAAACAGCTTCCAGAATCCTTGCAATGAATCACTTTCTTTAGTGAGTATCGTGATTAGGACTGAGGAAAATTGTGCATGTGGTTAAGGCAAAATCAAGTGTTTCCTTTGTTTGATCCTCAACACAAGGTTGCGATTGGATGAAGACAGAACACAATTGGATTGAATCCTCCTTTCCCTTCTCCAGTCGGTAATGGAGATCTGAATACCTTTGAATCTGGAAAGGAAATGATCCAAAATTCCTGGAGATCCCAGAAAAGCTTCTTCTTCCATCCTGCAGCAAAACCGGAGATGGATTTCTCTCCTACGACTGTCTAGGGCAGAAAACCAGAAGGGATGAAGTGTCATTCTTAATCAACGATGGAGTGCCAAACTCTGTCGATCTGGAAGGGAAGATTGTCGGTTGAAGAAGGTGATGTGGTTCACACACAGTGCACAGATCGAAAGGAGGAAAAGAACAGTAACCGCAAGCATTGTGCCCTTGTTCACGATTTGGTTTCAACAAAAATAAAAATTTTTGTGTTGTTGACCGCTTATAAACCCCTTTAATAGGATAGGGGATAGAAAGTATTAAGTGGGGTTTTTCCAAATAACCCCCAATCTTTCTATTAAAATCAAATTCGCACATTCGCAAAAATTAATCGAGCATGCAAATTAAAACCGATTGAACCGAACGTGTCAAGGGTAGACCAAGCTCGCGCAATGAAGATCAAAACACGTCTAGCCCACCAATCATGAGTTTCGACAATTCGCGCAAAACAAAATTGACACACACTCGCGAGAGAACTAGATAAACTCGCACTGATGTGTATGCTTGATCGAGACGACTCAATTGATTTAGTCCACTCAAAATTAGGCAAAACTTACAGCATATGCACTACTGAGGCATGGGTTATAGCACATGTATTATGTATACCACCCAGACAGTCATCACTACAAAGGTGTTGTGTAAGTGCATTGACTTGAGCTTTCAGACAATGAGGCAAGTGTCGTGCCTTAATTTGAAATAAAACTAACAATCCAAATGTTAAAGATGAGTTAGTTTTTGAGGATGATAATAGGACATGGAGGAGATACACTATAGGAGCATCCAAAGTTGTAAAAAAATAGGCATACACTTTGAAAAAAGTTGATCACGTCTAAGTTCAAAAATTTATGTTTCAAAATAGTCAATCTTGAAGATGAAGAACATGAATCCAAGAAACTAGAGAAAGATGTGGTGATCAACAAATCAGTGATAGAAAGGAGAGCATCAATAATCATAGATATGGAATGAATAGTAGTGACGATAAGATTGTCCCCTACCTATACACACTGCAAACTTCTAGTTTAGATTACTTGTTTAGGATAATCTAATTAGAAAAAAAAATATTGGAATGCTGCATAAGTAAAATTAATAATCATATTTTATAATATAGTTTAATTCGAGTCCCAGAAGCAGCCTCTTTCAAAAATGCAGGGTAAGGTTGTCTACATTTCACCCTTGTGGTGGGGCCCTTCCCCGGATCCTCGATGCGCAGGGATGCTTTGTGCACCGGGCTGCCCTATAGTTTAATGTGAGATTTATAATTCAATATTCAACCGAAGTATTAGTCAGAATTAAAATATATTCATAATCAATGTGACTTCCTTTTTAGCTCCCTACTTGGGGCATGTGGCAATGTCTAGTCGCACTTTTTTGCTACTATGGGAGGGAAGTGCTGCATAATAGCAATAAAATGTATACTAGTTAGCTAAAAAGTCAAATGCAGATTGGAACACTTCCTACTTCAGAAACATAAGTCCAGGCAAGATTAGTGTAATTTACCAATATTAGGAACACATAATACTCCCAATCTAGCTTCAAGTATAAATTTAAGTAAGAAATAATGAATTAATGATTCTTTGTGTACATGAAAATGACATTTTTTTTATTCAATTACAAGGAAAAGCATGAAATTCCAACATCAAAAAGATAAATGAAAAGGACCGCAAGTGAAATTAAACAGACCTATCAAAAACTACATACAGAAAGGACCAAAATCTGATTAGCTATCCTTTTTAATTAAACGTTGTGAGTGGATTATGAAACTTTGGGTAGCACGAGTAAATCAAATCAGGAAGATAGATATTGAAGAGGGGAAAAATCTCTAGCTAATTCTGATGAAGACGACAATTATAACGGGAAAGTTAAGCAGCAAAAGTAGGGTAGAAATGAGGAAATGAAGAAAGCCATACCGCGGCGGCGGTTATGGTGACGCCGATCACGCCGAAGAGGAGGGCTCCCCAAGCCGTGGAGGCGTGCTCCCTTTCCTTCCATCGATTGGCGCCGGCGTTCTTCTCCACCGGATTCATCTTCACCTTCTTTGCCCGGCAGATTAATTAGTTCAGGGAGTTAAGGATTGTGCGGCTTCGTTGGTCCCCGAGATGCTAATTACAAATAAAATTTGGGAACTGTTGATTAGCAAAAATCAAAAAATGGCTATCCAGAAAACTGTTTTAAAAAAACTGTAGATTGTTTGTAAAATGTCTGTCTAAATATTTTTCAAATGTGTTTACATTTTTCGGTTTGTAAGAGCAGCCTCTTAATAATAGTTTTTCAGTTTTTTAATAATAAAAATGTATTAAATCATTTTATTTTTGGGCGCTTATATTTGCAGACCCCAAATAGTTATTTGCAACCCTTGAGATTAAAATAATAATATCTAATAAATTAAAATTGACATTCTATTTGCAGCCCCCCCTAACGCCCAAAAATGATGATTTTTTTTTATTTTGATGGGAACGAGCCATCCCTTTTTCTCCGGCGAGTCCTTACTATCAACCGCTCGGCGATTTTGACGGGAAAAAGCGACTTCTCTCTTCTCCGGCGAGCTCTTCCCTCCAAAGAAATAAAAAACCACGAGCTGCTCTCTTCCACCCACCTCTCTCGTTACTCCGGCAAGGTGCAATTCTCAAGAGACCCAAGCTCTTCTTACGACGAGATGTCCTCAAGCCGCTGCCTCCCTCACCATTTCCTCCAACAACTCTTCAAAACACAAGAGTTTCGAGCAACATCTTCCTCAAGCTGCCGCCTCTCTCTCCATTTTCAAGCAACATCTTCCTCAAACTGCCGCCTCCCTCCAAGTGTCCACCAAAACCACCACCTCCTAGATTTTTCCGGAAAACAAAGGTTCCCTCTCTGTTTCCGGCGAGCCTACTCTTCAGTTTCTAACAACTTCATGCCCTAAAGCTTCTACCCGAGGACCCCTTGTTGCTCTCCAAGTTGCAGTTGTTGTGGGCGTAAGCGGAGAGCAGGAGGACGGCGATGAGGAGGGAGACGAGGAGTGAGGAGCATGTCGATGTTGGTGTATGGAGCAGCTCCGGCGGCAAGGAGGCGTATATATGGAGGAGCTCCGACGGCGGCACGTCCGAGATTCAGGCGGCAGTGACGGCGTCTACGGGGAGGAGTCGCGGGTTAAGGCAGAGCAACGAGGGGCGACAATTAGAGTTTTTTTTTGTTAAAATTTCTTTAGAATTAAAAAAATTTGGGCTGCAAATAACTATTGTGAGCGTGCAAATATAAGCGCCCTTATTTTTTTTGGGTAAAAACTCTTTTGAAAATGCTTCTAATCCAAAAAAAAGGCTATAAAACTGTGAATAGAATTTTTCCCATGACCAATTGACCAGTGGCCAAAACTTAACATTGAGATAAGGAGCTTAATCACGTGGGCTAATTATGAATTCTCGCTCTGATATCCTGCATTTATATTATTAATATAGAGCAATGTTATTAGCAGTCATAAAACCACTATTCACACCTAAAATAATACCTAAAACCTATTTTATTCTCTATAATCGCACCCCGTTAAAGAACCTCCACATCCCTGCGTGAAACACCCCACCTCTCCCCTTCGGCGCCTCCTAACATTTCTGATCGGCAGACAATCTTCTTTCCAGTCGGATTCCATTTCCACGGGGATGTCGATGAGTTGATCGAGCCCCAGCCTCAACAACCCGCCGCGCTGAGAACAGGCGCGGAGACGGGTTGGGGTGTCTGGACTGCAGTCCTTCTGGCAGGCGTGCTTGGCCGTGGTCCGCTAGCTGGTGTGATGCCACGGGGTGCGGTGGGGCCCCGACGTCCTGCGTCACATGATTTTCCAGTGGAACTCGAGGTTTTTTCAATGATTGTATTTCTGAAAAAGAAACAATCCATGAAATTTGGCCGATGGCATTTCTTGGCTTCCTCGGGTTTGTAACAAGCGAAGTTGACGTCGTAGACGGGCTTGACCAGACTGGGAAGTAGAGGGTGGAGTGGAAGACGGTGAATGTTCAGCAGAGTATTACAGTGATGAGAATAGTTACATTTGGTTTGGAAATCAAAAATCTATATAACTACTTATATTTTGTTTGGAAGTTGTTGTGAGGAACAAATGATTGATCAAATATATCAGTATTTATAGTTAGGCTCCGTTTGGGGGGACTTATTTTCATCGGTCTCATCGGTCAAGCGGTCACGACCGCATGAACCGAACCTTAATTAAGGTTCGGTTCATGCGGTCGTGACCGCTTGACCGATGAAAATAAGTCCCCCCAAACGGAGCCTTAGTTTGTCTGTGAGCAGAGAATAGCTTAATCTAATACTTTGAGAATTTCTTTCGTAAGCCCGTCCCCTGTAATTTCCATTTCATGGTGTATCGTCGAAGTTTGTTGCTAAGGTGACATCATCTGCCCCCAATGAAACCCTTCTTCATCAGCTCAGGCAACATCCTCTGTTTTCCCATCTATTATGGTGGCTGCACCAGCGTGCGAAGGAGCAGGCAAGGAGGAAGAGGTCGTCATGGTCGACCGTCACTCGCTTGAGGCTATAGAATAAGGGAGGAATAAATCGTGGACGAAGGTGACGAAGACGGCGCCGTTGGGTTTGATGAGCTGTTCGTCAGGGCAGATGATGTCGCCTGATGTCGCCTGAGCACAAAACTTCTGTTAAAAAATCTAACGGAGTTAAGAGAGGGACTCTTTTATAGATCTAATAAATTTAGAGACCAAAATCAGCTTAAAAGAACTTTTGGGACTGATTTGATAAAGTTAGTAAAGTTAAGGGACTGATTTATGTATTTAGCCAATATGAATTTACCGGGAAACCCTAATTGGCTCATTGAACGCCCCCTAATTGAGGACAGGGCCGTGATTCAGTGTCTGACGGTTGTTGACCGCGCTTTTAGCATCTATGCATCCTCTGATTCCACTGTGATCTCCTTATCCTTTTTTTTCAATCAATTTAAAAAAAAAATCCTAAGTTTCCTTTAGGTACTATATGTTTGGATAGAATTTAAATTGAAAATGAATTGAGATTAATTTCAATTCTTCTATGAATTAATCCGATTCCAATTAGAGTGTTCCTCAAATAAACAAAATTAGAAAATATTGTGAAATTCATCGATTTATTGTTCGTTTGTTAGATAAAAATCAATCTTAGAATAATGCGCGCTAAAGCGAAAAACGTGCACCCGGGCGAAAAAACTGTGGCCGGGCTCGCAGGCGAAAATGCGCGCGATCGGGCAAAATGTGCACGCCCGGTCAAAAATGTGCACACCCGGGGAAAACAACGCGTGCTAGGGTGAAAAACGCGTGCCCGGGTGAAAAATGCGCCTGGGCGGAAAACGCGCGCCCTGGAGGAATACGTGCGTCCGGGCGAAATACACGCGCCCGGACAGAGTACGCACACCCAAGCAAATAAAGAGCGTTGTGGCGAAAAAAGCTCGATCGGATGAAAAAATGCGTACCAATGTGAAAACGCGTGCCCGGGCAAAAAAACGCCCCTCAGGCGAAAAATGCGCGTCCATGCGAAAAATTGCAAGTTAAGGCGAATATCACGCACGACTGAAAAAATGTGCGCCATGACGAAATAATGCGCTCCCGGGCGAAAAAAAGCACATACAGATGAAAAACGTGCGCCCGGGCGGAATACGCGCAACTGGGCGAAAAAACGCGCGTCCGGGCGAAAAAAATGAATGTTGTTGCGTACAAAGTGTGCCCGGTCAAAAAAATGCGTGCCCGCATGAAAAACGCTGGTCCATACGAAAAATGAATAGTCGTGCGAAAAATGCTCGACCGGGAGAAAATACGCACCCCGCGCGAAAAATGCACGCCCAGGCGAAAAAGACGCACGGGTGAAAAAAGTGCGTCCGGATGAAAAAATGTGCGCCCTGACGATAAACGCGCCCGGGCGAAAAAAAGTGCGCCCTGGCGAAATAAGCGTGCCTAGGCAAAAAAATGCAAGTACGGCCGAAAATACGCGGTTGGATGATAAATGCTCGTCTGTGCAAAAAATACTCGCCATAGCGAAAAAATACTCCCCTAGCGAAAAAAACACATCATATGTGATAAATGCGCATCGACCGAAAATATCCAATTCTTATATAATTTGGAACGAATTGACTTTAGTTCAAAATAAAATTCATGAATTTTTTTAATATTCCAATTCCAACGTTCAAACGTGCAAGTGAATGAGAGTGCCTTGAGCTTCGTGCTATGTTTTTTTCTATTCCGAGTGGTTTGTTGTCTTCTTAAAAAGGAAAACATAAACTTATTTAAATTATTTTGAAGATATTCTACATTTTATACTATGTGGATTTGTTTCTAACTTACTGCTTTGATTTGTTGTGTTGTTTCTTGTGTGTCACTAGCAAATCATTTGTTGGGAGACTCTTGTGGTGTCGCTGAACAATTCAGCACCTGAAGGCATCGTGTCAATGGAGATGGTGACTGTCACGACCCGTCTCGACAAGAGTCAGAGTGCGCTTCGGGGCGGGCTGTGATGCCACAGATATGGGTGAAAAGGAATCCATGCCCGCTAAGGCGGAAGTAGAAATACTATAAATAGTTTTAAAACAGTTACTTTTGAGAAAAAAAATATATTGATTTATTGCGGAAGCTTTAAAATGTGAGTTTGAAACAGGTGCACATGCATTTTGCAGAAGAACTTAAGATACAAGTTTTGGAACAGAAATTTATGCAGTGGTCATCGCAGATGAATGAACATGCAAAACATGTCAAATTCTAGTACATATAATATTATTTACCCTAACAGTTGTCCATGAAACAAGAGAAAATGGTTGATTATAATTATTACCCCAAAAAAATATCTGATTGTAAAAGAAATGAAACATAAACACAAAACCTGAAGCTTGACGCAGATCGGCCTCAGAGAGCAGGCGGCGCATGCACAAACACTAAGGCAAGTCCAAAACAAGAAGAAAAAGCCTCAGAACATTGATAACATAAACAAGGTAGATTACAAACTAGGAAGGGAAACAATAATGTATAAGTACCAGTTTTATCAGAAGCAAAGCTAGCAAGGCAGACAGTAAGCAAGACGAGTAGAAATAATTAGAATTATTAGACTACTCTGAAGCATAACATAGATTCAGTCATGAAATGTGATTAGTTGTAATCAGTGAAAGGTGCAAGTGTTTCTATCTGAGACACGAGATTCTAGCAGGAGCCTAAATGCAAGGCTTATCAAAGTAATTGGGATTGCTATGACATTATTGGTTCCCGTTACAAGGTAAGCGGAAACTCGATTCAAAGCGTCACATCAATTTAACACTACCTTTCAATGATTGTTTATCACATTAATGAACTGAAGGGATTCATGATTTAGAAGGATTCAAATTCAGATTCAAGACTTGTCAGAGATTCAGGAGTAAAGCATATAATTGATCGCGTAATATCATAAGCTGTAATCAATGAAGGGTGTAGTTGTTTCTAGTGGGTGCACATGGTTCACACTCAAGTTCATATGCAAGTCTTATTAGAAAAATTATTCTTGCTTGCCGTGACCATGCAAGCAAGACGATGCACCAATTAAACGCTACATTTCAGAGATTGCTTATGACATTAAAATTGAGTTGAAAGATTCATAAATTGGTGATTCTAATTAGAACAGACTCACGCTGAAGAAGAACATCAAATCAAGAAATAGACTTTATCCAAGTCTTTCAACCAAACAGGTATCAGAAACATGATTCGATAACTCAAAGAACTCGAAAGAGAGTTTTGAAACTTACGGGTTCAAGTATTCACGAGTAACAAGGTTACTACACATCATTTTCTAGGAAACCAAGTATTCATTTAGTTTGATCCATTCCAACACACGATTATCTTCCAAGTAAGCATGAGTGCGAGCCGAATATTTTATATCAAACACAAAACACCTAGTTGTCAGCAAGAATATTAACATTTATCATTATAATAATTAATACTCATAATCAAAAAGAACTACTAGACTTCCATTTATTCATCAACTGAGACGAAATTCATCTAAGTGAATATTCAAGTAAACATCATTCTCATTCACAACTCGCGTTATTTCAAACGCGTGATACCTCAATCAATTAACCAGCCAATTTAGGCATTTAAGATCTAAATTCATTTGACGAAACATGTATTCAAGAATCATGAATTCATAAGAACAGACAAGGTAATCTACGATAAATAATTGAAAGCTGTCACGACCCGTCTCGACAAGAGTCAGAGTGCGCTTCGGGGCGGGTCGTGATGCCACGGGCATGGGCGGAAGGAAAATCCATGTCTGCTAAGGTGGAAGCAAAAATACTACAAATAGTTTTAAAATAGTTACTTTTGAGAAAAAACAGTTTGTTTTGTTGCGAGAGCTTTAAAATATGATAACTTGGAACAGGTGCGCATGCATTGTTAGTAAAAGCTCAAGTTTTAGAACAGAAAATTATGCAGTTATCATCGCAGATGAATGAGCATGCAAAACATGACAAATTCTAGTATATAGAATATTTAGCCTAGCAGTTGTCCATGAAACAGGAGAAAATGGCTGATCGGAATTACTACATAAAAGAAATATCTGACAGATAATGAAATGAAACATAAACATAGAACCTCAAACTTGATGCAGAACGGCCTCAGAGAGCAGGCGGCGCAGGCACGAACACTAAGGAAAATCCAAAACAATGAGGAAAAGCCTCAGAACATTGAAATAAGCAGGAGTAAAGATAAATAAAAATACGAGCAAGAGAAACAACATATTTGTGTACCGCTTTTCATGAAGCAGAGCTAACAAGACAGGCAAGCAAGTGAGACAAGCAGAAAAATCTAGAATTATTAGACTACTCTAAAATATAGCATACAAAGATGATCATGTAATAACATAAGTTGTAACAAGTGAAAGTGTATGTGTTTTTGTTTGACGCGCAGGATTCATGATTTAGACAGATTCAAGTATGGATTCAAGAGAATCAGAAATTTATGCTCACTATGACTGGTCCTTTGTTCCTATTAGGGATTCAAGAGGGAACCCAAGTCAAGGAGTTGCGTCAATTAAACCTTATCTTTCAATGTTAACTTACGTTATTAATGACTTAGTGTATGATTTCATAGATTCTAGCATATCAAGACATGTAACCAAAATACCGATTCAGATATACAAGAGTATATTTTACAAATGTGAAACGGGAGAAATCAAGTTATAAAACGTTATTAAACTAAGTCTTGAAACCAGACAGGCATAAGAAACAAGATTCGATTACTCAGAGAACTCGATAGAGAGTTTTGAAACTTGCGGGTTCAACAGGCTAAATGTTTTATTAACAAGAAGATTATTCAAGTAAAATGTGCAGGAGCAAGTTTGACATGCATCGATTCTGGGATAAGTACGCATTTACAGTGAGACGTTTTATGACACAATTAACTCCCAAATAAGATGTGTACGATACAAGCATGATAGAAAAACACCGATCATTTATTTGCTAACCAGAAATCATTACTATTATTATCATGACGCTTATTACTCATGCTCAACGGCCTTTCATTCCTCGAATTATTCATCAGTTAAGAAACTCATTCATCTAGGTGACTATCCAAATAAAATCATTCATGTTCACAAATTCGTGTCATTTCAAACGCGTGAAACCTCAAACTACTAACAATCAATTCAGGCATTCAAGAACTGAGCTTATTTGATGAAACCAACATTCAAGGGTGAATTAATATAAACATAAGAACAGACAAGGCGCAATTAAGTTCAATGTTTGCAAGAGAGGATGATCTCTACTTGCCTTAAATGAGGCCGAATCTGATGGCGGTGGCGAAACAGCGCAAGCAAAAATAGAAATCATAATCTGAACCTGATCAAGCACAACGAAAGCGATGCAGCATAAATTATTACGCTAACACATGCATTCTACAACACGGAAATTAAACAAATAGGGATTTAGCAGATTACCTCCCTCTAAGTGAGGGGAGAAGAGATTACCACGCGGAAACGGAGACTTGACGGCGCCTTAGGCTAGGGAAACCCTAATTCAGAAGGGTCCTCAAGAGATTCCGCCAATTGGAGCGATGAACGGCACCGGGGAGCATGAACACCTAAGGATTTGGCGATTAGGTCGTGCACAAAATCTGAAATGCAAAATTGGAACGCAAAAGTCCCAAATAATCAGGACAAAATTTCTGAAATAAGGGAGAAAAGAGGAGTTTTACCCCAAGGAACTCAGATCCGGGCTCGAGGAGGAGAGGGAAGGAAACACTAGATTTTCAGTCCCGAAAAGAGCGTCCAAAACGACGAGGGGAGCAGTTGCCGGTTGCCGGAGGGGAGCAGAAACTGTTGCCAGACCCTGAGGAGGCTACTGCAAACCTTGGAAGGGGAAGAGGGAGAGAGGTCGGCTGCCGGAGGGAGAAGCTGCCGGTTGCTGGAGAGGGCGTTGTCGGCCAGAGCAGGAGGGGGAGACTGACTGCCGACCTGAACAGGAGAAGGAGCTGAGGCTGTCGACTTGGGCAGGAGGAGGCAGCGCCGACGAGCAGGGAGGCAGAATGAGCAGCAGAAAATGGGAGCGGGAGGTGCGCGGGAGACGGGGATGCGGGAGCCCTAGCCGAGCGGGAGACGGGATCAAATCGGGGGGGGAGGGGGGCTTGCGAGTTATTAAATCAAGGGGGCTGGGGTGCCGTTAAGGTAAACAAATAGGAAATGAAATAATAATTTGCTGTTATTATTATTATCATTTCTATATTAGGGTTGTTACATTCTCCCCTACTTAGAACGTTTCGTCTCGAAACTTTCTAAGGATTCCCTGAATGGGACCTCTCATGGCGAAGATTCAGATGATATTCATTCCAACAAGCTTTGCAGATCAAGACATGGAAGCTAACTATGAATATGCTGAAATAGAAAGTAAAACGAGCGCAGAGACTTACTAAGATCAAGAGAAAAGTTATGGATACTTGCTACGCAAACCAGGTTCAAGTTCTCGAGAGAATTATACAGACTTTTCATGCATTCAAAACACAGTTATCATAAGAATGATTTTTCTTTAGAAGCTTGCGTACTTGATACTCTACGATCTTAGCGTGTATGGCCAGATACGAAGGATTGGATTCAGGGAACACAAGAATTGCTTCACTTAGCTCGTAATTGAGAGATAAGACTCAAGAATTCGGGAACGAAAAATCTTTGCACGAAGGGGTAACTTACTTGCGATGTTGACGCTTAAGAGCTAACTAGAAGGGGATACTGGAGAATAAGATGAGATCGATTGACAAGCAGAACATGAAGATTGACTACCAATATCGGAGATTTGAAACTAGAGATTCTAACACATTTCCTACTGTCAGATAGCTCTCTCGTCGTCGGAGGCAGAGTACATGGCTCTTATTCATGCGAGCAAGGAGGCCATATGGCTGCAGAGGCTATGTTTGGAGCTCGGGTTTGAGCAGGGGCCAGTGAAGCTGTGGTGTGACAGTCAAGGGGCTATTCAGCTAGCCAAGAATCATGCCTTCCACGCACGAACCAAGCACATTGACATCCAGTACCATTTCATCCGGGAGAGGGTGGAGAAGAAGGTTGTTCAACTGGAGAAGGTGGACACGATGAAGAACAGCTCAGATTTTCTTACCAAGGCGGTTCCTGTTGCCAAATTTCAGTGGTGTGCAACGGACGTAGGGTTGAAGAAGAAGGTTGGAGGAGCAGCTCTCATCGGAGGAAGTTGTTCACCAAGTGGGAGAATGTTGGAGTTGGGGAACACTTCTGGTCAGGGTTCGTCGAACGGCGTTCGACGAACGAAGAATAGTTCGTCGGACTCTGCCTGCGCTTGACGAACGGAGAAGGGCCCGTCGAACGACGTTCGATGAACGGGAGAGGCCTGCGTTCGACGCTTGATGCCTGTGCTCGACGCCTGCGCTCGACGCCTGCGCTCGACGCTTGCGCTCAACGCCCGCGTTCGACACTCGGCGCATGCGTTCATCGCTCGACGCCTGTGTTCGACGCTCGATGCCTGCGTTCGACGCTCGACGCCTTGTGTACATGCTGTCTCAGGTGGTTCCATCTCAGCAGATGTTATTGGATCGTCTCAGCGGATGTTTGGTCCGAGCCCAGTCTGGCGCCCTATTTAAAAGGTGCATAACCCTGGTTTAGGGTTAGAGAAAGAAGAGAAGGTCATTAAGTCCAAGAGAGTGCAATAGAGTTTTGCGCGGTGTTCCTTGGCGGTGGTTCCTCTGTTCTTGTCTGAGAGGGTTGTGTGAGGTAGGATCGGTTTTGATCCTTGTAACCTTGTAAGTTGTAATCCGTCTTGGTGATTAGAACAAAGAGAAGAGGAAGGGGAGAGGGGACGTAGCCTGGCTTGGGTGAACCTCTGTATATCTGTGTGTCTTCTGTGATTGATCTGTGTTTTCTTGTTTCGTATTATTTCTGTCGAATTTCTCGTCTCGGCACACCCTATTTCTTTATAGAAACCATCGTTGGTTCACCCTTCCCCATGCCCAAGTCCTCCTCTCTATCTCTCGACTAGAAAAGGACCTAGGGGATCAGAAGACACATCAGGATGTTGTCATCAACTTCATAGATGAAGAACTGGAAGGAGTGCGCACGCCGCACCACTCTCGTCATCAGCGCGGGAATCAACAACCTCTACTTCAAGGTTAGGAGGATACTAATCGACAACGGGAGCTCGGTAGACGTCCTTTTCGCATCTGCTCTTCGCAACATGAAGATCGCCCGGAGCATCTCGAGCCAGCAACGTAGTTGCTATACGGGTTTGATAATAGCCCCATTCTGGTACAGGGGACGATCACACTCCCAATCACCCTAGGAGAATTCCCGAAACAAGTCACGCGAGATATCAACTCGGGGTGGTCGACTCTAGCTCAACGTACAACGCCATCTTCGTTCGTCCGCTTCAGACACTCTTCGAGGCAATTCCTTCCATCCCGCACCTGGCAGTGAAATTCGTCACTCCCGGGAGGATAGGCGTCGTATGAGGAGATTAAGAGACAACACGACTATGTTACCTACAACAGTCGCGCCCCAGCCAAAGTACGGTCCCTCTACACATATGTAGGGACCTGATTAATTTGTTCACTAAAAAGTTTGTGACAGGATTTATTTGGTCACTGAAAGAAGTTTTAGTAATCGAATTTATTATGTCACATACTTTTTTTAGTGACCTAAATTATGTGGTCACTAAAAATTTTTTAGTGACCAAATTTATGTGGTCACTAAAAGAAGTTTTAGTTACCAATGTAATTGGGTCACTAAAAAAGGTTTAGTGACTACATAATTTCAGTCACTAAAAAAGATTTAGTGACCGACCTAATTTGGTCACAAAATATGCACATTTAGTGGTGAAAGATTTTTGGTAACTAAATATGCACATTTAATGACGGGGCTATTATGATCACTTTGTGATGAACTAAATTTGGTTACTAAAGATCTTTAGTGACCACAATTCAATATTTAGTGATGAAAAATGGTGCCACTAAAAGTCAATTTTCTAGTAGTGTGTATGATGTGCAACAACTCTTTCAGAGTAAACAATAATTTATCAGACCATCGTAATAATCTTGGTCTGCTATCGGGATGTACAAGTGAGAGGTTGGTAGTTTGTTCTAAGAACCAAATCGCAAGCATATTCAAAGTAGATTTAGAAACTAATTTTCTTACAAGATATAGATATGGTATATCAACATATATAACACTTACAATCAAAGTATGAGTGTATCCATAAACGCATCGATTCCGGTGGTCGACACTCTTCACATTGTTCATTTAAAATGAGTTGGTCTTGGGCCAATTATGTCTCTTGAACTCCACAGGTTCGCCTTAGCCTATCAATATCTGTGGAATGCGCTCACCACTAGAAGAGAACAAAATTAGACAGCATATGTAAAAAAGTGGATTTCAGCTCCACATTGCGGCTCTTCCTGGCCTTTTCAAGCAATTGATTTTTTATCTTTGTCGTGGTAAGACTGATGTATGGTTTGGGCTGAAATACAACTTCTTCCCTATGATTTGGCGGACCTAAGATAAGCGCAACGTCACGGGAGGTGAATGACAACTCTTTTGACCCTACATAGAATATGCCCTTAGTAGCATCATAACATGTAAGCAACACATATATCAGGGGTATGTTCTGCGGGACCCTCGGAGCTTGAAAATGGACCAAACCCTACACTATCTCTTAGTATCCGCTGCTCGACTTCCTAGAACTCATCCACTAAGGTGCATACTTAGGTCAATTGTTTTGAAAATTAGCATATGGAACTCGGAAAATGGAGGCTGGTACTTTTCTTTTTCTCTATTTAGATGTTTAAGAATGAAAGTAATGTTTATGTTCTTCTCAAACCGCGCCAACAAGTCCATCACTACTAATCTACATGTTAATAAAAAATGCTCTCCGTGGAGATCACTTTTGATCTTTGCGGAATCCACTTTTGATCTCTGCGAAGCCCACCACTACTGAAGTCCAAGTAACAATGTCAGTGATGCCACAGAGATTATTGATCCAAAATAATTTTCACTGGAACAATTGTGATATCCGTGGAGCGGAGATTATTGCTCTCCATGGAGAAAAATTGATCTCCACAGAGATCAACTAACATTCGGCCAAGGAATAAAAATTCCTAAAGCCGCGAATTACTTGAAATTGAACTCACTAATTCTTTATGTCGATGACAAGGTCACCAGAGCTATTCGAAAACTACCCGACGCCGACACTAATTATAAATATTGCCGAAGATAACTTCAAAACTTTCTTAGCTTCATCAGAGTGTCCAAGTAGCCAGAGAACCGGCCAGTAATAATTTTCACATGTGAGAATGAACATGACGTTTGCAATCCTTTGAAAAACTTTTTTTTTATTTGACGGTTTTGATAGATCTACGTGTTATCGCGGGATAAAATCTGGACTTAGATTTAGAAACAGAGCCCGATCACGTGGCAAAACTAACAAGGGAATACTTTTTTGTAAGTCAATCCTGCAAGTTTGTTGAATTGAAATTAATATTTAATTTAATATTCAAAAATATCAAATTATTCAAAAACCATTTTTTCATCATATTTTTCAATATGTAGCTATCATGAACTTGTTTTATCAACTTAGTTATCTGTGGCTAGTTTATGTTACAATAATTCATCTTTCATAAATTATTATAATTTATTTCCTTTAAGTTCATTATTATTTTGTTTTTTTAATAATTTTTTGTTTGGTTTTATTTTTTAATTTAAATTGTAAAATAAATAACAAATTTGTGAAAAATCTAATGACACCTGAGCTCCCGGGTATAGTCCGGTATTGTGTGATAGGTGCGGAGGATCTCATGTAGGCGTGCAAATTTGGCCTGGGTCTGCTCGGGTCTGAGCCCGATTAGGCCTGGGCCAGGCCCAGGCCAGGCCTAAGGTGTAAAATCCCTTTTTTTCTTTTGAAAACCCGGGTCTTATGCTCAGAACCGCCGCTTTGCGGTGACACCATCACTCGGGAAGGTCGCCACTACAAAACACTGATCCTGCCGGTCATATCGATCACAGAAGAAGAAAAATATAAACGAACAAATAGAAGTTCAAGTCCACAAATCACATGCTATATAATAAATGTCCACATGGTATAACTGAAATAATAATGTTACAATAATAAAGGGCACCTGCCCTGTACATCATGTCCTCACTACAAGATCACTCGCGAAAGCTAACTACTAATCACTCACAGATCCTGAAACTTGTGCTCCTGTACTAGACTGGCCCGCATCCGTCTGCACCGTCCTCTGGTGCTGCAGCATCTCCTCGGTCCCCTAAAATGATAAGGTCCACCGACTGTTAGTCAAAAGACTAAGCCAATCCCCCACCCCTCCCTCGGTGACTCTTAGATACCGTGCGGGAAGGATGAAGCGGAGGACATCAAGGGGTATAAACAATAGCAGGTGACAAGGGCATAATCTACAGGGAATCTTTCTACAACTACACATATGTATATAGATAATTGAAGCAGTAAGTAAAACAGGATAAAGAACAAGTAAGGTACAGTAAGTAAAGACGTGTATATAATAGAAAAAGTAACCATTGATTTATAGGAATGCCCATACAAACCTATAGACCAATGGGTCGTTTAGCAAGGCCTATCGTATAAAGAGTCTCATAACCAATTTATACGATAGGGGTAGGGGTTGAAATGCAATGTTTATGCCATGACATGCAGAGTTATGCAATTTATACTATATTCATACAAGTGCAACTCACACACTTTGACTCTATGCGCATAGACCTTTAGTTCCCCCTTTTTGGAGCTAGCAAGACTCTCAGGATACTCCCGTAGTGGCAAACAGAAGCGGTGGGTTGAGCCTCGCCCACCTCTAGGTTGGTATTCACACTACCTAACCTAGACCTATCGTACGCCTCAACGCAAAACCGCAGAGCATCTGCGTACTCTTACTGGCTGGACCACCAGACTTTTATGGCTAAGTGCAAATTCCACACTTGCCGAGTCAACGTATTGACGTCGGTGTGAACGACCGTCCAATACCGAAGACCCACCACCTTCATGCACATGCAAACATGTTCTACTATATCCCGAGACATAAACTCCCCGGGCTAACCTGCCCGTCATCATAACCTTTCGGGCCAACGGCTCTACCAACAAGCATTATTGAGTCACAAGCTCACCAGACTAACTAGTCCGCTGCTTCAACCACCGAGCATACCGCTCATACAACCAAACCAACTAACCTCCCGTAACTACGGGGTGTGGGTGTGTGTGTTATTAAGTTAATCTTGTATATCAACTTATCCCTACATTTTATGGTTTATCTTGGACTTCCCGAGGATTACCCTGTAAGGGGCACGCTACGGTACTAGGAACTATAATGGGATGACACCCCAAAGCCCCCTTTCTCAAGACACTTAGTGTTGTTGGTATCTACCCATAAGAACACCCTTCTTGTTATTACACTTGGATTACCCTAAGTATTTTATGACCCGCTAGGGGAAAGACGATCCTTCGTCAATCCCGAGTACAACTTTACACTTAACTCACCAAGCACACCCTCATCACCTAAACTCCTTTTGGTGACCTTATATCTCTTCAACCTGACCATGTACACCAACTACATGTCACTTCCACTTAGTAGGCCCCTAAATATCCAAATTTCACATTTTTACTATACGCAGACCAAACTAACTATATGAAACTTATAAGTAGAGGTACTCCAAATATTCATCCAACTGACTCAAGATATTTACTGGAGGTCTATCATGATGTTTCAAAATTAAATCCAAAAAATAATATTTTTCCTTAATTATTTGCATTTATTACCATTTCTCCAATATTTGCCAAGTATGAATATGAGCATGAAGTGTAAGGTATTCTTATGATATGGCTCCCATAAAATTAAGATAAATCTATCATGTCAAAATAACAGTAAGTATAGTGTGTCACAATTTACAATCAAGAATTGTCCTCTAATTATAATATTGACTATTTAACCAAAATTAGAAATTAAAGAAGCAACCACAAACAATATTTGTCCAAAAAATATGGGAATATTACCAGACATTTATATTGATCAAAAAAGTTCTTAAGCCAAATTTTAGAATTTATAAAGGCATATTAACCACTTAAATAAATATTCCAAAGAAATCCTAATATGAGCATGTTGTGAAGTAGCCTACAGATAACGACCTCCAAAAATTATATAAAAATTTATAGAGATTCCTAGTGCTCTGAAATGTCTTATCACCAAGTTGCACATTTTTCCAGAGAGTTTTGGAGCCTCAATTATATTTCTTGAGATTAAGGTAAAATAAGTGTCTTGTGAATTAATTACACAAAAATTACCAGAGGTCCATCATATGATTATAAAGGCACTACCAAGGTTTTATCACCATTCAAGGCCATTTGAACATGTAAATATCTCTTATAAGAAATTTCCCTAAAGGGGTTATGACCTAATTTAGGGAAAATAAGTACTCACAAAATTCTCTCAAAATTCCCCAGAGCATAATCACACCCCATGAACATATCTCCTAAATTACATGGCCATTCTAGGGCTTTTGACCACATGGCCTTCACAAGGTTCTATATTCCCTAGGGATAAAGCTAGGCTCCTAGGGCATATCCACCTCTACACCACCCCATCTTACCCATGAAGGTGTTTTAGGTGATCTTAAACCAGTGGCCAAGGTTTCAAATCATGGTGATAAGTTCTGACCACCATACCCCAAGATAAACATCATGCCCTAATTTTGACCTAATTTGACCCAACTTGGGTTGACAAATTACCCAACCAAATCAATCCCAAAAATTATAACAACCTCCAAAAATTATATAAGAATTTACAGAGCTTCCTAGTGCTTTGTAATGTCTTATCACCAAGTTGCACATTTTTCCAAAAAGTTTTGGAGCCTCAATTATATTTCTTGAGATTAAGATAAAATAAGTGCCTTGTGAATGAAGTACTGGTTAAATCACCTAATTAATTACACGAAAATTACCAGAGGTCCATCATATGATTATACCAAAAATACTTGTGCCAAAATTATAGAAAAATTACCAGATCTTTATTATGTCCAGAAAAACTTAATTACAGAGTTTCACAATTTATGGGAATCATTTACTCACTGAAATAATTAATCTAAATAATCCCTAATTTGCACATGTTGTGAAGTAGCCTACTGATAACAATTTCCAAAAATTCTATAAAAATTCACAGAGCTTCCTAGTGATCTGAAATATCCTATCACCAAGTTGCACATTTTTCCAGAGAGTTTTGGACCCTTAATTATATTTCTTAAGATTGAGACAAAATGAGTGCCTTGAGAATGAAATACTAGATAAATCATTAAATAAATTAAACAAAAATTACCAGGGGTCAATATTATGATTATAAAGGCACCACCAAGATTTCATCTTCATCCAAGATCATTTGTGTTTGTAAATATCTCTTACAAGAAGTTTACCTAAATGGGTTATGACCTAATTTAGGGGGAATAATTTCTCCTAAAATTCTTACAAAATTACCTAGGGCCTAATTACATCCTATGAACTTATCCACCAAGTTCCATGACCATACAAGAACATTTGACCCCATGTCCTTCACAAGGTTCAAGAGCAACCCTAAGGTTAAAACTAGGGTCCTAGGGCATATCCACCTCTACACCACCCCATCTTACTCATGAAGGTGTTTTAGGTGATCCTAAACCAGTGGCCAAGGTTTCAACTCATGGTGATGAGTTCTGACCACCATACCCCAAGATAAACACCTTGCCCTAACTTTGACCCAATTTGACCTAACTTGGGTTGACAAATTACCCAACCAAATCAGTCCCAATTGGGCTTAAATTTTTACCAAGGTCATAAAATAACCCCAAGGAGCACTCACCAAAATTTGGAGGGCATTGGAGGTCATTTGACCCACTAATTAATTAATATATGATTTATGAAATTATTACAAAAACCTTAGCAAACGTTTCTCCTAAAATTCCCATCTTTGGGTATGATGTGTGGGTAGGTGTAAATAGCCTAGGTTTTAAATTTCAAGGCCATATCATTTACCAATAGAAAGATATTCAAGAATTTATGATTGTCCTACCCTATGGACCAGTCCTAGAAATATGACTCCACAGTGAGCTATAGTGCCCCTATTGATCTGAAACAAATTTTCACTTAATCTAGACACCAAGGGCTACAACATTCATGTTGGGCACTTTTTCATTTGAGGGGTCCTAGTATTTTTAATAATTAAAATGAAATACTGCAGGAAGTGTGACAAAATGTGTTGGAATAACCCTATTACAGATTTGGTCTAGGATCACCATCTGTTGATTAGGATTAAGTTGACCCCATTGTATAGTCTAAGGGTCAAGGTTTAAAGTGTGTCTGAGTAGATAGGACTTAGGAAAATCCAAGTCTCTGTGTTCGACAAACTTCAACCTGTAACGCCCCGGGTCCTTCTTTCAATTCTTTTAACAAAGCGGGATTTTAATTTAGGGTGTCGATGCGTAGGGGCGTTACTTTCAGAATCGTCGTCGTCATCCGTCGGGTTAGCTCTAGTGGGGGGCGTTAATTCGGTACAGTGTAAGTATATGTATATATATATATACGTTTATACTATATATATTAAGGTGCAAGGATATTTACGAAGAGTTATACAAATATGAATGCGATATATGTATATATATGTATAAGCGTATAAGAATTGGGGATACTTTGGGCCTTACGTTCGTGCGGGTGGTTCTATGTAGGATCAACTAAATAATATGTATATGGTTATGTGTGACACTTATATGCATATATATAAATTATTATTATTATTATTATTATTATCATTAAAAGCCTTTATATGTTTGGGATTATCTCCCCTGCTGGCAATCCACTCCGACCCCTCTCCCTTTTCCCGATATCGTCTTTCCCTGACGGCTGCGATGGAGGGCTGTTCTTAGGGCTGTCGGCAGAGGCGGTTCGGTCGCCGGAGCGGTTGGAGGAGGTCGGGTCGCCGTGTGAAAGCAAGGCAAGAAGACTTCCTCCTTTTCCCCTCCACCCCCTTCTTCTCGCTTAATTTATCCATGGCCGATTAGGGTATTTTCGCCCAGGTTTTCTTTTCTGGTTTTGCATCAAGATCCAGGCTCATCCTTTGGTTTAAAGCGGCTAATTCCTGATAAATCTCGTGGCTATTATTACGAAATTCACTCTAGATTCATATGCGTGGTTCGGATCGGGTAGAACTGGTATTGATACTTGATGTTTTTCCTAAGATCTTGATCTTGATACTTGATTGTTTTGCTAAAGTCTGGATTTGCATGCTGGAGCCCTTACCAAAAAGAAACCTGGACTCATGGGGGTTTGATGTCTTTGCTAAAACTTGGATTCATGTGCTTGGTCTTTTACAAAAATCTGGATGTTTTTGCTAAACCTGAATTCACTTGATCTTTTACAAAAATCTGGAATTTTGTGCTTGGTTCTTACAAATAAAGGGCTGGATTTATAGGTTGGGTTCTATGCTAAAATCTGGATTCAATTAGCCGGCTAGTTCTCAATTTAATTCGTGGGGAAGTCTGGAATTCTTTTAGGCTTGATTTAAATTGTTGGTTCTGATTATGTCTCGGCTAAATCCTGCACTGTCATACTCTGCTCTTATAGCATTTTGTTTGGGGTTGCTTTATAATTGATTATGTTGGGGGGCTGCTGTTATACCATTTTGTTTGGGCTGCTTCTCATGTAAAATGTCTTTGTTTATTTGGGGCTGCCGTGGCTTGTGTTAATTAAGGTTGCCCTCTGTTTCTCTTAATAAGGGGGGCTGCTGTTGTTTGCATTTAACTGGGGCTGCCCCTTTGTTTTCTTTCTTTTGGGGCTGCTTCTTATCTTGGGTATTTGGGGGCTGCTTCTTGTGCTTCTTATTTGGGGGCTGCCTCTAGTGCTTGTTATTGGTGGCCGCCTCTCATCTTTGTTAATTTGGGGGGGCTGTTTTCTTATGTTAGGGGCTGCACCTTATTCTTGTCTAAGCAAGGGCTGATGCTATGTTCTTTTCTTTTGGGCTGCTTTGCACCACTCTTGTTGGGTTTCATTACTTGCAAAATAATTCTGCGTGCTTCGATTACAAGTAGCTAGAAATGGTCAATATTATGGTAGTCCCTTTTACTAACTCCTCGGCACACTTAATTGGTCTTGTTTTATTATATGCTAGCTGCTATGGTTGGGTGAACCCTTCTATCCCTCTTTTATATGCTAGCTGCTATATGTTTAGCTTTGTTCCGATCCTGGGCTAATCCTTGATGGTTTATTCTGGTTGATTTTGTTCCGGATCATATTTTACTTGGCTACTTCTGCATATTTACTTGGCTAAATATTGATGGACTTGTTTGCACTGGAAGGATGGGTACAGGGAACACTGGGTTCCCCCATCACAGCTCTTTTAATAGTGGTTGGTAGGATGGGTGCAGGGAACACTGGGTTCCCCCACCACCACCACGGCGCCTATTTCTTATTTGGGGTGAATGTCCCCTTTATGTGAGTGGTTAGTGACATTGTTTTGGGTCCGCCACCACTGGTCCATTTTTGCACTATATGCCAAGTTTAGTCATGCTCTTGCTTATCGGGCTGGTTCTATGCGGGATCTTCTTAACCTATTATTACTGAAATCTTTATATAAGCGTATATATATAGTTATATATATGTGTATATGTATATATATATATGTATTTATATTCCCCTTTCAGCTTGGATATGTCACTTGTTACTTCTCCTGCTCTTACTTTTACCCATGATGTTTTCTTGCACCCTTTGGGCTGAGGCATTCTTTTCTTATGGATGCCTCAGATTCAGGTTTGTAGCTGCCGCCGGAGTTTGAGCGGGGTCGATCAGTTCCCTGTCGAGGCCTTCCTCTCTTGTAGGTAAGGATTCAGTTTCTTTTGTTGTAGCTTTTCCTTTGGGCTGTTGACTCTTTTCCTGCGGGTTCGTGTCAGTTGTTGACGCCCGTATGGCTTTTGTTTGGTTTACTTGTTGATGCTGCTGCTAGCTTCCTTTACTGCTACTTAGTTATTTTGTATTCGTACACTCTGGGAAAAGCCGATTTTGATGTATATTAAAACAGTCCTTTTAGCATAATAAAAAGTTAGCATTTTAACTGTTTGTTGCATTTACTATTAAGTATCACATATTTGTAAGGTGTAAACCTAAATAAAAATGATGATTCTTTATTATATACTAAATGTAGATCGGCGATCGCCCTGGAGACGTCTCTGGTCTTCAGCGCCGTTAGGTATAAAGTGAACTTATTTTCTTCCGTTGTGTATGCTTGTCTTTTACAAGGTGCGGCTAGATAAACCGCAGGGCCGAGGGACACGGCTTCCTAATCTAATGAAAATAATCTTAAAAGATAATCCTTTATTTAATTCACATCTTTTATCGTGAAAAAGTTCGTTTGATTGCTCGCCTGAACGTCCGTAGTTGTCCCCTACTGGACGTGGCATCACGACGCGTGTTTTTCCCCTTTACTCTGATATTATAACATATTTTGGGAAAATACGGGTTGTGACAGTTGGTATCAGAGGGAGGTTAGCCGGGTTGCTGGAAATGGTCTGGTTGGCCCGGTTAACCGTCCAGTAAGAATCGTTAATCATTGCATACACTCACCGATGGGTCATCGGTAGATCTTGGCTGAAGCACGAACACTACACTCATAAGCATGAAAGAAGTATACGGGGCATATTATGTAGTATGGGATGCATAATATATGTCTGTATATGGATCCTCATAGGTGACAACATACGACTGTTATGTAGTATGAGATGCATAACGTAGGTCGCATGCGTGTCCATTAGATTTTCTTTTTCGTTGCATGCGATAATATGTAGTATGGGATGCATAAGATCGCATGTGTACGCCGCTCATAGCATGCATTAAGGCCTTTTCTTAGTTTGCATAGCACTGCATGCATAGCATAACAT
The DNA here is from genome assembly GCA_033032865.1 of Dactylorhiza incarnata. Taxonomy (NCBI): domain Eukaryota; kingdom Viridiplantae; phylum Streptophyta; class Magnoliopsida; order Asparagales; family Orchidaceae; genus Dactylorhiza; species Dactylorhiza incarnata. Next base: position 5,695,756 of record JAWHQI010000129.1, on the reverse strand, counting down.
TGCATAAGCACACGTGCCAAGCTAGAGATCTACACGATGACACATGTACACCCATGATTTCAAAGATAAGACACTAAGTTTATATGCATTCGGGTGAGGTGCACGAGAGGTAAAGGATGGTATACCATCCTGAGTATAACGTGATAATATGTATTTACTTTTCCTAGAGAAAAAGCAGTAGCAAAAGCAAGTATTTGTATATCTTCCCTTCCTAGAGGTTTGAGTCCAGTCTTAGCAGGCTGTTTGTATCAGGTTCTTCCTCGTTCTCGTTGTAGTCCAATCTTTCTTGGGTAATTTAGTCGCTATAGCAGCGTTCTATCTTTGTTAAGTCATGTGTCTATACTGCTTTGTTAGGCGAGTTTAAGGTTCGAGATTGTTGGGCGCTTGTTCTTTTTGTCTCGGGTGCCACTCATTCCATGGTGGCTAAGGATTTTGTCGATCGGCATCGCTGGACTTTGGAGCGTGCTGATGAGCCATTTTGTGTCAAGTACCCGTCCGGAGATTCGGTGGTGTCAGATTTGTGCGTGAGGCAGTGTCCGATTGTTTTGGATGGATTTTTGGGCTATGCAGACTTGAAGGTGATCGATTTGGGGGATTTTGACGTGATTCTGGGCATGGATTGGCTAGCCCGATACGACGTTGTGATCCAGTGCAAGGATAAGCGTCTGGATTTTCTGATGGATGATGCCCAGCCTAGGAGCGTGTTCGGTTTCCCGCGTCAGATTTCCTCCATCTTGTCGGTAGTCTGTGCCCAAGCTTTGGCCGAGTTTGATGGTCGGGCCTGCGTTGTTTCCGTTTTGCTTGCGGCCTGTGCATCGGCGCCTCGTGTGGAGGATATCCATGTGGTGCGGGAGTACCCGTACGTTTTTCCTGACAACTTTCCTGGTCTCCCTCCTGAGCGAGAGATTGAGTTTATGATAGATTTGGAGCCCGGGACCCGCCCTATCGCCAAGGCACCCTATCGTATGGCACCATGGGAGTTGGAGGAGCTGCGCACTCAGTTGGATGAGCTTCTGCATCTTGGATTCATTAGGCCGAGTTCGTTGCCTTGGGGTGCGCCGGTTCTGTTCGTGAAGAAGAAGGATGGGACGATGAGGCTTTGCATCGATTGCAGAGAGTTGAACAAGGTCACGATCAAAAACAGGTATCCGTTGCCACGGATTGATGACTTGTTCGACCAGTTGCAGGGTAGCCGTGTGTTCTCGAAGAACGACCTTCGGTCCGGTTACCATCAGTTGAGGATTTGCGACTCAGACGTTCCGCGAACTGCTTTCCGGTCGCGTTGCGGACATTTTGAGTTCCTGGTGATGTCCTTTGGGCTGACGAATGCGCCCTCTGCTTTCATGGATCTGATGAACAGGGTGTTCTGGGACTTTCTGGGCCAGTTTGTGGTGGTTTTTATCGACGATGTGTTGATCTATTCTTCGAGTGAGGAGGAGCATGCTCGGCATTTGCGTTTGGTGATGTCTACCTTGAGGGCACACAAGCTGAATGCCATGAATGGATACACATGCCATGTTAAGCGCCCATATCACTTAACATGTCATGCATATTATGATTCTAATGCCAACGCACTTGAAAAATATTAACCGCCCATACAATTTAATATTCGCAAGCGGTGAATATCCTTAGTGGAAATTCATATGCACAAAAATGTTAAGTTTTCCCATACTCACTTGACATTAGTGTGCATACTACTTATGCTTATGAGTGAGTGTGTGCGTGTTTCAGCCGCGAACAACACATAATGACAGGGTGCATGAAGAAATGATGCATGCATAAATATTTATATAATAAGATTCAAATTATTTGATAATTGTAAAATATTTTATCTTTAAAGCCTAACCTATCTCTGATACCAACTGTCACGACCCGTCTCGACAAGAGTCAGAGTGCGCTTCAGGGCGGGTCGTGATGCCACAGGCATGTGCGGAAGAAAAATCCATGCCTGTTAAGGCGGAAGCAGAAATACTACAAATAGTTTTAAAATAGTTACTTTTGAGAAAAACGGTTTGTTTTGTTGCGGAAGCTTTAGAATATGATAACTAGGAACAGGTGCACATGCATTGTTAGTAAAAGCTCAAGTTCTGGAATAGAAATTTATGCAGTGTTCATCGCAGATGAATGAACATGCAAAACATGACAAATTCTAGTACATATAATATTTAGCCTAGCAGTTGTCCATGAAACATGAGAAAATGGCTGATCGTAATTACTACATAAAAGAAATATCTGACAGATAACGAAATGAAACATAAATATAGAACCTGAAACTTGACGCAGAACGGCCTCAGAGAGCAAGCGGCGCAGGAACGAACACTAAGGCAAATCCAAAACAAGGAGGAAAAGCCTCAGAACATTGAAATAAGCAGGAGTAAAGCTAAATAAAAATACGAGCATGAGAAACAACATATTTGTGTACATGAAAGATAGGTTAGGCTCTGAAGATAAAATATTTTACAATTATCAAATATTTTGAATCTTATTATATAAATATTTATGCATGCATCATTTCTTCACGCACCCTGTCATTATGTGTTGTTCGCGGCTGAAACACGCACACACTCACTCATAAGCATGAGTAGTATGCACACGAATGTTAAGTGAGTATGGGCAAACTTAACATTTTTGTGCATATGAATTTCCACTAAGGATATTCACCGCTGCGAATATTAAATTGTATAGGTGGTTTAATATTTTTCAAGTGCGTTGGCATTAGAATCATAATATGCATGACATGTTAAGTGATATGAGTGCTTAATATGGCATGTGTATCCATTCATGGCATTCATATCATAAATCATTGCACAAGTGTGAAGCCAAGAACAACAATAATGATTGCACACACATGGATTTACTATTAACTTGACATCGCACACGATCTCATGGTTGCACTTGCATGATCATTACCTAGAGTTGTCCAATGAAAATGCTGTAATTATTACATAATTTATGTATCTGACAATAGGAAATGTGTTAGAATCTCTAGTTTCAAATCTCCGATATTGGTAGTCAATCTTCATGTTTTGCTTGTCAATCGATCTCATCTTATTCTCCAGTATCCCCTTCTAGTTAGCTCTTAAGCGTCAACGTCGCAAGTAAGTTACCCCTTCGCGCAAAGATTTTTCGCTCCCGAATTCTTGAGTCTTATCTCTCAATTCCGAGCTAAGTGAAGCAATTCTTGTGTTCCCTGAATCCAATCCTTCGTATCTGGCCATACACGCTAAGATCGTAGAGTATCAAGTACGCAAGCTTCTAAAGAAAAATCATTCTTATGATAACTGTGTTTTGAATGCATGAAAAGTCTGTATAATTCTCTCAAGAACTTGAACCTGATTTGCGTAGCAAGTATCCGTAACTTTTCTCTTGATCTTGGTAAGTCACTGCGCTCGTTTTACTTTCTGTTTCAGCATATTCATAGTTAGCGTCCATGTCTTGATCTGCAAACCTCGTTGGAATGAATGTCATCTGAATCTTCGCCAAGAGAGGTCCCATTCAGGGAATCCTTAGAAAGTTTCGAGACGAAACTTTCTAAGTAGGGGAGAATGTAACAACCATAATAAAGAAATGATAATAATAATAATAACAAATTATTATTTCATTTCCTATTTGTTTACCTTAACCGCACCCCATCCCCCTTGATTTAATAACCCGAAAGCCCCCCTCCCCCCCCCCCCCCGATTTGATCCCGTCTCCCGCTCGGCTAGGGCTCCCGCAACCCCGTCTCCCGCGCGCCTCCCGCTCCCATTTTTCGCCGCTCATTCTGCCTCCCTGCTCGTCGGCGCTGCCTCCTCCTGCCCAAGTCGACAGCCTCAACTCCTTCTGCTATTCAGGTCGGTAGTCAGTCTCCCCCTCCTTCTCTGACCGACAGCGCCCGCTCCAGCATCCGACAGCTTCTCCCTCTGGCAGTCGGCCTCTCTCCCTCTTCCCCTTCCAAGGTTTGCAGTAGCCTCCTCAGGGTTCCGCAGCAGTTTCTGCTCCCCTCCGGCAGCCGGCAACTGCTCCCCTCGTTGTTTTGGCCGCTCTTTTCGGGACTGAAAATCTAGTGTTTCCTTCCCTCTCCTCCTCGAGCCCGGATCTGAGTTCCTTGGGGGTAAAACTCCTCTTTTCTCCCTTATTTCAGAAATTTTGTCATGATTATTTGGGACTTTGCGTTCCAATTTTGCATTTCAGATTTTGTGCACGACCTAATCGCCAAATCCTTAGGTGTTCGTGCTCCCCGGCGTCGTTCATCGCTCCAATTGGCGGAATCTCTTGAGGACCCTTCCGAATTAGGGTTTCCCTATCCTAAGGCACCCTCAAGTCTCTGTTTCCGCGTGGTAATCTCTTCTCCCCTCACTTAGAGGGAGGTAATCTGCTAAATCCCTCTTTGTTTAATTTCCGCGTCGTAGAATGCATGTGTTAGCGTAATAATTTATGTTGCATCGCTTTCGTTGTGCTTGATCAGGTTCAGATTATGATTTCTATTTTTGCTTGCGCTGCTTCGCCACCACCATCAGATTCGGCCTCATTTAAGGCAAGTAGGGATCATCCTCTCTTGCAAACATTGAACTTAATTCATCACTTAACATGTCATGTATATTATGATTCTAATGCCAACGCACTTGAAAAATATTAAACCGCCCATACAATTTAATATTCGCAAGTGGTGAATATCCTTTGTGGAAATTCATATGCACAAAAATGTTAAGTTTGCCCGTACTCACTTAACATTCGTGTGCATACTACTCATGCTTATGAGTGAGTGTGTGCGTGTTTCAGCCGCGAACAACACATAATGACATGGTGCGTGAAGAAATGATGCATGCAAAAATATTTATATAATAAGATTCAAAATATTTGATAATGGTAAAATATTTTATCTTTAGAGCCTAACCTATCTCTGATACCGACTGTCACGACCCGTCTCGACAAGAGTCAGAGTGCGCTTCAGGGCGGATTGTGATGTCACAGGCATGTGCGGAAGGAAAATCCATGTCTGCTAAGGCGGAAGCAGAAATACTACAAATAGTTTTAAAATAGTTACTTTTGAGAAAAACGGTTTGTTTTGTTGCGGAAGCTTTAAAATATGATAACTATGAACAAGTGCACATGCGTTGTTAGTAAAAGCTCAAGTTCTGGAACAAAAATTTATGCAGTGTTCATCGCAGATGAATGAGCATGCAAAACATGATAAATTCTAGTACATATAATATTTAGCCTAGCAGTTGTCCATGAAACATGAGAAAATGGCTGATCGTAATTACTACATAAAAGAAATATATAACAGATAAGGAAATGAAACATAAACATAGAACCTGAAACTTGAGGCAGAACGGCCTCAAAGAGCAGGCGTCGCAGGCACGAACACAAAGGCAAATCCAAAACAAGGAGGAAAAGCCTCAGAACATTGAAATAAGCATGAGTAAAGCTAAATAAAAATACGAGCAGGAGAAACAACATATTTGTGTACCGCTTTTCATGAAGCAGAGCTAACAAGACAGGGAAGCAAGTAAGACAAGCAGAAAAATCTAGAATTATTTGACTACTCTGAAATATAGCATACAAAGATGATCATGTAATAACATAAGTTGTAACAAGTGAAAGTGTAGGTGTTTTTGTTTGACGCGCAGGATTCATGATTCAGACAGATTCAAGTACGGATTCAAGAGATTCAAAAATTTATGCTCGCTATGACCGGTCCTTTATTCTTATTAGGGATTCAAGAGGGAACCCAAGTCAAGGAGTTGCGTCAACTAAACCCTATCTTTCAATGTTAACTTACGTTATTAATGACTTAGTACAGGATTTCATGGATTCTAGCATATCAAGACATGTAACCAAAATATTGATTCAGATATACAAGAGTATATTTTACAAACGTGAAACGGGAGAAATCAAGTTATAGAACGTTATTAAACCAAGTCTTGAAACCAGACAGGCATAAGAAACAAGATTCGATGACTCAGAGAACTCGATAGAGAGTTTTGAAACTTACGGGTTCAAGAGGCTAAAGGTTTTATTAACAAGAAGATTATTCAAGTAAAATGCGCAGAAGCAAGTTTGACATGCATCGATTCTGGGATAAGTACGCATTTACATTAAGACATTTTATGGCACAATTAACTCCCAAATAAGATGTGTACGATACGAGCATGATAGAAAAATACCGATCATTTATTTGTTAACCAGAAATCATTACTATTATTATCATGACGCTTATTACTCATGCTCAACGACCTTTCATTCCTCGGATTATTCATCAATTAAGAAATGCATTCATCTAGGTGACTATCCAAATAAAATCATTCATGTTCACAAATTTGTGTCATTTCAAACGCGTGAAACCTTAAACTACTAGCAATCAATTCATGCATTCAAGAACTGAGCTTATTTGATGAAACCAGCATTCAAGGGTGAATTAGTATAAACATAAGAACAGACAAGGCAATTAAGTTCAATGTTTGCAAGAGAGGATGATCTCTATTTGCCTTAAATGAGGCCGAATCTGATGGCGGTGGCGAAGCGGCGCAAGCAAAAATAGAAATCATAATCTGAACCTGATCAAGCACAACGAAAGCGATGCAACATAAATTATTACGCTAACACATGCATTCTACGACGCGGAAATTAAACAAAGAGGGATTTAGCGGATTACCCCCCTCTAAGTGATGGGAGAAGAGATTACCGCACGGAAACGGAGACTTGGCGGCGCCTTAGGCTAGGGAAACCCTAATTCGGAAGGATCCTTAAGAGATTCTGCCAATTGGAGCGATGAACGGCTCCGGGGAGCACGAACACCTAAGGATTTGGCGATTTGGTCGTGCACAAAATCTGAAATGCAAAATTGGAACGCAAAAGTCCCAAATAATCAGGACAAAATTTCTGAAATAAGGGAGAAAAGAGGAGTTTTACCCCCAAGGAACTCAGATCCGGGCTCGAGGAGGAGAGGGAAGGAAACACTAGATTTTCAGTCCTGAAAAGAGCGGCCAAAACGACGAGGGGAGCAGTTGCCGGCTGTCGGAGGGGAGCAGAAACTGCTGTCGGACCCTGAGGAGGCTATTGCAAACCTTGGAAGGGGAAGAGGGAGAGAGGCCGGCTGCCGGAGGGAGAAGCTGTCGGATGCTGGAGAGGGCACTGTCGGCCAGAGCAGGAGGGGGAGACTGACTGCCGACATGAACAGCAGAAGGAGCTGAGGCTGTCGACTTGGGCAGGAGGAGGCAGCGCCGACGAGCAGGGAGGCAGAATGAGCAGCAGAAAATGGGAGCGGGAGGCGCGCGGGAGACGGGGCTGCGGGAGCCCTAGCCGAGCGGGAGACGGGATCAAATAGGGGGGGCTTGCGGGTTATTAAATCAAGGGGGCTGGGGTGCGGTTAAGGAAAAAATAGGAAATGAAATAATAATTTGTTATTATTATTATTATTATCATTTCTATATTAGGGTTGTTACAATTCCAACGTTCAAACGTGCAAGTGAATGAGAGTGCCTTGAGCTTCATGCTGTTTTTTTTCTATTCCGAGTGGTTTGTCGTCTTTGTGATATTAAAGAGGAAAACATAAACTTATTTAAATTATTTTGAAGATATTCCACATTTATACTATGTGGATTTGTTTCTAACTTACTTCTTTGATTTGGTGTGTTTGTTTCTTGTGTGTCACAAAAATAGCAAACCATTTGTTGGGAGACTCTTGTGGTGTCGCTGAGCAATTCAGCACCTGAAGGCGTCGTGTCAATGGAGATGGTGACGAGCTGATCGTTGAATGAAGAGCTGAGAAGGAAGGACTCATGAACCTCTACATCGGATGCTTTTCTCATGGAGGGAAGGGGTCGATGAAGAAAGAGGGAAAACAAAGAGACAACTCCAGGAGCAGGTCTAGGAGTAAGTCCAAGAAGGAGATTGAGTGTTTCTACTGCAAAAAGAAGGGTCATTACAGAAAAGACTGTTGTAAAATGCAGAGAGATCAGAAAGGGAAAGACGTTGTCAGCTCCTTTATTATTATCAAGCAGGACCGGTCAAATTGTTCTCATGGCTCCCTCGCACTAAATCGTGCCCGGAACTCCCTTGTACTCATGCCCGAAGCCAACCCGCTCCCTTGCACTAAACCGTACCATGGAGTTCCCCTGCACCCATGCCAGGAGCCAACCCGGGTGCGCCCAGGTTGCACCCCATCCAACACCTGGATGGCGGGCCATACCCAACAAACTCCCCATGGAACGCCATCCAGGGGGATCGAACCAATGACCTCCCACCCCCCCCCCCCCCCCCCCCCCCCCCCCCCCCCCCCCCCCCCCCCCGCCTCTGATACCACTATTAGGGAGGGACGTGTGTGAACAAGAAAAATAAGACCAGAAAAAATGGAGAATAACAATTTTTATTTCCAAAAACCTTGATTATTACAAAGGTATAACCTCATTTATATAGAATGGAGGAGAGAGAGAAAATTACAAATAAACAATGTGGGACTAAAAACTATACAGTACAAAATACAGAACTGGGCGGTCAGACATAGGGAGACCGCCGAGACCACTGAGACCGCTCGATCTGAGATAACAAACCTCGCTCCTGAACCCTCCAGAGAACAAGCGGTCTGTAAAGGACAGACCGCAGGAAGCAGGGCTAGACCGCCTGTCTTCATCTTCAACCCGCCAAGTCTTAGAGAGCGCGCGGTCTAAAATGAACAGACCGACAGAGAGAAAAGGAACCCAGACCGCTTGGTCACCAACCAGACCGCCCAGTCTCAACACTTCAACAAGACAACACGGTCTCCAGACAGACCGCCCGGTCACAACACTTCAACACGCCCCCTCAAGCTGGAGCATATATGTCAATCATGCCTAGCTTGTCGCAAATGTTCGAAAAAGAAGCAGACACGGGCTTGGTAAAAAAATTTGAAGTTCATTGTCCGAAGTGACGAATGGAGTACAAATTTGTTTCTTCAATACTTCTTCTCTGATAAAATGGCAATCGACTTCAATGTGTTTTGTCCTCTCGTGGAATACCAGATTCTTAGATATGTATATGACAGCTTTGTTGTCACAGAACATTGGCAGAGGATAGTTATAGACTTCTCCTAAGTCCAGCATGAGAGCTCTTAACCATTTAAGTTCACAAGTTATCGACGTCATACTTCGATACTCAGCTTCAGCACTAGACCTTGAGACAACGGATTGTTTCTTGGTCTTCCAGCTTACAAGATTTCCTCCAACAAAGGTGCAAAATCCTGAAGTAGATTTGCGATCATCTTTATCGTCTGCATAACTAGAATCTGAGTAGTCCTCAATCTTTAGATGATTGTTGTTCTGAAAAAATAATCCCTTTCCTGGAGCCCCTTTAGCATACTCTAATATCCTTAGAGCAGATTGTAGATGACATTCTCTAGGAGCTTGCATGAACTGGCTTAGCTTTCCTACAACATATGAGATGTCTGGTCTGGTTACTGTAAGATAGATAAGTTTGCCTACTAGACGTCTGTACCGTGTAACATATGTCAGAGGTGGTGAATCATCTTGCCATGTTTTGTCTTCACCAACGGCCATGGGACATCGAGCTGGTTTAACTCTAGTCAAACCGGTTTCTTGCAGAAGGTCAAGAGCATACTTGCGTTGTGAGAGAACCACTGAGTTGTGTTTCTGTAAAATCTCTATTCCCAGAAAATACTTTGGAGAGCCCATGTCTTTGGTAACAAAGTGTTGACCGAGATGTTTCTTGGTTAACACAATTCCAGTTTGATCGTCACCTGTGAGAAGAATGTCATCAACATAAACGGCAAGAACAACCAGACCCTGGGATGTTTTGCGAATGAATAGAGAATGATCTGCAGAACTTCTTGTAAAGCCAATGATTTCGACAATGCTACTGAACTTTTCAAACCACGCCCGAGGACTTTGTTTAAGACCATAGACAGCTTTCCGCAACTTGCATACACGTGTCTCCCCCTGAGCAACATACCCAGGAGGTTGCTCCACATACACATCTTCTTGAAGATCGCCATAGAGGAAAGGATTTTTGACGTCGAGTTGAGACATAGACCAACCCCTGTTGACGGCTACCGAGAAGAGGACCCGGATAGTGCTGATGCGAGCGACAGGAGAGAATGTGTCAAAAAAATCTACACCATAGGTCTGAGTGAAGCCTTTGGCGACAAGGCGAGCCTTGTATCGATCCAGGATGAAACTTCACAACAAATACCCAGCGGCAGCCAACGACATCCGTTCCTAGAGGAACCGGAACAAGGGTCCAAGTACCTCTCTCAGTGAGGGTTGCCATTTCTTCATCCATAGCAGCCTTCCATTGAGGAATGGTAAGAGCTTCTTGGTAAGAGCGTGGAGTGGCAGTGGCAGAGAGAGCCAAGGAAAACTTCCTGCAAGAGGGCGTAAGACGAGCATAGGAAACCACATCATTTATCGAATTTGCGTACATGTCCGAACTCCTTTGCGAAGGGCAATAGGAACATCCAAATCGGCTTGTTCATCAAAATTCGGTGCATCCATTGCAGAGAGTGCTGGCCCGAGAGCTGGGAGAGGCTGCCTCAGAGGGGAAGGAGGAGATTCGAGGGGAAGAGACGGGGTCGGGGCGGTGGCGGTGGTAACAGGTTATTGTCAGTAGGGATAGCTGGTATGGGGAGGATAGGAGGACGATCAGACAGAGCAATAGATGATTCTTTGGAGAAATTGGATACGTCTTCAAAGAACGTAACATCAGCATAAACCACTTGTTTGCGAAGAATGGGATCAAAATAACAATAACCCTTTTGAGAAGTAGAGTAGCCCAGAAAGACACACTTTGTGGCACGCGGAGAAAGCTTGTCGTGAGTAGCAGATGGAGAATGAACAAACGTCGTACAACCAAAAATACGCGGTGGAAGAGGGAAAACTTCCTTTCCCGGATATAGGACAGAGAACGGTGTTTGACCATGGAGAACAGAAGAAGGGATACGATTGATGAGGTGACAAGAAATGAGAACGACATATCCCCAATATGAGCGAGGAACATTCATTTAGGATAGAAGAGTGCGAGCTACATCAAGAAGGTGACAGTTCTTGCGTTCAACCACGTCGTTCTGCTGAGAAGTATAGACACAACTTGTTTGATGAATAATACCATTTTGCATACAAAAGACAGAGAAATCATTACTAATATATTCTTTTGCATTATCAGAACGAAGAATTTTGATAGAGACCCCAAACTGGGTTTTAATCATTTCATAAAAAGTAGTCCATACAGAGAATAATTCAGAGCGATCTCTTAAAAGATACACCCAAGTACATCTAGAGAAATCATCAATAAATGTTACAAAATAAGAGATACCCCTCCCAACAGTGGGAGTAGGGGAAGGACCCCAGATGTCAGAGTGAACAAGATAAAAAAAGCTGGAAGATCCACGTCCTTGTTTAGCTGGGAAAGACGAGCGATGCTGCTTGCCAATCTGACATGCTTCACAGTTGAGGCGAGGAGCATTCTTAGGCAGATGAGGTAGAATTTGACGAAGAAGCCGTTCAGGAGGATGACCAAGACGAAGATGCCATTGCAGAAGACTGTTGGAAGACGAAGAGGAAGTAGAGAGAGCTGATACATTGTCCAAGAAGTAGAGGCCGCCGCTCTCAGTCCCAGTAGCAATCGTCCGCTTGGAGCAAGGATCCTGAAAAGAACAAGTAGTATGGGTGAATGTTACAGAACACTGTAGCTGCTTGCAGAGAGAAGTAACAGATAGTAAGTTGCACGGGAATTTGGGCACATATAGAGTATCTTCCAGGCGAAGAGACGGAGTGACCTGGACGATACCCGTACCATTTACCGGAGAAGGAGAGCCATCCGCAATGAACACCGGGGGCAACCGATCATGTTTCTCCAAGAGATAGAAACATTGAGGATTACCAGTCATATGATTTGTAGCACTTGAATCAATCAGCCACTTACCTTGAGTGACTACATGGACACTACCTGAGGAAGTGACCACCGAGGCTGATTGCTTGGAGGTAGAGGCGGAAGAGTCACCGGTAGGGCGAAGGTGGGGATGCTTGATCCAACAACGAGCAACGGAGTGGCTTGTCCTCCCGCAGTGAGAGCAAAGATACTTGGAAGGTGCACGCCCTTTAGGATGGTTGTTCCGACCTCCAGTGTTACCCCTCTGAGTCTGATGAGCATAATTGTCAGGTAGAGGCGGTGAGACCAACAGAGGTCGTTGGAGAAGAGTGGTAACAACGGCAATATGGGAAGCAGTAGCATCCAAAGTGGGAGATTCAGCCTCTCCAAGAATCTGATGACGGATCACGTCATATGATTCTGGGAGGCGCAGAAGATAACACACGACCAGAAGTTCCTGGAAGTGTTTGTGTTGGTCGGCCAGATCAACGAAGAAGGGTCTATTCTGAAGAATTTCAGCCCCATGGGCCTGAACTTGTTGGTAAGCAGCAGCAGGAGTCATGAAGGGACGAGCAAACAAGTCCGCATATAGGGTATATATGCGAGATGTTTGAGCTCCCTTTGAGTAAAGGGCAGCAAGGTGAAGCTAAGCAACTTTTACAGTTTCATCGTGCCTGATGACAGGGAGGCACTCATCTGAGAGATTGTTAGCTAGCCAGGTGCGAACGAGGGCATCGCTAGCATCCCAATCATCAAAGGTAGCAGAGGTGCGAGGTGGAGGGTCATCGGTAAGATGACGACGCTTGCGTTGCGAGCGGAGAAGGAAGGTGAAAGAGACACTCCAGTCGGGATAGTTGGGACCAATAAGTTTGGAGACGGTGTCAAGGTTGCCCGAAGGAATGGGAGGAGAGTGGTGGGTAACAACAGAAGGTGTGGTGGTAGTGGAGGTAGAGTCATCAGAAACCGCCATAGCAAAGGGAGACCGCGCGAACACAGGAGGGAGATCGCTTGAGCAGAAGAGGTCGCGCGAACAGAGGAGGAGACCGCGCGAGAAGAGAGGAGAATTTGCACGACTAGGACCAGACCGCGCCAAAGAAGAGGTCGCGCCAAAGAAGAGACCGCGCGAATAGAGAAGAGGTCGCGCCAAAGAAGACCGCGCGAACAGAGAAGAGAATCGCGAGCGATCACAACGAAAGATCGTTATAGCTCTAATACCATGTGCGAACAAGAAAAATAAGACAGGAAAAATGGAGAATAACAATTTTATTTCCAAAAACCTTGATTATTACAAAGATATAACCTCCTTTATATAGAATGGAGTAGAGAGAGGAAATTACAAATAAATAATGTGGGACTAAAAACTATACAGGACAAAATACAGAACTGGACGGTCAGACATAGGGAGACCGCCGAGACCGCTGAGACCGCTTGATCTGAGATAACAGACCTCGCTCCTACACCCTCCAGAGAACAAGCGATCTGTAAAGGACAGACCGCGGGAAGCAGGGCTAGACCGCCTGTCTTCATCTTCAACCCGCCAAGTCTTAGAGAGAGAGCGGTCTGAAACGAACAAACCGACAGAGAGAAAAGGAACCCAGACCGCCCGATCACCAACCAGACCGCCCGGTCTCAACACTTCAACAAGACCGCCCAGTCTCCACACAGACCGCCCGGTCACAACACTTCAACAGGACGCCTACCAACTATCCCGAAACTCTGGAGTGTTAGGAAAGGCGCTACCAACTCCTTTATTATTATCAAGCAGGACTGGTCCAATTGTTCTCATGGCTCCCTCGCACTAAACCGTGCCCAGAACTCCCTTGTACTCATGCCCGAAGCTAACCCGACTCCATTGCACTAAACCGTACCATGGACTTCCCCTATACCCATGCCGGGAGCCAACCCGGGTGCGCCCGGGAGGCACCCCATCCAACACCTGGATGCGGGCCACACCCAACAAACTCCCCCTGGAACGCCATCCAGGGGGATCGAACCCCATGACCCCCCCCCCCCACTCCCCCCGCCTCTGATACCAATGTTAGGGAGGGGCACCTATGTAACATCCCAATTTTAAAAATGGGTCTAGCCGGTTCGGTTGAACCCTTGGAAGAGCTTAGGCTGGGTCATAGGACAACCACGACTCGACCTTCACCACCTAATGGTGGTCATTTGGAGAAATAACTGTTTTGGGTAGCATTGTGCTTCGCCGCAACGTCAAAATTATTTATTGAGCATACGTGCTTCGAATCGACTTCTGTCAGTTGCATTAGACTCGTATAGTTGATACGAGTGCAACGGAACTCGTTTCGTTTCGATCCGAGGTCATATGTAGAATATGACTATTTTGAGTATCGTAGCGCGTCACGACGACGCGATTTTAAAATATGGAGCTACGTGCTCTGAATCGACTTCCGTCAGTTGCGTTAGACTCGTATGGTGGATACGAGTGCAACGGAACTCATTTCGTTTCGATCCAAGGTCATATGTAGAATAAGACTATTTTGAGTATCGTAGCGCGTCACGACGACGCGATTTTAGAATATGGAGCATACGTGCTCCGAATCGATTTCTGTCAGTTGTGTTAGACTCGTATAGTTGATACGAGTGCAACGGAACTCGTTTCGTTTCGATCTGAGGTCATATGTAGAATATGACTATTTTGAGTATCGTATCGCGTCACGACGACGCGATTTTAAAATATGTGGCGTACGTGCTCCGAATCGACTTCCGTCAGTTGCGTTAGACTCGTATGGTGGATACGAGTGCAACGGAACTCATTTCGTTTCGATCCGAGGTCATATGTAGAATATGACTATTTTGAGTATCGTAGCGCGTCACGACGACGCGATTTTAGAATATGGAGCATACGTGCTCCGAATCGATTTCCGTCAGTTGCGTTAGACTCATATAGTTGATACGAGTGCAATGGAACTCGTTTCGTTCCAATCTGAGGTCATTTGGTGAAAGTGACCATTTTGAGTATAGTAGCGCGTTACGACTACGCTATTTTAGTAAAATAAGCATACGTGCTCCGAATCGATTTCTGTCAGTTGCGTTAGACTCGTATGGCCGATACGAGTGCAACAATATTCGTTTCATTCCAATCCGAGGTCGTTTGGAGAAAACGACTATTTTGAGTGATATCGAGCGTCGCAACAATGCCATTTTCAAATGTTAAGCAGACGAACTCCGAATTGAATTCCGTCAGTTGCGTTAGACTCGTATGGCCGATACGAGTGCAACAGAATTCGTTTCGTTCCAATCCGAGGTCGTTTGGAGAAAACAACTATTTTGAGTAATATCGAGCGTCGCAACAACGCCATTTTAGAATATTGGGTAAACGAGCCCTAAATTCACCCTAGTTAGTTGCATCGGACTTGTGTGATCAAAACTAGTGTGATACAGTTCGTTTCATCCAAACCCAATGAGATTTGAGAAAGTTAGCCAACATAAGTTATTTTGAGCTACATACCGACTCGAGCGGGTAAGTGCGAGTAGATATACTCAGAACCAACTTCAGTTGATTTCGTTAACTTCGTATGATTGATACGAACACAGCGGTACCCTCTGCACATTAATTTCGCGAGCACTTTGCATGCTTTGATAAATACACGTATATATATAAGCTTATATATATAGAATAAAACAGATGGACTTTCGGCTGCAAAACAAAAATCAGCGATGAAACCCCAAAACAGTGGCGAAAACTGGCGGTAGAAACCATGGGCGGGGAGAAACCTCACCGGAGGTATTTCGAACTCCCTCCTGGATGGAAGTGGAGGAAGGTTCATCGGTGAGGGGAGTCGATCCATCGAGGGAGTGCCACGACCCCTCAGATATTTCAAGCCCTGGAACTCGTTGGAAGCATCAGATTGGTCATCCATGGCTATAAAATGTGGCTGGTCTGGTGCTCTAGGGGGACCTGACCTCCTCCTTCCTCAAGTTTTTTCATGGCGATGGCTCTTTTTCCCTTACCTGCTTCTTTCCTCCTCCAATTCCTGGTAAGCCCTACCTTGATCATGCACTAATATCTATGGAGCTGCAGTTGGGAGAGTTGGAATGTGGATAAGCCTTCCCCTCTCACACAGAAAATGAAAAATTAAAAACGGGAAGGATAACACGAAATTTAAAACTCGCACTCTCTCTTCATCCTTTCCCCATAAATTCTGAACGCTTTTGAAACCCCAACAAATTGGTGGTAACTTTGCAAAATTGATCGAGTTGGATGATCTCGATCTGGACATTTCTCAACGAATAAGGAAAATGGTTCAACCACTGGTTTGGATCATGAGTATGACGCCTGATTAATACTAATTTAATACTAATTTTCCCCTTATTCATTTCTATTGTTTGGTTGCTGAAGGTTTCACAGGCAACACATGGCGCTATCAGTAAGGTTGGGAGGAGGATGGAAGATGATAATTTATTCTGCCTTCTCTTCTTCTAGTTTGGGGGGGGGGGGGGGGGGTCCTCTGAGCCTCACAATTTTATATATTAATCCTACATTCTTCTCTCTCTCTCTCTCTCTCTCTCTCTCTCTCTCTCTCTCTCTCTCTCTCTCTCTCTCTCTCTCTCTCGCGCGCGCGCGCGCGCGCTCTCTCTCTCTCTCTCCATCTAGATGGTCCCATTGTGAGATCTGAGATGTTCGCTCTTAACCAACACTCTTGCTTCAATTAAGTTAGACGGAGGGATGAAAATGGCTTTACCTGACATAAACACATATTTTCTAAATCCTACTGAAAATTTCCTAGGAGGAGGTTCTCCTTCTAATGGTAAATGTTATTTTGGAGTTATTATTTCACTAATACGAGACATGGACATTTGACTCCAGGAAACGCATGCATAGAGACCTTCTCAATTTCTAAATTTGTCTGGCGGCCTAAGTGCTATTGTAATAGCTCTGGCTTCAATTCATTTTAGTATACTCTTAGCTGATTACTTTAGAGGGGAAAACTAAAGCCTTGAATCTTGCCCCGACACGGTTATAATTAATTACAGATTTAATTCCAATAGTATTAGTTTTACTAAGGCATGAGCCTCTTGTGCATGGTCAGATTTAATTCTTCCCATTTATGACTTATCACATCCACTTGGTGTTGCAAATTTAAACTAAAGACTCACAAATTCCATATGATCTCTTGAAGGGTTATTAAATTCTCATGCCCTCCTGTGGCTGTGGCTGGTGGTAGACGGGGTCTGTTGATTTCATACACTAATCCCCTCTATAAGAATATTCATTATTCTCTGTTTAATATTGGGTTCTCAGTGGGAGATTTAGGCCAAAACTTTTAGGCATATTCAATTGGTAGTTCACTCATAAAGAAAAATGCTTGATTATATATGATGTGGTGAGATCTTTGACATTTTAATGATCAGAACCAGATAGAAAGTCTGATATTGGTAGTCAGAAAATCAGAGAACCATCTTTATTTTGGTGTTATTCATGCAAGGGTTAACTTTTGCCATGCCTGTAAAAGATAAGCCGCTAATATGATTTTCTAGTTATATATACATATACATATATATGCTATGGTGTTCAGAAATCTCACATTCATGAGTCGATATAGAAGTTGAGATTCTATTCATTTCTATACCTTCCCTGACAAGCACGGCTGCTGGGTGTTTGCAATTCTAGAAGACTTTTTGAGACATGCTGGGGGATAAATAGTAAAATTGGTGAAGGCAAACCTTAGAACTCATTATGTTGTTTGATTGATCTCCTTCTCTGACACTTCTAGTAAAACTCTAACCCAAAGTCCTTTTTGCTCAATTCAGGCATGTCCTATTATAGATTAACGGATGAAATCATGTTCTCATTTGATCCGGCCCTCAGCATATCGTAGAAGGCTCGGATCAGACAACCGGGGGTTGGGACTTGTTATATATATAAAAAAAAGAGGGGGTCAACTTCTTAGTCTAACCTGAATTCACTATGGCTAAGCCAAAAGATTTTGACATGGAGTGATGTATCTACTGACTTTCATCAACGGCACTGCGAGTTCATCCTTAGGGACTCATTGGGTTCTCTAATATGTCTTAACACTAGCCTGTATAAAATAGAGATTCATATTTCCTTTATATTCAGCAGTTCATGTCCCAATACAGATGCACTCCTATTTTGAGAGGTTGGATAGTTTATTTCAGATAGCTGATATGCTTCCTTACCCTCCATTGTTATCGAGATCAAATTTATATACATTATTATTAATTGATCTTATATGGAGATAGAGTTAAGAGTTGAAACTCCATGGTTCAAGTGTTTCAAATATAACTGTTCGTAGTTTTGCTTTGTTACTTTCATGCGTTTACGAGTTTTCGGACCGTGCGGCATATGGTAAGAGGCTGTGAAGCTCGCCAAGCTGAGCCGAAGATTTTGGTTGCCGGCTCGCAACGGTTCAAGTATTGTATAATATATATTGTCTATATTCGTCTTAATTCCATTCTCTCATATTACCTACTACCTCTTGTGCCTACAAATAAACATGGAGTTTATGAGGAACTTGGGCTTGATCGTCAAGCACTGAAATGATCGACGAAAGTCTACATGAATCCAATTGTGCCTTATGTGGGCAGCTTGGGTTTGATTGTCAGTCGGATTAAAATAGTGATACCTTCTCGGATGAAGATACGATAAGCTTATAAAGAGTTCATCTTCTCTCCTTCTACTGAGTTCTCGGGTGGATATATTGCTGATCTTAAAGAGTGTCTCTTTTCTTCTCTTATGAAAATAGTTGCCTTCGAGAAAATAATTCCTATGGAAATAAAATGTTGCCTTCGAGAAAATAATTCCTACGGGAATATATCGTTGCCTTCGAGAAAATAATTCCCACGGGAACATAACGTTGCCCTCGAGAAATAATTCCTACGGGAATGAAATGTTGCCTTCGAGAAATAATTCCTACGGAAATGAAATGTTGCCTTCGAGAAAATAATTCCTATGGGAATATAACGTTGCCTTCGAGAAAATAATTCCTACGGGAATATAACGTTGCCCTCGAGAAATAATTCCTACGGGAATGAAATGTTGCCTTCGAGAAATAATTCCTACGAAAATGAAATGTTGCCTTCGAGAAATAATTCCTACGGGAATGAAATGTTGCCTTCGAGAAATAATTCCTACGGGAATGAAATGTTGCTTTCGAGAAATAATTCCTACGGGAATGAAATGTTGCCTTCGGGAAATAATTCCTACGGGAATTAAATGTGCCTTTGAAAAATGTGCCTTCGGAGAATATAAGATGGCCGATGAGTTTTTACTCTAAGGCAACCCGCATTATGGATGGTCTGGGAGGGCAACCCGTGCGAAACTAATAGAACTACGTTGGTCTGAGACCGTATGCAGGATGATACGGAGTACGTAGGTGGTGGTCGTGGGAAGACTGCCTCGGCCCAATAAGAGTCCAAATATCTCCTCCCTTATAATTATTATACTACACTTGATGCTAATAGGGATTGGATTCTATTCGTGGTTCTAATAATTTACCATTAACACAGGTGACAGGTGCGGATGAGAGACAACACACATGTGTGGATTAAGCCACGGAGCAGGCCACGTCAGGTACAAGTTGTTAAGCCGCATCCCTTTTGTTGTGCCCACCTCACAGCATCTATATATTGGCAATGAGTTAATGCGGCAGAGGTATGGAAATTATTCATACAAGTCTTGAGTTTAAGGTTTCTGTGATAGTTAATCTTCCGCTATAATACTACGTCTTCCGCTAAATACTATAAAGTGCACTCTTTAATGAAGTCTTCCGTTAGGATGTCGCTTCCTTACTCTGTTGATGTGTAGTGACTTTCGCTTAACACCACCCCAATGCATGACCTTGGAGTGTTCAAGGAAGGGGGTTGAAGAAGCTAGAACCTTCACCCTTCGTGATCGCTCTGATGTCGTGCAAAAAGGGTGGTGTGCGATAAGATCCCCCGGTCGGACCGTCGATTTGGGAGGGGGGTCTTACAACCTACACACTGTCCCAAACCCCCTGAGTGTTAGGAAAGACGCTACCAACTCCTTTATTATTATCAAGCAGGACTAATCAAATTGTTCACATGACTCCCTAACACTAAAATGTGTCCGAAACTCCCCTGTACTCGTGCCCGAAGCCAATCCAGCTCCCTTGCACTAAACCGTACCATAGAGTTCCCCTGCACCCATGCCAGGAGCCAAACCCGGTGAGCCTGGGAGGCACCCCATCCAACACCTAGATGGCGGGTCACACCCAACACTTTACTCTATCTGGTCATATTCTTCTAGATGCTTTCTAGCACTTTAGAAAAAAATGCTTGAAGTCAAAGAAATGTTGTGGACCTCTCTTCGTTTTATTCAAGCTAGCTGAATATGACATGTTAGAGATGATGACCTCGTTTGGCGCGGTGGCCAGGCGGCGCGGATTTCATCTGCGCCGGGACCGCGACCGCTACTCACATGGTGCGAATGAAATGCATGAGTTTTCTATCTTTTTAGCGGCGGGGCGGATCCCCACTGCCTGACCGCAGTCCTGCCAAACGCGTGGAACTCGTGGCCGAGTGGTGCCGTCCACAAGACCGACGCGGATCGGCCTCGCCAAACGAAGCTGCATCTTTTGTTGGTAATATATTTTCTTACGAAAATTTTCTGTGTGTATGCGCGTGTATTCTGATGTGCGCATATAAATACTCTGTATTTCACGGAGGACTCGCGTTTCCCTCTCAAATTTTTGTTTTTGCGTTTTCGGGGTTTCGAGCGTGAGCAGAAAACCTTTCCAGCGGGAGCAGCGTTTTACACCATCATCTTCTTCGTTTGAGGAGAGGAGCCCTCATTTCTCCCCAACTCACTGCATTTTCCTCTTCGGGATTTCGAGCGGGAGCAACCATCATTTTTCTCGGCATTGCACTTTGTGAGTATATTACGGGTGTTCAACCAGAACTTTTCTTTTGTTCCTGCCTAAGGGCCGACCAACAGTGTATGACGTATATTCCTCCCGAAAATTTTTACCTAATCTGTAACTCAGGGACACGCCAGCAACATTTTACGCCGTCGTAACTCCATGGATGACAACAATCAATCATCTGAGAAGTCCCTGGAATTTGACAAGAGTGCTGAACCATCTAATGATGCGATAAGCGCTGTAAGATTAGGTGTTCTTACATTTGTTTAAATTAGAATGCGATTGTATTACAAGTGTAATACGAACGTATATTTTATTATCTAGCTAGTATCTTACACTGCATTTTCGCAGGTGCATAGGAAGATGTAGTGTTTCACATGGTTCATTCTGATGATGAGGTTTTCAAAATGTACTCAGAATATGCTCGTCAATGCGGCTTTAGTGTGCGAAAACATGTATTTTATTGGACGCATACACAGATCATCAAGGGACGAGAGTTTTCATGTTCGAAAGCTGGTTTTAAACTTCATAACTCGTGTATTGATGCGAAGAGAAAATTCCATAGACTTGATTTTAGGATGGGCTGCTTGACTTGCTTGCACTTTACTGCCGACCAAGAGGGTAAAAATTGGAAGGTATTAAAATTTATTGAAGAGCACAATCATTCTTTGGCTACATCCCAAGACGTACATTTGTTGAGATCACATCGTCATGTAGCTGATGGCCAAGCAATCTTGATTAGGAATATGACAGGAGTGGGGATACAAACGATTGACACGTTCAACCTTATGACGGAAGAAGTTGGCAGAACTCAAAATGTAGGGTGCACGAAAGCAGATGCATATAACTTCATACATCGGCAAAAAAAAGCGCTCATCGAAATTGGAGATGCAGCTAGATTATTGGAAATTTTTAAGGATAGACAATTGTCAGATAACATGTTCTCCTTTGATATACAAACAAATGTAATGAATCGCTGCATAATTTTTTTTGGATTGATGGTCCGACAAAATTGAATTACGAATGTTTTGGCGACGTGATCATTTTTGACAACACTTATGGGCTAAACAAATATAATTTAACATGCGCTCCTTTTATAGAAGTAAATCACCATTGGCAAAATGTTTTTGTTGAATGTGCATTTGTATCACATGAGACAATAAATTCTTTCTTTAGGGTATTTGAGTCTTTTTAAAGTTTGTTGGAGGCACATCGACAATGTAAAGTTGTAGACGAAGTCATCTGCCATATCATTCAAAACACATGTACACGCTAAACAGGTTCCGGGACTGTATCACAATGAGAATATAACTGTAATGCGGCCGTATCTACTTACTATACAAAGGCATTTTAACGGGAGCTATATTAGAAGCAACTTATGGATACTGTGTTTGTAGAAGTACATAGATGAGAATAAGACTGCATTATATGTATAATACCGTTGTACACTAAACTATAAAACAGTAAATAGAAGCAAAAAAGGGTCGTACGCACTTACTAAACATAGGACGGTATCACAATGAGAATATAACTGTAATACGATCGTATTACGTTTGTAATACGGCCGTATTACGTTTGTAATACGACCGTATTACGTTTGTAATACAATACTATTTAAGGTTAAACATAGATAATTGATGCGCGTTCGGCAAGTGCACCGGTCGCGTGCAAGTAATAGTTGGGTGGCAACTCCCCAGATATCGATCTCTCAGGGAATGCAAGTTGTGGTGACACGAAAATAGGGTGAGATGATTGTTACGACGAGTAAAAGGAAGTAAAAACAAGGGCGTTGTGATTGGTGTCCTAAGCTACTACACAGAAATGAGATGCGGGTCAAAACTCCGTTTCGCACGGCGGGATGGATGCAACGGCCGCGATGCCGTGCTTCGGAAAGCGCGTGGACGGAAAGTAACTGTGACGATTGAGGGTCGCACACACCTCTTCGCAAAGTGGGGGTGAGTGCAGCGGTCGCGATGTCGCGCTTCGGTATGTGGGTGAAATGGCCACAATGCGGGGTTTTGTGAGGGTCGTATTCACCTCTTCGCCAACATCACCACTAACAATTGCTAGATGGCTTCACACACAAGCAACTTAGAATATCACAATGAAAAGAGAAGTGCTTCTCACAACCACAACATCATTGCACATGAACATCAAGCAGAGAATCTATGATATTAATATAACAAGAGTTCATTACAGCAATAACTAAAAGAAGTACAAGCTCAAGGTTTAGAAAGGACCCAATAGAAGATGTCACCGTATCCTGGGTTCTCGTCCGGAATGAGAGGTTGTCGGGCTCTCTCCGGGCTCGGCCCTCAGATGGTGTGCGGACTTGAAGGAGGCTGTCACCTCTCCAGCGATCTACAACACTTCTATGGTCTCCAAGACGAAGGATGCTTGAACTTGTGGCGGAGAATGCTTCCAAATGGTCCCGGATGGAGGTATGGTGGAGGAGATCACCAGAAATGGTCTCCTATGGTGGTAGGGGTGAAGGAGGAGCCTTCAGACCTCAAAACGGCGCTGATTCGCGCTCCCCGCGGAGCTGAACACCCTAAAATCGCGGAACAGGGCTTTAAATAAGCGCTGACAAAATAGTGTGTGGTCGTACGCACTAGAAGTTTGGCGCTCGTGCACACTATCCCAGCGGGACCTGCGACATAAAATTTATAAAATAAAAAGCGCACGACCAGACGCACGATCGTGCGTAAAAACGCACGATCAAATTCAGAATGCTACATTGGGCAGCAAATGAATGCGCACGGTCGGCGACGCACGATCAGTGATCGTGCACAGTATAACCAATGATCGTGCGTAGTGTTCCTGTACAGATTTGTACCGGGAACACCTGCACAACCCCTGTTCCAGCATCAACACAAATCAAAACCACTGAAAGTGGCACAAAACACAGCATGAAAGATAATAGGAATGAAGAACATGAAAATACACATCGGGCCTAGAAGTGCACTTCATGTGAGAATTGTGAATAAATGAAATATAAGCATTAATACACAAAAAGTGAAGTGCAAATGCGTGAAAACTAGCCCAGATGAGTCCATAAAAGTGTGTATAATTTGGACTCATCAATAATACCATTATTTTATCACAACACTTCAATAATACAGAGGTATTTCCGCAAGATAGGTAGAGAAACTAACCTAAACCGCATCGAATGCGTAGATACGACAATATTCAAGGTTAAATATTTGAAAAGCATGACTAATACAGCCGTATTAACGCTGTATTTCGAAAAAATCGGAGCAATATCATCAGAACAGGTAAAAAACACATAAGAACACTATGAACAGGTAAAAAAAAAGTTTTGGCAAGGAATTTTCACCATAAAACGGGCGTTCAGAAACCTTACCTTCAATGACGGAGTGTTCCTCGATTATTTGTCCAGGAGGGGAGCCGATGTCCAATGTGTGCGCACAAATTGCGTCGATAGCCGAGAAGACTTGTTTGTGGCAATCCGTTTCAGTTTTGAAGCACAAATCACGTCGATTTGAGGAGAGATAAGTTTTCGCCTGGGGTTTCCGTTTTGAATTTCAAAGGTCGACAATAACGAAGGATCCCACTGCGAAAAATAGCTTATATATACGTATCTATGAATATGTACGACACATTTTCTTAAGGGTCCGTTCGACGTGCATATTTTGGCTTTTTGGAATTGGCTTTGATCAAAAAATCAATATCTGCAGGAATTGGTTTTTTGCAGAAAACCAATTCTGTTGTTTTGCTGCAGGATGGTATTCAGTGAACATAATTGAAATTAATATCTAAAAACTGTTCGGCTGCGCAAAGGAATTGGCTTTCTGGAATTGATTTATTTTAGAATTTATCATTTTAAAATTTAACAATAAATTAAAGTACTAATAATAATTGAAGTTCACATTACAAACGATCAAATTCATATGCATTGCACTGACCTCGACGTAGTACTTGTTTCAAATTTTGAGACGAGATGTAACTTCTCTTTGTTAAGGGTGTTTATAAAATATTGAATGGGTGGACTGCATATATAAATGGACTGGACTGAGAATAACTATTTTTGGACTGCTAATAACATTGCTCTTATGATATGCGCCCACGTGTCTTAACAGCGTGCTTCCGTAGCATAAACCTAAATACTCATCACCCCGGCTTCGACTTCCCGTGCTCCCTGCATCTCTCGTGGTTCTCGCTTCCGGCGACTGGCCTCTCCCCGCGTTCTCCAATGCCCAGGCCCTATCGTCTCCAACACCTCTTCAGCAATTCCTCTCTCGAGTCATATCAGGCACACTAGTCTCTCCGCCCTCTCTCCGTCCATCGCCGAAGCAGCGAACGTTGCTACCAAGGACGAAGGTAACATCTCAAAGTATTCTCAGTCGTCTGAATCTATTCTGCATATCTTCATCACCTAACATGGATGGAAGGCTGTTCTGTGGAATACAATTGTTCTGCTGACTTTTATGGCACTAGATGACTGTATCTTCAATCCTGTTCTTTTCTTCTGTCACCTTCTTACTTAAAATTCAGTCACCAATTTCATCACCTTTCTCAGTTTCTTAACACGAAGCGAAAAAATCATGAAATTGAACACGCTGATTGTGAAGTTAAACTTGTGTTTAGTTTAGGGTTCTTTCAGATGTGTTAACATGAAGTTTTTAATCATTTTTCACTCATAGTGTTAACTTAAATTCGATTTTTAAATTAAACAGTCATGAGATTAAGCATTCAGTTACCAGGAGTTCTATCAAATTGCCAATACTGTTCTTGTTTCACTCCAAGTCAACTAATTATATTCCCATTCATGATTTTGTGAAAAAAAACACCCAACAGTAATCTTTTTTTTTTGCACCAACCTCATCATATCAATCAAATGATTGCTAGAATTGTTCAATTATTTCCACATAAGAGCCTACATTTGATGTGTTTGTAATTCCATTGCACTGAGATTATGAGACCACCTTACAACAATTGTGGTAACCAATTAGACTTGTATTTTAGATTAGAAACAAAAAAGTAATAAATTATATACCAACAACATGGAGAATTCGAGATACTTCTAAGTATGACTCTCTGAAGTAGTATAACTAGGCCATATGCTAACACATGTTGTCTCTCAAGGAGTATCATCCTCAAAATCACTTTCCCATACGTTAACAAGTGATGTGAGAGCCCAACATGAGAGAACTGAGAGTTGGATATGGTGAGAGAAAAAGAGTAGGAAGCTAGAGTGGTAGTGTTGTTAATGAGAGAGCGATGTAGTGAGATAATAGATGAAAAGAAGAATAACGAGAAATGAATTCCTATGCTTCTTTCCATTCCATGCATTCGTCCCTGATTCTTGTTGTTTTGTGGGAGAAGAGAAAAGTTAGTGGGCTTAAAAAGAGAGCAAGGGTTGGGGGGTGGGGGAACCCATTTTTTCTCTCCCTGATGCTTATTATCACCTCCTTTGCAACAATTTTTCACAATGAAATGGCCATCCATAGGGACTTTGCATGCACAATCATTTTGTAACAATTTGCACATGACACAATGATGATTATATGCTCGAGATGAGCATCTCAGTCTAATTTAATATGACCATATTTGATTGTAATCCCAATTTAATTGTTATGACTAAAGCTCATGCATATACATAGCGCGGGCTTATAAATTTTTACTCAATAGAAACAACAATTTTTTTATGAATTTAAATGTATTTTAGTATTTACTACATCACCATGACTAGAGGCTTCGTTAAACCTTATCTGGTCATTTGAACTTTGAAACCCACCTTTTGGTGGTTACATATTGAACCTCATTTGTACATTTGAACTTTCAAACCCCCTTTTCGTTGGTTATTTGTTTGATTATTTTATTAAAACCTCGTCGTACAATCCAATGAGAAATAATGTCGGATATTTCTCTCCCTTCGGTACTGTGGGGATGCTTTATGATGTAAAGATAAAGTGAGAGAGTGAAGAACAAAAAGTGAGAGAAAAACCAAAGTGATTACTTGAGGAGGGCATGCAAAGCAAATAATGTGTGCGAGAAGTAGTGAGAGAAGGAAAGTGTATGAAAGAAAACTAGTGAACCAAATTCTTTGTGCTCCTATTGTCCTTCATGTAATTGTCTTTCATATTTCTAGTTCCGATATACATAGTTACTTGTCGGTCCATACATTCCTCCTTCACTCCTCTTATCCTCTTATTATCCGAAGCTAAGAATTAAAAAAAAAGTGTGATGTTTACTTTGCGGTGTGGTGGATTTGCAATGACGCACATGTGATCAATTCGTAAGGATGAGTGCTGGTTCGGGACGAGGGAGTCGGGCTAGTCCTAGGTTGGCCTATTTGATCCTTGAAGCTCGGTTTAGTTGATACTACTAAAGCTCATGCATTTTCGCAGCTTGCATATGTTTCAAAATTCATGTGATCAAAATAGCTTAGTACTTATTATGTAATCGGTATCAACTTTGTTGAGTCACATTTGAACTTAAACCTTTCAATTCTTACTTTTGAACTATGAATTCTGCCTCATAGATGTTTGATTTAGTTATTAAATCTTATATGCAATTCAAGCAGAATTAGGCAGTCTAATTTTTTTCACAATGGGTAAGTGTCGACACAATTTGGTAGAAGGTTAGAGAGTCTAAAATGATAGAGATCACCAAAAGTTATGCTCCGGGAGAGGGGGGCCAGCGGGGTGAGTGGTTGTAAAAAGTAGTGGTTATTAAAGACGCAAGGCGCACCAAGGCGCAAAGGGGCCTTGGAGCCTAGGCGCAAGGCTCAAGGCGCAGGCGCGTGCCTGACGAACGCTAGGCGCAACCACATTCATTTTAAATAATCAGCATCTAGCATCATTTCATCTTCTAGATCAAAATTTTCATCTATTCTACTAATTAATCATTCATTACTATTGTTTATATCTCTTAAAAAATAGAATCAATGCGGTCACTTACATCATATCTAAGTCCCAACGCAGAATTATCTTTCATAAACACTAAATCAATAAAAAATTATTGAGTTCTTATATTATTTCATTCTTTATTTTTGAAAAAAAAAGTGTACAACAAAAATCTCACTCAGGCGTGTCTTTTATGTTCCAAAGGCGCAAATAAGGCGCATGAAGGCGCAAACCTCTGAGCCTGGTGAGCCTTGAGCCTTAGGCGCACCTTTAACAAGTGTGGCCGTGAGAGGTTGTGACTTGTGAGGGCTAGGTAGTGAGAGAAAATTTGTGAGAGATGGGTAGTAAAATTGCGATGTAGTGAATGAGAAAACTACCGAGAGCCGAATCCATGTATTCCTTCCCATCTCTGTGCATTTACCTTTTTTGTTGTACCATCCCGAGAAGAAGGTAAAAAGAGAGCTTAAATTGATTTTGAGACAATTTGCTTTGCGAAATATGTTCTGATTTCAATTCTGGAAGTGAGTTACATTGATACTTTTTTGTTTTGCTGGAACTCACTTCTTGGGAACTCAATTTCTATTTTGTGTAAGATACAGTGAGTTTCTATTTTGTGTGGGCTACAATGAGTTCATTTTTACACACTCACATTACATTTTAATTATTTTATTTTTTTCTAATCAATATGTTAACCCATTAGTCAACTAATCTAAAATATTATTTCATCGTTATTAAAAGTAAATGTAAACCGAATGTGCTTCTTTGCCTTTAGTATTGAAACTCACTTCTTACTTTGTGTTGTGATGTTTCAAGAATATCAACTTGTCTCCACCCTTATTCTACCAAACTCTTGAACTCATTTTTGGAAGCGAGATCTAATCAACTTCAAGTGAAATAAACTGACCTTAAGGGAGGGATGAAAGGAGGGATCCCAGCTGCCTTATTGATGCAACCTACTACTCATCAAAATAACATGTTCGAGTATTTTTTTTCTCGGTATTTTGCTCACAATTTTTTTGTAAATGTACTCCTTGTTACAACTTGTTGGTTTGACTGACAAATAAGATTGTGCATAAATAGGTTCATCAAATTTTGGTAGTAGTGGCAAATGAGGCAAGCAAAATATTCCCATAATATTTGTCCATTTATTTTGGATTTTTTAAATATTAATTATTTAAATATTATCGGAAAATTTATCATATTTAAATATTTTGGAAATTACCAATTATTTATTATTTCATGTTTTCCCAAAATTCTCTTTGGCCTTCCCATTTAATTTGATCTCTTAAATTAAATAAAACCTTTATTTCGCAAAACCAACCTTTAGTACCCACCCAATTAATCTATTCACCCATAGGCACTTCACGTGAAATAAATTGACCTTAAGGGAGGGGATGAAAGGATGGAGTCCCTATATCTTATTGATGCAACATACTACTTACAAGAATTACATGTTCGAACATTTTTTCTCTCATTATTTTGCTCATGCATTTTTTGTTGTAGATGTACTCCTTGTTGCGACTTGTTGGATCGACTAACCAATAAAATCATGCATAAATATGCTCGTCAAATTTAGGTGGTAGAGGCAAATAAGGCCAACAAAATATTCCCATACAATTTGTCCATTTTATGGAAATCCTTAAATTATGGGAAAATTTATTATATCTAATATTTTGGAAATTACCAAATATTTATTATTTCACAGTTTCCCAAAATTCTCTTCTACTTTCCCATTTAAGTACCCCTTGGCCTCCTAAATTAAATAAAATCCTTTTATTTCCCAAAACCAACCTTTAGTATTTCCCACCCAATTAATTCCTGTGTGAATAAGACACCCCCTACACTCACAAAATAAAGCAACTAGAGAGAAACCAAACAAAGCTTCTTTTGTTTGAAGCCTCGCGGCTCTAGCTCAAGACTCTTGCCCCGCTCCCGAACTCCATTGTTGGTAGCTTCCCCTCTCGCCAATGGCATTCATTATGGTTCTACCGTAATCTTGCCCTGCCACCGCCTTCCTCGTTTGGCTCCGCACCTCTTTCCTTGCCTGCTCTACTGATATGTCCTTGCAGGCGTTTCTCCGGACCGTCGTTGATCGGCTCGCCCTTTCTAGTCCCTTTCCCCTCCACTAGCCATTCCCCCCTCCACCCCTACCATCTCTGACCACCCTTCTAACCACCATTTCCTACTAATATGCGCTCAACCAAGCCATTCCACTTCCACCTCCTTTCAGCCTAGCCCTCCTCGATAGCTCTGACCCTAGTACCATAAACGCCATTGCCATAGCTCATTTCCTCCAACCTAACTGCACATACGTTCGTTGCATCGCCACTCCACCTCTGGCTCCACTAGCACCACTGCCCATTTGTTGACCTAGTTCCCGCTCAATACATTCAATCCTACGCCGGACTTGATTTTCCGTTGCATTTGGAAATCTGAGGTACGTCTCGCCTACGTTAATCTTAGAAATTGTTTTCCTACTTGCCTTAACATCTATTTGTCGTTAATTTCATACCGTGTTTGTGAATTTCCATTTGGAAAACTCAAGTAAATTTGCCCTTTTTAAATTACTAAATTTCCTTTGAGTGGTTATCTCGTTACTTTGAATTGAGTATGGCTATTTCGACTAGTTTAGTTGCGCTTCCAAAAAAAACAAGTTTGTTGTCTAGAAGATAATATTGAATTTTTTGTTTTAACTTACATCAGTTTGGTATGAGAGTTTGGATTTTATCGCTGGTTAGCTCTCACATTCAGAATTCACATTTTCCAATTTTGTCCCATACCATTGAAAGCCATGTTGAACGATTAAAGGGTAACATAGAAGACCTAACCTAATGCATGAAAAATGTAATGCAACTGATCAGATCCTCACCGAAACATGGAGATATGGGGCAGGTCATGAATGGGTTATGCACTTTGGTTAATAACATAAAAGCTACCATACACTTAGTAATATGCTGCAACTCACCTAAGATGAAAACCCTATTCCTAGGCATTAAGAGCACATAAATTCTTTTCCTAGAAATTAACCCGGTTGGGACTCCGTAGTCAAGCTTGACGTAGGAGATTTTTAGCGAAGACTAGAACTCGATGGGTGCTTAGATTGATGTGATCATATGGAACAATTCATGGTTTGGAAGCAAATGCCTATTCATGTGATTCTGCATTTGTTTGGTGGGATATGTTATAAAGGAAGAGTTTTAATTTGAGTATGCCACCCTTAGGTTAAAAGATTGTGCATTTTTTTTGGTGGGGTATGCTATAAAGGATAAGTTTTAATTTCACACCCTCATTGCTGCTTGAGTAGAATTTAAGGCATAATTGTGAAAGTGCTATGTTCCCCAAGTTTCTTCCAAACCTTGTATTGTAGGTTCCATACTCTACGACATGGTAAGTTATCTCTGGATGGGTATACAAATGAATTCCTCATCCTCCAGTCATAACTCGATATTTGGAAGGACGATGACATGATCATATCACGTTACCTGAATGGGCTATGATATGCCATTAGGGACCTGTTGGAGCTACATGTTTATCGTGATTTAGGAGAAGTTTCTAGCAGTGCCTGCTTAGTAGAGTCCTTACAGAATAGAACTTCGTGGATAAGTCCAAGCCCTCTCTCAAGACTATAGTTACCCATTGTTTCATAGGTTCCACGAGTACCCCTACTCCTACCATTGCCACACCAAAGGGTAAGGAGTTCGTGGGATCTCGACATGGTTCTAGAATTTTTTGTTGTTTTATGTGTAGGGAGCCATATCATAATTCTTCTGAATGCCCCTATATGCAATTGATGCCGTCATAAACACTAAGGGAGACCAAGCCTGAGTATGGAATCTTCCCGAGTGACTTCCAACTAACCTTGAGGCAAAGGGCGGGGAAGAAGTTGAAGGAGAGCAGGTTTACCACTTAGTCTGTGGCCGTCAACATAATCTGCTCACCCTTAGAGTGCTTGTTGGGGATGATTAGTTGAGGAAAAAATATTATTCATACTACTGCTCGTATCTAGGGATAACTTTGTTCCATCATCATTGGCAGTGGTAGTTTGAATTTTTTTCTCTCAACGAATTGTAGAAAATTTGAAACTAAAAGCATAATCTTTAGGAAAATTTTATTGTTTATTGCGGGTTGCTAGTAACATGATTATACCCATCACACACTAATGTTTAGGAGAATTTTCCATATGAAGTACATATCATGATGCGTTTGGTGTCACGTCACAACCATTGAGGTTTGTTTGCCAGATCCTCTCAAGATGGCCATGACCGTACAATAAACACGTGGTGCATGCAAGCATGAGTAACTCTCAACTTCTTTGAGCACAATGAGCCCAAGATTGTTCTTTTACCCAAAAATAACAGTCGTTCTCAAAGTACCTGAGAGGACCTCACACTACTATCTAGTGCTATCCCACCACCACCTATATCCACTATCTCTTTTCCTTTACTAGTTATGCTTCTTTCCGAGCCACAGTTCTAGGAGGAAATGAAGGATATCAAAGTCTTTTATTTTATTAGATAATATAGATTCGACCCAGACTCTTATCGATATCCCTAATCTAGTGCAACCTCTCAGTCTATGAGTTTTCTAAAAATTATACTTGATGAGCTGCCAAACAACTTACCTCCAATAAGAGACATTTAACACCGTATTGATTTCGTACCATGTGTCAGCCTACCTTATTTACCCCCTTATCGTATGAGCCCATAGAGTATGAGTTCTATCATTAGGTGACAAAGTTGATTATCAAGTGACATATCAGGGAGAACATGAGTCTGTGCACAGTTTCCGCATTAGTAGTTGTTAAGCAAGATGGAACTTGATGAATGTGCGCCGATAAAAAAATGATTAAGAAAATCACAATTAAGTACCTCTTTTCAATCCCCAAATAGCATGACATGCTCGACATGCTCAACAAATCAAAATTTTTTTTTCAAATCTACATCTTATGAGTCTTGCAAAATTGCAGGGTAAGGTTTGCGTGAATTTAACCTCATGAAAGAAAAAACCAGTGCACCTATTTTAACACAACCCAATATTGAAAAGATTTTCAAGGTTGATTGCAATACTTATATTGTTGGCATCCAGTGTGCGCTAAGTTAGGAGGGTCTCCCCATCGTATACCTTTATTAGAAACTTAATGAAGAAAAAAATTGATATTCTACATATGACATTGAGTTCTTTTCTATCATCCGGGGTCTCCACCATTCGTGGCACTATCTGATTCAACGTGAGTTTGTATTGAAGACATCACATGAGATTGAAGCATCTCAACTCCCAAAAGGAGATTAAGAGGCATGCCAAGTGCCACATGTCTCCAGAAGTTTACATTTCATCTAATGCACAAACTTAATGTTTCAAATCGAGTAGATGACACACTTAGTAGATGCACACACCTATTTGTTTCCCTTTAGCCGCGTATCTTGAACTTAGGGTCTCATGATCTTTATTGTACGAACCCATATTTTGGACGGTTTTGGGCTGCATGGCACCATGATGGAACTGATTCCACTGCGCAATTTATATTTAGTGTTGCTTATCGATCTTGAGAAGGCTTACGATTGGGCTCCAAGAGAGATCTTGTGGAGAGTCTTAGAAAAGAAATGTGTAAATGTATCATACATTGACATAATCAAAGATATGTATACAAATTCAGTGACGAGGATGAGGACATCTGGAGGATTAACACATGAATTCCTTATCACTGTTGGCTTACATCAAGGTTCAGCTTTAAACCCTTATCTCTTTACCCTTATGGCCTTATCTTAGATGAGATCACCGAACATATCCAACAAGCAATACCTTGGTGTTTATTGTTTGCGGATGATATCGTTTTGGTCGATGAGACGCGCGAGGGTGTAAACGGGGAACTTGAATCTTGGCGAGACACTTTAGAAAAGAAGGGTTTTAGGTTGAACATGACAAAGACGGAGTAATGGAGCTTAAATTTAGCAGTGCAAGAAGGACAAATGACTTCGTTATTAAGTTGGGCGATCAAGATATTTCCCGCAGTGAGTGCTTTAAATATCTTGGATCGATAGTTCAAAAAGATGGAGGTGTTGATAAAGATGTGATACATAGAATCCAAGCAGGTTGGTTGAAGTGGAGAGGCGCATCAGGGATCTTATGTGATCGTAAAGTATCATTAAAACTTAAAGACAAGTTTTACTGTACTGCAATTAGACCAACGATGCTCTATGGTTCTGAGTGTTGGGTAGTGAATTGTGTACATGAGCAAAAAATGGGAGTTGCGGAGATGAGAATGCTTAGGTGGATGTGTGGACACACGAGACTGAATAAAATTAGGAATGAGTGTATCAGGGATAAGACAGGAGTGACACCAATTGCAGAGAAGATGCGAGAAGCTCGACTAAGATGGTTTGGACACGTACAAAGGAGACCATTAGGGGCACCTGTTAGGCATTGTGAGAATTTAGTCATTAGGCATGTTAAACGGGGGAGGGGTAGACCAATAAAGACTTGGAATGAGACTATAAGGAAAGACATGATGAACTTAGGCATTAGTGAGATTATGACTAAAGATAGAGCACAATGGCGACAAAGGATCCATATAGCCGACCCCACTATAGTGGGATAAAGGCTTGAGTGTTGTTGTTGTTGTTGATGGTTTCTTATTTAAAGGGATCCCACTTTGCATTCGTAATAGACCTTTGCAAGAAATATTCCTTATGGAACTTCACTCATCTGGTATAAGAGATGTCGGCCACTCCATGTTATTAGATCTTGACAGCTCTCAATTCTACTCGCCGAAGAAGAAACATGACTTTATTAGTTTGGTTCAAAGGTGTACCACATGTCAGTTGTATAATGGTCATGCACAGAGGAGTGGACTCTATACCCTCATTATCTATTCTCTAGAAGACTTGGGACGAGTTTTGATGGATTTCATAGTAGGATTACCACTCATAATGCACAATATTGATTCTTTTTTGTAGTGGTAGATATGTTCTTTAAGATGACAAACTTCATTTATTGTTGGAAGACCTACGTTGTCACACATATTGCTGATCTCTTCTCAAAATGAGATTGTCAGATTGCACAAAATTCCTTGGCCTTTCACTTCTAATAGGGACACGATTCATGAGATGTTTTTGGAAGTTCTGACATGGGGCAAGCTTGAGACCACTCTTGAGTTATAATAACACTTATTGTCCTCGTACGAATGGACAAATTGAGGTTGTTAACCGGTGTTTAGGGTACTTGGGTGCTTAGCATGGAAACATCCAAAACAATGTGATTTTGTGATTCCACATACTGAACTTCTTAAAATAGTTCAAAAAATAGATCCACCAACAAATCTTCATTTGACATTGTTTATGGCTATCTAGTACCAAGTGTACCTGACAATCTCTCTTCCATCATTTGACCACACCTCTTTTGATACTCCGTTTAACCGTCTAGCCTGTCTTATATCAATCAGTCATTTAAAATTTTTACATAAAAATATTGCTAACAATTTACAATCATCTTTTGAGAAGTATAAATCCATGGACGGCGCCCATCACAAGGAGTTATCTTTATAAGAAGGAGATTGAGTTCTTGCCTTCTTCAAGAAGGAGAAATTACTCACAATAAATTACAACAACAAAAATTTGGTCCTTTTTAGGTTAAGAAGCGGTTGGGTGCGAATGCCTATCTTTGGGATCATCCTGTTGTATTCAACACTTCATTGTTATGCAACATAATAGATCGAACCCTTTTTTATGGTGGTCCACCAACGTCTGCCCCCGTCTACCTGCTGCAGTGCTCGAGATTCCCTCGTCTAACCTTTTTCCACCCTTTACACCCACTACTGAGGAGATTGATCAGGTGCTAGACGTTAGGGAGTTTCAAACTCGCTAAGGCACCTACCAATGCTACTAGTCTCTTGGCAAGGACATATCATCTCATATAACTCATAGACTAACGTGACAGAGCTTCAATGATGACGATACATGTAATAGTTGCGAATTCTCGACGGGTGGAGCTCTTTCTATCCCAGGAGAGTTGAAGAAATTGCGGTACATCATTCGTGCATTTTTTTTTTGAATTTTACTCATGCATTTTATTTTCATAAATGCACTCGTTGTTCGGACCTGTTGACTTGACCGACCAATAAGATCATGAATAAATAGACCCGCCGATTTAGATGATAAAGACAATACGTCAAGTGGAACATTACCATAATATTTATCCTTTTTGTTTTTGGGAATTCATAAATCTTTATTATATAAATATTTGAGAATATTTATCATATTAAATAAATTGAAAATTCTTATATGGTTTTCACGGTTTTCTAAAATTTTCTTTTGTCTTCCCATGTAAGTATCCATTGTTCTTCTAAATTAAATATAACCTTTTTATTTCTCAAAACCAACCTTTAGGCTCCGTTCAATTTGACGGAATTGGAATTCAACTAAATTACAAAACTCGCACGAATTGAAATTGAGCTGAATACCAATTTTGTTGTTCGGTTGCAAGATGGAATTGGAAAAAACCCGCAGGAATTGCTTCTGAAGGGGGATGAGTCGTTCGGTTTATCCTTCATACCGCCAGGTGTTCCCTAACCCATGTCTCTATTTCTCCTTTGTTGTTTATCTCAATAAACCATGAGAAATTCCTTTACACAAATTCATAAGGGGAACCTTTCACAATTGTTACTTCCTACCCATAGGAAATCATAACCCACAAATCAATTTTTCGTAAACAAGAAACATCTGACTAGTCCATGGACTGAAACTAGGTCTTCAGTCTTTAGACGGGAGCAAATTTTAGATGTGATTGTTATCTAACCAAAATTCAAAACCCTATATTGTCAGTTTCGCTGGGGGCATTGGAGCCTCGAGGAATCAGAGAGCTGCAATACCTCTGTTTCTCTATGTTTGCCATTTCGAGCCACGTCTTCATTGTGTTTCTTGGTTGTCGTTTCTCCTCCTCCGGTGGACAGGGAGTACGCTGCCGCCACCTCGAAGGTTCGCCGGATTGACGACGCCTCAGATCCTGGAGGTGGTGGTGGTACTGAGGTCCGACGCTGGAAACTCCTTTACTGAGCTCGAAAAGGCGGAATTCCAGTCGAGCGAGATAAGAATTGGGCTTAGGTTAAAAGCAAATCCGTAGGTTTTGGGGAATTTTAATTCCGCCGTCGATTCCTTCCAACAGAATAGGGCGAATTGAATTACTTAAGGGCAATTCCAATTCCGATGGGGCAAATCCATCGAGCCGAACACACCCTTAGTATTTCCTGCCTAGATAATTCCTTTGCCGAATTGCCCCTGTGCTACAAAAGAAACAACCTGAGAGAAACAAAATAGAGCTTCCTTTGTTTGAACTCTCTCGAGATCAGCTCGTGATCCTTCCCTTGCTCCCAACGCCACTACAAACAACTTTTCCTTGTGTTGGTGACCTTCGTTAAGGCCATACCCTCATCCTGCTGTGCCACTTGCTTCTGTCTGGCTCAACACCTCCTTCCATCCGACTCCGCATCTCCTTCTGTGCGGCTCCGCACCACTATCCTTATGAGGCTCCACACTTCTTCCTCGCGGTGTCTTCGCACCTCCTTCCTCATCCGACTCTACACCTCCATCCTCGTCTGGCTCCACACCTCCTTCCTTGACTGCTCCACTTACAGATCACTACATAGGTTTCCCTATGTCGTTGACTGGTCCGCCCTTTCATGTCCCCTTTGCTGCCGCTAACAAACTTCTCTCTTCCTCCCATACTATTTGTGACCACCATTCGAGCCTTCATTTTCTTTTATTCCGCACTCGCTTGAGCCTTCCATCCCACTTCCTTCCATGTAAGCTCCTCGAAAACTCTGTCATACCAGCAAAATCATCACCTCCACAACCTGTTCCCTTCGGCCTAATCACACGTGTGCTCCTCGTATCA
Source organism: Dactylorhiza incarnata (assembly GCA_033032865.1). Classification (NCBI taxonomy): domain Eukaryota; kingdom Viridiplantae; phylum Streptophyta; class Magnoliopsida; order Asparagales; family Orchidaceae; genus Dactylorhiza; species Dactylorhiza incarnata. Next base: position 5,658,294 of record JAWHQI010000129.1, on the reverse strand, counting down.
CAACCCTACCTCCGACTTCATCACTACCATCTCCTATTTGTTGAGCTAGCTCCCGCCTTTTGCATCCGAGTTGGCGCATGCCTGATTTTCCGCTGCATTTGAAAACTTGAAGTCTATTATGGATATCAAATGATATCGCCGACATGTCGATATAAAAGTTTCATAGACAAAATAATTCTTTTTCAATATTTTTTTAGCAAAATATCATTTCAGACTTCTTCATGGGGCATTTCTGATGTAAACCAATATTCAAAATAATTTATTTTAATAAAATTGGGTTCTTAATATAAATTACGTGAAGCTCGTGTCGCCTCGTTTAAACAATAACATATGATAGTTTGAATCTAAGTTTGTAAACACGTGCAGAAGTCCAACAATTTCACGACAAATTAATGTGAGTTAATAATTCCACCAACATGAAATAGACGAAATGAATGAAGCGCAATCTGAAAATTAACGACAACAAGGCACAATGTTAATTTAGGCAACTCTGAATATTTAAAGTTCAAATAAATAAATAAGTTCATGAAATCAAACTCACACCACACGAGCATGAACAAGAGGCGAGGTATACCTTGGGTTTACAAATGTAACAAAGGAAATTGGATGGCTGGTATGTGATTGAAGGAGCTTTCAGGTTGGGTTTTAGATTTGCAGAACAGTAGTCGTGGCCTACTAGAACAAAGGCGGCGACGATGGCGTGGCAGAGACTGGACGGAAGGGGAAAATGGTCGTTGTCGTGTAGAGATGTCGGAGAACGACGTCTGGAGCAGGAAGACATCTGAAGATCGGATCAGGGCTGGAGATGATCGATCTGTAGAAGCACTTCGTCGGGAGCGAAGGAGAACGACGAGGATGGTCAGACGTTGGACTCAGTCGCATTGGGCTAGGACTCGACGGGGCTTCCAACGTTTCACGAAGGAGAAGTTGTTGGGGAATAGGGAGCCTCCTGGCGGTGGTGTGAGAGGGAGCTGATGTTGTCGGCTGGAGGAAGTGTGGCTTTGGCGATGTCGGGCTTGGGTGAGATTTGGCCGGACTTCCGAAACAAAGAAAGAAATCTCTGTTTCGATTTGTCCACGACTGATGAAAACCGGGGGGGGGGGGGGGGGGGGGGGGGCTATTCTCTTTTAAAGAAGAGGAGGGCTTTAAGAAAAAAGGAAATGAATTTTCTTAAGGAGATTTTAGGGTGGAGGGTTTCCAAAGAAAGGGAGGGCTTCCAAAGTTTGTATTTTGAGGTTTCCATATTCTCCTCCTTGATTATTTCTACAATTAGAGAAGAGATTTTTTATATTTCTTTCTTTAATATTAAAATTTGTAGCAAAATATTCATTGTTTGCCTTAGTTACCACGTTACCTGTTGAACCCGGAAACCACGATTCAACCTCTGAGCCCGGAAACCACGGCTCGAGAGGAGTTCGGATCGGTGCAACTTGATTTTACTTCTCCTGAGTTCAATCACTAGGCCAGACACTCAGAGCAAAGTACCTCACTCTCAGAGGGTGGAATCCTAAGAACAGACCCCGCGAGCTGCAGCAAGGAGGCCCCGCCACTAACCTGGAAGATCTTAGAGAACTTCCCCTCCCAAGCCAAATGCTGAGCTGTGCACCTTGGAGAGTACTAGAGGGTCCCTGTCTACCCACCCAGAAACCACGGTGAGCAGCAAGCTGAGACTCTCTAACCGACCAAAGCTAACCAGAGGAGAGAGAAACAAGTGAGATATGCTCTCCAAAGGTGTCCTTGTGGGTCTATTTATAGTTTTCTTAAAACGGTTTGCAGATAGCCAAATACCGCCTCTTGATTTTACTAAAAGCAACCCAAATTGGTCTGCCAACATCGGAATCCCGCTGTTTGGAAAGGCTAACTGCAGGCCAAAATAGAATCACCTGGGAAAAATAGACCACCAACCAAACAGGCGAGTCCAGGCTACTCCAGGCCGACTCGCCAGAGTGGTGAGTACCTGGCTATTCCAGGCCGACTCGCCGGAGTGGCGAGTACCTGGTAGAGCTAGGACTCGCCACTCGCACTGAGCTAGGGGTGAGTGCCAGCTAAAGGCGAGTGCGAGCTGGGACCCACCACTCGCCCGACTGACTCGCCAAAGCCCAGTCTCGCTCCAGATCACCTGATGGCTTGATGACCCCACTCGACAAACACGGGATTGTACATTACCTATTTTGACGGATCATTCATTCAAGGTCTTATTGGGTGATCACACCAATAAGCCATACAAACATGCGCGAGTGAGATGCATAATAAAATACATAACTTAACAAAGAAACGACATGTGCGGAAAACATATGTTATAAAATATAGAGGTGCAAACAAAATCAAAATGATGCGGTGCAGGTTGCATCAATTTCAGGTGTGCCTTTTAGGGGGCCCTTCATGCTTGCTTTTCAGGGGTGTTCTTTTTTGGGGTTCGTTTCAGGTGCACCTTTCATGGGGTCGTTTCATATGTGCCTTTCTACGCAGTTGGTTTCAGGCGTGTCTTTCCTTTCGGTGAGCTTTGTAGGCATGCCTTTAAGGGGGTGTTTCAGGCATGGTTTTTTCGAGAGGCGTTTCAAGCATGACTTTTTCGAGAGGTGTTTCAGGCATGCCTTTTCAGGGGCGTTTCAAGCATGCCTTTTCTGGGGCGTTTCGGGCATGCCTTTCCTGGGGCGTTTTTAACATGTGTTTCTTTTGGCCATTTCAAGCGTGCCTTTTCAGGGGGGGGGGGGGCTTTCGAGGGGCGTTTTAGGCGTGCCTGAACGAGGAGGGGGGTTGTTTCAGACGTGCCTTTTCAGGGGCTTTTTAGGCGTGCTTTTTGGGTGGTTCGGGCGCGCCTTCCCAGGGGATTTTCAGGTGTGCCTTTCGGGGGTGGGTGTTCAATTTTGCCTCTTACAGAGCGTTTGAGGTGTGCTTTTCCTAGGGGGCATTTCAAGTGTGCCTTTCAGAGCAAGCTCAACAAGGGAGTTCAGGCGTGCCTCTCGACGGGTGTTCGGGGGGGGGGGGTATCAATTTATTAGGCGTGCGCGTCTAGGGCATTTCATGCACGCTTTTTCGTGTGAAGTTCAGGGGCTCCTTTTTCGGGCGGCGTTCCGGGCGTGCCTTCCCTTGCGACATTTCAAGTGTGCCTCCTAAGGCGACGTTTCAGGCGTGCCTCCTAAGGCGACGTTTCAGGCGTGCCTTCTTGGGCGACGTTTCAGGCGTGCCTTCTTGGGAGGCGTTTCAGGCGTGCCTTGTTGGGCGGCGTTTCAGGCGTGCCTTCTCGTGCGGCGTTTCAGGCGTGCTTTCTCGTGCGGTGTTTCAGGCGTGCTTTCTCGTGCGACATTTCAGGTCCCTTCTCGTGCGGCGTTTTAGGCGTGCCTTCTCGTGACGTGTTTCAGGCGTGCCTTCTCATGTCGCGTTTTAGGCACGCCTTCTTTTACGGCGTTTCAGGAGTCCCTCTCGTGCGACGTTTCAGTCGTGCCTCTCGTGCGGCGTTTCCGGCGTGCCTCTCGTGCGGCGTTTCAGGCATACCTCTCTGGCGGCGTTTCAAACGTGCCTCTTCGGTGGGCATTTCAGGCGTGCCTCTCGGGGGGGGGGGGGGGTGTTTCGAGGCATTTCCTGTGTGCTTCCTCGGGGTTGACGCTTCAGTCATTCTTTTCAGCATGGCGTTTCAGGTGTCTTTCAGCGGGGTGTGTAGAGCGTGCCTTTCAGCGGGGCGTATCAGGCGTTCCTTTCAAGGGGGCGTTACAGGTTTGCCTTTCAGGTATGTTTCAGGCGTGCCTCTTTGGAGTAGTTTCTGGCATGTGATATATAGTCTTAACAATTTTATATTATTGTTTTAATTTGTGCTTCAATTGCTTAGTTGATCACGAAATGAAATCGTTTCATTATTTGAGTTGTTTTGTGTCCAAGCTCTCAACTCTCTTTCCGCTTCCTCTGGTATTCTTCCCTGCGCTGTTGACGCCGATTTTGCTTTGGATTTTGATAGAAGGTTCCTTATTTTCCATCGTTGTCAACGACTTCTTGCTTCATTTAGATTTCTTCGATGTGCTCATCGACGTCGGTTCTGCAATTCCGTTTGGCTTCTTGACTAAGGGTTCCTTCTTTACCATACGATTTCCTTTGAACTTTCTAGTGCTCTTTAACTCTTTCTTTTTAGTTTTTACTGTAGTCTGTGTATACTAGTTTTTGCTTTCTACTCTCTACTCTCTACTGGTCTATTGGCTTTCTATCTCTGGTTACTACTATTTGTTTGGTTGCTTGGTCTATTATTTTTTATTGCCATGTATGCTCCCTTCCCTCTATTGGTTGTATGTTTGTTATACCTGTGTAACATAAAATATTTATTCTAGTCTGGTGGATTTAGAAGTTAAGTAGATGTTAAATTGTTATTATATATGTATATATAGATTAAAATTTAAAAATGATTATATTTATATTAAAATTAGATATTGAAACCCATTATATCCTTCAACATATTAAAATCGATATGAAAAACCCAAACCAACATGTCCTCGACAGCCGACATATGCTACCTTACTTGAGATACATCTCTCACTCACACTCTCTTCTTTACTCGTCTTCAATTACTATATTTTTATGTGAGTGCTCTACATTGATCTTAGATAGATCCCGCCTACTTGCCTTAACACCAGCTTGTCATTAATTTTCATGATCCGTATTTGTAAATTTGCCTGTGGAAAAACCAACTTAATTTGCTCATGTTATTTTGCTAAATCTCCTTTGAGTGCTTATCCCTTAACTCTTAATTGAGTTCGATTATTCCGGCAAGTTTAGTTGGGCATCCAAAGAGCAAGTGTAGTTGGGCACCCGAAGAGCAAGTGTAGTTGGGCACCCGAAGAGCAAGTTTAGTTGGGCACCCGAAGAGCAAGTTTATTTGCACACCTAAAGAACAAGTGTAGTGTCTAGAAGCTACTATTGAATTCTTTTCTTCTCTCTTCCACAAGTAAAACTTGAAGAAATATCTTTACAGTGCACACTGCACTTAAAATCGTTTTAGAGCGACATACAGTAATGAGTATAGGCTCAGTATGAGAAAACTAGGCTGGTTCAAGGTAACATGATCTGATCCTTTCAGGGTTCAATTGGTACCAACTCATGTCCCTGCATTTCCACATCACGGTATGACTCTACATGAACCCCTATAGGACGTTTGAGCTATTGAAACTCTGCTGAACTCTGAACCCCTTCCTTTGGTTTGATGTCTGATCTGCTGTTAAAACCTCACTCCTATCCAATCTAAGCCGGAGCAGAATTGACTACCTTTCACACTTCAACATGTTGTCTTATTTTTAGTGGATTTTGATCATATTTTTCTTTGTTTTTAGGTTCTTTTAAACAGTGATAACTTCATTTAATTTTAGTAGTATCTGCGGCTCTAACTCTAGATGTATTAACCTTTTCTTTTGTTAAACTTCTTATTTTTTATGATACGTCATTTTTTGTACTTAATATATTCATATGGCACGACAGTTTACTAATTGTCTCTCTTCTGGCATTTGCAGAAGAAATGAGCAGAATGAATTGTTTTATGAGAACTATGAGATTAAAAAGTCAACCTAAGGTATCAACTTTGTTGCAAAACAATCTTATCTTATGGGCTCTGCTATTACATGGATTTACTTATAGGTGTTGAAATGGAGGCAGAATATATGTTCTGACTTATTTAATCAAAAGATTTGTTTTTTGGATGACTATTGCAAAATAGAAACACACGTTTTTTTTGCTTTGCTTTGATTTTCTCAGTCATGCATTGACTTGCACATTGTTATTACCATCTCTCTTTTAATGGAGGAAAATTTGTGTTGAAGATTTAGTTTCAAATTATTTCATTTAGTTGAAGCAGGCACCACCATTATTCATATTTTTCTTATAAAATTTGTATTTATGTTTCTTATTTTTTTCTTATCAAGATTAACATATTTGTCTTTAGAAATCTATTAGTGATAGCATTCTAATGTTAAGTACACCTTAATGGTTAGAGCTTCCGCTACTTTTTCTCCAATGGAGTGATTACACCAATTTTAGCCTTTCAAATCATGAGCTCTATTATTATTTTTGTTAGACACAAGCTGTTCAATTTATTCCTTAGTATTATATCAACAAATTCAACATTCTTTTCCATTCCAAGTTAGTATACCTTGTTTGTTAAGATAGTAGCGCTTTTTGAAATCAATAGAGAACTTTTTTTGGTTTCGATTTCCCCCACTTTTTCTAATAAAAGAAATGCAATGAAGAACTCAATGAAATATTGCTTTATAAAATATTTTGACAAGTCAGTTTATGTGATTTTTTTTTTTCAATTTGAATGTTAATTTCATGCAGGGCATTCCTTGGGCAAGTCCAAACAGAGGTTCATCTTACCAATGTCTAGCTAGTGCTACTACAGCTTCAGGCCATACCAATGTAAAGGAACCAATTGAGAAGGCTTCTAGTGAAGAGAAGCAAACTGGAAACTCTGATCAAACAAATCCACCGAATAGGTCTATTCGTGGAGGGGTAAGCGCTAGCTAAAACCTCTCATTTCTTCTAATTGCTTTCTTTTTTATAAAGAGAAAGTCTTAGATCATACTTTAATTTAACAACATAAAGTTATGATTTTGTCACGGGCACGCATTGGAACAACATAAAGTTTGTTATGATTTTGTTACGGGCACGCATTGGGGACAAACGTACCATCGCCGGGCGCACATGCCGGAGGCGTAACCCGTTATCTTTTAGAATCTCTGTTTAATTTCCTGCTTAATTTCTGGTGCACGTTGTTCTATTTGGTTCCCACATGTTTAAGCTCAAGTGGGGGGCGACAACTTTAGACCGATATATGGGTATGTTGGGCGGATAGTTGGGTATGCAAAAAGTAATCTTCTTTCCCCTTTCTCTCTCTCCCTCTCTCTCTCACTTTCCCTGCTCTAGTTCCTTCGCAGGTCACGCCCTAACGGGAGCTTCGCAGCCACCTCCTCTCCCTTCCTCCTAATCAGGAAACCATTGGGCGTTCGGGATCTAAGAGGGGAAGCTCGACTCCCCTTAGGGACTTCTCTCTTAGAAGACCAGTGACCCAATCTATCATGGAGGCATGTAACAGTTTGGTCTCAGAGCCACCCACCGACGTCGTCGTCGAGCCCTTTCCACCGCTTGCGCGCCCTTCCTTGCAGGGTTTTCTTCCGCTTATGGTCGGTCTTCGCCCTAGTCAGGCTTCCATCGCCACGCCGCCCGGTAGCATCATGTCGGACCCCGATCTCCTCGCCCAACTCTTCGAACGATTTAAATGCATGGAGGCCCGCCTAGAAGCATACCTCGACACTCGCCTCGCCGACTTCCATGTGTTTCTCAATGAGTTGCGCGGGCCAAACCGTCCGACTGCTCCCCCGCACACCGGACCCTCGACAACTCCCCTGTACAACACCGTCAACCCCCGCCATGAAGCTACCTCCCATTACCGTCCCGAGGGTAGCGGAGTTCCCCGATTCAGAAAAATGGATTATTCGGTGTTCGACTGGCATGACGCCCCCTCACGCGGTTAGCCCTTTGCGAGTTGTTCTTTGCAAATCAACGCACCGCGGGGGAGGATCATCTCAATATCGCTTTTTTCCACCTGATGGGGCCTGCTCAGATGTGGTTCAGCTCCATCGCGAACGTCCTCACCTCTTATGGGAAGAGTTCAAGACCGCTTGCATCCTTCGATTCGGACCGCCCCTCCGGGGCAACCCCCTCTGCAGCCTTATCGCCTTACGACAGCCCGGGCACCTCGACGAGTACTTGGAGTGCTTCCAACTTCTCCTCGCCCTTGCCCCCTCCGTGCTGCCGGAGCAACATGTGTTGATTTTTACTGCGGACTTACATGAGAGCTTACGGTTGGACGTGGAATTTCAAGATCCACCGGACCTCACTACCACCATGAGTGTGGCTCGGGCATGCGAGAAACGTCTTCTCCTCGACCGCCCTCAACCTGCCTGTCGGGATCCAGGGAACTCCTTCAAGGGGGGTACATATCCCCCGAGCTCTACCGCGGGGGGGGGGGGGGGGGGGGGGGGTACTCCCAGGCTCCATTCCGTCGCCGACTCTCGGTTTCTGAGATGGACGACCGCCGCGCCTATACTTCAATTGTGACGAGCACTTTGTGCCGGGCCACCGATGCAAGCAAATTTTCTGGATTGAAGTCGATGCTCCTTCAGAGGATGATGAGGACGAGCACGACCTAGGCATTTCAGAGCTCTTTCTCAATGCCATTGCCAGACCACGAGAGGGCCAAACGATTCAGATGCACATCAGTTTGGTTGGACTACCCCTTCTCGCTCTTATGGCTTCGGGCAACACCCACAGTTTCATCATCTATGCCGCCGTCACGCGCCTTCATCTTCCGATCACCGCTCGTCCTAACATGCACGTTTCAGTGACCAATGACCAACAAATGGACTGCCCGAGCGTGTGTCGCAGGGTTCCCCTTACAATGGAGTCCCACCACTTTCACGTTGATCTTCTAGTTGTGGACCTCCAAGGGTTCGAGGTAGTTTTGGGAATTCGATGGCTCCATACATTGGGCCCGCTGAGTTGGGATTTCGATTGACTCTTGATGCAATGGCGCCATGGCCCACAACTGATCGAGTGGCAGGGCCAACCACCGCAAGGTGGCCAATCATCCTTCCTCATCCACGAACCGGTCTTACCGACCCCGACTGTTGCTGACATGGAACTTGCCGACCTCAAGTTGTTGCTGCACCAATTTGATGACACCTCCCACCCGCTCGGGCTTCCGCCGCTTCGGAGTCGAGATCACCGCATTTGCCTCCTTCTGGGTACAACGCCCGTTGTTGTGTTGCCCTACCGTTACCCTTCCTCCAAAATGACGAAAAAGAGCACCAATGCTCGGTCATACTTCAACAAGGGCTCATCCTCCGTAGTGTTTCCCTGTTCTCCTCCCCCGTACTTTTGGTGCACAAGAAAGATGGTATGTTGCGTTTTTGCGTCGACTACTGGGAACTCAACGCCAAGACCGTCAAGGCGTCAAAGACAAATTTCCTATTCCAGTGGTTGAGGAGCTTCTTGATGTATTGCATGGGGCGCGTTTCTTTTCTAAGTTGGATCTCAATTCGGGTTACCATCAAGTCCTTAGTCCGTATGGCACTGCCTGATGTGGAAAAAAACAACATTTTGCACTCATCACGGTCATTTCGAGTTCTTGGTGATGCCATTTGAGCTCACCAATGCCCCTCCACATTCCGAGCGTTGATGAACGAGGTGTTTCGGCCGCTCCTCCGCAAGAATGCATTTATTTGGAGCGATACCGCTACACAAAATGCCCTCCAACGTGCCTTGACCTCGGCGCCCGTGCTCTATTACCCGACTTCACCACGGAGTTTCAAGTCGAATATGATGCATCGGGCGAGGGCTGCATGGTCGTCTTGCAACAAGCGGGTCATCCTATCACCTATTTTAGCCGCCACATGGCCAATCACCACAACAAATTTGCGTATGAACATGAATTGATTGGTCTGGCCAAGGCCGTCCAACATTGGCGGCACTACCTTTGGGGACGTTCCTTTCTCATTACGACGGACTACTTCAGCTTAAAGTTTCTCCTCTAACAACGCCTCAGCACCGTTCCTCAACAAAGGTGGGTGAGCAAGCTCTTGGGGTTTGATATCCGTGTGGAGTATCGCACCTGCTCGTTGAACCGGGCGGCTGACGCCCTATCACGCCACCACACTGAGTCGGACGACACCCTATTGGCTATCATCGTTCCCACGACCAGCTTGTTGGAAGATATTCGTCAGGACATTCACCGCTCCCCGAGCCTCTCCGAGCTACTCCGCCGCATCGACACCGGGCTGCTGCCCGCTGATTGGACCACTCATAATGGGTTGATTTATTACAAGGATCGGGTCTATGTGGACCCCAACTCGTCCTCCATTATGTCCATTTTGGAGGATATCCACGGTCGTGAGCATGAAGGGATCCACAAAACGTTACATCGCATTCACTCTGAATTTTATTGGAAGGGCCTCCGCCGCCGCGTGCAAGTCTACATTACCTCCTGTCCAGTATGTCAACAAAACAAGTCTGATCACCTTCGCACCGCCGGTCTACTCCAACCGCTACCGGTACCGACTCATATTTGGGCCGACATATCCATGGACTTCGTCGAAGGGCTGCCTCCTTCCAAGGGGAAATCAGTCCTCATGGTTGTGGTTGACCGTTTCTCCAAGGGCACACATTTCATTCCCTTGTCTCGACCTCTCATTGCGGAGCGTGTGACACACACTTTCTTTACGGAGGTGTTTCGTCTACATGGTTTACCAGAGAGCATTATCTCCGATTGTGATAAGGTTTTCACGAGTCGATTTTGGAAGGAACTCTTTGCTCTTAGCGTCTCCCAGTTGGCATTTTCTACAGCTTACCACCCCCAGTCGGACGACCAAACAGAGGTGGTCAACCGTACATTTAGAAATGTATCTACGTTGCTTGACAGGGGATAAGCCCAAGGATTGGGTGCGGTGGACCCTTTGGGTCGAATATTGTTACAACACGTCATAACACACAACTCTTTAGACCACGCCGTTCCGCCGCAGTTATGGTTGGGATCCTCCATGTTTACTTACTATGGCCGCCGTTGATCGAGAACTCTTGGACCGTGACCAAGTCCTAGCCCTCGCCTGCGAGCATTTGCACCAGGCGCAACATCAGATGGAATCCGCCTACAACCGGGGCCACCGCGACCTCTCGTTTGCGGTGGGAGATTGGGTCTGGATTAAACGCCTCCCACACCGCCACCTCTCCGTGCAACCACCGAGCCACTCCAACAAATTAGGCTCCCGTTTCTACGGACCCTTCTCGATTCTCCCCGCATTGGTGAGCTCGCCTACCAACTACAACTTCCGCCAGAGGCCCACATCCACGACGTCTTCCACCTCTCACAGCTGAAACTCTTTATCCGCGAGCCTTCACACACGCCTCTGGTCAACTTGCCATCCCAACTTGAGGACAAGCTTCCCCTCGACGGGGATGGAGATGTTACGGACGCGCATTGGGGGCAAACGTACCATCTCCCGACGCGTATGCCAGAGGCCTAAACCCGTTATCTTTTATAATTTCGGTTAATTTTCCCGCTCAATTTTTGGTGCACATTGTTTTATTTGGTTCCCACATGTTTAAGCCCAAGTGTGTGTGTGTGTGGGGGGGGGGGGGTAGCTTTGGACCGATATATGGGTGTGTTGGGCGGATAGTTGGGTATGCAAAAAGTAATTTTCTTTCTCCTTTCTCTTTCTCCTTCTCTCTCTCTCTCTTTTCCTGCTCTAGTTCCTCCGTAGGTTACGCCCTAACAGAAGCTTCGTAGCCTGCGCACCTCCTCCTATCCCTTTCTCCTACTCAGGCAACCATTGGGCATTTGGGATCTAAGAAGGGAAGCTCGACTCCCCTCAGGGGATTCTTTCTTAGGGTCTGTTTGAGAGAGCTGTTGCAGATTGAAAAGTTGCTGATCTAATAGAGCTCATTAAACAGTACTCTTTTAGAAGTTGTTTTGAAAAGTTGCAGACTGTTTGGAGAGTCTGTGTATAAGTGCTGATGGGACAAAGCTTTTTCATATAAGACTGTTTGGTAGAACAGTTTTTTGAGTGTTGTTTTTTTCTAAACGACAATATTGAAATATAATAGAAATAAAAATATTACAAGTCATTTAAACATATCAATAAAAGTATAAATTGTTCTCAAACATAACATGAAAAAAGTAGATTTTTCCGGTGCGTTCTTTCCACATCTTCCAATCATTTTTGTTCACCTGTGCGATAAAAATTTGATATTAATCATACTTTTGAATATGATGATTTTTAGAGTTTGTAAAAAACATGCCAATTTTTTTTTTACCTGCGGGCATTGTGCAATTCTTCAGCAATACTATCTCGTACTGCAGACATATGATCAGCTCCGCCAGCACAAAGTCCTCTACTGTATTGTCTTCTTCCTTAGCTATGTGCTCCATATCAGGTGGCACACTGCCAATTGATGGTGCCCAAGAATCATCACTTTTTGCAATAACTTGATTGAACATAATATTCAATTTCTCCTCTACCTCGGGTGCAATACCAGCATATCAAAGTTTTTTGGCAGCATGAACAACCTGTACAGAACAATTATAACAATATAAGAAGATATTAAACTTATAATTTTGTTTAAAATCATTGATTTGGAGTTATCCTTGATTTTATCCTCTCACCACTGATCAGATGCTGCAATGGTTCTCCTGTCCTGGTCCCATTCCAAACCAGTCTCTTCATATTTTAGTTCTTTCCACAACTTCCAGTCTTTCTTGAGATGGTCTCATTTATTTTTCATTTGCATTCGATCGTAGGATTGTAACATCCCCATCCGTTCGGGAGCATATAACAGAAGGTCCGGCCGGGGCCCCACGCCATATACTACAAAACAAACGGGAACGTCACTTAATTGAAATATCGAACGACCCTAAACAACGAACCTAACTCAGAGCATTCTATGCGGAAGCAAAAGAGAGAGACAAAACATATAAACCACAAAACCTGAACCCGGGTATGTCCACTTCTATTACTTAGGAATAAATGTTTTACAACACAAAATTTAGGCACGACGGCCTTACAAATTACCAACATCGGCGCGCAGGCCAGCCATACATGAAAAGCAAAAGAACATCAAAAGGCCTTCAAGGGCCGCAGGGGCTTCAGCCCGCTATGTTCCCGCTCGGTCCAGCACCTGTACAACAAGCCCACCAAAAACGGTGGCAAAACAGGGCAACGGTCAGCTACGGCTGACCAAATTATAACGACCCCACCCCTTCGAGGGGGTGACAGTTTCTCGTCCCTGCAAGAGCATCACAACATATATATATATATATAGCAGAATGAGGCGGCTAACGCGGCCCAAAACAATTCATACATATGCATCAATCACAAACGTGGGAATGACCTCCACGTCTCGTGCTCTCAGGCACTCTTTGGTGTACTCCGCCTTCCACCATCATCCACTCTTGATGGCTTTGCCCTTCGAGGCTAAAGTCGGTGGCCCGAATACCAGGGCTCTCCCGTGCTTTAATTGTGAACATCCCGTAGTCCAAAAACTCTTTCCCATTGCTTCCCGACATGCTGTACGAGACTTACTAATCAGGTGCTGCGATGGTGCGGTTTCAGGTTCGCCAAATGCCCGTTGTTCACAGCTCTCGTTGTACAACACGAAGAGCGGGTATGGCGTCCCCTCAGCCCAGGTATTCTCAATTAGCCGGCTCTACGGGCCGCTAAGTCATCCACCAGGACACCCTCACAGGTCGGGCACACAGGCCTCAGGTCCTCTCAACAGGTGGGCACAACAACATCACCAGAACTCAGTCTGGGAGCTATCGCCGGCGTTAACGCTAACGCCTGGCGATAGCGCACAGAAACCCTATTTTGGCTTCTAGCTGTGGGTGCTTCCCGGGGCACACCCCCAGGCATTGCTGCACATGCAGTAGCACTCCCACTGCCTCAGAACGCACAAATTCACCAGAACCAAGTCTGGGAGCTACCGCCCGGCGATAACGCTAACGCCGGCGGTAGTGAACAGAAACTCCATTTCTGTTTCTAACTTCGGGTGCTCCCCGGGGCACACCCCCAGGCGTTGCTGCGCATGCAGTAGCACCCTCTAGTCCTACGAAGCAGGATATCAACACGGAGTTTTCCCCCGGCACGCATAATATCAAAAGCATCACCAATCCGGACGAACCGTCTCGGATGGGCTTCACACAGCGCGCCTACGCCCATTTTACGCATGGACTCTACATGTATGCAAGATTTGACGGGGATAACACGAATCGACCCGTCGGAGGCCACGACCTCACCCTTTTGGGTAGGGGCCTCAACGATGCACAGAAAAGGACTAGGACACGTCCAAATGAGGGTAGAAGAGATCGTTACCCTTAGACGTCGCTTCTGAACCATGGAGCACGTTCAAGATGGCTGTCCTCTTTGCAGATCCGGCCTCCACTCGACGCTTCGAGTCGCTAAACGACGCTCTAGGCTTACGCTGCGGCTTGCGGTCTCCCTTTGTAGCAGCCCTAGACTGAGAGGGGCGGAGAGGGCTCGAGCGGCTCCTCCTTGCCGACGAGAGAGAGGGAGAAGGAGAGGGTTTAAGATCTCCTTGCTTCAAGCCGACGAGAAGAGAGGGAGGAGAGAGCTCGGGGTTCTCCTTGTCGACGGGAGGAAAGGAGAGGAAGAGGGGGACGGGGCTCTCCTTGCCCTAGGCGGCGACGGGAAGAGAGGGAGGAGGAAGCTTGGGGCGACTCCTCCTTGGTCCAGGCCGACGGGGAGAGAGTGAGGAGGAGGCTCGGGCTTCCCTGCTCCAGGCGACGACGGGAGAGAGGGAGATTGGGAGGGGGAGGAGCGATCGAGAGGGAGATCAGGAGGGGGGAATTTTTGCGGCTGCTCCAAAAAGAACGAGAAAGAGGGAGGCCGCGGAGGGAGATCGGGAATGAGAGGGAGGGGTTTGGGGTTTTAACAAAACCCTAGCCCAAGACTATCCGCAGACCACTCCTATCCGCACCCCAAACACCGCTAAACGCACCCCAAATTCATTTTATTGAAATTAAGGCGTTACAAATCTCTCCCCCTTAAAGAAATTTCGTCCCGAAATTTAAAGCACCAACAACGAAATGAAATTCGTCATACCTGAGTAAACAGATCAGGGTACTCCTCGCGCATGATCTCTTCTGGCTCCCAAGAGAGCTCCTCACGACCACAGTTGTCCCAACGGACTCTCACCATTTTGATGGCCTTTCTCCGCAACTGCCGAATATCAGCATCAATAATGCAAACCGGAGTCACCTTGGTATTTAGGCTACTCTCCACTGGCACACTAACGGCCTCCAACACAGAATCAGGCTCTCGCACCGCCTTCCTCAACACAGAGATATGGAAGACATCATGCAGCCCACTCAGCTCCGTCGACAAAGCAAGTCGGTAAGCTGCTTGGCCGATGCGCTCGGTGATCTCGAATGACCCTACATACCTCGGACTCAGCTTCTTCAAGCGTCGGATCCTCGACACTCCTTTAAAAGGCTTTATCTTCAAGTATACCCAATCGCCAACGACGAACTGGACGTCGCGGTGCTTCGCATTATAGTACTTCGCCTGCCTATCTTGCGCAACCAAAAGCCTCTCCCGGATCATACGCACCGTTGAAGTCGCCTCTTCGACGTCTTTCCTCTTGAAGAGCTTCGTCTCGCCCGTTTCCGCCCAAGCTAAGGGAGTGCGACACTTCCTGCCATAGAGGGCCTCGAAAGGCGCCATCTGAATACTCGCCTGGTAGCTGTTGCTGTACGCGAACTCAACAAGAAAGAGGTGATCTTCCCACCCCTTGCCGAAATCCAGGACGCACATCCGGAGCATGTCCTCCATCGTCCTATTGGTACGCTCAGTTTGGCCATCCGTCTGAGGATGAAAGGCCGTGCTAAACTGCAGCTTCGTACCCAATAGACGGTTGACTAGCCTTCAGTCGCTCGAAGTAAAGCGTCCATCTCGATCACTGACGATGCTACGGGGCACACCGTGCAATCGTACTATTGTATCAACATACAGCTTCGCCAACTTCTCCACCGAGTCATCCCTCCGGTTGGGGATAAAGTGCGCCACCTTCGTCAGCCGGTCTACGACTACCCAGATGGCATCGTTCCCGCGCTGCGATCTCGGCAGCCCATGCACGAAATCCATGGAAACGTCATCGAATTTCCACTCTGGAACCGGTAATGACTTCAAAAAGCCACCGGGCTTCTGACATTCTGCCTTCACTAGCGCACAAGTGTGGCACTTGGCCACGTAGTGAGCGATGTCCCTCTTCATACCCGGCCACCAGAAAAGGACCTTCATGTCCTTGTACATCTTCGTGCTACCCGGATGAACTGAATACCTGGTACGATGCGCCTCGTACATCAACTCATCGCGCAGCTCACCCACCTTGGGGACGCACAAACGGTCGCCTCTCCACAACAACCCGTCACGCACCTGAAACTGGGCATCCGGCCCACCACCAGCCTCCTCCGCGTAGCGCTTTAAACTCGGATCGAGTTCTAAAGCCTGGCAGACTCTATCTGCGAGGTCGTACTGCAACTCAGTCCAGCTCAAACAGGCACCGGCACTGCTCCTCTTCTCCACGCAAGAAATATCCAAGGCCTCCAGGTCACGTATCAGGTGCTCATTATGCATCTGAATCCAGTTGGCCTGCGCTGGAGCCCTGCGACTGAGTGCATCTGCAACAACATTCCCCTTCCCGGGAGTGTAGTGGATCTCGAAGGTGTAGTCCCAAGGAACTCCATCCACCTCTGCTGTCGCATATTCAGCCCCTTCTGCGTCAGAAGGTACTTCAGGCTTTTATGGTCCGTGAAGATGTCGATCTTCACGCCATACATATAATGCCGCCAAAGCTTCAGGGCAAATATCACGGCCGCCAACTCTAAGTCGTGGACCGGATAGTTCCGCTCGTGCACCTTCAGCTGGCGAGAGCCGTACGCTACTACATTGCCATGCTGCTGCAGAACACAGTCAAGGCCGCTCCCAGAAGCGTTGGTGTAGATCTCATAGCCCTCTGTGCCGCAAGGCAAACATAAAATCGGAGCCGTGGTAAGCCGCCACTTCAACTCCTCGAAAGCCTGCGCACACGCGGGCGTCCAAATAAACTCCTGCATCTTCCGTGTCAGCGTCGTAAGAGGCAGCGCGATCCGTGAGAAGTTCTCCACGAAGCGCCTGTAATAGCCGGCCAGCCCGAGAAAGCTACGGACCTCCGCTACAGTAGAAAGAACAGGCCACTCCCTGATGGCCGCAACCTTCACCGGATCTACCGCCACACCCGCTCCACTAACCACATGGCCTAAGAACGCCACGGAAGGTAGCCAGAACTCGCACTTCGAGAACTTGGCATACAGCTGGTTCCTCCTCAGAACCTCCAAGACTACTCGCAGGTGATCACCGTGCTCCTCCTCGGACTGAGAGTAGACCAGTATGTCGTCAAGGAAGACGACCACAAACCGGTCGAGGTACTCTCGGAAAATCCGGTGCATCAAATCCATAAACACCGAAGGCGCATTAGACAGCCCAAACGACATCACGGTGAACTCATACTGCCCGTACCTTGTACTGAAGGCAGTCTTTCGGGATGTCGCACTCCCTGATCCGCACCTGATAATAGCCGGACTTCAAGTCCAGCTTCGAGTACACTGTCGAACCAACGAGCTGGTCGAACAAGTCGTCTATCCTCGGAAGAGGATACTTGTTCTTCTCGGTCAGCTTGTTCAGCTCCCGATAATCGATGCAAAGTCGCAAGCTACCGTCCTTCTTTTTGACAAAGAGGACCGGTGCACTCCAAGGTGAGGAACTCGGACGCACGTAGCCCTGCTCAAGCAGCTCCTGCAACTGCAGCTTCAACTCCGCCAACTCCTTCGGAGCCATACGATACGGCGAGCGGGCCACAGGCTTAGCGCCTGACACCAACTCAATCGTGAAATCTATCTCCCGCTGCGGTGGAGCACCGGGGAGATCGCTCGGGAACACATCGGGGAACTCTGGAACTTCCGGAACATCCACTAGGCTGGGCCTCGACGCTGAAGCCTCCACTAGAGCAAAGAATAACTCTGCTCCCTGACGCACTGCCTTGGACACCTGGAGAGCAGACATCAGCATCTTGCTCGACCCACGCATGCCCGCAAAGACCGTCTCACGATCGGCACACTGCCCAAACCTCACCTCCTTGGTGGTGCAATCGATGCACGCACGCTCTTCCGACAGCCAGTCCATGCCGAAGATTACATCGAACTCAACCAGGGGGAGTAACGATGCTTTCAGGTCATACTCCTGGCTCCCAACTAGAACCTTCACGCAGCAACTCCTCTCCACACGCATCGAATATCCATTCGGCAGTAGGACCTCCAGTCCATCTGCAGAAGCAATCGACGGCGCACCAATACGTTGGGCGAAGTCCGACGATAAGAAGGTGTGCGAAGCTCTTGTATCGAAAAGAGCTCTCGCTGGAACGCCTAAAACATTTACAAAGCCTACGCCACCAAACAAGGTTAGCATGAACACTAAAACAGGTATATAAAATAGTAGGGACTGTATCTTAAATTATACCTGTCACGACGTCCTTGGCTTTGATAGCCTCCTGCTGACCAAGACTGAAGACTCTGGGCTGCGGGGGAGCCATACGGGAGGCAGTGGACTCAGCCGCCTTCCCCTTCTCAGAATAAGATGACCCAGTCTTCTTCTCTGACCTTGGAAGCCCACTTCGGCAATCCCGAGAGAAATGGCCAGGCTTGCCACAAATAAAACAAATAAGAGGGTCACGTCCAGACGACGCGCCCGAAGCAGAGGGAGCTGGCCCAGATAATCGAGCCTTCTTCCAGCGATTCAACCTCCGCAACTTCGCCGCACTCGGCGCCTTGCCCTCCGGCACTGCCTCGACCACAGCCACCTCGCCCTTCTCCCTGAGCATGTCCTGCTTAAGCGCTCGGGCTGAACTAACGAGGGTCGTGAAACCCTGCGTCAACGGCCCTGTCAGAAGGTACCGCAACTCACTACGCAAACCTCCGTAGAACCTGTTCACCCTTCTCCCCTCGTCGTCGAAAAAAGTTCCAGCGTAATGCCCGAGGCGGGTGAACTCATACAGGTAGTCATCAACCAGTCTATCACCCTGCATCAGAGCCAGGAACTGGTTCTCCATCGCGATCTACTGCGACGGAGGCACATACCTTGCCAGGAAGATTCTCGAGAACTCTTCCATCGGCACATCAACCAGTCGCCTTCCCGCAAACTGGCGCCTCTCTACCTCATCCCACCACCGCCTGACTTCCTTTTCCAACAAGAAAGTAGCGAAGGTCACTTTCTGCGCTTCATCCGACTGTGTCGCTGTCAGAATTCGCTCCATATGCGACAACCAGTCCTCGGCCTCAGCTGGGGATTCAACCCCGGTAAACGGAGGAGGTCGAAATCCCAGGAAGTGCTTCAGCTGTTGCTCAGCAGCACGTCTCACGGGGACTTGCTCCACTCTTAGTGGCTCTGGGGCCACTTCCTGCACCGGCGGTTGACCTTGCCTTCCAGGCTGGCCATTCAACGCAGCTAGAACGGCTTCTGTAACTCGCCGAACCATCTCAGCAGACGGAGGTGTAGGAGCCTCAGCAGACCCGCTACTCTCACTACGTCACGGGGACGCGACGGTCCCGCTTCACTTCGAGTGCCCTACACGAGTGCATCACACAGTTAGGCGACAACACAGTCGCAACTAACAACAAAAGGAACACTCAGGTTCTAAAATCATGCAATAATTGTTGGTTTGTTGTTACATTTTATTCCTAAGTGGACATTTTTGGGTTTATTTTACGTCTCGACGGTAGCGCACACACATGCTCACCACCCCTTAAAAGAATTCGTCCACGAATTCCTTAGAAGGACACGGAACCCTAGAAGTTGATACCAATTTGTAACATCCCCATCCGTTCGAGAGCATATAACAGAAGGTCCGGCCGGGGCCCCACGCCATATACTACAAAACAAACGGGAACGTCACTTAATTGAAATATCGAACGACCATAAACAACGAACCTAACTCAGAGCATTTTATGCGGAAGCAAAAGAGAGAGACAAGACATATAAACCACAAAACCTGAACCCGGGTATGTCCACTTCTATTACTTAGGAATAAATGTTTTACAACACAAAATTTAGGCACGACGGCCTTACAAATTACCAACATCGGCGCGCAGGCCGGCCATACATGAAAAGCAAAAGAACATCAAAAGGCCTTCAAGGGCCGCAGCAGCGCAGGGCTTCAGCCCGCTATGTTCCCGCTCGGTCCAGCACCTGTACAACAAGCCCACCAAAAACGGTGGCAAAACAGGGCAACGGTCAGCTACGGCTGACCAAATTATAACGACCCCACCCCTTCGAGGGGGTGGCAGTTTCTCGTCCCTGCAAGAGCATCACAACATATATATATATATAGCAGAATGAGGCGGCTAACGCGGCCCAAAACAATTCATACATATGCATCAATCACAAACGTGGGAATGACCTCCACGTCTCGTGCTCTCAGGCACTCTTTGGTGTACTCCGCCTTCCACCACCATCCACTCTTGATGGCTTTGCCCTTCGAGGCTAAAGTCGGTGGCCCGAATACCAGGGCTCTCCCGTGCTTTAATTGTGAACATCCCGTAGTCCAAAAACTCTTTCCCATTGCTTCCCGACATGCTGTACGAGACTTACTAATCAGGTGCTGCGATGGTGCGGTTTCAGGTTCGCCAAATGCCCGTTGTTCACAGCTCTCGTTGTACAACACGAAGAGCGGGTATGGCGTCCCCTCAGCCCAGGTATTCTCAATTAGCCGGCTCTACGGGCCGCTAAGTCATCCACCAGGACACCCTCACAGGTCGGGCACACAAGCCTCAGGTCCTCTCAACAGGTGGGCACAACAACATCACCAGAACTCAGTCTGGGAGCTATCGCCGGCGTTAACGCTAACCCTGGCGATAGCGCACAGAAACCCTATTTTGGCTTCTAGCTGTGGGTGCTTCCCGGGGCACACCCCCAGGCATTGCTGCACATGCAGTAGCACTCCCACTGCCTCAGAACGCACAAATTCACCAGAACCAAGTCTAGGAGCTACCGCCCGGCGATAACGCTAACGCCGGCGGTAGTGAACAGAAACTCCATTTCTGTTTCTAACTTCGGGTGCTCCCCGGGGCACACCCCCAGGCGTTGCTGCGCATGCAGTAGCACCCTCTAGTCCTACGAAGCAGGATATCAACACGGAGTTTTCCCCCGGCACGAATAATATCAAAAGCATCACCAATCCGGACGAACCGTCTCGGATGGGCTTCACACAGCGCGCCTACGCCCATTTTACGCATGGACTCTACATGTATGCAAGATTTGACGGGGATAACACGAATCGACCCGTCGGAGGCCACGACCTCACCCTTTTGGGTAGGGGCCTCAACGATGCACAGAAAAGGACTAGGACACGTCCAAATGAGGGTAGAAGAGATCGTTACCCTTAGACGTCGCTTCTGAACCATGGAGCACGTTCAAGATGGCTGTCCTCTTTGCAGATCCGGCCTCCACTCGACGCTTCGAGTCGCTAAACGACGCTCCAGGCTTACGCTGCGGCTTGCGGTCTCCCTTTGTAGCAGCCCTAGACTGAGAGGGGCGGAGAGGGCTCGAGCGGCTCCTCCTTGCCGACGAAAGAGAGGGAGAAGGAGAGGGTTTAAGATCTCCTTGCTTCAAGCCGACGAGAAGAGAGGGAGGAGAGAGCTCGGGGTTCTCCTTGTCGACGGGAGGAAAGGAGAGGAAGAGGGGGACGGGGCTCTCCTTGCCCTAGGCGGCGACGGGAAGAGAGGGAGGAGGAAGCTTGGGGCGACTCCTCCTTGGTCCAGGCCGACGGGGAGAGAGTGAGGAGGAGGCTCGGGCTTCCCTGCTCCAGGCGACGACGGGAGAGATGGAGATCGGGAGGGGGAGGAGCGATCGAGAGGGAGATCAGGAGGGGGGAATTTTTGCGGCTGCTCCAAAAAGAACGAGAAAGAGGGAGGCCGCGGAGGGAGATCGGGAATGAGAGGGAGGGGTTTGGGGTTTTAACAAAACCCTAGCCCAAGACTATCTGCAGACCACTTCTATCCGCACCCCAAACACCGCTAAACGCACCCCAAATTCATTTTATTGAAATTAAGGCGTTACAAGGATTTTCCAGTTCGTTGTTTAAAAGACCCGATCAATTTTTCCAACCATCCTTACTGAAGTGGGTGGTAGGCCGATTGCCCAACCCGATCTCTATAATGCAAAGATCACAAAAGATCAAAACTTCGTTTGACTTCCAGGTTGCTGAGCTTCCACCCACCTTTGGGTTTCCCATAAAACTGTATACCCAAAAAATTAGGAAGCTACACACACACTCATATACTTACATACACACATACACACTCATCCACACGCACGTTCACAATCCATACACACACTAAGTGATGCAGACCAGGTGTCACACCCAGTCCGCTCCCCTGGCGCCTGGCGCACCAGGCGGGGAGTCACACCCGTTCCAGGGGTCCACCCGAGCGTCGCACCCATATGGCTTTAATCAAGTCCGCGGACCGTACACCCCAACCCGTCTCCGGGGCCCACCACAGGCGCCAACGGGTTGTTGAGGCCGGGATTCGATCCCTGCACCTCCTTGATAAGAAGTTCTCAGGCGGACTCTCATCACCAACTGAGCCGTAAGAAGTCCTCAGGCGGACTCTCATCACCAACTGAGCCGCGGCTCAGTTGGTGATGAGAGTTCGCCTGAGGACTTCTTATCAAGGAGGTGCAGGGATCAAATCCCGGCCTCAACAACCCGCTGGCGCCTGTGGTGGGCCCCGGAGACGGGTTGGGGCGTACGGTCCGCGGACTTGATTAAAGCCATACGGGTGCGACGCTCGGGTGGACCCCTGGAGCGGGTGTGACTCCCCGCCTGGTGCGCCAGGCGCCAGGGGAACGGGCTGGGTGTGACGCCTGGTCTGCATCATAAAAGTGCAATATGAATGAGGTAACAAATATTACAACAAAAGGCATCTGGAACACTTAAAGCATGCTTTATCATTTGAATATTGTTGGCATAGCTATCAAATGCTAAATCTGTGATTTTGGAGCAGTCAAGGAGGTTTTTTACTTCTAATTTGTGTTTCCAGTAATAATACCAAAACACTGCTAGATACTTTCATCCAAAGCAGAGCATTCAAATAGATAGTTTCATCCAGAGCATTCAAAGCAGAAATGATCTAAAATATTATCAATCAAAGCAAAGCGAAGGATGCATCAGTGTATGATCTAAATATTATCATCTAAACCCACCAAGTTTAAATGGTTTTACAAAATAAATTTCAGCAGTGTATGATCTAAAATATTGATGGCATAGCTACTGAAAGCAGAAATGCAAAATAACAAAACACAACGAAAACATGAATGCACCTGAAGGGGGTCCTTGATCGGCAGGGGTGGGGGGAGCTCGATGTCGAACGAGGGTCGCCGACGAGGAGTTCTGTTGCGGTCGCTGAGGAGGAGTCTGATGCGGCCGCCGAGGAGTGCAACTCGCGAAGGGAACGGAAACGTGATTTCCTAATGAACCGCCGACGAGCAGATGTATGTTAGGGCACATGAGTTTCATAAAGAGGAGGGGATGCGCTCGCAGATGGAGGCGGGAGCAGTACTCACCTTCAAGATAGAAGCGGATGGGCTGTCGTCAGGATCTGGAAGACGCTCGCTGTCGCCGGAGATCGGAAAGAGTAGAGGCGGATGGGCTGGCGTCGGGATCGAAGGCGAGTTTTGCTAGGAATCGGGAACGAAAGACGCTATAATGGAGATGGGATTGTCTCGCTAGGGATCAGGAAGTGATTTTAGGAGCGCTAAACGTCGGGGGTCGACAACTTCTGAAATATTGGGGTAAATGTGGTTTTCACATCCGTGATTTTCAAAGAGCGGGCGTTCCAAACAGTCTAAAATCAGCTAAACAGACCCTTAGACGATCGGTGACCCGATCTATTACAGAGGCACATAACAAATTTCAATATATTTTTTACTTTCTTTCATATTAAGCTTCTTTCTATGGTCCCGTTTAGATGGGCTGAATTGACATTCTGGAATTGGCTTTAAGTCTAACTCCAACTTGTTGATTAGGTTTTAGGAGAAGTTCCTACCTCAATAGAGGTATAAGTATGTATATATATAGAGCTCGAAATATAGGAAAAACAAAATATAGGAAAATACGTATATGAAATTAATATCTAACACTCCCCCAAGTTGGGTCATGGGTATCAACCAAGCCCAACTTGTTTCATATAAATTTCATTTGAGGACCAATAATTCCTTTAGTAAAAATATCTGCAACTTGATCTCTGGTATTCACATGACTTAGTGAGACAAATCCTTCATACTTTTCTATAACAAAATAACAATCAACCTCGATGTGTTTCGTGCGGTCATGAAAAACATGATTAGTATCAATCTGATTGCAGCTTGATCATCACACCATAGTTGAGTGAGATATTGAGTAGAATATCCCATTTCACTGAAGGTTTGTCTAGTCCACATAATCTCAGCAACAATATGAGACATCACTTGATATTCTGCTTCAGTACTAGATCTGTCAACAATGGTTTGTTGCTTGAGGGGAGTGTTTCAACTTATATAGAGATTTCTTGAGGTGACACACCTTGGTTCTCTCCCCCTCAGTAATGAACCCAGATGGTTGCTCCATATACATCTCTTCTTCTAATGATCCATGAAGAAAAACATTCTTGATATCCATTTGGAGTAGGGGCCACTGGTGAGAGACTGCAAGAGATAGGAGTAGGCGAATGGAGGACATTTTCGCAACCGAGGTGAATGTTTCATTATAGTCCACTCCATATGTTTGAGCATAGCCTTTTGCCACCAAGTGGGCTTTTAGCCGATCAAGAGAACCATATGCATTCACTTTTACCGAGTATATCCACTTGTAACTAATATCACGTTTTCCTGAGGGCAAGGGAACTAAGTCCTATGTTTGATTTAGTTGTAGGGCATCCAAATCATCTTGCATAGCAGCATCCCAGCCGGGATGAGCTTGTGCATCAGTAATGGTGGAAGATATGTTGTACTGATCAAGTGTGGATATTATTGCAGTATAAGAAGAAAATAAACCTTGATAAGAAGTTTGTCCCGGCAAGCATGACTTCCCTTTCGCACATCAATGTGTAGCTCTATGTCAGAAGGCAAGGCATATTCATTTGCACAAGCAGCTTCTTTCCGAGGAACAACCATAGGACTACTGTGGGAAGAGGTAGACTGAGGTGTGTTCGTGGATGTTTGTCAAAGGGGCGACGAAAGTAAACTTGTCCCCAGAGAGGATTCAGAATGCCCTCTGGGGAAATCACAACGGGTTCAGGACGCGGTACGAGAAAGAATCAAGAGAAGAGTCAAGAGTTGTGGAGCTAGGAGTGCTAGGAATATATCAGTATGATTCAATAAAGACAACATTGACAGAGATGATGTATCTTTTCAGGTCAGAAGAATAACATCTGTGACCTTTAGTAGTGCGTGAATATCCAAGGAATAAGCATTTTAAGTAGCGAGAGTCAAACTTGGAAACTGTGGGACGAGCATCTCTAACATAGCAGATACACCCAAATACACGTAAATGTAGGGAGTGACTATAGTGAGTAGGGAATATAGTATGGTAGGGTGTTTTCCCCTGAAGAATATGAGAGAGAAGGTGATTAATTAAATGTGTGGATGTAAGAACAACATTACCCAGAAGTGTTTTGCAACATGCCTATGATGAATAATGGTACGGGTAACTTCAAGGAGGTGGTGATTTTTTTTTTCAACCACACGGTGGGGGTCTCAGGACAAGTAGTTTTAATGCAGGATACCTTGTCTAAAAGGAAAGATGACATAAATTGAGATAAGTTCTCTTTACCCTTATCAGTGCGAAGGCATTTAATACGAACATAAAATTGAGTAAATATTTCATTCCATAAACTTTGAAAAATAGAAGGAAGTTCAGAACAATTTTTCATTAGTTACACTCAATTCATGCGGGAAAATTCATCAATAAAAGTAACATAATATTTATTTCCTAGTAAATATGAGTAAATATTTCATTCAATAAAAGTAACAAAACACGGTCCCCATACATCAAAATGAAGTAAATCAATAGTGCAACAACACATGTATTATTATGAGGAACATAGATGTTTAGCAAAATAACTAGACTCGCAATTGAGATGAGAAACATTTTCCAACTCAGGATATATACGACGCAGAACAAAGATAGACGAGTGACCATGGAGATAACGAAGATCCAAAACCTTGGCGGAAGCAACAGAACAAGCAAGAGGCGGGACTTCATCCAGAACATACACTCCACCATTCTGCTCATCAACTTTTCCTGAAATACACAACCAGAAGATGTAAATGTAGCGATGCAGTTTAAATCATGAGTGAGCTTACTAAGGGACATTAAGTTGTAAGCAGATTGAGAAACGCAAGCAACCAATGGCAAAGTCATGTCGATAATTACATCACAACTACCAAACCCAACAATGGGCACAGTTAATCCATCTGCCATTGTAACAAATGATCCACAATGAGGTTTGTACAAATGCAAGATTTCTTAAGTACTAGTAAGATGATCTGAAGCCCTAAAATCTACCAGCTAACAAATAGGGCTCTGAGAAGTATATCCTGGTTGAACTGGCTGCAACTCCACAAGCAGTGTCAGCAAGGTGAGCAGAAGTGAACATGGAGGAGGGGGATTGGTTGCCCATTCTGGCTTTCCATGCACATCCCAATAAGTGTCTTTGGTATGGCCCCGACGCCCACATGAGTGTAATTCCCGTTTCGTTGCCACAACCATGACCCGAGCAACCACCTCAACCACCTCAACCACTCCCTCCACCACGAGAAGCAAG
Organism: Dactylorhiza incarnata; assembly: GCA_033032865.1. NCBI lineage: Eukaryota > Viridiplantae > Streptophyta > Magnoliopsida > Asparagales > Orchidaceae > Dactylorhiza > Dactylorhiza incarnata. The sequence goes on along the minus strand of JAWHQI010000129.1, from coordinate 5,631,860 downwards.
TGCCAATGGATCACCAGAGGCAGCATGCCATGTAGAAACAATATGAGTAGAAGAGGCTCCCGCCTTGGCCAGATGGTGGTACACACTAGCAGTCTGCAAAGTAGAAGGGATGGCAAACACGATATGAGTGGTCCATGGAATAAGCAACAATGAACCCGTCGACCACAATATTGGTCTAAGAAGAACATGGATTCATAGAAGCGATACCTACTTCCATCGATCAGTGCTATCACTAGTCAGAAGAGGGAGCTCAAGGTTTTGGTGACCTCTATCTTCGAAGGCAAGCCGCATGGATGTAGACCAAGCCTCTGTCGTTGGGATCAGGGCAGAGGCGCGAGTCGGATTAGATTGACGCCCCACAGATGTGGATCGACAAGCGGGATCACACAAAGGTATCCGTCATCGGAGTGAACATTGCGTCGTCGTAATGAAGCAGTATTGTTATCGTCGAGGACGAAGCTGGATCAGGTGTCGGAACGAAGCAGGATCTTCGTCGTCGTCGAGGACGGAGTGGGATCAAGTGTCGTCGGAACGAAGTGGGATCGTCTTTGTCGTTGAGGATGAAGCGGGATCGAGAGATACCGAGGGATTGACCACCACGTTTTTTTCTTCTATCTAATCGTGCTCTGATACCATGTTTATTAGATTTTAGGAGAACTTCATACCTCTTATATATTATATGTATAGTCCGAAATAGAGGAAAATACATATACGATATTAATATCTAACACAACTGAATTCAAATAAACCTAAAATCTTTTAATCCCAATTCTTACTTAATTAGGAAAATATTCTGCGTCTTTGCTCCCAACAACAATCGCGACTCCTCCGTTCGTGATCCCAACTGTCGTCCCCCGCTATTAACTCGCCTCTTCTTCTTCTTCTTCTTCCCGCTCTTCTTCTTTTTCGGCCATGCCCTAAATTCGACCTCCTCCTTCTCACTCTCTTCTTATTTCGCTAGTTTTTTGGACTCCCCCCTATTCCGAGCTCCTACTCCTTTTTCGTCTTCATCATTTTCTTCCTCGTGCTCCTCTTACTCTTCTGATTTTGGTTGGCCTTCCCCTTATTTCGACCCCCCCCTCCTTCTTGTTCCTGCTCTTCTTAAATTTCAAATTTATTTTGGCCTCCCTAATTTCGACCTCCTCCTCCTTCCTCTTCTTCTTCTTCAGATTTTTTTGGCCTTGCTCTAAGTATGTATAATGCTCGTATGAATAATTATGTGTGTTTTTGGCCTTGCCCTAAGTATGTATTGATAATCATTATTGCAGTCATATGGATAATTTTTTTCCCTAATGTTCAATATTATAATAATGATTGTAGTATACGATGATTGATTGAAGTTATGATCTTTCATGCGTAGTCTTACTGGGATGAATCAATTAGAATTGCAAAAGAAATGTAGAAGGGATGCAATTATAAAGCCTGAGTCGCGGTGACTCTTGATGCAGTTATTGTTGTAGAATCTATTCATAGCCACACCGCAGATGTTGTAGACAATGACGCATTAAGAGTAATATTATTAAAACGTTTATATGATGATCATTAAGTAAATTGCTTCAATCAACTATGCATGAGTATTATATTGACAAAAAATCATTATAAAGTTACAATTCCTGTGATTGAATTCCATCCTGCAGTTGAACACCATAATTGATTAATTTCAATTCTGCTGACTGAACTCTATTCTGCAGTTGAACAACAAAATTATAATTAATCTCAATGCCAATTCTTGCATATATTGGTAACTGAAAACCAATTCTTGAGAGCTAATTCCCTGCATCCGAACAGATCATATTAGGATTTGAAAATTAAAAATAAGTTGAAAATTTCACTGCATTTTACTGGATCTCTTAAACTAGTTAGGTCTATAAGAGTGTATGTGATGGGGATTGGTCGCATGACCGTGATCGACGGAGGAGATCGGGACAACAATCGGCGGGACCCATTTTTGCAGATTTGTCGGAGATGCATTTATCGGATCAGCGATCCGAGACTGCGAGCGCGTCCGGGGCATCGTTTTACATTTCATATGTATTTTTATTTTTAGTTTTTTGGGCTTGTATTTAGTGTTTTAGGACACCGGGAGTAATGGACGATCATAACCGTTCACGCCGGGTGCCTAACCGCCCCTCTCGTTATAAATAGGGGCGGATGTTCTCATTTTGAGGTATTGTATATTTTGTGAGTGATTCCAGATTCTGCAATATGATCGTGGTGCGACGCCACGAACCTCGGGATGCGACGTCCCAGGCTTAGTCTCCTAAATTTATCATTTGCGTTCTTCTCTGTTGTTGTTCACTGTTAAATTTCTATTCCCCCACTTATCCCACGACCCTTTTCCTTCTGAAGAAGAAACTCGTCGACCTTCTACTGTTCAACTCCTTCGTTCTCGACGGAAGAGAAGAAAACCGCCTAAACCTCTTCCTAACTGCTCGATACTGCCACTGTAGATCATTTTCCTCCCATCGATCGGGTTCCCCACTGCCCTATCCCGCTACCTCCGGCTGATTCGACCTTAGTCGACATCTTTGTCGTTGCGTCTTCGTCAAAATCGTTGTTCCTCTCCTGCATTCTCGCCAAAGTTCCTGTTCATCTTCGTCTGCTACGACAGAAAGAAGCGCCAACCTCCAACCGCCCATTTTGTCGTGGAACCACCATTAGTAGCCGCAGATCTCTGCGAATCCTTCCCCAGTCACCGTGTTTCTTTCTCCCTCCTCTTCCTTTGTCGTGGAACCACCAACAAGAGCCCTAATTCCTACAGCCCAAGCCACCGATCTCATCCTGCCACACGCACCGCCGTTCTTCCCCCGGTTCCCTGTCGCTGGAACCACCAAACTCTCCACCTGCCGCCCGTTACCCTATTACAACTGAACTCCCTCTTCAACGATTTTGATCCTTCATTTCAGTACAACAAGGCTTGGATTTCATCTACCCGACCACTTCCCCCCTCCCATCAGCAAAGCCTCATCCACCTTCTGTCTTCTTATCTTCACCCAGCAACACTGAAATCTCCTGCACCTCAACCAGTTCGACAAATCCCTCCCGTTGCCCGAAATTGTTTGTTCCATTACAGTTATATCCTTCATTTCGTGGAGCCACGCCCGCCGCCGTCACCAAATTTCTCGTGCTTTGTGAGTATTATCGTTTGTGTTATATTTTTCAGTATTAAATTATAGATGAACATGATGTATTGTTTGGGTATTTAGATTGTTAATGCCATTGTTTAATTTCTTTTAGTGCTATAACTCTTATTTGTGCAAATTGTAGTGAAAGCACCTCTTGTGAAAAGAATGTGTTTACTTGCTCACGCGCGCGAAAATCATTGTGAACACTGTGTTGATTTGCTAGCTGTGTATAAATTTATTGTTGGCGTTACTTCCGGCTAATATTTTAAAACATGCATGCATCATTTACATTGGGTTTGATCGCATTCATTCCGCACATCCACTTAGGTTTGCATTAGCGTGTCGGCACCGCCATTTTATCACAGCCCATTCTGCGTCAGTATGCCTTATCTATAGACAGTAGATTTGAAGTATAGAATAGTGTATTGGAGATCTATTTGTGAAAGGGCTAAGTACTAGGTTATACATCATGTGCCCTAGTTTACTACCGATTGTCTCTTTAGAAAGGGATCTGAAAAGTCTGATATCATATTTTTGTTATGAGCAATATATAAGTGGTTATTATTTCCATTTTTTTGCTTGGAAGGACTAATTTAGCAGGTTCAACTATTTTGGTGCATTAAATCAGACATGTTATACTAGTGAACAAGTTCGACTAATTAAGAACAGAATATTCGACCAATTTCATGTGCCTTAGCTAATACTAAATTGACAAGTATAATGAAATTATAGTGCATTTGGTCAGTCCTGTTAAAGTAGTTAAATTCAAATTGTTAGTTTATATGGTGTGTATGTCCAATCTTTTTGGTATACTTGAAGTATGCAATACCGTAGTAGCTTCTTTAGACCCTTGCAAGAGTAGATGCTAAATATCATGTTATGTCTGTGTCCATTGGCTTGGTTGCCTTGTCAATTTTCCCTACTCTTACATACAAACACAATAAGGTTTTAGTCATCTTAGCTTATTGTTTGTGTTAGCAAATTTTTTGTCTGCTCTCTGCATTCAATTGGACTGTTTTTACTAAATAACTTGTTTCATTATAAACAAGCTAATGCTCTGATTTTATAAAGCCTATGAACTACCTGTTTGGTGGAATTTCTCTAAACTTTTGAAGTTTCAGTTATATTTATGTCTGACAATTAAGATTGTTTCTGTTATATGTGTTGCAGTTATTTCTCCATTGGTTCAAGAGTTTAACCTTATGAAGTCTTCATCTGTGATTTTTTTTTGCAGCCTGTCTCATGGCTTAGCCTGGTTTTGCTAATTATGACAGGAGGAGGATTAATTTTCTATTACGACCGAGAGAAGAAACGACATATAGAAGGTATAACACCTTATATTAAGAGCATTTATTTCCGCATGAGGTATATGCAAATTAATCATGCCATGATTTTCTATTTCTTGGAAATAGACTTTCAAGGAAAAAAATTGAGCTCTAGTTCTCTTCCTTTTACATATCGAGTATCTCTTAACCTCAATTTATTTTATCTTAAACCCGGACGAGTTCAGTCACTTCCGCCTCATGAAATCTCATGAGGTGATCAACTGCCTCATGAAAGCTCATGAGGAGCCCATCCGACATTAGGTAGGCTTAAGAAATTTTTATCAAAATTCTTCCATCATTGTTTATACTTTATACCAGTTGTAATTCATATTATTTCAAGTCGTCCCGCATCTATTTGGTATTTATCCCAGTTGAGGGTATTTTGGTCATTCTCTATTTTTTAGGTTTTCCCCTCACTCATGTATATGCATGAGCAAGGGTTCATTGAGATTAATTATCAAAGCATTATTCCTATTCTACTTGGTATCAAAGCGAAATCCGCCGCTCTCCTGTTCCGCTCGACCTTCCTGCCGCTCACCTGTTCCGCTTCCGCCGCCTCTCGACATTTCCGCCGCTAGATCGCCTGCCTCCTGACATTTCCGCCGCTAGATCGCCTGCCTCCGCTGTTGTCGATCCCATATGACATTGAGCGGCTCCTAGACGGGCGTCTCCCGTCAGACAGCTGCTGAAGAAGTCGCCGCCGCCGCCTTCTGATGAAGCTGCTATTCCCCGCCGCCGCCTTCTGATGAAGATGCTATTCCCCGCCGCCGATTGATGAAGCTTCTGCCATCACCGATTGATCGATAGGGCTCGACTGTCTTCCCGTCAGCCCTCATTCAGATCCCGTGTACTGTTTTCACTGCATCGGATCTCTGCATTGCTTCTTCTGCCATCGATAAGAAGTCGACGCCACCGCCGACTGATCTCCTCGCCAGCCCTCATTCAGATCCCGTCTCTACGTCAGCCCTTATTCAGATCATCCAGATTCCGTCTGCCAGATTGTTGCCCTTCATTGATCCTATGGCCGAATGCTCTTGCTCGCGACTGTTACTTTCTTGATGCCGCCCTTCTCTACTGCTGCTGCTGTGCTGATGCAGTTTCCTCGTACTGCTTAATCTTTCGTCATCCTTTTTTGTCGATATGGGTGACCCTGATTCCTCTGCATCTTCTCCGGGTGTGATCCAGCCTCAAATGAGTGACTCTCAGCGTCCTCAATCCTCATGGCCACTCCGATTCTTTGAAGATTACCACGGTTCCCTTGGATGACACGAATTACCTGGAATGGTCTCGCGCAACCCAACATGTCATTCGCAGGCAACATATGTTTGGGTATATCGATGACACGATCAAGGAGCCCTCGAAGACTGATCCCTCCTGGAAGCGTTGGGATTCTGACAATTCACTTGTGGTCTCATGACTCCTACATTCGATGTCTCCCAAGGTCTACCGAAGCTATATGTTGATGGATTCTGCATCTGAGATCTGGACCCATGCTCGGGAAACTTACTCACAAATCGGTAGTTCCACTCAGGTGTACGAGCTTACTCGCCGTATTTTGGAATTGCGGCAAGGTCCGATGACCATTTCGTCTTTCTTCTCTGAGTTTGAGCGTCTTCACCAAGAATTGGACTACTTTGCTCACTTCACTCCTGCGTGTACTACTGATGTTGTTCAGATAAAGCAAAATGAGGACCTTTTTCGTCTTCATGTTTTCTTGATGGTGCGGACGCATATTCTTCACCGCTCTCCGCTTCCCTCCCTTCGCGAGGCCTTCGGTATGGTTCTGGGTGATGAAGACCGACGCAAGTCCCTCAGTGTTATGGCGCCGCCTGATCGTTCAGCCTTGACGAGTGTTGGTCGTGGACTTATTCCTACTCCTGGCTTTTCTGTGCCCACCTGTGACTGCTGTGGGCGAAGGGAACATTCTCGAGAGGTGTGTTTCAAGCTTCATCCACATCTCGCTCCTCCTGGTCGTGGTCGTGGTGGCCAACGACATAGTGGACATCGCCCTCATGATGCTGCTTACACTACAGATGTCTATGATGAGTCCCACTGTTCCCCTCTTGGATCTCTTACAGCTCAGGAAGTGGATGCCTTCCGTCGGTTGCTCTTCTCTCAGTCTGATCCTAGTACAAGAGGCTCTACTTCCCTGGCTACTATTGCGATGCCCAATGCTCATGCTGCCACTGCCTCTTCCTCTGAATGGGTGCTTGACTCCGGCGCAACACATCGTATGACTGGTTCTTCCTCAGGTTTCCTCTCTTATACCCCTTTGTCTGGTAAGGACAAAGTCATTTCTGCAAATGGATCTTTATCCTCTATTGCGGGCAAAAGCAACATCTCATGTTCCCCGTCTATTTCTCTTCCTTCTGTTCTTCATGTCCCCTCTTTTTCTCGCAATTTGCTTTCCATCAGCAATATTACTAGATCTCTGAACTGCTCTGTAACTTTTTTCCTGATTCTTATGTTTTTCAGGAACTGGGTACGAAGCTGAGCGTTGACAGTGGTAGGAATCGTGGTGTCGTGTACTACTTGAACCCCCAGATACCCTCTCAGTCTCTTTCCTGTTCCATCGCCACAACTGATGATGTTCGCCGTTGGCATCTGCGCCTAGGACATCCGTCTTCCACTTATCTGCAAAAATTGTTTCCTGCTTTTTTACCTTTTCTTCAGAATTTTACTTGTGATGTATGTGATGAGTCTAAACATGTGCGACATACTTCTTCACATCTCTCTTTTCCCAGTACTGTCCCTTTTGATGTGGTACATTCTGATGTATGGGGGTCGTCCCCTATCTTATCTTTAAATGGTTTTTGATGGTTTGTCACCTTTATTGACTGCTTCTCTCGTACTACATGGGTTTATTTTTGGAAGAAAAAAATGAAGGTTTTCTTGCTTTCAAATATTTCATAAAATGGTGCAAACTCAATTCGATGCTTCTATTCGTGTTTTTTGAAGTGATAATGGCGGGGAGTATGGCGATTGTGGTGCCTTCGGTTCTTATCTCACCACTCATGGTATTATCCACCAGAAAATGTGTGTGCACACATCTACTCAAAATGATGTGACCGAACATAAAAATCGGCACCTCCTTGAGGTTGCTCGATGCTTTCTATCCACCTTGCACCTTCCCAAAACCTATTGGGGGGATGCAGTTCTCATCGCCGCTCATCTTATCAATCGCCTTCCTTCTCGTGTCCTTTCATATACTACTCCTATAGCTCGTCTTTACACTACCTGTGTGTTTCATACTTCCCATTTGACACCTCGTATCTTTGGGTGTGTTTGCTCTGTGCATATCCACCAACCCAGTCGTGACAAACTTGACCCTCGGGCTCTCCGTTGTGTCTTTCTTGGCTACTCTTCTGCCACCAAAGGGTATCATTGTTATTACCCTTCGTCCCGACATATGTTCTGTAACATTGACGTTATTTTCCGGGAGCAGGAATCTTATTTTTTGTCTTCGACTCATTCTCTTCGTCAGGGGGAGAGTGATGGTGATACAACTAATACTCCTACTCCTATCCCTCTTCCTCTCCTTCCTTTCATGACCTCCATTTGACCACTACCACCTACTTCGGTAGCTACTGCTCCTATCCATGTACCTTTGATCTCCACCCTGATCTCTCCACTTCCCCACATATATCATCGTCGTACAGGTACACAGGCTACTAGAGTTCCTCCACTATCTGTGTCTACGTCGGCCTCAGATTCTGATGATGCGGATATGCATATTCCTCTTGCATTGCTGAAAGGTAAAGCCACGAGTACGCAACACCCTATTTCTAACCATGTGGCTTATCAACATCTCACCCTGGCTCATCAGGCCTTTGTTTCATCCATTTTCTTGGTTGTTATTCCTAAATCGTTGCAGGAAGCCTTGCAGATGCCTATATGGACACATGCTATGTACGATGAGATGTGTGCCCTGGACAAGAATCATAGTTGAGAAATCTCCTCTTTTCCTCCTGGGAAGAAAGCTATCGGCTCACGGTGGGTCTTCACTGTTAAGCAGAACCAAGACGGTAAAGTGGAACGGTACAAAACACATCTGGTTGCTCAAGGATACACTCAGACGCAGGGAGTTGATTACCAAGAGACCTTTGCTCCCGTTGCAAAGATGGACTCTATTTGGGTGTTATTATCCTGTGCGGCTTGCCTGGACTGGGACCTTCATCAACTGGATGTGAAGAACGCGTTCCTTCACGGTGACCTTGATGAAGAGGTGTACATGAAGTTTCCTCCTGGTTTTGTGAAGAAGGGGGCTGAAGGGTTTGGCTGCCGCTTAAAGAAATCTTTATATGGCCTGAAGCAATCTCCTAGTGCCTGGTTCGGAAGGTTTCTCACAACTATGCTCAAGTTTGGGTACAAGCAAGCTCACTTCGATCATACCATGTTTATCCGGAGACGTGAACAGAAGGTAATGGTTTTCATTGTCTACGTGGATGACATTGTGATTACAGGAAATGACACAGAGGAGATTGCTAGTCTTAAAACCCTCTTAGCTGCTGAATTTGAGGTGAAGGACTTAGGAAGGTTACGGTACTTTCTGGGTATCGAGGTGACTAGATCTGATCAGGGTATATTCATATCCCAACGAAAGTATGTATTTGATCTCCTAAAGGAGACAGGGATGCTTGGGTGTGCTCCTGCTAACACTCCCTTGGAGAACCATAAGATTGATGGTGATAGTGATGTTGACCATGCTGATGTATCACGTTATCAAAGACTGGTTGAGAAACTTATATACTTATCCTATACTCGGCCTGACATTACATTTGCGGTAGGGATTCTGAGCAGGTATATGCATTCTCCCAGGATCAGACATCAAGATGTTGTGTATCGTGTGCTAAGATACTTGAAGAAAGCACTTGGCCGAGGTCTATTGTTCTCCAAGAACAATAACTTGAAGATTGAGGTCTTTACCGACTCTGATTGGGCCGGATGTCAAGATGACAGAAAGTCCACAACTGGTTATTGTTCTTTCATTGGTGGAAACCTTGTGACATGACGTAGCAAGAAGCATAATGTGGTGGCCATATCAAGGGCTGTGGCTGAATTCTGTGCTATGTCTCAGGGCCTATGTGAGGGCGATGCATCCAAGGACGCATCCGGTTGAGTTTGAATGATTGTGTTTTTTCTTTTAATATTTTATTATCATATTGTCGTCCTTATATAAGTATGTAACGCATTTCCAATTTCTGTTGTATTGCATTTTCATTTTCTGTTACGGCGTGTTGGATTGACCGGCCAACATGATCGATTAATAAAAAGGTCCGACATTGGGGGGGCGTTAGGTGTAGGCGCGGCGAAATATTACAATTAATTGCATGAGAAAGCAGTTTTCAAAATCCGGAAACTTATGTGGGCTGATTTCAGTTTTCAAAACCTTCCCCACCTCTCCACCATTTATTTCTACCTATTTAAATCATTTATTCTTGACAGCCTTTTCATTTCAAAAAAACCCCCACCGTTTAACATCATTTAAACTACCGTTTCAAACCACATTAAAACATAATTAAAACCCCCCACTTGATAACTCCCACCGTTCAACCACTGTGCCTATTTAATTCCCTTCCTAATACCGTGAATAGCAGCCGGCAGAAAACGAAACCCGTGTGACTATTCACACGGAGATTTCGTTCCAGCGCTGCCTCTCCGCCACCGCCAATACTCGATCAAATCCGCCCAGGAATCCCTTCCCGAGTTCGGGCGACCACTCCGACGCCGGCCCTGCCAAGCTCCGCCGCTCCAGCGACGCCCGGCGCCTCCGGTTTCCTTCCAAAGATCGGTCGACCCCGGCTACAGTTTCCCGATCTTTCCCTGTCTCCGCCTTCCCCAGTTTCCGCTGTTCCCGTTCCGACCGACGCTTGGAGCTCCGACGAACAGACAACACCGCTCTCCTCCTCCGCCAGCCCCGCCAAGTCGCTGATTTCCCCTTCTACTAACATCCCGATCCACCTCCATTCCACATCCCCTGTTCATCTCCATCCGGCCCAGAGTTCACCATTTCTAAACCCCCTGTTCTGAACCTTCCAACCGCCCAACCCGTGGAGGCTCATCCGACCTGAAAATCCCTGCAGGTATAAATCTCAGCTCCCTATTGTTAGCTTACTCATGCCATTAATTTAACATGATCGGAATGCTAGCGCACACATCTTAACACCCACTATTGTCATTATCTCTTCTTTAACTCGTTTGTTGAGCTGTTCGATTGCGGGGAAAATTAAACTCGTGCCGGGTGAGTTCCGCTGGACATCTAGGCAAGCGTACCGAATTGAGTTTAAACTACCAAAGTTTCCGATCAACCGGGAAAGGGTGTTAATAGAGAGACTAGCGCCGTACCCTTTCTCCACAAGGGGAAAACTCAACCGAGTACAGTTTAGGTTGCATCAGTTTGGTATCAAAGCTAGGTTGATTCACTTCTAGCGTGGATCACTGATCCTGATAGTCTTTTCAAAAATTATATTTAAAGTTTCTTTTTATTAGAATTTTAAATTACTATTTTCTTAAAAAAAAAAATTAAGCAAAAAACAAATCAGTCTTTTTTTATTTTATATAAAAAAAATCTTCTAAAATTTTTATTGTCATTTAAATAGAGTATTAAAAAAAAAGAATAAAAAAAAATGGAGGGTCGCGTGGATAAAATCGAAGCGAGCGTCGAGGACGTGAATCAACGCATGGGTAGCCTCACACAAATGGTCGAAACACTTACCACCCAAATGGGTGCCCTCACACAAGTCATGAACGGATTACGAACGTCGGTCAACAATCTTGAGGCCGTTAAACACCTAGGATTAAATCCACCACCCCCACCGATCCCTGAAGAGGGAGCAATCCCTCAACCTCCTGAGCTTTTGCCTCCACGTCCTGAACCACGAGATCTTCCTCGTTGGGATTCGGGCGTCAAATTTGACGTTGGCGATTTCGAGGGACGAGTAGATCCCGAAGGTTGCCTTGATTGGTGTGAGCGTATGCAGCGATTCATGGCCTGGAAACAAACGCCACTTAATCGCCAAGTCGAGTATGCCGTCCTTAGGCTCAAGGGTTCATCACTAGTCTGGTGGGGTCAGGTAGAGCGCACTAGATTCACATTAGGATTAGAACCCATCACCACCTGGGCCGAATTTAAAAACCAAATGCGAAAGAGGTATGTCCCCCCGGATTTCCTCCAGAACCTTTACCGAAAATTTCACAATATTCGGCAGGATAGACTCTCGGTGGATGAATATACCAACGAGTACCTTACCCTCCAGTCTAGGTTAGATGTCCGGGAAGAAGATGATATGACGGTGGCCCGGTATCTCGACGGTCTCCGTTACACTATTCGTGAGCAATTGGAGCTTCACGATTTTAAGAACTTAGAAGAAGTCGCTAGTAGGGCCCGACGAGTAGAAGCGGCATTACAAAAGAAAGCTACAACGTCTCGGAATTTTGATAAGGCGTCTAGTGTTACAACACAAAGCACAACGTCTAAAACTCCAATAGCCAATCGTCCTTCGGGGTCCACTAATATTTCTACTACACCTCATGTCGCCTTCAAGGGTAGGGAGCCTAGTGGTTCTCGACCCAACACTGGGGTTTTCGTTATTTTAAGTGTATGGAACTTGGACACAAATCCTCCGAGTGCCCACGTAGGCAGTTTGTAGCGGTAGCCGAGACGGAAGAAGAAGGTCGTGAACCCGAGTATGGAGTCTTTCTTACAGATTCCCAACCAGCTTCCTTAGTCGACGACGAGGAAGAGGTAGAAGGAGAGTATGCTGAACAGTTGGGTTGCGTTATGCAACATAGCCTTCTCACCCCGAAAATTGGAGAAGACGAATGGTTGAGGCATAACATTTTCCGCACCACCGCCCGCATTCAGGGACAATTATGTTCCGTCATCATCGATAGCGGTAGCATGAAAAATTTTGTATCTCAACGCATGGTAGAAAAACTCAAGCTTAAGACACAGCCTCTAGGAAAACCATATAGTTTATCATGGGTTACTAGTTCTATGACTATACCCGTTACGCACCAGTGTCTAGTTGAGTTTTCCATTGGCAGTTCGTATCAAGATTCTGTTTGGTGTCATGTCGCGTCGTTAGAAGTTTGTCACATCTTGTTAGGCCGGCCGTGGCAGTTTGATAGGCGAGTGGTTCATGATGGGGCGAGGAACTCTTATGCTTTTGAACGCGGAGGGCGCAAGATCGTCCTTCTTCCCCAGAAGAACGGGCCTTTGCCGAAAACTATAGAGACCTCCTCGCCAGGTAGTAGTTCGTCATCTCCTATAGCTGCGATTTCGTTTCCCTCAGCGCATATGCTACTTTCTGGGACCCAATTCCAGGAAGAAATGAGGAAAATTGATGTTATTTACATCTTAGCTGGTCTAGATTCTCGACTAGAGTCCACGGAGATTCCTGATAGAGTCCGTCCACTGATTACTGAGTTTGCTAGCATTATGCCCGAGGAGCTTCCAGATCATCTCCCGCCCATGAGGGACATACAACACTGTATCGATCTCATTCCCGGAGTTAGTCTCCCTCATCTACCACACTATCGTATGAGTCCTAAGGAGCACGAAGAGTTACACCGACAGGTCACCGACCTGATCAAGAAGGGCCATATCAGGGAAAGCATGAGTCCTTGCGCCGTTCCTGCTCTTCTTGTCCCCAAGAAGGATGGGACATGGCGCATGTGTGTGGATAGCCGCGCAATAAACAAAATCACTATCAAGTATAGATTTCCGATTCCCCGATTGGATGATATGCTCGATATGCTTAGCGGATCCCAAGTTTTCTCAAAAATCGATCTTAAAAGCGGTTACCATCAAATCCGGATCCGTCCCGGGGATGAATGGAAAACCGCCTTCAAAACTCGGGAAGGACTGTACGAATGGCTTGTGATGCCTTTTGGCCTCTCCAATGCCCCAAGTACCTTCATGCGACTCATGCATCAAGTTCTTCGGCCTTTGATAGGAGTTTGCGTGGTTGTTTATTTCGACGACATCCTTATATATAGCACGGATGCCGACCAGCATTTGGATCATCTTCGGCAGGTCCTCCAAATCCTTTTGGAGAAGAAGCTATACGTGAATCTCAAAAAGTGTACATTTTTGACCAATAGTTTGACCTTTTTGGGGTATATTGTCTCTTCCGAGGGTATCAAAGTCGATCCTGAAAAAGTTCAAGCTATTAACTCTTGGATGAGTCCTAAAACCATCACCGAGGCTCGAGGCTTCCATGGATTAGCCTCTTTTTATCGCCGGTTTATTCGAAACTTTAGCACCCTTATTTCACCTGTGACTGATTGTCTTAAGAAGGGTCATTTCGTTTGGACCGCGGAAGCTGAGCGTGCTTTTTCCCTTGTGAAAGCTAAGCTTATTAGTGCACCCGTACTGGCGCTTCCAGATTTTGATAAGATATTTGAGGTAGATTGTGACGCCTCGATTATTGGGATTGGCGCTGTTTTAAGTCAAGAGGGGCGTCCCGTTGCCTTTTTCAGTGAAAAATTGAATGAAGCAAAAACTCGTTACTCCACTTACGATCTTGAGTTTTATGCTATCGTTCAGGCTCTTCGTCACTGGCGGCATTATTTAATTCAACGTGAGTTCATTTTAAACTCCGACCATGAAGCTTTACGTTATCTGAACTCGCAAAAGGAGGTGCGCCGTCATGCCAAATGGGCAGCATATCTCCGAGAGTTTACTTTCCACCTGAAACACAAGCCTGGAGTTTCCAATAGGGTCGCCGACGCGCTTAGTCGTAGAACTCATGTTTTAGTTTCATTACAGCCGCATATCATCGATTTGGATTCACAGAAGGAACTTTATCCTACTGATCCTTATTTCAGTGAGATTTGGGCTTCATGCCAAGCTACCGGGACCGACACTACGACGACTTATATTTTGAGCGAAGGATTTTTATTTAAGGGGTCACGCCTTTGCATTTGCGAAGGAACGCTTCGGGAGACCTTATTAAGAGAGCTTCATTCTTCTGGGTTAGGAGGTCATGTTGGGCAAAACAAACTCCTCGATCTTGCTAGCACACGTTTCTATTGGCCTAAAATGAAAGAGGATGTTGCAAAATTTGTTAGAACATGCTCGACATGTCAACTATTTAAGGGGTGTTCGCAAAATACGGGTTTATACACGCCACTATCCATCCCCGAGAGGCCATGGGATGAAGTATCTATGGACTTTGTTGTAGGTTTGCCTCGAACCAAGAGACGAGTGGACTCAATTTTTGTTGTGGTGGACCGTTTTTCGAAAATGGCCCACTTTATTCCTTGTGAAAAAACGACTGATGCCACCCGCGTTGCGGATCTCTTCTTTCGAGAGATCGTTCGTTTACATGGGATTCCCCGCACTTTTACCTCTGATCGACACTCGATTTTTGAGTTATTTTTGGAAAACTTTATGGGGAAAGCTTGGTACTAAGCTAGAATTCAGTAGCGCCTATCACCCGCAGACGGATGGGCAAACCGAGGTGGTGAATCGAAGTTTGGGCGATTTTCTTAGATGTTTAGCAGGAGAGCATCCGAAGCAATGGGATTTAATCATTCCGCAAGCCGAATTTGCTTATAACAGCTCAAAGAATCGTTCCACTACTAAATCTCCTTTTGAAGTAGTCTATGGCTACCCCATTCCGTTATTACTCGATCGTCATTCTCTCCCTTCTTTTGAACGAACCTCTTTTGATGCGCTAACATATATTGATCACTTAAAATCTTTGCATGAGTTTATTGCTAACAGTTTGCGAGCATCTTCTGAGAAATACAAGGACGCGGCGGATAAACATCGTCGCGAATTGCATTTCTCAGAAGGGGATTGGGTTCTTGCTTTTTTCAGGAAGGAGAGGTTTCCCGTGGTTACCTATCACAAGCTTCAACAACGACGTTTCGGCCCATTTCAGGTTAAAAAGTGCCTTGGCACTAATGCTTACCTTTTGGACTTACCCGCCGAATTTGGTACTTCCCCTATTTTTAATATTGCTGACCTTGTGCCTTTTTATGGAGAACCTCCAGTTTCTAGCCTTCCTCCACCACTTCCCATACCGTTTTCCACTCCGCCGCCAGTTTTATCCCCATCTACCCCCACCGTTGAGGAGGTTGAGCATGTGTTGGATGTTCGTGAGTTCCAAACGCGCACCGGGACCTATCAGCGCTATCTGATTTCATGGAAAGGCAGAGACATCTCGGACAGTTCATGGATAAGCGCCGCCGAGCTTCGTCGACTTCGCCCCGATCTTACGATTGCTGGTCTTTGCCAATTCTCGCCGGGGTCGAGTCCTTTCAACCCCGGGGGAATTGATGCATCCAAGGACGCATCCGGTTGAGTTTGAATGATTGTGTTTTTTTCTTTTAATATTTTATTATCATATTGTCGTCCTTATATAAGTATGTTAACGCATTTCCAATTTCTGTTGTATTGCATTTTCATTTTCTGTTAAGGCGTGTTGGATTGACCGGCCAACATGATCGATTAATAAAAAGGTCCGACATTGGGGGGGGGGGGGGGGGGGGGGGGGGGGCGTTAGGTGTAGGCGCGACGAAATATTACAATTAATTGCATGAGAAAGCAGTTTTCAAAATCCGGAAACTTATGTGGGCTGATTTCAGTTTTCAAAACCTTCCCCACTTCTCCACCATTTATTTCTACCTATTTAAATCATTTATTCTTGGCAGCCTTTTCATTTCAAAAAAACCCCCACCGTTTAACATCATTTAAACTACCGTTTCAAACCACATTAAAACATAATTAAAACCCCCCACTTGATAACTCCCACCGTTCAACCACTGTGCCTATTTAATTCCCTTCCTAATACCGTGAATAGCAGCCGGCAGAAAACGAAACCCGTGTGACTATTCACACGGAGATTTCGTTCCAGCGCTGCCTCTCCGCCACCGCCAATACTCGATCAAATCCGCCCAGGAATCCCCTCCCGAGTTCCGGCGACCACTCCGACGCCGGCCCTGCCAAGCTCCGCCGCTCCAGCGACGCCCGGCGCCTCCGGTTTCCTTCCAAAGATCGGTCGACCCCGGCTACAGTTTCCCGATCTTTCCCTGTCTCCGCCTTCCCCAGTTTCCGCTGTTCCCGTTCCGACCGACGCTTGGAGCTCCGACGAACAGATAGCACCGCTCTCCTCCTCCGCCAGCCCCGCCAAGTCGCTGATTTCCCCTTCTACTAACATCCCGATCCTCCTCCATTCCACATCCCCTGTTCATCTCCATCCGGCCCAGAGTTCACCATTTCCAAACCCCCTGTTCTGAACCTTCCAACCGCCCAACCCGTGGAGGCTCATCCGACCTGAAAATCCCTGCAGGTATAAATCTCAGCTCCCTATTGTTAGCTTACTCATGCAATTAATTTAAAATGATCGGAATGCTAGCGCACGCATCTTAACACCCACTATTGTCGTTATCTCTTCTTTAACTCGTTTGTTGAGGTGTTCGATTGCGGGGAAAATTAAACTCGTGCCGGGTGAGTTCCGCTGGACATCTAGGCAAGCGTACCGAATTGAGTTTAAACTACCAAAGTTTCCGATCAACCGGGAAAGGGTGTTAATAGAGAGACTAGCGCCGTACCCTTTCTCCACAAGGGGAAAACTCAACCGAGTACAGTTTAGGTTGCATCAGAGGGTCTGTGGCTGCGCACTGTGTTACAAGATCTTGATTTCACTGAGACAACTCACTTCTTCTTATTTTGTGACAATAAGGACGCTATTAACATATCACATAACCCAGTCCAACATGACAAGACAAAACATGTTGATGTTGATCGACATTTTATTAAAGATCACTTGGATAAAAAGACCGTGGTAACTCCCTTCGCGCATTCCAAAGATCAACTGACCGATGTGTTCACCAAAAGCTTGAGATGTGATACGTTTACTGATGGCATTTAGAAGCTAGGGATGACTGATTTTTTCCTTCCGACTTGAGGGGGAGAGTTGTAATTCATATTATTTCAAGTCGCCCCGCATCTATTTTGTATTTATTCCGGTTGAGGGTATTTTGGTAATTCTCTATTTTTTAGGTTTTCCCCTCACTCATGTATATGTATGAGCAAGGGTTCATTGAGATTAATTATCAAAGCATTATTCCTATTCTAACTATACCATGTGTCGGAATCCCGCCAGAACAACCTACGAAATATAAGAATTGGATATGGATGGGCATGCGATCACATGAGGTATAGGTTTTTTGATCGTGAGAGAGACTCACAACTCAGCCTAAGGCTCAAAGATTCATTCATTTAAGATATTCAATAACACATACGAAGAAGATATTTATTTGCCTAATTCATTAGCCCTAATTGGGCCATTAAATATTAAATGAAATACAATACTTCAAACATAATGAAATAAAATATGTCGATGCCGAGCCTGTAATCATTCATGGGGTTGTTTGTGCTCTTCAACCATTGCAAATTGACTCGCTAAACTTGATGAGAAACCTCGTTGCTGGGTTCCTCCATAAAAGTACCTCCCTCTATGAAATTTGTCTTGTTCTCTGGACCGAGGTTTGGAAACTGAAGCATGAACTTGTCATGACTCACAATCAACCAAGTAGCATCTCACGGGTGCCCAATATGGTCCCCGAATCATATGTCCAAATGGAGTCGATCGCAAGATCCTTTAGAATAGAGGCTTCATCAGTGGCATTGCCTATCATCCCCTTGAGCCGAGAAACATGGAAACCAGGTGTATGCGGCTCTGGGGTGGAAGCTGAAGTCAAAAAGCCACAACACCAATGCGGGTGACAATAAGAATATAGCTTAGTAACAAGCTAAGATCTTCAAGTGGACTTGGATGCCAACCTTGATCTAGCGATGTGGGCAGAGATTTATGAACACCATGTCGCCCATCTCGAGCTGCAGGTGCTTGCGACGTTTGTTGGCATGTACGATCATATGTTGTTGGGCACGTTGTAGATGCAACTTAAGTTGGTGCAATATGTCATCGCGGTCCTGAAGTAGCTGGCCTAAGCTTTTCACCTAATACTCTCCTGACAAATGCCGAATTAAGGTGGGCAAGGATTTACTATAGACTACCACAATGTACTGGTGTTGGCTGTTGTTCAGAAGAATTTATTGCATGAATATTCTCTCCAGTTGAGCCAATTGGCTCATTTGCGCGGTTACTTAGAAGCGAAATGTCGCAAGTATGTCTCCAACATGCGATTGAGGACCTCCGTTTGTCCATCAATTTGTAAGTGGTCAGTGGTACTCATCCGCAATGTGGAGCCCTAAAGTTTGAACAAGACCTGTTAGAAATTGCTCATAAAGTTGGGGTTGTGATCTCTAGCAATTGAGCGAGGAAAACCATGAATTTGGATGTTCTCATAGACAAATGTTGATGCCACTGTCTCTATGGGTGGAGTGGAATGAAATAAGTGTATGTTATGGGGCCCCATTATTTGCCCTGATTATGTTACACATATTTTATTACAAGTCTTTAAGTATGCTATTTCGAGTTATATGAGTCTAGTGTTATCAAGTCGAGTCATTACGAGTCGTTAGGATGATTTTTAATATTTCACGCATCTCTTTTATTTTGAGGTTATTTACAACCATGCCACTTGTAATGTTTTAAATAGACCCCTTGGGTCATTGTTTGAGTTATGAATGAAATTATGAATCTTCTATTCCTCTCTCAATGCTTTTCTCCTCACATTTCTAGGGTTGGGGTTGAGCATGAATCCTCTTCTTCCTCTCCCCTCACATTCTCCATGGGCTGAGTTTGTCTCCCCTTGTATCTCTGTCTCCATTGTCACCTCCGACGACGTTACGAGCTAGGCCAATAACGTTTCGTTCCCAATTATCCGCCCCGATTATGTTACACATATTTAATTACAAGTATTTAAGTATGTTATTTTGAGTTGTATGAGTCTAGTGTTATCGAGTCGAGGCATTACAAGTCGTTAGGATGGTTTTTAATATTTCGCGTATCTCTTTATTTTGGGGTTATTTACACCCATGCCACTTGTAATGTTTTAAATAAACCCCTTAGGTCATTGTTTGAGTTATAAATGAAATTATGAATCTCTTTATGCTTTTCTCCTCACATTTCTTGGGTTAGGGTTGAGCGCAACTCCCCTTCTTCCTCTCCCCTTGCATTCTACGTGGGTTGAGCTCGGCTCCCCTTGTATCTTTGCCTCCACCGCCACCTCCGACGACGTTACAAGCTAGACCCATAGCAACATACCTCGAGAGACGACCTACCACTACAAAATGCAATCATAACCAACTGACTTGGGAAGCCTAGTGATGAAATCCATAGTAAATGTTTCCCTAATGAGCTCTGATATATGCAGTGATTATAGAAAGGCTCATGGGAAAGCAGTCTCATACTTAGTAATTGGTCTATTGGCAGGTGAGGCAAGAAGCCACAAATTGCTCGACATTTCGTATCGTACCTTGCCAGTAAAAAGACGATGTTATGTGTCTCAGTGTAGACTGAAACTCAATTGGTAGTCGTGGAATGTAAATTGCCCTGATGATATAATCGACCCCCTGTGTGTGAGAAAGTTGGTTGAGCGGCGGGCTCGGTAGCCATGAATACTCTCATGGCTCAGAGCTATGGGTCGATCTCTTGTTGGATGGCGTCGATGTCTACTCATAAATGTCATGAGTGAGAGTAGCTCAGATTAATGGGATAAAGCATCAACTGCTTGCTTTGACTTTCCTGATTTGAACTCCATAATGATTTTGTACCCCAACAACTTCACTACCCATAATTGCTGAGCTTGTGTCTAGATATTCCGTCTGAGCAGGTACCAAAGACCGGTGCTTTGTGCGGATGGTGAAGTGTCATCAAAAGAGGTATGATCGCCAATGCTGGACGACCAGGACAAGCGCCTTCAACTCATTCTCCTGGGCCGAATGTGGTCGCCCGGTTCTGGAGAAGATTCGACTGCAGTATGTAATGGTTAAGCTGCTCTGCATAAGTACTCCCTCGATACTGTGTAATGAGGCGTGGCACTCGATCACAAATGATTGGGAAAAATCTGGTATGAACATCACAAATACGGGCATCAAGGCCTGCTGTAGATTTCAGAAAGTCTTCTTCTCTACGGGTGTTCATTGGAAATGTGAAGATGTCATCGTCTTGATGAGAGCAGTCACCAATAGAGCTAAGTTGTCATTGAGAGAATGAATTTGTAGTAGTGACATGAATTTGTAGTAGTGACTAGTAAGTGTCAGGTACACCGGACGACACGATGGGACTGTGAGGTGGACAGAGGGCAACATAACCTTGTCGGATTCCATGGACACCCCATGAGTTGATATTGTATGAACTAAGTCCATGGAATTCAACAAAATGGAACCAATGCCATCCAATCCAAAAGTATAAAAATACGCCTTGATGAAGCACACACCCATGCCTATCACAAGGTTTGCAGTGTAGACATCGTGTAGGAGATCGATGACTATCACTGAGGTACACTGTGAATCCAGGTGAGGACTCCATCAGATGGTGTAAATAGGCCTCTAAGTCATGTGAGATGAAGCTGTGACCGGTCCCACTTTCGATCATAATGAAAATCTCAGTAGTCACAAACTCACAATGTGCTATGAGTTTCATGATTTGGAGGCCTAAGATTCCCCAAACCGAAAAGCAAGGAAGGCCGAGGCAGTTTAGTATAGCACAATTGGTTGTCGGATGTGGCTCATTTGCGATCATCATGGCCTCAAAATCAGCCATTGTAATTTTCTCGTAATCCTCAATCAATGCCTGTAACTCTTTTAAGGGGGAAATCATGGGTGTGTCAATAAGGTTGCTTACAACCAAAGCATAGTCTCTTCTTCTAAAGTCGTTGTATTCTTGATTAGAAATGTGACACATCGGAGGGTTGTGCGGTGCCATGATAGGTGAAGGAGAAGGCTTATTGTTTGGTGGTAAAATGTTGGATGGGTGGTGGTGATTTTTGTTTGGGGAGGGGGCGTCAAAAGAGGGTGATTTTTAGGTGGTGGGGGGCTTGTGGAATAAGGAGTGCAGCCTTGCGATGAGGAGACTGAGCTATAGTAATTGTTTGAGGGTCGGACTGCAAAATACGCTTCTACTAAGCGAGTCGTGTCCATGGATTAATTGATGGAGATGAGGTGGAGGCAGCGAAGACCGGCACAAATGTTGAGTTGGAGACCGTGCATGAAGTATCCCCGAAAGTGATATGGTGGAAAGCTATTTATAGGGCTAGTTCATTAGCCCTAATTAATTGGGCCATTAAACACGAAATGAAAATATAATATTTCAATCATATGAAATGAAATGTGCTGAGTAAATAAAATATGTAAAGTCCACAATCACCATGTGGGGTTGTTTGTCCTCTTAGGCTATTGAGAATAGACCCGCCAAACTTGATCAGGCGCACCGCTGTTGGCCCTTCCATGACACCTAGTCCGTACAATATTTAAATAGAAAAAAAGAATATATATCTACATTTGCATCCTTTTCTCACCCTTCAATAATTCGAGTTATGACTAAAAACTTGTGGGCCTATACGTACACAATCTTGTGGGTCTATGCCTATACAATCATGCATTTGCATGCAACATTTCTAAAGCATGCTTGGCTCAATGAATGCATGTTTGTTTTTACTGAATTTTGATTGGGAAGGATAGCTGAGTGCATTTCTTAGGCGACTTGTGACAGCAAAGGTTTTGTTTTTTAGATGAAACATCTCATTTCTTGTTGGATTTATCTTATAGCAAATGCTTGTTTTCCCCTGCCTTATATCAAGTTCTATATATTGTATTAAATGCATTTTTTTTCTTACCGTTTTGTGGTTAAACTCTTAGTTTCACACATGAAGATTCCTAGTTCCAAATCAGTTTCCAACTAATGTAACTTATTTATTTTGTCCCTTAGGGCTGAAAGCTGCAACTAGCTCAGTTAAACAGGGACCGTCGGTCGGAACGGCTGCAATTGGTGGCCCATTTAAGCTGGTTAATCATGATGGGAAGTCTGTTACTGAAAAGGATTTTTTGGGGAAGTGGACATTAATATATTTTGGATTCACTCACTGCCCCGATATTTGTCCTGATGAGCTTCAGAAAATGGCTGCCGCTATAGACAAAATTAGTAAGTTACTGTGTTAAGTTTTGATACATCCCATTTTCAATCATGAATCAAGTTCATAAACAAAATTGTCGAAATAATAGTCCCAATGCCATATCATTTTTAATCATGCCCTGCTTAAGCTTGAATTTTATGCTCTTTTTTATTTTTCTATTCAGTGCTGCCAAAAGCACCGAGCACTTTTTGGGAGAGAAACGTTGATATAGTGCATCACATCAATGCATGTACACTTCGCTTCTCATAATTCTTATAGTAGTGGTCCATGCTTTGTCTGAGGAGCACACTTGATGGGGAGCAGACCGCCCGACCCGTTTGGGTCTACTCACGACGACCTCGGGCGCAGTGACGATCGGGACCGCTCATCTTGAGCGGGTGGCCGATCGTAGCATTAGTTGTTCTTTTCATTTTTTATTTCTAGTTGTATTTTTATTTATTTTTGGATCGCAACTTTCGGCCAATCATAGCCGTTCGTCCTCCCTAGTGTCAATATATTGAGGGTGAGGACTCTCATTTAGAGGTATTGAAGGATTGAGTGTTGAAGCCAATCCATAAGTCAATTCGGTGGCGAAGCCGACCCCCGGGTGCGAAGCCTGAGATTTCCCCCATCCCCATTGTCGTGAGCTACTCTCTTCCTCTCCCCCCATCCTCCTTGGCCGGCCATAGCAGCCCCACCTCCTCCTCCCATTTCCCCCCTTCAGCAGCCCACTGCCCCCTCCTCCCTCCAACACTTCTCAGCCCCCACCTCCCCGTTTTCCCCAACCAGCCCCCTGCCGCCCTCCAACAGTCCCATTCCAGTCCTCCCCACAAGCCGCAGGCCTCCTCCTCTCCCTCCCCTAGTCGTGGATCCACTTATCCAACAGCCCCCTTCAAATTTCCCAAATCAGCCCCAATTTCCCCTCATATTCCCCTCCGGCGATCACCGGAGAACGTCTCTGGCCACCTTCGGTGATCCTCCGCCATTTTCCCCATCATTATCCATCAATTTTGTTTTCCAGCGATCGCTGGAAAACTTCTCCGGCCACTACCACCACCACCGGCAACCACCTCCGGCCAGCCACCTCCACCACCACCCTTAACCGCCCACAACCACCCCCAACCTCCCCCACTACCCCACTTCCCTAAATTTTAGGAAGCTCTCCTAAAATATAGCCTACATTCTCTCTCCCACTACTACCACCATAACTGGCCCCCTCCCTTTCTCTACAGCCACACGTGGAGCCACCCATACTCATCAAAACTGAACCCCATCTCAGCGCACACCCAACCAAGTCCCCTCCCATACGTGAAGCCCAGCTTCTACCTTGCTGCAGCCGGTTCCCCTTCCTCTCCCACTAATCCAAGCAGCCGGCCTGCTCTCTCCCTCTCTTCCCTTCATGAGGGGCCACCCACCCTCCTTGCCGAGGCCCTGTATTTTTTCCTACAGCCAAAAATCTTCAGGAAGCCTGCTGCCAGCCGCCAAACTGCTTCCCTGCATAGCCCAGGTTGCTGTCCTGGTTCCTGGACAGCCACCTTCAGCAGCTGTTTGCTGAATTCCGTTTCCCTTGTCCAGTTTCCCAGCTCCCCAAGTTCATTCCAGCAGTCTCCGTTGCTGTCCAGCAGTTGGGCCTTCATTTAGAG
Organism: Dactylorhiza incarnata; assembly: GCA_033032865.1. Taxonomy (NCBI): domain Eukaryota; kingdom Viridiplantae; phylum Streptophyta; class Magnoliopsida; order Asparagales; family Orchidaceae; genus Dactylorhiza; species Dactylorhiza incarnata. The sequence goes on along the minus strand of JAWHQI010000129.1, from coordinate 5,607,734 downwards.
GTCTGAAACCAGTCCCGGATCGCAATCTTGCCTTCCCTACATCCCTCCAAAGACATCTCCAGCCCTCACCCTTTATGCGTTGTGTGAGTTCAAAGTTTAGTTATGCTTCTATTTGTTGAATTGTTTGCAATTTCATATTCTGAGAATATTAGCTTGTAATCCTTGTTTCAAAAGTTTTGAAGACTTTGTGATTTTCTATTTACTTAGCTATTTATTTTCGCTCGCTCTTGTGCTTATATGTCATTCCTTTTTATCTTCAATTAAAAGCTTATATTTTGAGGGAGATCAAATCATATTGGTTTATAAACTATATCATTGCAAGATTGGCTTCGTCGGAAATTGCGTCTGCATTTAGCCGTAGTTTTTTAGGGCCTTACCCGTGAACACTTCTTCCACTCGCATGATTTTGATTGTGCAATTCAACGGGCTAATTTATATCGATTCAATGCTTCAAGTTTAGCATGTATGGTTCAACATGTATATGTTCAAAACATTCACATAGATATAATTTATGTTACGACTTAAGACGGCTATTTGTTTTGAGCACTGTACCTCATGCACTCTTGCTCTTATTTTTTTCTTTTAATACTCCTTTCCTAATTTGCTTTTAATACTCCTTTCCTAATCACTTTACTCTATTGCCTTCTGCCTGTCTTATCGCTCTTGATTCTTACCTCAAACTTCAAGCCTCAAAAGTTTCCTCTCACCTCAAGCAGTAGTAGTTCTCTTCGCGCCTCTCTATTCTTCGTTCTTCTCCTCGAACCTCATGCAATGGCCATGTCCTCATTAAGTATTCTTTTTTTTGCATCCTCAATCCTTCCATTGATTTTTTAATCGGAAATTTTGATTTTATTTTAAAATTTGTTTTTCAATTCTCAATCATGAAAGAACGAAGATGTGTCAAATAAAGAAAATTTGGGCTGAATATTTATGTGTCAGAGGAGTGCGGAAGAAAGGGGGACAATAAGAGTGGGTGGGCTTGTGAGGGTGAAAGTGAGTGCTGGATGGGTGTGGAAATGGGGGTGGAAGCTAGGAGGGAAAAAGGTGGGTGTGCATTTGTTTGGAAGGGGAGAGAGAAGGAAAAGACAAACAATTTGATATGACAAGTTAATGTAAAAAAATAGAAAAAATGAGGGTGTAGGGGAGACAATTGTTTGGATTCTGGCGTGGGTTCATTTGTGGGGCCCGGGAACAGTGTGATGGCGTGGCTGGGGGACACAAGGATATGATGGAGGCTGATGTGTGTGGGGTTTGGTGGCATTGAAGATGGCAGGGGAAAGAGGACATGATGACAAACTGCCAAAAAGAAAACAGGCGCGTGGCTCGATGGCTGGGGGAAAGGAGCCGAGGCAGTCAGTATTAATGCGGAAGGTGGGTTTGCACTGCTGGAGGGAGACGAGCGGCGAGGCCATTCTTGGACCGGGGCCGCTGATCGGCGAGTCTGGTGCGAGAGCTGCGGTTGGCGGAAGCGGTGTCGGAGGTGCGGCGGCGACGGCTGCTCGATGCAGGAGGTGCGGCGACGGCGGCTGTGGCTCGACGCCGGAAGGGGGCTGCGGGGTTGGCTACTCGACGCAGGACGGGGACGATGGGGGGTGCTGCTCGGCGGTGGAAGGGGAGGATGGGGCAGTCTCTTCGACGCTGGCAGGGGAGGACACGTCCTCCTGAGGCTCCCATGCGCGCTGCAAGGGCAGAGGGCAGAGACCGCTTGTGGTGGTCGAAGATGTTGATCCCGTTGAGGGTGCGAGTGTTTGCGGGGTCATAAGGGCGTCGAGGTGGCGAAGAATGAGCGCCTGATTGGCGAGGGCGGCGTTGACGGAGGACTGCAGGTTGTCGAGCGCAGCCTTGTGTTGTCGAGCCGGGCGCGGATGTAGTCTTTAGGGTTGGCGGTGTGGAGACGCGTGTTCATAGCCATGGAAGGAGAGCCGAGAACCGGCGGCGCTACGGCGGGCGGAGCGGCAGGTCGGACCATTGTTACCGAATAGATAGGGAGAGAGAGGAAGAATCCGGCAAGGGGGAGGCCGGCGGTGGTGAGCGAGACGAAAGAGGAGAGATAAAGAGAAACTTAGGGAGCAACCCAAAAATCTTGCATACATTCAAGCATCCCTTACAAACTCCTACCCCTCCCTCTTATATAGATGAGGGAGGGCACACAAACTAAGACAATACAAATGATAATTAAGTCTAATTAATATTATTGAAAAGGCATTTAAATATTAATTAATACATTTAATTTCAAAAGGAATAATCATGGCGGCTTCCATGCGCGTGCCCCAAATAAGTGCGGCGGCTTCCATATGCGTGCGTCGATGATCTCCATTCGGGGGGTCCACTTGCGTGAAAGTGTATGCGTAACATATTTACTTTCTTAAAATTTTCATTTATAACATAATATTATATGAAGAACTTTAATCATTTTAACAGGACTAATACACAACAAGGACTAAGGATACAAATCAAAATTCCAACAATGCTCCCAAGTGAATTTAATACAAAATGTGTTACTTAATATAGTATTAATGTCATTTAACAGTACAATAATCATATGGCTTAAGGACAAGTAATTTTTAAAAGGATTCCGACTTTGTTACATCATATGAACAAATATTGTGAAGCTCAAAGAGGTAATTCTGGTTTAAGGCTTGAAGGGTGAAAAAGCCTAAGCTTTGGTTAACTAACGTGTACATCTAACAACTTACAGACATCATAAGCTATAATATTTATAAAGCATCACAAAGTATAAAAACACTTGACGTCTATAACAAATAAAACTAATAAAAAAAAACTTATACAGTCAAATATTAACAACAAAGAGCACTACAAATTTGGTAAGTTAAACCAAAATATGTGAGATAAAATAAGTATCATGGAAGGCACTCGCCACCGCCACTAGCAATACACAACTCCCTTCTCGTCAACATTCTTAAAGATCCCGATAAAATCATAACACTCGACCTTGAGGACAAGGTCGATTTTCAAGGGCAGTATAGTGTTACGCATACACTTTCACGCAAGTGGACCCCCCGAATGGAGATCATCGACGCACGCATATGGAAGCCGCCGCACTTATTTTGGGCACGCGCATGGAAGCCGCCATGATTATTCCTTTTGAAATTAAATGTGTTAATTAATATTATTTAAATGCCTTTTAAATAATATTAATTAGACTTATTTATTATTTGTATTGTCTTAGTTTGTGTGCCTTCCCTCATCTATATAAGAGGGAGGGGTAGGAGTTTGTAAGGGATGCTTGAATGTATGCAAGATTTTAGGGTTGCTCCCTAAGTTCCTCTTTATCCCACCTCTTTCGTCTCGCTCACCACCGCCGGCCTACCCCCCTTGCCGGATTCTTCCTCTCTCTCCCTATCTATTCGGTAACAAAATATGATTAAAAAATTTATTTTATGTAGCATTACGATTTCATTTTCTTAATTTCATCATATTCCATTACTTGGGAGCAGTTAGTCTAATAAATCATCAAAAATAACATCTACCTTGATGTTGCGCACATCATGATCCTCAGGCATTGAGGCAGTACAACACAACCTTCATGGTGTTTCGTGGGTAGCGTAAACATAATCCCCTGACCACGAGGCACCATCCAACACCATCCTCGGTGTGTTTCTCTGAGATAACACAACCCATTCTTTATCCATGGAGGCAGCATACCGCACCATCCTTGGGGGTATTTCTCTGAGGCAACATAACAAATCCGTGTAGGCAGAACAAAATACAATCTCTAGGCTATTTCCATGAGATCTCATCACCTCCAAACTGTATCCATACTTAATATTAGTCTTACCATACTTTGCAGTAAACAGCATCACCATTAAAAGCCGTTTCTTTTCTTAACTTTCTTTATCTTTGTTGGAGAATACATAAGTAGCTTCTCTCATTTATTGTATTTAACCCTTATATTAAGGCCCATTGAGCTCATTCTACTCTTAGGCTCCTTTAGTCCCACATCTTGTACTCTCTTAACTCCTCTTTCCCTCTCTATATACATGTATTGAGTGATGGAGCAATGACAATTCATTTGGAGATTTTCTTTCTCTCTCCTTTCACATGGTGCACCGTGCCCTTCAAACCAAGGGTCTTTTTCATCATCTCACCCGAAACCCTCTCGCCGAGCCCACCTTGCAATGGCTTCAGTATGATGGCCGCATCCAATATTGGATCTTGAACTCCATGGACAGTGAACCATATCGGATGACTATGTATCATGACATTGCCAAAGTTATGTGGGATGAACTCCACTCTCTCTATTCTGCGAAGGATAGTCTCCAACATTTATTTGATATCTTCATGGCCCTTCAAAACCTCAACCCGGGCGCTGATGAGGACCTCACGTCCTATGTTACCCAATCCAAGACTCTTGTTGAGGATTGGATTCAATACCAGCCCCTAACGCTTGATTTAGCTGCTCAACCGGCTCAGAAAGAAGCTGTCAGTGTTTCCTTGATGATGACTCGGGTTCCTCCTCATCTCCACAGTGTCCGGGCATTTATCCTTTCCTCTCCTACTATCCCCACACTATATGATGTTTCCTCTATGCTGTTAAAGGTGCTGCCGCCACTTGAGCTTCCGATGCCTTCTACCCCCGTTCTTCTCCATCGAAGTTCTGACCACAAACCTCCGTCCTCTCCTTCTCGTGGAGGCCGTTCTAGTTCTCGGGGTGGTGGGCGAGATGGTCGTAATCGCTCTAATGGTCAGACCTCTCGCTTCAGTACTTATTGTGGCCGGGACAAGAATACTGAGGCGACGTATTTTCAGAAACATGGTTTTCTTCCGCCGCCCACTCGCTCTCTGCCGTATGCCTCCCCTGCTGCTGATGGTACTTCCACTCCTCGCTCCGACATTGACACCTTACGCGAGGAACTCCAGCTTCTTCGCGGGTTGATCTCCCACACCTCCAGCTTTGTTGCCTCCGTTTATAATGCAAGTTTCTCATGTTTAACCCATAGTCCCTCTTGAATTGTGGACTCCGAGGCCACGAACCACATCACTCCACAGAGGCCCTTTCGGTACTTGGACTCTCCGAGTCCAAAGTTCATTACAGTGGCTAATGACGACAACACTCCAGTGATCGGTTCTGGCGATGTGTCACTTACCCCTCTCTATCTCTTATCTCTGTTCTTCATGTTCATGTATCTCACTTTAATTTACTTTCTGTTAGCCGTCTCACTCAAGATCATGGTTGTTTAATCACTTTCTCTTCTTCCTCTTTTGTTGTGCAGGATCGGCAGACTCGGAATATCATTGGTAAAGGACGACTTTCCATTGGGCACCACATACTGAATCTCCCTTCATCAATTCTCTCCTCTGTTTTCTTTGTTGATTGACACCGATGTCTTAACCATGCTCCTCTCCCGATCCTCTAGAAGGCTCTTCTAAATTTCCATTTTTCTTCTTTTAATTGCGAACATATATCTATGGGAAACATCATCGCTCTGTTTTCCCTCCTCATTGTACTCGGATCGCTGCTTCTTTTGACTTAATGCATTCTGATATCTGGGTCCCTAACAAAACAATAAGTATATCTGGATATCGCTATTTTTTTTACGTTTATTGATGATTACTCATTCATGACTTGGTTATACATGATGCGCGATCGCTCTGAGCTTTTGTCCCTTTTTTCGCTCTTTTGCTGCAGAAACAAACATAATTTGCCAGTACTATCAAAATTCTTCGCACTGATAATACACGCGAATACACCGGACACGCCTTTCAGGAAACATGCACTTCGTTGGGCATCATCCACCAAACCTCCTGTGTGTATACGCCGCAACAGAATGGCGTTGTTGAGCGGAAGAACCACCATCTTCTCAAAGTGGCTTGGTCTCTTCTATTCCAGATGCAGGTCCCCACTACCTATTGCTTGAATCCGTAGTCAATCCTATTTCTGATGCCCAATTCTATTCCAGATGCAAGGAGACACTTTTTGATAGAGTTTCCAATCACACGCTGCTTACCAATGCCCAATTTCGCTGTCTTTACTGCCTGTTATCTCATCAACCGCATGCCCTCGTCTACTCTCAACTTTGCATCTCCCTTCTCTCTCTTGTTTCACTACCAACATCCCTTCCCTCTGACCACGGGTCTTCGCCTGCGTCTGCTTTGTCCACCACCCGGGTCCTCCCATCGACAAGCTAGCACCTCGTGCTACTCGCTACATATTCGTTGGGTATTCAGACACCCATAAGATCTATGTCTGTTACTCTCCCTTCACTCGGAAGCTCATCACATCTGCTGATGTGACTTTCATGGAAAATCAACCTTTCCATCCATCCTCCACCACCATTCTTACGCCACCTCCTGCTCTACCACGTCCTCTTGTTCCCACTCACTCTTCTTTACCACCTTTACTACCGACCCCACCGCCTCCCTCGTCCCCTCTTCTTCGTGTCTACTCTCGCCGCTTCCCTCGATCCGGTGCCCTACGACATCCCCGTCTACTCTCGATGATCATGCTCCTATTTTTGCACTTTGGGCCAACCACACGTGTGACCTTGTTCCTCTTCCTCTTACTCATTCGCCGGTGAGCTGCAGCAAGTGGGTCTTCACCGTGAAGCATCATCCCAATGGGACGATTGATTGCCTTTAAGCCCGTCTTGTTGCCCGAGGATTTACTCAACCACACGACCTTGATTATGAGGAGACCTTCTCTTTTGTTGCCAAGCTCAATATCGTTCATGTCTTGATCTCTCTCGTTGTTCATCATCAGTGGCTGCTACATCAACTTGACATAAAAAATGTCTTTCTTCACATCAATCTTGTGGAGACTGTGTATATGCAACAACCTCCTGGTTATACAACCACGAGGGAGTCCTTAGTAAGTCATATGAAGAAATCTTTATACGGCTTCAAATAGTTGCCACATGCATGGTTTGATAAGTTTAGTCGTGTGGTTCGTGATTTTGGCTTCACCCGCAGCTCCGCAGATTTCTCTTTGTTTATTCGCCGACGTATGACATACACAATGATCTTTTTGGTTTATGTTGATGATATCCTTGTCACGGGTGATGATCTTCCCGGTATTACTCAAATCAAGAAACATCTAGCATTCCCTTTTCAGACTAAAGACTAGGGCCGCCTCCGCTACTTCTTGGGATTGAGGTAGCCCGACGACTTGATGATCTTGTTTTGTTTCAGTAGAAATACTATCTCAATCTATTTCACGATGCAAGCTACTCTGGGTGTAAGCCTTTGGATACATCTATGGATGCAAATCACTAGCTCTATGCTCATGGATCGGACTCTGATCAACTCCTCCCTAATCCGGAGTATTATCGCCGCCTCGTTGACAAACTAATCTACCTTACTGTCATAGGACCCGATATATCCTTTGTGGTCGGTGTGGTCGGTCGCTTCATGCACTCTCCCCGGATCTCCCACCTTTAGTCGGTCGAGCGTATCCTTAGATACTTGAAGAATGCTCCGGGACAAGAACTGGTGTACAAGCCTTCTACTTCTCTGTCTCTCATTGCATACTGTGATGCTGATTATGATGGGTCCCTCGATGATCGTTGGTCCACTAGTGGTTACTGCACATATTTTGGTGGGAACTTGGTTACCTGACGAAGTAAGAAGCAGACTGTGGTTGCTCGCTCCTCAGCAAAAGCGGAGTATCGTTCTATGGCTGCTACTGTTTCAAAACTCACATGGCTAGAGAGTTTTCTTAATGACTTAGGCATTAATCTTCCATCACCGGTGCTCTCTTTTGTGATAGCCAATCTGCTATTCACATCGCACAGAATCCTGTGTTTCATGAACGCAGAAAACACAATTAAGTCGATTGTCACTTTGTCCGAGAAAAAGGTTCAACATCGAAAATTGATTCTATGACATGTGCCAGCGACCGATCAAGTTTCTGATATACTCACAAAGGTCTTGCCTCGCCCACTATATCAGTAGTTTCTCGGCAAGCTTGGTGCCTACGACTTGTATGCTCCATCTTGCGGGGGAGTGTTGGAGAATACATAAGGAGCTTATCTCATTTATTGTATTTAGCCCATGTATTATGGCCTTCTCTTAGGCTCTTTTAGTCTCACATTTTGTACTCTCTCTTAACTCCTTCTCTTTCCCTCTTTATATACATTTATTGAGTGATGGAGCAATGATAAGTTATTTGAAGATTTTCTTTCTCTCTTTTCTCACAGTCTTAAATTTCAATATCATGCTCAAAAGATTAACAAATAGTTTTTTCATCAAGTGAGCATGTAATACTTCATATTCATATCAATTCGAACTAAGCATGCATATTTCAGCATAAAATAAATGGGCATCATCTTGTTGTTTATATGAATCTAGTTCATCATATAACACAGGCTCATTTCATACAGCATATCATCACCACATGACAACTTCATGTCAATTGCATGTTTGTAACTTATTGAAGTAATTAAGCTGTAATTTGAAGATTAACAAATCAATAATAGTTTTTTTAGGATGAGCATATGCATAGCACTATTTCAGTGGTAATCTGTGAGCAGCCACTTTGTGCATTTATTGTCAAAGGTTCGGTCTTTCTCCTTTGAGAGAAGCCACTTTGTGCATAGGGCCAAAGGTTAGGTCTGTTTCCAATCTTTCCCCGCCCATACCCCCAATGATTGGGGACTATATGGGTTCTGTTGTTGTTGTTGTTGTTGTTGTGAGCATATGCATAGCATAAAACCGTAGATTTGATGTGTTTCCTAATCACAAGAGATCAAGTTATCTACTTTGACGCGCATGATCCTATTACATATAAAACATAGCATAATCACATGAGAGATACAGAGACACATGCCTTTAAATTTTGAAGAGTTTGAATTATTAAATCTTTGGGTCTGTTCTGTTGGATGGAATAGGGCTTCGGGATTTGCACTGAAGGTCCAAATCCAATGAAAATTGACTTTCAATTCTAATTCATGGGCCCCAATTCTGTCCAAATGAACTAACCCCTAGACTGAACTGCACCTCTCTTTAATAGTTGTTAAACTGAAACCAAGCATTTTACGTCAACGACAAATCTAAAATCCCTTAACCTGGATGTTAATTCATTTAGACACTTGTTAATAAGTTGATAAAATAAGTAAAGTGTGGCAGAGTTGTGACTGTTAAGATGTATGTGTCAAAGCTAAAAAGATTATTAAAAAAACCTATATTTGAGAATTGTGGGAATAATATCTATTGACGAGAAGATACCTGAAGATAAATTTAAGTGCTACAAAAAGATTACCTCAGTTTAGGTTTAGTAGTTTATGCACCACTCATTAGGGATACATGCGAGAATTCAGAAGTTTATTCTAAATGGTTGGAATAACGTTAATGATATTATATTAATGTCGATGATATGATTTTATGAAATGCTATTCTTTGAATTTGGAAGCTAAGCTTGTGTTCATCAACTTTCCCTAGATCTTTTGCAGGCAGTTGTCTCAGTGATGAGGGATCAGATTTTTTGAAGGTATCACTAAATTCACTATATAACATGCGCACTTAATTATGTCTTTTTTCTCATATTCTCCAATGAGCCAGAAGCTTTCAGGCTGGGTCAAATTTTACCGAGTATACAATTCTTGTTAGTCTCTTGGGGACCACGTTTTAACCAGTTTTCATATGTGAATATTTCTAGATATTTAACTTTCTGTGAATATTCCTTCATCCACTTACCATTAGGATTATTCTCTGTTTATTCAATCGAATTTAATTAATTTCTCCCTTATTCTTTTCAGAAAAAATGTCAGGCTTGGAGATTGTCCCTGTTTTTATTTCTGTTGACCCTGAAAGAGATTCAGTTGAGCAAGTACATGATTATGTAAAGGGTATGCTTTTTGTTTTTTTTATATGTTATAAGTGAAAAAAGAAAGTGGGTATTTACTATTTTTGGAACTTATCTTTTCAGCATCAAGGTGCTTGTTTTAACAACATTTGTAAAATGTGATTTCCTTGTGCAGAATTTCACCCAAATTTAATTGGATTGACTGGTACACCAAGTGATGTTAGGCAAGTTGCTCGTGCTTATCGAGTTTATTATATGAAGACTGAGGAGGAAGGCTCTGATTATCTCGTTGATCACTCTATTGTGATGTATGTCTTCTCCAATTTATGAATTGGGCTTTTTGTAGGCTTTTGACCAAAAATTTATGGGTTACGTATCATATAAGTAGTTCTTGATAGGGAGTTTGTCAGGTAAAGTCATATATTTATTTTCTATTAATTAGGTTTCTCAAACACATGGTATATCTTTCATTAAGTTCTTTTTATTCATTACAATGTCAATTAGCAGTCTTGTGCGGGTCCCTCATGCGCAGTGTGCAATGAAAAAAGTATCCAACCGTTACTCGAGCGACGATCGAGTGCTATTTCCGCCGCACACTGCGCTCGGAGGATCCTACGCATGAGTGCTAGTATCTATAAACAACATATACATTTTTTTATTGTATGCTAGCCATATGTATTAAAAAATCCATTCCTTCTATTAGACCAGGGAAATTAAAATTGAAGGGCCCGACATCTCTTCTGAGTCCACCTCATTTACTCCCGCCGGCGTTTGGCCCGACCTCTCCGACGGCCACCTCCCATGCCTCGTTCGCCGCTCTTCGGCCCCTCCTGCTTCGTTCGCTCTGTCTCCCATGAGCCACGCTTCGGCCTTGCGCCGTACTGCACATCCGGCCGCCAAAACCTTTGGACGGTGGTGTAAACCCTATTTTTTCGCCCGATCTCCTTCATTTTTGAGGAGATGATTCTGTTACGGGCCTCCCTATCAGGTCACCCGCAACAGGGCCGCGCCCCATACACCCTAACCCATCTCCGACACTGTTCTCATGCACAGCGGGTTATTGGAGCGGTGGCAAGCCACCGTCAGGGTTTGAACCCCTGACCTCTTACTCCCTTGACCTGATAGGGAGGCCCGTAACAGACTCTCCCTTCTCTTTCTTATCAACTATTCTGATTTCATTTGGATTCGTTTGTTGGATAGTGTGCTTTGTTGGATCTAGGTTTTTTCTCTTTCTATGAGCAAACTCTAGTTTTTGGTTCTTTAACCCTTTTTTCCGGTGATTCCTTGATTTTTATTCGCGTATCATTTTGTCGGTGTGTGTTGACTTTCTCGTTATCTCATCTGGAGTGGGTGTTTCTTCCTCTTCCTCGACCTCCGTGGGATCTATCCAGATTAGTCATGATCATAACACCTCATTTTACAACCATTCGATTTGATGGTCCCAACTATCTACCTTGGGCCCACTCTATCATTCTTGCCCTGAAAAGCTGGCGAGTTTTTAGGTATGGTAGCGGTGCCACCAGGGAACCTGCTCTGACTTCTCTTGATTGGTTGCAATGAGAGTCTGAAAACTCTTTGATCATGTCGTGGATCACAAACTCAATGCAGAAATTCATTACCCGAAACTATCTGTTTCTGGATATAGTTGTAGATATCTGGAAGAGAACTAATGCTACTACGTATTTCTGCCGTAGAAATGCCACTCAAATATTTCAACTCCGTCGAAAAATATTCCTCCTACGACATTGTGATCGCCCTCCTTCTATGTATGTACTACTCAGAGTTTACTCAACTATACCATGAATACGATCACTTTGATTCTTTCTCAACTATACCAAGAATATGTCCACTTTGATTCACTCACCCTTTTGTACCTCGATGCTGATGTTTTGGCTAGAGCTCGGGAATAACGCAACAAGATCTTTGAATTCCTCCATGGGCTGCATCTTGATTTTGATCAGATCAATGTTCAGATACTTAGGGATTCTCCCACTCCTCTTCTTTCAGAAGTTTATAGCTTTGTGCAACAAGAGTTTGATTGACGACAAACTTCGCTCCCTGATTCTGTTTTAGAAGGATCTGCCCTTGTTGCTCAATTTAGTTCAGGAAGTTGTCTTGTTTGCGACACCAGACCAAAATCTATGGGCTAGGATCACTTGGTTAGTGGTTATTACGGGAAGACCCGCCACACCTGAGATACATGCTTCAAGATTTATGACTTTCCGCCTCAGAGGGGGGGATCCATTCCACATGATGGTCGTGGCTATGATCTCTCTTTGGGCTGGCCACTTCTGTCTCGGTTTGCTAATCTTTCTGATACCTCGGAATATACCATGCCCATCATTGTTTGCCCGGATCTTACTAGACTTTCGGTTGCCCTTTAGGCAAAAGAGATACTTGCCTTTCGTCACCTGATGCATGGTCATTCTACCAAGCCGCCTACCACATCATCGTATTCACTCTATCATATGCTCTTCATGTCCCTAATTTTACTCCAGTAGTCACATAACCAATTCTATGAACTGTTTTGTGATTTTTTCCCACCTCGTGCATGTTTCAGGACCTGAAGACGGGGAATATGATTGGCTCTAGTAGATTGTGTGATGACCTCTACGTGTTTGACCCTTCTAGTTCGGCTTCTCCTCCGCAAGCGTTACATGTGGCTTAGTCCTCTATCTTGGATTCCTGACACTGTCGCCTAGGACATCCCTCTATCTCTACTATGAAACTTTTATTTCCTACTGTCTACTACTTTACTTGAAATTTTTCATTGTGATGGGTGTGAACTTAATAAACATCGACGTAGTTCATTTAATCATGTTTTCATGCTTAGTACTACGCCTTTTACTATTATTCATACTGATGTTTGAAGACCTTGACCCGTTGTCTCTATTTTTGGATGTTCTCGGGTTGTTATCTTCATAAATTGTTTTTATCGTACTAGGGTTTATTTGATGAAAAGTAAAAAATGAAGTATTTTTACTGTTTAAACGTGTTCAAAAAATGATAAAACCACTCACTTTAATACACTTATTCACATATTACATAGTGACAATGGTCGTGAGTACATTGATTCTCAATTTGTGAGGTATCTCAGCTACCTTGGAATTATCCACCAAACCTCTTGTGTCTACTCTCCAGCTTTGAATGGTGTGGCAACGCGTAAGAATCAACATCTTCTTGAAGTGACGCGATGTCTCTTGCTTTAGATGCAATTCCCTAAATATGACTAGGGGGATGTCGTTCTCACTACAACTCATCCCAATAATCGTATGTCTACCCATGTCCTTAGGCATAAAACCCCCTCAATACTCTTGAAGTGACTCTTACTTATCTTCCTCCCCGTATCTTTGGGTGTGTATGCTTTGCTATTGTGCATCATAAAACCAGACTTGTCTCACATGCCCTGAAATGTGTCTTCATTGGGTTTTCTCCCACTCAAAAGGGTTACAAATGCTTTCACCCTGTGACCAAAAAGAATTTTGTTACCATGGACTTCACTTTTCGTGAATCTGATGCCTAGTATAGGATCTCACTTCAGGGGGAGTTCTCACCTACAATGGAAATGAGTTCCCTTCTTATTCCTCTACCTATTCCTCCATCATATCAACCACGATTCCTTTTCCTACATCTCCTATTGAGCCCGATGATCATGAGAAATCTCCTCCTCACCCTCTGCAGGTTTACACTCAGAGAAACAAGTGTATAAACGCACAGGTTCCTCCCATGATACCAGAGCTGGCACTAGGTCCATCTTCAGAGCCTATCGGTCTAAGGAACAATAATCACACTTCTACCCAACATCCTCTATTCCATTTTGCGTCTGATGCCTCGTTAATTGATTCACATAAAGCCTTTGTTTTCTCTTTGGCTTGTATGTCCATCATCCCTTCATTCTGGCAGGAAGCGCTGAGTCATCGTAAGTGGCAAGAAGCGGTGCTTGAGAAAATGCATGCTCTTGAAAAAAAATGCACATGAGATCTAATACATCTTCCTTAAGGGAAGACAATTGTTGGGTGTAAGTGGGTTTTCTCTGTCAAGCATAACTCTCAAGGAATTATGGAAAGACATGGCTATACTGGTGGCTAGGGGCTATACTCAAACAACTAAGATTGATTATTAGGAAACCTTTACTCTTGCGGCGAAGATGAATTCTATAAGGGTCCTACTCTCTTGTGCTGCATGCAAAAGATGGAACCTCGGTCAACTAGATGTGAAGAATGTATTTCTCCATGAGGACTTAGATAGGAGGAGGTATATATGTCTCTACTTCCTGGTCTTTCTCCTGCAGGTTGAAGAAGGCCCTATACAACCTCAAACCGTTTCCTAGAGTTTGGGTTGAGAGATTTCAGAGGGCTATGACATCATTTGGCTACAATTAGAATAATGTTGATCATACCTTCTTCATTAAGTGCAAGAAAAGTAAATTGACTGATCTCACTTTAGGGGGATTAATTTCTTGCTTGGTCATTCTATAGACCTAAGGTTCCTTGGGTTAATTGCATGATTACCCAAACATTATAAAAATGCATTTATAAAAATTAATAATTAACTACTTACACGATTCATAATTAAAAGACCTATAAGATACCATAATAAATCTCCTCAAACAGATGCTCCCTTTCTTTCCATGAACCCCAGGAATTGACCGATATTTTATTTTGTTTTTAAGAAATCCAAATACGCCACTTAGAAGAGTTCCCCGAACATTAGTTGTTGCATTTTTTTTCTATTTTGAAATACTAGCGGCCGTGCACACTATGCCGGCGACATTATCCAACTGTCGCTTGAAAGGAGATTTAAAATTCTCTTGCTTCGTTATATCAAAGGGATTGAAATTGAACGGCTCATATTCATTTGACGGTCCTATTTTAAGACTAGGATCACCTCAAAATTCTTCTTAAGGGCCATTTACCGGGACCTCCCCTCTAACTTTGCTAAATTACTGAGAGCACCCCTCTTATTTTCGAAATTACAAAAAACTCCCCTATAAGTTAGCATAATTACAAAAACTTCCCTTGAAGTTTTAATTTCATTACAAAAAACCCCATCCGTGATACAATTTCATTACAAAAAAACCCAGAATTTTTGTTCATGATGTTATGAAATTAAAAGTTCAGGCGAGGTTTTTGTAATTTCGAAAATAAGAGGGGTGCTCTCAGTAATTATGCTAACTTACAGGGGAGGTACGGGTAATTATTTCTTCTTCTTAATATAATATATAGAAGACAATGGTTTTGGATTGCAAAATCTATTGTGTATAAGTTGACTTGCTGATTACTAAGCCATCTTGCATTGACTTTCAGGTACCTAATGAGCCCAAGCATGGACTTTGTGAAATTCTATGGGAAGAATTACGACGTGGATTCGCTTGCCGATGGCATAGTCAAAGAGATAAAACAGTACGGAACGTAAAGCCGCACCGCCAATCTTCTCAATTGTCGTCGGAGGCTCGCAAGCCTTCGAAGACGGCTCATTCAATCTCGCAGACAACTTTTCGTTCCATCAGAGGATTCCTCCGTCAATTTCATCGCCCTACAAGATTGCCTACTGCTGAGCCAATCTTCTCAATTGTTTTTTTTTGTTCTTTTTACCCAATTTTGTGACCAGGTACAGATTTAAAATGTTGAAATTATATTGGCATTCATTTTTTTATTTTTATTTTTCACATTAATAATTTAAATATATGGATACAAGCATTATTTGGAGATCTTTCAGCATACTGATCTAAATAGTGTTCCCCCAGCTAAGTTATCAGGGAGATGTGAGAGGTGTTAGTCAATTTGTGATTTAACTGAATCATTAAAGAGACATTTTAAACAATAATATTGTATAACAGATAAAATATTTCATCATAGTTGATCTTAATGCATGCAGGCCTTCGAATTTGAGAGGCCTTTGGGTTTTTCATGTTGTCAATCCGTTGAATAATGAAAATAGATGGCGAGCGTCTAATCAAATTGATCGGGTTGTGTAGAAACAATGTTTAAATCTCTCTGCCTGTTGGGATGCTTCAGTTGGACGGATTACAACACTTATGGTTGACACTATCGTAATGATAAGCAGCTTGTCTCGCCCTGACTTTTTTGGGGCAAACCGTGTAGAAAATTGTAGGCAATATAGATATTTGTCGAAGGTGTGAGAAGGTGATTGCAAGATCGTGACAGTTGGTATCAGAGTGAGATTGACTCAAATTCGTGGTTCGTGCTGCTACGGAGTAAGACGCCTTTGAAAGGGAACAACATCATTCCTAGCATTATTGATGAGCGCGGCAAGGCGGCCATGGAGCAAAAGGGAAGGAAGAAAACTATGACGGTTGAATGGCGCATGGCGAAGGCAAAGAGGATCCACTTGACTGCAGGGGCGTCAAGCATGGCCGGGGAGGTCGAATGGATCAACACCCCGATCAGCGATACGGTGGAACAAGAGTCCAAGGAGGATGGACTTCCCAAGGAGACGTTGGACGATCATTCTTCCAAAGCTAGCCACGATCAATTAATCTGAAATGAGGCTTTTCCAACTAAGATGGATTGCCTTCGAGAGTCATAGTGAGCTAGTGGAGAGTTGAGGTGTTGGAATGGGAGGAGGTTTCCCTTAGCTTGCATGGACCCTTTCCCAACCTGAGCTTTGAGATGGAGTTGCGGGGACAAGTTATGAAGGGAGCCTGAATAGGCGCCCACCGGAATATGGATTAGAGTTGTACTTGATAGGGAATTGAGTAAGCTTTAGGGGGTGACGATACCGTGAGGATTTGTGTATGTGCGGAAAAGATAAGGATCAATGTTAAGAATGAAGGAGCTTTCTCGATGAAGTGGGAGCAGAGTTGCTAGGATGGGGGATGTCGAGCGGGCTAATGGAAGGGATAGAAGCATTACAAGAAGGTTGGTTGTAGGTTTCAGGCTGAGTGCGGGAACTAGGTGGTGATCTTTTTGACCCCCGGTAGAACCGTCAAACGAGGTAGACCAACAGAGCTAGGGTCCAAACAGGAGGTGCTCTCCAGGGTTGGTGAACCTTTCCAGCAATTGAGAAGGACAGGTTCGACCCAGATGCCCGAGAATTCCACAAAGGCAATAGAAGTTGGGGAGTTTTTCATATTTGATATTAGCCGGAACATGATCATCATTTCTCATCTTCGCTTTATAACGGTCGTGAGATTCACAGGATGGATGGATCCTACTCATAGGCTCCGTTTGGCGCGGCGGCGGCGGTCGAGAACGCGGTGGTTATGAACTATCGTTCGTGAATGTCCGACCTCACCCAAGGAATTTCATCCACTGTTTTGTTGAAAATTAGTTTATTTTTTCTGGGTGTTTTTTCCAAACTCACATGAGCAAATAAGTCGTGCCAAACAGAGCCTAAGTGATAATAGTAGAGCATGCGACCTTCAACCGCTCTCTCTTCTCCCTCTCTCTCCATCTTGTTATTAGCAAACTTGATTTAGCTATTAGCAAACCAAAATAAACCGGGTCAAGTTTTTCAGCTCCATTAATTCAATCCCAAAATCATTCTATTAGCAAACCCTCTATTACACATCCGCGTATCTTAAACCCTTGCCTCCCGACTTCTGCTCTCGTCTCCATCTCACTTCCTACAGCGACACCGAACCTCCTCGCTGCCTGCCGCGCCACGGAGGCCACTTTCGCCGCGAAACCGCCCCATCATCTCCGCTTGCGGCTGAGATTAGGTAATGGCCTACTATGGTTTAGCTTTTGCCCATCTGATGTAGGGTTCTTGAATGTAGGGCGAAAACGATCTTGCTGATCTAATGCCGACGGTAGGGTTTAGCTTTTGCCCGATCTTATTTAGGGTTCTTGAATCTAGGCCGAAAATGTGCTTGCGGCTAGGATCTAAGTGCCAACTGTAGGCTTTCTGTTATATGAATGACAATTGTAGGCTAGTGTCGAAAGTGATCCAAAACAGTCGGCATTTTGTGATTCACATGCAGTCAGTATTGTTATCTGAAGCTTGAAGGAACTCTATGTGTATAATCAGGTTACTCTCATAATCAGGTTACTCTCATATCTGAAATTTGGACTTGATTTTTTTTTCTCCATATTTTGATACTACATATCAAGACAGTTCTTCTGGAATTGAAATCTCGTATAAATTCTTAGTTGATTTCTTGCTTATAACAAAAATATTTGCAAATAATCATTTTCAAAATATATGGTATGCTAATAAATAATAATCATAGTTTGCTGATAGCTTAACGTGATTTGCTATTAACAATGTCCATGATAAAAAATATGATATAAAAATCAAATTTTTTTATAAGCTTGAATTTTGATTAAATTTGAACTTATTTGATCATATGACTAGAAATTAGATTAAATTTAAGCTCAATTGGATCTAGACTAAGGCTTCGTTTGGTTCGGCTTATTTGCTCCGGTGAGTTTGAACAGAAACGTCATTGTCATGCCAATCATTTTATGCTTATAACTAGTTTCTTTTTTTGATAATGGTAGTAACATTTGTCATACCAAACATACATTCTATGACAATGACGATTTTGTCCAAACTCACCGGAGCAAATAAGCCGAACCAAACGAAGTCTAATAGATCAGATCAGTTGATTCTGTTTCAACTAGCTCTCACATGTGAATCTCTTTAAATTTAGTATTATTTATATATTTGTTGCGGGTCGCTTGGGTGCTCTTGGTAGACCGGTCGACTTAAACCGTCTTAGCTCTGAAGCGAGCCAAGCGCGCTAACAGTCAATTAGAGATTCGTTGAGTACACTGAGACTTTTAACGTGAAAAACCCGAAAAGGGTGAAAAACCACGCGGCCGGAGCTGTGCCGACCAAACTTCACTATCTTCTGAGAGGTTACAGTCAGGTACTTAGAATTCGAGCCCGACATGCCGCCGCTCGTTACAATAATAGAGAGAGAGAGAGAGAATTCTGAGGGTGACAGGCCACCTCTCAGAAAACTAAGTCTTTTTTCTTCTGAGAACGGTGGGGAACGAAAGTGAGAATGCTCTGGAGAACAAAAGTGAGAATGCCGAGTTGCCTTTCGGGAGAAAGGAAATCTTCAAGTCCACGAAGGAGATATTCAAGCGCCGAAGGAGAATTCCGTGGAAATCTTCAAAGGAGCTTTCCCGGGTGCAGAAGGCAAGATCCTCTCAAATGAAGGCTCTGGGCTCTTTTTATAGCTTTGGCCGGGGGTAGCCCGGTAATTTTGCCGTCGTAACCACCGTAACCACCTGACGGGCGAATCACGCTGATCGATTTGGAGCACACGGATCGCCATTTTTCGTAAATGACCGTCTCACCCTTCCGGTAGTTCAGGCAGTTTGGGCAGCTTTGATGAAGGTGAAAAAGGCGACAAGCGGGTCCTGTAATATGAGAAATTAGAAAGACAAAATGTGAGCGTGCCCGGAATGTGAAAGTGTTCTGAGCGCGCTCAGAAGCGTTCTGAGCGCGCAACGAACACGGGAGCGTTCTGAGCGCGCTACGAACACGAGAACGTTCCGGGCGTGCAACAAACACGGAAGCGTTCTGGGTGCGTTATGAGCGCGAAGCGTTCTGAACGAACGGAGGAATGAAGAGTCACGTCCCCAAAAAGGGGGATTGGGCTCCGGTCGCACCTGACTGGGGTTGCGACTTCGGCCAAGCCCTCCGCAAGCCCCATGCAAAAAGAAGGGGGGAGGGGGCTTGGCCGCACCCCGGTGCGGCTTGGCCGCACCCCATGGGGGTGCGGCTTGGTCGCACCCATGTGGGGTGCGGTTAGGCCGCACCTATGTGGGGTGCGGTTAGGCCGCACCCCATGTGGGGTGCGGTTAGGCCGCACCCTGTGGGGGGTGCTGCCTGGGCGCTACCGCACGCGCTACCGCACGAGCTACCGCACGCGCTACCGCACGAGCTACCGCACGCGCTACCGCACGAGCTACCGCACGCGCTACCGCACGCGCTACCGCAAGGTAGCGCTGCGCGGTAGTGCTACCGCGCACGGTGGCGTGCGTGGTTGCGGGTGTCATGGTAGCGTACATACTGGCGGTTGGCGGCGGAAATGGCGGGTTCGGTTTGCTCTACCACTCACCCTCACTACCTTAGTGGGGGAGTGGGTTGAGTGAGTAACCGCCACCCGGTCATCTTTTTAAAGATGAGAGCCTATGTATGAATTCCTATCACAAGCCCCCCAAACCTTCAGAGTCCGAACTTCCGTGCGGAGGAGTGCAAAGGTTTTGTCTTGCCTGCAGCGGCTCCGATCATCGTCATCTCTGCGCGGTGCGTCGAACCATGGCGGAGGTAGAAGCGAGAGGGAGAAACGCGCGTGCGGGCCGCGCCCCTTCTCCCGCGCGTGTGACCGGTGCCAGTCGGGAGAGCGTCCGACCAGGCCGTGCGGCTTGCGGGGGCGGCAAGCGCCCGCAAGCCCGTGCGCGCGGTTGGTGCCGGCCGGGAGAGCGCGCGGCCGTAGCCCACGCGCCCGGGAGCGCGACCGGTGTCAGCCGGAAGAGCGGCCGGACGGCCGGGCCGCGCGGTTTGCGGGGGCGGCCGATGCCCGTGCGCCCGTGCGCGTGGTTGGTGTCGGCCGGGAGAGAGTGCGGCCGGTCGGGCCGATCGGGCCGCGCAGCTTGCGGGGGTGGCCGGTGTTCGCGCGCCCGTGCGCGCGGTTGGTGCCGTCCGGGAGAGTGCGCGCTCGGCCGGGCCGCACGGCTTGCGGCGGCGGTCGGCGTGCGCGTCCCCGTGCGCGCAGCCGGTGCCGACCGAGAGAGCGATCGGTCGGGTCGCGCGGCTTGCGGGGGCGGACGGTGTGTGCGTGGCTGTGGTCGGTGTCCGTTGTGGAGGCGCTTGGCCTGCGGGCGCTCTGGTTGACAGAGTTTGTTTAATGTACGCCCTTTTGGACTTTTATTTCTTTGATGCGTGTGCTTACGTACGCATATTTTACTTTCAGGCTTCGAAATGGGGTGGCCAGTCAAGGTCGATGCTCCTGCGCTCCACTCTTGACGGTGCGCAGATTGATATATGGCGTACGCGGTTTGTGTTGCCTTCTAATGTCGAGGTGAAGATTCCGCGGATGGAGGAGCACGCTCAAAATCCGCCGACCGGTTTCATGACCCTTTCTGAGAGCTGTATGAAATCATGGTTTCGCCTTCCTCCATCTGAGGAGGTTGTTGAGATACTCCGGTTCTGCGGTGTCCCATTTACCCAGTTTACTCCTGCTGGGATGGCGAAAATTATGGGGATGGTGGTGTTTTTTCGGGAACATTGCGCGCGCTTTTTGCTCGAGGTTTTCAAGGATTGGTGTGAGGTTTCTACCGACTCAGGTGGCCGTATTGAAGTACGAAGCAACAAGAGTTGGTTTCACTTCGGGGAGAAGACTGATTACCGCCACGGGAATACTCTTTGTGGGTACGTTCAGAATCGATGGGAGCTGTCGGAGCTATGGAGAGCATTTCCCGGACGTTGCCGCCGGCAGACTGGACGGGAGGATGAGTTCCTTCCTATCCCTAGTTTTCCTGGTCGGGAAGGGCTGTCGAAGGCCCTGTTCTGTATTTCCGGTTGCGTAGAGGAAAGTCGACTGCTCTCGGTGGGGCTTTCCTGGGATGCCGAGCGCGCGGCCGCTGTTCCCCTGGATCGCGGGAAGAAGAGGAGGATTGTTATTAGGAACGGAGCTTCTAGCTCGTGTTCTATCCCACCGGCGCCCAGGAGTCACGATCACGAGGCCAGCCCGAGCCGCCGCAGGGTGGAGCCGATTCCGTCAGATCCGGAGATTGAGATTTTGGCGTCTCCTATGGCCGACCGGGTCCCACAGGGAGACTTGCCGCCGCCTCCTCCTTTGCCGCTGACGAGGCGAGTTTCCTCTTCTCTTCAGGTGATGACTTCTGCGGTAAGTAAAGTTCTCCTCCTCTAGTCTTGAGTACTTCTTCCCCATTGTTGCTTTTGTATGCTGATTGTTTACCTTTTGTCTGCAGGCCGATGTTCTGACCAACATCGCTCTTACATGGAATGATTGTTACGTGAGACTCAAGGATAGCTACTTCACTCTTCAGGAGGAGCTGTGCGTGACGAGAAGTGACATGTCTGGCTTGCAGAAGAAGAGGGATCGCGACCTGGCCCGTATTGGGCAGTTGGAGGCCGACATCTCCTCTTCCCGATCGGAGGTCGAGAAGCTGCGAGTGGAGTATGGTGGCGATAAGGCGCTTGCCCAGGATGCCCTTCGCCAGCTGTCAGAGGCTCAGGGGGAGATGTTCCGCCTAGAGGGGGAGGTGAGCTTTCTGAGGAGCGAGGTGGACCGGTTGTCGTCGGTCGAACGCAACATTGAAGAGGCTAAGTCGACGGGAGTGGCTGAGTACAGAGATTCTCTGGCTTTTGTGGAGGAGCGGTTTCAGATGTCGGAGGAGATTCGCGCCAAGGTTATGGTGAAGGAGATCGAGTCGATGCTAGCGGATGAGTGCGAGGTTGCTTTTCAGAGAGGCATTCAGAAGACTCTCCGTATGATGGAGAGGAAGTTTGGATGTGGCATTGCGGGTCTTGGAGCTGGGGACCTTTCCGAGGATGATCACCCGGATGCAGCGGAGGATTGACACTCGTATTTGTTACCCTCCATCTTCTTGTTTTTTGTGTTGCTATTTGTTATCGTTCTTGCTTGTGTGCTGATAGAGATTTTATAGTTTTAAAATAATTCCAACTAATATCTCGATGTAGGCAAGTATACCTATCGAAATATAGTATAGGAAGGATGTCGTATTTGCCCGAGGCCCGTCGAGTAATCTTACTCACGCAAAATTCCTATTAATTTATCGGTGGAAAATTGGATTTGTTTGGAAATTTAAAAGTTGCAGATTGAAAATTACTAGAGAGAAAAAAATCACGATTTAAAAAAAACCTTAGCACTTGATTAAGTGTTCTTGGGAATCCGATTATAAAAGATACGTTCTAATTCTTAAAATTCCATTTCGATTGGAGGATTAAAAAAAATACGATAGAAGCTCGCTAGAGACGATTATCGCCTAATTTTAAAATACTTCAAATTGAATCTCTTAAACTTGAAATAAATTAAAATCGCATAAAAATTAATCCAAATGTCCAAAAGGAGTTATATTTTCAATTCTCAAAGAAAATATAACGAACTTTTTATTTCCGAGAGATCTAAGGTATCCACGAGCCTCTCGACTACTCGGACGCCAATCAGATCACGAAATTTATATACTAGCAATATAAACTCGCATCCAACTATTAATCGGAAATAAATCGAAATGAAACTTCAAAAATTAGAGACGACAGATTATGATTTAATCCTCATCACAATACTAACCAATCAAGCACTAAGAAGAGAATTAGTTACCCATAGTAGGAGTAGAGATAATATTAAGATGAGAAACAAACATTTTCATTGATACGAGAATAAAAGTACAATTGCAAAATCAAAAACGATACAACTATAATATTAAAAACAAACCGAAATAAGAACTTCCACTACAATTTCTGAAAAAGGAACGACAAGAAATAAAACTCTCAAAAACTTCTCTCAAGTACAAGTGATTCTCTCTCTAGATCTCTCTATCTTTTTTTCCTCCTCTCCTCTCCCTTGATGCCTTGGAGCCCTTATATAGATGACAAGTGTCATTCTAGAATCATCCAAGATCATTAATACTAGGGGATGCATCTAGAAGAAGAGAAATAAATATTGGTGGCTCCAAGGGGGATGAATGACATAAAATAATTAAGATGAAGATGAAGGAGAATTTCGAAATGTCCAAGGGGAGGGAATGGGTGAAAATATTAATGAAGGGTGCATGCATATTAATAGGTGGATGATATTTGCATGAAATTGGAGGTGGCAAGTTTAGGGAGGGGATGTCACGTGGATGGCAATATATAGGAATAAGTGGATGACGTGGCATACATGAAGTTTGGCTGTAGCAATTAAAGGGTGGCGTGAAATGAATTATAAATTTTTAAGTGGACAATGATTTTCACGTGGAAATGATTTTAATGCATGAGTTCGACCAAATGGAGACATGCAATGACAAAGATGACAAGGGATGCACTTGGCCGGATCGAGGAGAGCTACGTTGGCGCGAAGAAGCGACTTGAATTCTCATGCTCGGCTTGAACGGGGGCAGCTAGCAACTTTGGACGACAGTGGCGGGCATCAACATGGGCACGTGGCGGAGGAAAGGGAGCGGCCATGCATGGATTCCAAGTGGCCGGGCTGCATGTAAGCGGCGACGATCTTGCGTGCGGCATGGCGGTAATGACAATAATGGCGTCGAGTGAAGATAGCAGCAATTGCGATATTCTGCAGCGGGCTTTAATTAACGTCGAGACGTGCTGAAATTCCCCCCAGGCCTGCCATAAAATAAAACAAAATAATAAGTGCGAATAATATAAAAATAATAATAAGAAGATAATTATAAAATAATTTAGAGGAAAATATATAGTTTATATTAAAATATAATAATAATAATAAGCATATTTAAGTCAAAATATGCGTTATCATGTGCAACGTTGAGCTGATGTGGCTGTATTCCTTTATCGTATACGTTGTACTCTTTTCCTTGCGTTATTTGTGACTTTATCATGCCGGTCATTGCCGAAGTGTTGATTGAGGGAACATACTTCAAGATGGTTGGTGAAGGATGTTCATATTTGGAGATTGTGGCGAGCTTGCTATTTAGCGTTGGTACCTGTGTAGTTTGCTGGTTTTTCCAAGATAAAGGATGAGTTTGCGCGAATCTGAGCTCGCGGCTTTTTACATAATAGAAAATTAGTTTGCGCGGGTCTGAGCTCGCGGCTTTTTATATAATAAAAAATTAGTTTACGCGAGTCTGAGTTCGCGACTTTTTACATAATAGAAAATAAGTTTGTGGGAGTCTTAACTCGCGGCTTTTTATATAATAGAAAATTGGTTTGCGCGAGTCTGAGTTCGCGGTTTTTTACATAATAGAAAATAAGTTTGTGCGAGTCTTAGCTCGCGGCTTTTTACATAATAGAAAATTAGTTTGCGCGAGTCTGAGCTCGCGGCTTTTTACATAATAGAAAATTAGTTTGGCCGGTGAATAGCGGGCGTATTCAAACCGTGGATGAACGTAAGAGGGGCAGGCCATTACGACGCCAGGACTCGACGGCGGAGGAGAATGGCGAACCTTCAATCGACGACGGTGCAAAGTCCCCGGGGCAGGGCCCCGAAGTGACCGGTGAATAGCAGGTGTATTCAAACCGCGGGCGAACGTAAGAGGGGCAGGCCCTTACGACGCAGGGACCCAGCGGTCAGGGGCGGATCCAGAGGGGGCCCGAGGGACACATGCACCCCCATTATTTTTCAAAATTGTTAGTGAATTTGGATTCCTCTCGTCGAGACAATGAATTTTGACTACTTATGTCAAAAACGGTGGCCGGATGAGGAAGAAACGACTCCGATAAGATGGAAGCGTTCTCACGTCACATAATTAGTTTGTTTTGGGACAAATATTGGCTATTTGCGGACCAAAGTTGGCTATTTGCAGACCAAAGTTGGCTATTCACAGACCAAAGTTGGCTATTCGTAGACTAAGTTCAGCTATGTGCACCCCCAAAATTAATTTTCAACATGTGACTCACGACCCTCCTTCTCACCACGCTAGCATGTGTTTTGAAATTTTTGTGCACCCCCATTTATAATTTTTTGGATCCGCCACTGCCAGCGGCGAAGGAGAAGAGTGAACCTTCAATCGACGGCGGTGCGGAGTCCCCGAGGCAGGGCCCCAAAGTGGCTGGTGAATAGCGGGTGTATTCAAACCGTGGGCGAACGTAAGAGGGGCAGGCTCTTACGACACTGGGACCCGACGGCGGAGGATAAGGGTGAACCTTCAATCGACGGCGGTTCGGAGTCCCCGGGGCCGGGCCCCGAAGTGTTCCTGCAGTAGAATAGTTTAGAACATGTAAAGCATAATTAGAAAATGAACGTTGATATATGCGCAAGTGCAATCTTGCGATTTCTGAGCTAATAAGTTTTTGATACAAGTTTGACGAGAGAGAAGGTAACGTTGAACTCCCTTTGTGTTACGCTTGCTCGAGCTCTTTTGGTCGTTCAGCGTGGTAGGCAGCGGTGATCCAGCGACCGACCCTTGGTGGCATCCTTCTGTGCTTCTTTGCGGAAAGCCTGAAGGTGTCTTGACTGGATGAGACGTTCAATTTCTTCTTTCAATCTGGCGCAGTGCTCCGTACGATGCCCTCGGCCTTTGTGGAAATTACAAAACTGAGATTGGTCTCCCCTGTGCTGGGAGAGCGCTCTGGGCCAGTTAATGACTTTGCTGTTGTAGATTACAGACAATATATGCTCGCGAGGGGCGTTTAACGGGGTGTAGACCCGAGAGCTTTGATGCTTGGCTCTGAATGTGTGGTACGTCCTTCTCGAACTGTTGTTGCTGTCACTTTCTCTTTCGACATGTATCCCCAAGTTGTATTGGGTCTGCTGGTACCTGAAGATTAGCTTTTTCTGCCAATGTAGGGTGCGACCCTCCTGCACGCCTTGCTTCTCAGAGTTTGGATTTGGCGATGGATCGTAGTTGATCCAAAGGAGCTCGGCTGCGGCCGTGCCGAGACCACGAATTGAATCTCTGAGGATTCTTCCTTTGTTGGCCATGCTTCCATACATGGAAACGTCGTGGTTCACGGCGTCGAGTAGGAGGCTCCCAAATATTGCGTCGTAGGGGGAGTCTGCCTCTGCGATGACGAACTGAACGTCATACTGGACTAGTTCCGAGTGCATCCCTACTTGAACGGGGAGGGTGACGACTCCTATGGTGGGTACCATAGTTCTGTCTGGTGGCTCTGCGTCGCTGGCCCTGAGCTTGAGGTTCCCGCTTAGGAGTTTGAGCCGCACCACGGTTGCTACGAACAGGATATTGAATGAGATGCGATGGGTTATCAACGCCCTCCTTAGCTCACAGATCGGATTGCCTATGCTTGCGTCTAATGCCAAGTCCAACCATCCACGGGAACGCTCCTGGTGAAAGCTTATGTAGATCTTTTCTTGCTGTTTGCTCCGCTCCGCTTCCCCTGGGTGGGGAGACTCGTCCGTCCCGGGCTCTTCTCGCTCCTCTTCTTGGATCATCGGCGCACGCGCTTCGTGTCATTCAACGAACAGTTGGAACAACTCGGTGAAGTTGTGAATCGCTCCGTTTGGTAGAGATCGATACCAGCGGAGGGCGTCTCCGCGCAGTGACTTGGTGAAGATTTTGCAGCTGATTTGGTCGGGAAGTCCGAACGTCCGCATCGTTATCAAGAAGTGATTAACGTTCCCGTACGGGTCCTCTGCTCCGTGGAACTCCTTCTAGTGCGAGAGCTTTAGCCATGACGGAACTGGGTATGCCAAGATTGACTTTGACAGGGGGGATCGTCTTTGCTGGTACGTGACATCGTTCGAATCCTGTCCCGCCGCGAGAGGGGCCGGCTTGCTAGTTGATCCAAGCCACTGGGGAAGGATGGGTGCAGCGATGAGCGCTCTTTTCGTCGGGCTTTCAGGGATTGAGGAACTGCACGCGTCGGATAGTTCGGGGGAGGTGTCCACTCTTGCTGGTTCCGTGAACTCAGGCGAAGTGGGCGTCGCGTTCAGAAATCCTTTGCTCGGTATTTGTGAATCCATTTCCCACAGACGACGCCAAACTGTTGCGGGTCGCTTGGGTGCTCTTGGTAGACCGGTCGACTTGAACTGTCTTAGCTCTGAAGCGAGCCAAGCGCGCTAACAGTCAATTAGAGATTCGTTGAATACACTGGACTTTTTAATGTGGAAAACCCGGAAAGGGTGAAAAACCACGCGGTCGGAGCTGTGCCGACCAAACTTCACTATCTTCTGAGAGGTTACAGTCAGGTACTTAGAATTCGAGCGCGACAGGCCGCTGCTCGTTACACTAAGAGAGAGAGAGAGAATTCCGAGGGTGACAGACCACCTCTCGGAAAACTAAGTCTTTTTTCTTCTAAGAACGGTGGGGAACGAAATTGAGAATGCTCGGGAGAACAAAAGTGAGAATGCCGAGTCGCCTTTCGGGAGAAAGGAAATCTTCAAGTCCACGAAGGAGATCTTCAAGCGCCGAAGGAGAATTCTGTGGAAATCTTCAAAGGAGCTCTCCCGGGTGCAGAAGGCAAGATCCTCGCAAATGAAGGCTCTGGACTCCTTTATAGCTTTGGCCGGGGGTAGCCCGGTAATTTTGTCGTCGTAACCACCGTAACCACCTGACGGGCGAATCACGCTGGCCGATTTGGAGCACACGGATCGCCATTTTTCGTAAATGACCGTCTCGCCCTTCGGGCAGTTTGGGCAGTTCGGACAGCTTTCACGGGAAGGGGCCAAGCCGCACCCTTAGCGGGGTGCGGCTTGGCCGCACCCCCTTTGGGGTGCGGCCAAGCCGCACCCCCTTTGGGGTGCGGCCAAGCCGCACCCCCTTTGGGGTGCGGCCTAGCCGCACCCCTAGTGGGGTGCGGTCAAGACCCCTTCCCGTGAAGGGGTTCGGGGGTGTCCGCCCTCTCCAGGCTCGCTGTGCGCCCTTTGGGCTCCTGATTTCACTTAGAGCGCTCCCGCGCTCGTAACTTGCTCAGAACGCCTCATAAAGCGACCAAGACGTTTTCTCCGTTCATTGCACTCTCAGATCGCTTCCCCAGTTACCTAGATTGCTTCTCCGTTCGTTGCGCGCTCAGAACGCTTCTGAGCGCGCTCAACTCACTTTTTGTCTTTTCTGACTTCTCATATTTTGTCATTCTAGCATGCTCACTTCTTGTCTTTCCAGTTTCTCAGATTTTAGGAACAACTTGTCGCTTTTTTCGCCTCCAACAAAACTGCCAGAACTGCCCGAACTGCCAGAGGGGCAAGATGGTCAATTACGAAAAATGGCGATCTGTGTGCTCTGAACCGGAAAATATGATTCGTCCGCCAGGTTGTTACGGTGGTTGCAACGGCGAAATTACCAGGCTACCCCCGGCCAAAGCTATAAAAGGAGCCCCAGGACTTTCGCGGAATTCTTCTTCGGACTCGAAGATTTCCTTCTTCCTGAAAGGCGACTCAGCGCGCTCACTTTTGTTCTCCAGGGCGTTCTCACTTTTGTTCTCCACCTTTCTCAGAAGGAGAAATGACTTAGTTTTTCTGGAGGTGGTCTGTCACCTTCGGAATTCTCTCTCTCTCTCTCTCTCTCTCTCTCTCTTTCTCTCTATTATTGTAACGAGCAGCGGCTTGTCGCGCTCGACTTTTAAGTCTCTAATTGTAACCCCCCAGAAGATAGTGGAAGTTTGGTCGGCACAGCTCCGACCACGTGGTTTTTTACCCTTTCCGGGTTTTCCACGCTAAAAAGTCCCAGTGTAATCAACGAATCTCAAATTGACTGTTTGCGCGCTTGGTTCGCTCCTGAGCTAGGGTGGTTCAAGTAAACCGGTCTACCAAGAGCCCTAAGCGACCCGCAACAGTTTGACGCCGTCTGTGGGAAACAATTCCCAAAACTCTTTAAAGACTAACTGAAGATAACACTTGCCGCCAAGTGCAATGGCAAGAAGAAGTGCTCGCACCACTGAAGGATCAGTCCCGGAGGGGCGCGTCGACCCAGCTCCCTCCCACTCGCTTATCAATGCGCCTCTCGCAGAAGAGGCAGTGCCTGCGCCCGCAACAATACTGGAAGGGCGCATGCGGCAGATGGAAGAACAGCAAGCCGAGATGCTGGCTCTTGTATGAAATCTCGGGGCTCCTCGAGTTCCCGTTCAACCGCCAGCGTTGAATGTTCCGCCGCCCCCAGCTCCGAGTCATGCCCCGAACGAGGAGGCCGTTCGAGAGGAAGAAGCCTCAGAAGAATTCTCCGACGCAGCAAGCTCTGCCCATCCTGCTCCGCCAGCCAGAGGCCCAGGAGCTGACCACCATCACCATCTCCCAGGAAGAGCTGTCCCTGGCCGAGAAGTAGAAAGAACCACGCGAGAAGAAATACGCGATATGATAGAGGAAGAGTACGTCCAAGCAGGGTGACGCGCAACTCTCGCCCACCGTCCCGCACACCACGGCTCCCCACTGTCGCTTGAAGTTTTGGCCCATCCAATTCCGAATGGTTTCAAGCTTCCCAACATCGAGACATTCGACGGGACGGACGATCCGTTGGAACATGTCAATCACTTCACCACCGTCATGAGGATTTACAGCGCCCCTAATCAGCTCCTCTGTCAGGTGTTCCCAGCAACCTTGAAAGGGCAAGCGCGCACTTGGCCACTCCCTGCGGAATGGGGTTATCAACAACTTCATAGAAATGACGCAGCAGTTCGTGGACCAATTCATCGCCAATCGCAGGATCGCCCGAGATCCCTCCCATCTCTCAGGGATCCGCCAAAATGATGGAGAGACACTCAAAGATTTTTTCCGACGCTTCACTACGGAGGCTCGGCAGATCCCAGGAGTCGATCCCGAGCTCTTGCGGGGAGTCATCCTTGGAGGACTCCGCCCAAGTGGCTTTTACTCAGCTCTCATGAGATAAACCGTACCAAGTTACCCTGACCTCGTTCACCGAGTTGAAGCTCAGATAGCCGTCGACGAGGCCATCGAAGCACACCGCCGGCAGTTCAAGAGGAGCTCAAAGAGGAAGAATGAGGAGTCGTCGCTGCAGACAGTTCCCAACAAGAACAACAAGCATCACGACAACCCCAGCCGAGACCGAAGATCTCGCCAGCATCAAGACTACACTCCCCTGAACACAACCAGGACTAACGTTCTCCTTGCCATCCGCGATCATCCCTCTCTCCAGAGGCCTAGGGCTCTTGCACCAAATTCTAGAGACCAATCCAAATACTGCGACTACCATCGAGGTCACGGGCACAAAACAGAAGATTGTTCGCGACTGAGCGCAGAAATCGAACGATTCGTTCGTCTGGGATTCCTTGAAAATTTTCTCCGAACCAAAGACCCTGAATCAACAGGTCAAGAATGACCCAGCAGGGGGACAATCCCCAGAGCGACCATCCCGAAGAATAGCCCATTCTCTGCCCAGGGAGCGTCCAGGGCACTCGACGTATTTACTTGTATCTTATGTTTTCAGCATCCATGTAACAAACAAGTGTTATGCAATTTATTACTTTTTATCATGCGCCCAAACTACAAGCGTCATTTTAAATTGTACTGTTTCTCCCAGAACAGAGTGTTCAGATCGTCTGAAAACGGACTCTGACCTCTCCCAGAACAGAGTGTTCAGATCGTCCGAAAACGGACTCTGATCACTCCCAGAACAGAGTGTTCAGATCGTCCGAAAACAAACTCAGACCTCTCCCAGAACAGAGTGTTCAGATCGTCCGAAAACGGACTCTGACCTCTCCCAGAACAGAGTGTACAGATCGTCCGACAACGGACTCTAACCTCTCCCAGAATAGAGTGTTCAGATCGTCCGACAACGGACTCTGACCTCTCCCAGAACAGAGTGTACAAATCGTCCGACAACAGACTTTGACCTCTCCCAGAACAGAGTGTTCAGATCGTCCGAAAACGGACTCTGACCTCTCCCAGAACAGAGTGTTCAGATCGTCCGAAAACGGACTCTGACCTCTCCTAGAACGAAGTGTTCAGATCGTCCGACAACGGACTCTGACCTCTCCCAGAACAGAGTGTACAGATCGTCTGAAAACGGACTCTGACCTCTCCCAGAACAGAGTGTTCAGATCGTCTGAAAACGGACTCTGACCTCTCCCAGAACAGAGTGTTCAGATCGTCCGAAAACGGACTCTGACCTCTCCCAGAACAAAGTGTTCAGATCGTCCGAAAACGGACTCTGACCTCTCCCAGAACAGAGTGTACAGATCGTCCGACAACGGACTCTGACCTCTCCCAGAACAGAGTGTTCAGATCGTCTGACAACGGACTCTGACCTCTCCCAGAATAGAGTGTACAGATCGTCCGACAACGGACTCTGACCTCTCCCAGAACAGAGTGCACAGATCGTCCGACAATGGACTCTGACCTCTCCCAGAACAGAATGTTCGGATCGTCCAACAAGAGACTCTGACCTCTCCCATAACAAGTGCTTGTATATGTCGTACAAAAGCGTCGAGCTCTTCCGAACAGAACGGCCGGGTGTCCCAAAGTAGAGGCTCTGATATTTTTCAAAGGACCCAACGTCCACCAGACGCGAGAGCTCGCTCTCCTCCCCCAGTGACCTCATTACTGCAACACGAAGCGTCCGCACTTCGCCCTCGTGTTAGGTCACGGTGCGAAGCGACAGCCCTTCGCAGAAACTTTGGGGGTCCTAAAATTGGTCATATTCAAGTCCACGATCTTTGGTACTAACACCCAGCAGCACACCTTGCGCACCTTGCGCACCTCGCCTCATCGCTGCTTGGGAACCTCGCCTCAGCAGACCTTGCGCACCTCGCCTCAGCGCTGCTTCGTCGCATCGCCCCCAAGCTACTCAGGCTTCGACGCTAAGACGACAAGCTCGCAACCAAACAAGGCGAGACAGAAGTTTTTCCCACAACTAGAGCCGAGCAGCGACCTCAGGAAAGTTCGCACAACGACAGACTCATAGCTGCGCAAGTCACAATAGCTAGTCCTCCACCATGATCCAACGCACCGCGCAACCAACCAAAATTCCCGCGAACAAGGACGAAACCTTCGCACTCCTCCGCACGAAAGCTTGGACTCCGAAGGTTTGGGGGGCTTATGATGCGTACTCATACAAGTCTCCTGCTCATTTATATACATAAGAGGAGGTGGTTACTCCCCAGGGCTACTACCATGATGGGGGAGAGTGGGGGAGTGGGCAAGTCCACTCTCTCCATGGCCAACCGCCCTCGTCTAACTGCCCGCAACCGCCCGGTAGCGCTACCGCGAGGCGCTACCGCACAGTAGCGCGCGCGGTAGCGCGCAGGCTGCCCCTTCACAGAGGCGCAGCCTAACCGCACCCCTAGTGGGGTGCGGCCAAGCCGCACCCCCTTAGGGTGCGGCCAAACCGCACCCCTAGTGGGGTGCGGCCAAGCCGCACCCCTAGTGGGGTGCGGCCAAGCCGCACCACTAGTGGGGTGCGGCCAAGCCGCACCCCTAGTGGGGTGCGGCCAAGCCGCAGCCCTCTTGGGGTGCGGCCAGGCCGCACCCCTCTTAAGGTGCGGCCAAGCCGCACCCCTCTTAAGGTGCGGCCAAGCCGCACCCCTAATGGGGTGCGACCAAGCCGCACCCCCTTTGGGGTGCGGCCTAGCTGCACCCCTGGTGGGGTGCGGTCAAGACCCCTTCCTGTGAAGGGGTTCGGGGGTGTCCGCCCTCTCCAGGCTCGCTTTGGGCCCCAAATTTCACTTAGAGCGCTCCCGCGCTCGTAACTTGCTCAGAACGCCTCACAAAGCGACCAAGATGTTTTCTCCGTTCATTGCACTCTCAGATCACTTCCCCAGTTACCTAGATTGCTTCTCCGTTCGTTGCGCGCTCAAAACGCTTCTGAGCGCGCTCAGCTCACTTTGTCTTTTCTGACTTCTCACATTTTGTCTTTCTAGCATGCTTTCTTGTCTTTTAGTTTCTCAGATTTCAGGAACAGCTTGTCGCCTTTTTCGCCTCCAACAAACCTGCCCGAACTGCCCGAACTGCCCGAATTGCCCGAACTGCCCGAGGGGCAAGATGGTCAATTACGAAAAATGGCGATCCGTGTGCTCTGAACCGGAAAATATGATTCGTCCGCCAGGTGGTTACAGTGGTTGCAACGGTGAAATTACCGGGCTACCCCCGACCAAAACTATAAAAGGAGCCCCAGGGCTTTATTTCAAAGGACCTTGCATTCTGGACCCGGGAGAGACCTTCTTGCAGACTTTCGCGAAATTCTCCTTCGGACTCGAAAATTTCCTTCTTCTCAAAAGGCGACTCAGCGCGCTCACTTTTGTTCTCCAGGGCGTTCTCACTTTTGTTCTCCACCTTTCTCAGAAGGAGAAAGGACTTAGTTTTTCTGGAGGTGGTCTGTCACCTTCGGAATTCTCTCTCTCTCTCTCTTTCTCTCTATTATTGTAACGAGCAGCGGCCTGTCGCGCTCGACTTCTAAGTTTCTAATTGTAACCCCCCGGAAGATAGTGGAAGTTTGGTCGGCACAGCTCCGGCCACGTGGTTTTTTACCATTTCTGGGTTTTCCACGCTAAAAAGTCTCAGTGTAATCAACGAATCTCAAATTGACTGTTTGCGCGCTTGGTTCGCTCCCGAGCTAAGGTGGTTCAAGTAAACCGGTCTACCAAGAGCCCTAAGCGACCCGCAACAAAATCTATTTCCAAAAAAATTATAATACAACATTCAAGTAATTACTAGATAGAAATTCATAAAATCCAAACAAAATTATTAGAACTCCTATACCTACTATGATAGGTTGTCATTAGGCTTGTAAGAAATATTTTAGACGAATACTGTCATTATTTTTGTTCGCAGTATTTTCAAGGAGCTTCTAATAAATTTATCCATTTTATTAGAGTTGATTTGACATTAATTAATGAGATTGAAGATTTTTTTTAACAAAGTTGAAAAGTGATGTATAACTATTTTTCGCATTAATTAATTGACAGTGTCTGTCTCGATCAGAGTACTATCGCGGTTAGCTGTAGGGGCGAAACCCCCTGCCTGTCACTCATGCGTGTGTATCTTTACTATATTAAAAGGGGAAAATGCCTTTGGTGAAACATTCAAAATTGCCAAGTATAGCCTTATTGTTTTTATCTAATGACTTAATATAATTTATTTAAGAAAATTAATACAATACCAATTTAAATAATTACAGCATATTCTAAAATTAAAAGTAATTATAAAAAATCATAAAATTGAAAAAGTTTTTCGTAGAACTCATGTACCTATTATGATATGCTATCATTAGGTATGTCAAGTTTATTAAAGTTGATTTGAAAAATAACGATGAAAGATTAATAATATATGAATAATGATGAGATTTTTTTAACAAAAATAATAATTGGGGTGAAGTCTCGTGCCTCTCGCGGTCTAAGTACTCTCAAATAGGGGGTACTGGCGTGGTTAGCCGTAGGGGCGGAGACCAGTACCTCACTCGTGTGCATGTGTGTGTGTGTGTAATTTTAAATATAAAACAATCAAAGGCAGCACAAATAAAAGGGAGAGAATAAAAATATGATAATAATGTGGCACAAGACTTTTTTATTATAATATATAAATATAATAAATTCCTAAAATAAAGGTTATAATGGTCTAATTGTATTTGTATAAAGCAGAATTAATCGGTAAATCAAAACACACGCTCTACGAGACTGATCTAATATAGAATTTCATCCATCCGATGTAAATCGCATGGACAGCAATACGCGCTCTAAAACCATCAGCTTTACTGTTTAGTCCCACACCGCTTGATATTGAAAACCCACAGCATTATATGAACAGAATTGTAGCCAAGCTTAATGTCCCTTTGGGGACATCTGATAAAATTGGAACGATACAGAGAAAATTAGCATGGCCCCTGCGCAAGGATGACACGCATAAATCGAGAATTGGTCCAAATTATCTTTTGCATCGCAGTTTTTTTGTGTAAATTTTCTCCTTCGTCCGCTTCCTTTTTCCGGCGAGTTCCCTCGAATCTGCCGGAGGATTCCGCCATTTTTCCTCCTCCTGCTTTCATCTCAAAGGGCTCGATCTTCGTTCGGTATTGATTTCCTTTTTTTTTCTTCCTAATCTCAGCAATATACCCTAATCTGGCATGCTACTTTGAATCTAATTTTTCTGCTTCGTGTGTTTCCTCTTTTTCTCCGTTGCTTGGTCTGCGGGCGAGTTTCCGCAACTCTAGAGGAGGCTTTCCGCCATTTTTCATCGTCACACTTTCATCTCAAATTGGTCAGTCTTTGTCCGGCATTGATTTCCTTTTTTCTCCCTAATTTCATCAATATATGTTAATCTGACACGCTACTTTGAATCTTGATTCCCATGAATTTCTATAGATCGTTCGGCATTGATTTCCTTTTTTATTCCTCCTAATTTCAGCAATATACTCTAATCCGACAGGCTGCTACGAATCGATTTCCTCTGAATTTCTGATATCTATAGTTACTTCTAATCTGTGGGTATTTAATTAGGTTTCAGGGTTGGTTTTCTGTGGCATTTATTTAGGCATTTAGGGTTGGATTTATGTAAAATCTCTGTTCTCACGCACTTGTATTTTGCCGAGCTGTAAAGCTTGACTTGAAAAATATGGTGAAATTAGCTCGATTCGTTCGCCGAATATATGTTTACATGGTGCTAACTAGATTACTATTTTTAATTGATTTGGAAGGGCAATATTTCTGCAATTTTTTCAAGGTTAGCCGCATGGTAGAATTTTGATGGTTAATTGAAGATATAATATTTAATTCATAAAAAATATAAATCTCATTATTGTCTGCAACTCATTGTGGAGCTAATAATAATCATCAGTTCAAATAAATTTATATGTTTTAATACATAATCATCCTCCTCATCATCCTTAGGGTTATTTGGCGTCGACTCTATGAACCGTTATTTCCTAAGTGCCTTTGTAAGAGCAAATCTTTGACTTAAATGAGCTTATTTGAATAGCTTTGTAGCAGTCATGTAGCAGTTGGTATAAATGATTGAAGGAGGAGGATGTGTAAGATGACCCTTGGTCTTTGGTATGTTCAAAATTGCTTATTTTTCCCCTTTTTATCACTTCATCTTTCTTATGGATACAAATGTAGAAAACATGTTTTAAAAAGCTAAGAGATTACTAAGGCTCCGTTTGGTGCGTCTGCGGCGGTCGTGAATGCAGTGGTTATGAACCGTCGTTCGTGAACGCCCGACCTCACTTAAGGAACTTCAACCACTTTTATGTTCAAAACTAGTTTTATTTTCTTGGTGGCAGTCATAACCGTTGTCAATTGTCATGCCAAACATACATTCTATGAAGGTGACGCTTTTTGTCCAAACTCACCGGAGCAAAAATGCCGCGCCAAAGTAGCCTAAACCTTTCATTCAATTGGTGATGTATTGAAATAAATATGAATTCTACGACCTGCGATCTACAAAAGCCTTCAAAATCCCTTGAAATTATGATTTTCACACTCAAAATTATCACTTTATAGCGTGTTGGCTATCCTTTATTAATAATATTCATATGACATGACAGTTTACTAATTGCTTCTCTTCTGGCATTTGCATAAGAAATGAGCAAAGTGAATTGTTTTATGAGAACTGTGAGATTAAAAAGTCAACCTAAGGTAGCAACTTTGTTGCAAAACAATCTCATCTTGTGATCTACTTGTAGTTGTAGAAATGGTGGAAGAATATATGTTTGGACTTATTTATTAGAAAGATTTTTTTTTTCGGATGATTATTGCAAAATAGAAAGACAAATACCTTTTTTCTGCACTTCTTTTTTTTCTCAGTGGCATCATTGACTTGTGCATTGCTATTATCGCCTCTTTTTTAATCGAAAAAAATAGTGTTGATTTTTAGTTTCAAACTATTTTTGTTGTGTGAAGCAGGTGCCAACATTTATTCTATTGTGATTTATCACTGTTTTAACACTGATAGATGCAATCATTTATTAGTAATTATGATCTGTAGCCATAACACACTTGTACTGCAAATGTGATTGTGAAGCACCACATTATGTGGTTTTTCTCCGGCCAAGTGATTACATGAATTTTAGCCTTTCAGAACATGCACTCTCAGTTTTTGTTTCTGTTAGACACAAACTGTCCAATTTCACAGAACACAGTTTATAATGAATGGAGTAGACCAAGGATGAATGCTGGAGCATTTTGCTTGGGCATTAGATTGATATATTGGTATACAACTCTTAATTTATGGGCACCCCGGTGTTGCTTTGATTGTTGAGAAAGGATTTCCTTTACCGCGCACTAAATTTTGTAGTTCTAATTTCTCATGCTTCATGAATTCGCTTTCTAGGATTTAATCTTACTTGTTTTGCTATTGAAGTTGAAGAATATTAGATTTTACCTACCTATTTTTAGTGCTTGGATATATTTTATGAGCAGGGTTATGAGCTTGGCATGTTCTATTTTTTTTCTAATTATTTAGGCTCCGTTTGGCTCGGTATTTTTGCTCCGGTGAGTTTGGTCAAAAACGACATCGTCATAGAATGTATGTTTGATTTAATAACATCAATGAAGTTGAACTTGAATGCTTCAATCTATCCATGTTTACCAGACTTCGCTCCCTGATTTTGTTTCAGAAGGATCTGCCCTTGTTGCTCAGTTTAGTTTAGGAAGTTGTCTTGTCTGCGACACCAGACCAAAATCTGTGGGCAAGGATCACTTGGTTAGTGCTTATTACGGGAAGACCCGCCATACCCGAGACACATGCTTCAATCTTTATGACTTTCCGCCTCAGAGGGGGGATCCATTGCACATGGTGGCCGTGGCTATGATCGCTCTTCGGGCTAGCCACTTTTGTCTCGGTTTGCTCATCTTTCTAATACCTTAGAGTATAATATCCCATCATTGTTTGTCCGGATCTTACTTGGATTTCGGTTGCCCTTTAGGCAGAAGAGATACATGCCTTCCGTCACCTGATGCATGGTCTACCAAGCCGCCTACCACATCGTTGCATTCACTCTATCATATGTTCTTCATGTCCCTAATTTTACCCGTAATCTTCTCTCCAGTAGTCACCTAACCAATTCTACCAAGCCGCCTACCACATCGTTGTATTCACTCTATCATATGTTCTTCATGTCCCTAATTTTACCCGTAATCTTCTCTCCAGTAGTCACCTAACCAATTCTATGTACTGTTCTGTGAATTTTCTCCCCACCTCGTGCGCGTTTCAAGACCTGAAGACGGGGAATGTGATTAACTTTAGTAGATTGTGTGAGGACCTCTACGTGTTTGAGCCTTCTAGTTTGGCTTCTCCTCCGCAAGCGTCACATGTGGATTTGTCCTCTGTCTACCTATTCCTCCATCATATCAACCTCGATTCCTTTTCCAACATCTCCTATTGAGCCCGGTGATCATGAGAAATTTCCTCCTCACCCTATGCAGGTTTACACTCAGAGAAAACAAGGGTATAAACACACAGGCTCCCCCCATGATACCAGAGTTGGCACTAGGTCCATCTTCAGAGCATATTGATCTAAGGAACATTAATCGTACTTCTACCCAACATCCTCTATTCCATTTTGTGTTTGATTCCTCGTTAATTGATTCACATAAAGCCTTTGTTTCCTCCTGGCTTATATGTCCATCCCTTCATCCTGGCAGGAAGCGCTGAGTCATCGTAAGTGGCAAGAAATGGTGGTTGAGAAAATGCATACTCTTGAAAAAAAAACTGCACATGAGATCTAATACATCTTCCTTAAGGGAAAACAATTGTTGGGTGTAAGTGAGTTTTCTCTGTCAAGCATAACTTTCAAGAAATTATGGAGAGATACATGGCTTTACTGGTGGCTAGGGGCTATACTCAAACAACTAAGATTGTTTATCATGAAACTTTTGCTCTTGTGGCGAAGATGAATTCTATAAGGGTCATACTTTCTTGTGTTGCATGTAAAAGATGGAACCTCGGTCAATTAGATGTGAAGAATGTGTTTCTCCATGAGGACTTAGATAAGAGGAGGTATATATGTCTCTACCTCTTGGTCTTTTTCTTGAAAGATCTGAAGGGAAAGTCTGCAGGTTGAAGAAGGCCCTATACAACCTCAAACAGTTTCCTAGAGTTTGGGTTGGGAGATTTCAGAGGGCTATGACATCATTTGGCTACAATCAGAGTAATGGTGATCATACCTTGTTCATTAAGTGCAAGACTAGTAAATTGACTGCTCTCATTGTCTATGTGGATGATATTGTTATAAGTTATAACAAGGGATGGTATGTGTGAGATTCAAACTCTGAAGAAAAGGCTGACAAACGAATTTGAGGTGAAATATTTTGGGAACCTTAGGTAGTTCTTGGACATTGAATTTGCCAAATCAAGGCATGAGATTTTCATTTCACAGAGGAAGTACATTTTTATTTACTTGCAACATCAAGGATGAGTGGGTTTAGACCTGCTGACATCCCCCGATTGAAGCCAACCACTGATTAGGGAGGGATGATGGAGAAGTCGTTGAGGACATCATCCAATTTCAGAGGTTGGTGGAGGGGCTTATCTATTTGTCTCATATGTGCCTTGATATCTCGTATGCGATTGTAGTTATAACCTAACAATGCACTCACCAAAGACTCGCCATTTGGATGTTGCCCATAGAATCAATCCTAAGATACCTCAAGACCTCCCCAGAAAGTGGTATCATGTTCTCTCTAAATGATAAACTAAATATTGAAGTTTACACAATGTAGATTGAGACAGCTCAGCTGATGATTGAAGGTCCACTTCTGGATATTGTTCCCTAGTTGATGGGAACCAGGTCACCTAGAGAAGCAAAAACAACATGTGGCTGTTAGATCAAGCGTCGAAACAAAAATCAGGGCCATGACTCACGGAATTTGTGAAGTCTTATGACTTCGCTCCATGATAAATGATCTTGTCTTTGATAAAAAGGAGCGTATGAGACTATACTGTGACAACAAGGCAGCTACCAACATCGCACACAATCTTGTCCTACATGACCGTACCAAACACATTGAAAGGAATAAACACTTTATCAAAGAGAATATTGTGAGAGGAATTGTGTGTACACGGTTTGTTCCCTCCAACCCATAAATGATTGATGTTCTCAAGGGATTGAGTTTGAGTATTTTTGGGTAGATTACGCCAAGTTGGGCATGATAAATATTATGCGCCCAACTTGAGGAGGGAATATTAGTATTTGATCTTTATTATTTTGTTTTTCTTGTAGCCTATCACTCCTATATATAGGGGAGTGCGCACTCGTGTTATTGACTCACTTGTTAATTAATCTCATTCAACAACTCCAAATTTTTTGTCCACATTCTATCTTGAACCTTGCCGACCCCACTATGGTGGGATAAAGGCTTGAGTGTTGTTGTTGTTGTTGTATTCTATCTTGAACCTTGAATACCTGCTGTAAGATTGAGTGAATTAGGGTGCAAAGATTAGGTTTTAGTTGAGGCGTGTTCTCGAACCCATAAAGGAACATGGTAGGTTGTTTGTTTGCACAATCAAGATTGGCAAAATCCTTTTAGGTTGTGGTTGGTCACCAAAACCTCCAAGTGATTACTGCTCTTTTCACTCTTATCTACATCAATTAGTTAACTAAAATCATAACAAACATATTTGATAGATTAGGGAGATTAGAAGAACCGGAGAAGTTAACAAAATTACATGCAAATCTTAACTTCTTAAATCTTCTAAAATTTCCGGTATCATAGTATGCTCAATGCCTCCATCATCATTGGATGAGTCATATTGTTATGTTCAATCGACTTGATTGAAACACACTAGGGTTCAATGTCAATACGAGTAAAAATTAGGTACTATATCGCATCGATAATGATTCAATGCACATGTAATCAATAAACAATTGGTTTTATTTTTCACTATTTTGTAGGGGGGGGGGGGGGGGAATTACATAGGTCAAATTATAGAATGCTGTTATGATCTTGCTAGGGCAAGAGAGACGAAGGGGGATCTACGGGAGAAATTAACAAGAAGAAGAAGATTAGGGTTTGAGAGGAGGAGAGGGGAGAATACCTTTAGGAAATAACTTGCATAGC
The DNA here is from genome assembly GCA_033032865.1 of Dactylorhiza incarnata. Lineage (NCBI taxonomy): Eukaryota > Viridiplantae > Streptophyta > Magnoliopsida > Asparagales > Orchidaceae > Dactylorhiza > Dactylorhiza incarnata. Next base: position 5,566,432 of record JAWHQI010000129.1, on the reverse strand, counting down.
CATCATTAGGAGACCCTGGGCCTATTAATACCCGGGGTCAAGGGGGCTGGCCGGCCCCCCCATGTAGGGGCTGAACCGGGGTGGTTCATCTATTTTACTGGATGGGGGCTGAACCGGATCCCGTTGTTTTGAAATTGCTCCTTGCGCCGCCATGCGTATTGATGCCCTGCGAACCGTAATGGTTGTGGGGGCATAACATTCCCTTCCCCATCAAGAGTCACCTTGTCCTCAAGGTGGAAATCAGGAAAACGCTCCCGGAATTCCAATAAGTCAACCCAAGAATTGTGGGCCGCCGTCATCTGCTTCCACTTGATGAGTACCTCAGGTCGGTACTCCGTGCCTCGTTTCTTCCACTTGGTCAGTAAGATAGCCTCCGGTGAAGGCCTCAATTCTCCGCTGCTGGTGGCTTCAGGCAGGATGAGACTGGCTTGAACCGAAGCCCCAAGTTTTCTCTTTAACAGAGATACATGAAATGTCGGATGAATGTGGGACCCCTCTGGAAGCGCCAGAGTATAAGCGATTGGACCCACACGCCGGATGATTCTGTACGGACCATAGTACCGCAGAGCAAGTTTCTGATTGGCCCGCCGAGAAATCGATAGCTGGCGATATGGTTGGAGCCGGAGGAAAACCTCGTCACCCATCGCGAACTCCCGCTCAGTGCGGTGTTTGTCTGCCTGGACCTTCATACGCTCTTGAGCCGCCCGTAAGTTGTCCCGAAGTAGTTCTAATGTCTGATTCCGCTCTTGAAGTGTCTGAGCCACAGCTGGAAGAGCGGTGCTGGCCGACTCATAGGAACTCAACGTGGGGGGTGGTCGGCCGTACACCGCCTCAAAAGGAGTGAGCTTGTTGGCCGTGTGGAATGATGTGTTGTAGCAGTACTCTGCCCAGTGTAACCACCGGGTCCACGTGCACGGCTCATCCATCACAAAGCACCGTAAATAGGTCTCGACCCCTTGGTTGAGCACCTCCGTCTGTCCGTTGGTCTGGGGGTGATTGGTCGTGCTCATGCGCAGTGTGGTCCCCTGAAGACGAAAGAACTCCTTCCAAAAATTGCTCACGAATACCGGATCTCTGTCTGAGATGATGGACCGAGGAATCCCGTGGAGTCATACTATCTCCCGGGCGAAAAGCTCTGCAACTGTCTCCCCTGTGTATGGGTGGCTCAACGCAAGAAAATGACCGTACTTGGAGAGTTTGTCGACCACCACTAGGATGACCGTCTTGCCCTGCGATTTGGGTAAGCCATCTATGAAATCCATGGATATGGTATCCCAGATCTGATGTGGGATCTCTAACGGTGTAAGAAGTCCTGCTGGCGATGTCGTCTCGTACTTCTGCCGCTGGCAGATGTCGCACTCCCGGACGAACTGCTGAACATCCTGCCTCATCCCCTTCCAAAACACTTTTGCCCTGACCCGATGTAGGGTCCGAAGAATACCGGCGTGGCCACCGGTCGGGGAAGCATGGAACTCCCGTATCATGATGGTACGCCATGGTGATGTGGCGGGAATAACTAGCCGGCCCTGGTAGTACAGCCGCTCTCCCTGTAGGTGATAGCCGGCCTCCGTGGGCCGACCCTGTTGCAATGCCTCAACAATAATACAGAATGCTAGGTCCTGGCGAGCTTCCGCCTGTATCTCGTCCAAGGATTCGATCACCGGTCCCGAAACGTGGGACATGGAACTCTCCGGTAGGCGGGATAAAGCATCGGCCACCACATTCTCCTTCCCCTGCTTGTAGACGATCTCGTAGTCGTACCCCAGCAGTCTCGTCAACCATTTCTGTTGTAGGGGGGATGCCAATCGCTGCTCTAGGAAGTGCTTCAAGCTCTGATGGTCCGTGCGGACCTGGAAGCGCCGCCCCAGAAGATAAGGTCGCCACATGGCGACCGCGTGGAGGATGGCGAGCATCTCCTTCTCGTATGTAGACAACCCCAAGGTCATGGGTGCTAATGCCTTGCTGAAATAAGCTAACGGACGGCCCTCTTGCATCAAGACCGCGCCGATCCCGACTCCGGATGCATCAGTCTCCACAACAAAATCCTTGGAGAAATCTGGAAGTGCCAACACCGGTGTGGTCGTCATGGCCTGTTTCAGGGCCTGAAACGCTTCTTCCGCCTTCGCATGCCACTGAAAGGCATCCTTCTGCAATAGCTGGGTAAGAGGCCGGGCTATCTTCCCGTAGTCCTTCACGAATCGGCGATAATAACCGGTCAGCCCGAGAAAGCCTCGTAAGGCCCTGATCGTCGTGGGTTGCGGCCAGGTCACCATGCTCTCTATCTTCATCTGACCATGTCTCTCGACTTCCTGTCCTCTTGGGTTGCATATAAGCTCTTGGATTCATCCGACCATGTCTCTCGACTTCCTATCCTGGCCCAACTGGTCGGCGGTGTTCCATTGGCGGTCCCTGCGGCCCGGGGTAGTAAGGACCCCCGCGACCTTCTCCCCTATGTTGCCCCCCTCCAAGATGTAGGTCTGCCGGAGGGCGATCATAGCCCGGGTTTCCATTTCCGGCCCCCGTGGGAGGTCCGTGGGTCCTTGGAAGAGGTAAAATTCCCGTGATTCCTCCAAACGGCCCGTTCGATGCTCCGTTAGGTCGATAGCCCCCTCCCATCTGCTCTGGAGGCCTCCAAGGAGTCGCTGCTGGTTGTCCTGCCCCGTTCCAGGCTTGCGGCGCTGCCCCCTGCCAAGCCGCCCCCGTCGGTTGAGGCGCAGCCCTCCAGGGCCCTTGCCGGCTGTCGCCAGCCCCATCCCGACCGCCCGGCGGTGCGTCGGCCTCCAGGTGATGTGCCACACTTCTTTCGTCGCCCACGCATGCGTACCGGCGATGCCGTAGGAATCGGATCCCGTCCAATGCCCGATCGGCTGTCCGCCAGCGTGAATCCCGCTTCCCGTCAGGTTGCTACTCCCGGCTGCTGTCCAGGGTGGGGGAGGCCGCTGATTTCCGCCCGTCCCGGTCGCCGGAAACTGCACGGATGGTAGATCCGACGCTTCGACGTCCGACCCTTCGTTGACTGTCGATTTCCCTTTCAGATTTTGAGTAAGGAGAGTCTTAATCTCCTCCATGCGGGCATCGAAACGTTCCTCCAAATTTTTGGTTGACGATCTCATTTGTTCTTCGATTGCCGCCACCGAATCCGCCAACCCCACATAATTTTCCTCTAGGGTTGCCAGTCGCGCGACTTCCGCCTCCGTGTGTGTCACCATGGTCGCAGGAAGGATGCTCTGATACCAAATGTTATGATCTTGCTAGGGCAAGAGAGACGAAGGGGGATCTACGGGAGAAATTAACAAGAAGAAGAAGATTAGGGTTTAAGAGGAAGAGAGGGGAGAATACCTTTAGTAAATAACTTGCATAGCCATCATTAGGAGACCCCGGGCCTATTAATACCCGGGGTCAAGGGGGCTGGCCGGCCCTCCCATGTAGGGGCTGAACCGGGGTGGTTCAGCCCCTATTCTTCTATTTTACTGGATGGGGGCTGAACCGGATGGTTCATCCCCGTTGTTTTGAAATTGCTCCTTGCGCCGCCGTGCGTATTGATGCCCCGCGAACCGTAATGGTTGCGGGGGCATAACAAATGCACATATTATAAACAAACATTTTTTAATATTTAAACTATGTTGCAAGAGTCCAAATACATTGGGAAATTTTTACGGACTATGATGAGTCAACAATATTGGACTAAGAAAATATCACAACTTGTAGGAGAATTCCAACACTAGTTGGAATGGGTTGAAATATCCCAACCAAATCCAATTTGTTTGCATCTGTTCCACCTGATGAAGACTATGGATGCAGTTACTCTGAGCTTTGGCTGTGACATTCCTCAATATTGCTGCTTATTCCTTTATTTTAGAACGTCTAGACAACGATTAGTGATCCTTATGGGCTTACTGCACCTCTCTGGAGTAATGTGATGGTTAAAAAAAGTAACAAAGGGAAAAGAAAGTTGTATCACTACGACCACCTGCACATCTCTTGGGTTTTTGACTGCTCTGGCCTACCTTGTTGTGTTGGTGCTCTTGGAAGTGATTGTTGCCTTGGCCCTGTGCTACCACTCCCGACCAAGTCGTCGAAGCTAGCGTGAAATTTTTCCCCGGTTCAAGTTTCTCCCAATGCATTAAAGAGTATCACTTGATGTTACCAGTATACCCTTGGTTGTCATGATTGCCTGTGGAGACCATGCACTGATGTTTCTACTCACTGGTGGATAAATAGTTCATATGAGAGAGTCATGATTGTTTCTGTTGAGGTAAAGGGTGGTCCTACTTGGGCACCGTGTCCTCTTTTATTAGGTGTGTTTCCTACTTCATCTTCATCCAAGGATGTCTTCTCCCATCATTTCTAGTGGTCGTTGAGATCGCGACTTCGTCTAGACTGACCTCCAATTGGAGTTACTTGATTGACATGGAGTGTATGGGCATCTAAGAACTGAACCAGATGGAGTTCATTGCAACCAACATGGTTTTATGTGGTATGCTTTAGGAAATAATTCATCATTTGATTCACTGCACGAATTAGTTAACCATTAGATAAAGTCACAAAGTTAACAGAGATCGTAAGCATTGCATTTTCTTGACATCACCAAGTTAATAACCAACTCAATATGCCTATCAACGCTGGCATCACATCATGACAATTATCCTGTTTGGTCTCTTGACTAACCATAATGTTTATGATAAAATATCCTCAAACCGAATCTAATACCTTCCATTTTCTTCTTCATCATCTTCTTCTTCTTCTTCTTTTCATACCTCTGTTAACAATTGTTTCCTGTTCTATATACTCGAGTATTTAGGAAAGATCTGCCAGTGAAGGTGAAGTGAGCATAACGAGCTCAGTTGTTTTTCACTAAATCTTGACTCACTCGTGGTGGCTGTTAGCTATATACGAAATTAGTTGCTGCTATATTCCTTCCAATAGAGACAATAGAAAGGGAGGGAAGACTTGTCCTGAACATTACTGTGTCTGAGCCCTTCTATTTCCTCCCTCATTTTGACTCGCTTGCTATTCCTGACCAAGCCCTTCGGGGACATGTTTACTCTTTTATGCCTCACGAATCCAAGCAATCTTATAGTAAAAAAGTTATTTGTCTGAGTAAATCCATAAATTACCACATTGTAAATATAGTTAATGAAAGATTATGTCATCTGTCATGTTCTAATACTATTTTTTTTATGATTTTCAAACGAGATCTGCCTGCTGACTCTAGATTCATAGTTCTCAAATAATCAAACTTTTCATTTATTGGTAATGCATCAATAAAATAATTTGGAAGTCAATAAAATTGATCTCTTAGAGATTCTAAGCCCTTATGAGCGAGATAAATGGAAAGAGAATGTGTCATTAATGCAACCGATTCAAAAAAACAGAATTGAAGAATGAAGCCGAGTATAGAAAGAGCTACAAACAATGAATGGGAAATCTTGGTTTAGAACAAGCTATAGACAATGATTGGGAAGTCCGGGTTAAGCCCCTATATGGTTAACCATGTGTCTTGGTTAAACCTAACCACACAAGGGGGTAACATAGGTCGATAAATAATCTTAAACGATCTGAACTACCATTTGAACCACAACTCTCCCGCCCGATATATTTATAAAACTATCAAATAGAGTCCACTATTTGTCTTTATTCTTCTGTAGTATAAGCAAGCCATTTTTCGAATGTGAACAATGAGGGGGGCAACTTTTTGTTCTTATTTGCTATCCTAGTACGCCTAAGCAAGAGTTTTGCGACTTTGATCTTACAAGTAAATAAGTATTCGATGGCTATGCTCTTGAAAATTTGCCGGTTAAAACAAAGTTTGGATAAATATTCACCCGAAGTCTTATTACAAACTTAAATAGTAACTGGATAACGGTGGATTCGTTCCGCGGCTTTCAGAGACGGGGAGGTCGAGGGAGAGCTACTAAATCTCTAACTCTAGCTAAGGAGTCAACTAAGAGGAAGAGGAATGATTAATTTCTTGCTTGCTCATTCTATAGACCTAAGGTTCCTTGGGTTAATTGCAAGCCTTACCCAAACATTATAAAAATGCATTTATAAAAAGAAATAATTACCCGTACCTCCCCTGTAAGTTAGCATAATTACTGAGATCACCCCTCTTATTTTCGAAATTACAAAAACCTCCCCTGAACTTTTCATTTCATAACTCATGAACAAAAATTCAGGATTTTTTTGTAATGAAATTGTACACCGATGGGGTTTTTTGTAATGAAATTAAAACTTCAAGGAAAGTTTTTGTAATTATGCTAACTTATAGGGGAGGTTTTTGTAATTTTGAAAATAAGAGGGGTGCTCTCAGTAATTTAGCAAAGTTAGAGGGGAGGTCCCGGTAAATGACCCTTTATAAAAAGAAATAATTAGCCCCTACTTACACGACTGGTAATTAGAAGACCTAAAAGACACCATAATAAGTCTCCTCAAACAGATGTTCCCTTTCTTTCGATGAGGGTGTTCCGCACTTGGGTATGAGGACTGTGGTGAACACCCTCATAAAGGAGGTCGGCGGGTCGAGGCCCGGCCTCAACAACCCGCCTCTCTTTCGACGTGGTTGGAGAGAGGAGAGACGGTTGGGGTGTACGGACTGCAATCCGGATGTGGGCCGGTCAGGGGGCTCCGAGTGAGCAGGCCTGGCCCACGTTACAACAATGGTATCGTCTCATATTCATTTGACAGTCCTATTTCAAGGCTATGATCACCCCGAAATTTTCTTTTAATATAGTATATAGAAGACAACGGTTTTGGATTGCAAAATCTATTGTGTATAAGTTGACTTGCTGATTGCTAAGCAATCTTGCATTGACTTTCAGGTACCTAATGAGCCCAAGCATGGACTTTGTGAAATTCTATGGCAAGAATTACGACGTGGATTCGCTTGCCGATGGCATAGTCAAAGAGATAAAACAGTACGGAACGTAAAGCCGCACCGCCAATCTTCTCAATTGTCGTCGGAGGCTCGCAAGCCTTCGAAGATGGCTCACTCAATCTCGCAGACAACTTTTCGTTCCCGCCGAAGATTCTTAGATCAATTTCGCCGGCCTACAAGATCGCCGACTGTTGAGCAGTTCATCCATTTTCAAATTTTGCTTCAAGAATCCAGTTTTTTTGTTCTTTTCACCCAATTTTGTGACCGGGTACATATTTTAAATGTTGAAATTATATTGGCATTCATTTTTTTATTTTTATTTTTATTTTTCACATTAATAATTTAAATATACTGATCTGAATTCTTCCGCCAGCTAAGTTATCGGGAGAAATGAGAGGTGTTAGTCTATTTGTGATTTAACTGAATCATTAAGACTTTGTTTGGCGCAGCATTTTAGAAGTAGGGGACCGCTGATTTTGAAAAATCCCCGCCAAACAATATTTCCAAGTCGCAGTGGTGACATCAGCCACTGCTAAAATTAGCGGTGGCCCCGCTATTTCCGAGTAGCATACTGTCTTTTTTTTATATAAAAAATAGTTTTTTATAATATATTATATTACTTTAATTATATTAGTTTAAGGTTTACGTATAATATATATAATTATATTACTTTATAATTTATTATATTATATTATATTATATTATAATATATATAATATATAATATAATATTAAAACAATTATATTAATATAAGTTATATATAATATAAAAAAAATTAATATAAGATATATTTCAAAAAGAAATTTTTGATTGAGGTTTTAAATTTTTTTGATCATGTTGAAACATCACTGAAAACGTTGTTCTTCCAAACAGTTTCACAGATTCTGTTACCACTCTGCAAAACAGCTGATTATTCTTCCACTGCTTCACATCACTGTTTCTCCAGTCACCCCCATCGCGTCAAACAGAGCCTAAAGAGACATTTTAAACAATAATATTAGGCGATTGTTGACCGCCACTCTATTTTTTTTTTAAAACCCAATAATTTACAATAGTTAACGGCAACCCTAAAAATAAACCCCAAAACCTTGTTCTCGCTCGCGTTCTCGCCCGACGGCGGAAATCCATTCTCGTTCTCCCTCGCTGAAGCCCGACAGTGGAAATCCATTCTCGTTCTCCCTCGCTGAAGCCAGACGGTGGTTGGAGATCCTCTTCTCGCTCGCTGAAGCAACTCCTCTTCTCGCTCCCAGAAGCCATTCCTCCTGTGCTTCGATCGGTGAAGCCAAACCGCCTGGATCCTCCTCGGTGAAGCCCGCCTGGATCCTCCTCTGCTTCTTTGAACCCAAGACGCTTGCGGTTCCTTGCTCCTGTGCTTCGATTGTTGAAGCCCAACGGCACAAAGCTCAGCGGAAACCTCCATTCTCCTTTGTTTCGTTGAATATATGGTACGAACCTCCTTCCTCATTTCCCCGTTGTACCTGCTGATTATCAACGGGGTGTGGCAAGCCAAACAATGGGTTGCGGTTAACATTTCTAAAAATTTCAGGTTGCGGTTAACACTGGCCTGTGATTAGCCCAAATCGGGTTGCGGTTAAAAATCACCTAATATTATACCTTTAAATATATATACTTGTCTATTTGCAGATATAAATATATCATCATAGTTGATCTTAATGCCCCCCTTATCGTGTAGCCCTTCAAATTTTAGAGTTGCACAGCGTCTGCGCTTCCATCCGATGGCGAGGGAGGGCAGAGGCCTTTGAGTTTTTCATGTTGTCAATCCGTTGAATAATGAAAATAGATGGCGAACGTCTAATAAAATTGATCAGGCAGTGTAGAAACAAAGTTCAAATTTATATCTGTTGGGATGCGTAAGTTGCATGCATCACAACACTTCCGCTAGACACTATCGTAATGATAAGCAGCTTGTCTCGCCCCGGTCTTTCTTGGAACAAACCGTGTAGAAAGGTGTAGGCAATATAGATAATTGTCGAAGGGGCTCCTGAGAGGAAAGTCCACTCGATATGATCAAAAGCTTTGCTTATGTCGAGCTTAAGAGCAAGGTGAGGATCGGTATGCTAGACACCAGTGCGGGGAAGTGATTGGCCTCAAAATCTGGGTCCGTTCGTTTGAACGGGTGCGACTAAATTTACGCGGATATTGGCTTTGAAGTGAAAACCAATGACTTTGGCTTTGAACTAGAAAATTAAATCGCTAATTCTTACCTCGGCTTATGGGTTTTATGCAAAATTGAGTGATTTCGAGCTCATGTGCATTTTCGTGTATGAGGGCATTTTCGCGAGTGTTTTTATTTTTCGCCCGGGTGAGTTAGATCCCGGGAGCACGTTTTTGGCCTAGGTTCGCTTTCTTCGCACACGCATGCGATTTTCACCTGAAGGCGTGTTTTTCAGTCCGGGTGCGCATTTTTCGTCCGGGTGCGTTTTTCGGCTCGGGAGTGCGTTTTTCAGCTCGAACGCGAATTTTTTCCCCAAACGCAGATTTTTTGCCCCGACACATTTTTTGATTGAGCGCGCGTTTTTCGGCCCGAACGCGTATTTTTCGCTCAGACGCACATTTTTGGCCCAGGAGCTGTTTTTCGGCCCAGGCGTGAGTTTTTCGTTCGTACGTGCTTTGTACAACCGGGCGTGCGTTTTTTGTCCGGGAGCAGGTTTTTTGACTCGGATGCGAAAAATGCGTGTCTGAACGAAAATTTCGCGTCCGGGCCGAAAAACTTGGGCCCAGGCGAAAAATTCGCGCCTAGGGAAAAACACACGTGCGCAAAACGCGTGTCTAAGCTGAAAAATGTGCGCCCGTGTGAAAAATGCGCGTGTTGGCAAAAAACTCCCGCCTGGGCGAAAAACGCATGTCCGGGCGAAAAATGCTTGCTCGGGCGAAAAATTCGTGCCCGAGACAAAAAACGAGCATCCGGGAGAAAAACGCGCGTCTAGGCAAAAATTCGCACCCTGACAAAAAAACACGTCCCCTGTCCAAATTTGTATGCCCTGGAAAACATTCCGCGCACGGGCCGAATAACGCTCCGGGTTGAAAAATTCGCATTCCTGTCGAAAAACACGCTCAGGGGCAAAAAAAACACACGCCATGGTAAAAAAATTCGCACCCAGGCCGAAAAAATGCACGGTCGAGCATAAAACGTGCGCCCAAGCGAAAAATTCGCGTCTGGGCTGAAAAACACGCACCACGCGAAAAACACTCGCCCGAGCGAAAAACGCGCCCTTGGGCGAAAAATTCGAGTTCGGACCGAAAACACGTGCCGTAGCTAAAAATTTGCTTGCGGCCGAAAAACGCGCAATCCAGCGAAAAGTGCACACTCAGGGAAATGTTTCGCCCCAGGGTGAAAAATTCACGTTCGGGCTGAAAAACGCGTGCACGGGCTAAAAATTCACTTGCGGTCTAAAACCGCGCCCGGGTGAATTTTTTTTTTTTCAATTCTTGAAAACCAATGTATTCCATACGAACAAACAAAAGTAAACGATGCCAATTCTCGTGATAGAATGTCATCATGCGGACGAACATCAAAATTAGGTTTAACCCAATGTGAATTCCTACATGCATTGGTATTTAATTGAAAGCTAATTCTGTAAAACCAATCTCTTACAAATGAACAGACCCTAAAGATATCGTCCAAAACAAGATGCCCATAAAAAGAGCAAGGTAAATATCTTTGCCTTCGAGTGTCATAGTGAGTGAGGGGCTATAGTGGAGAGATGAGGTGTTGGAATTGGAGGAGGTTTCCCTTAGCTTGCATGGACCCTTTTCCAACTTGAGCTTTGGGATGGAGTTGCGGGGGCAAGTTATGAAGGGAGCCCGAATAGGCGCCCACTGGAATATGGATTCGAGCTGTAGTTGATAATAATTGAGTAAGCTTGAGGGGTTGTGATGATAGTAAGGATTTGCGTATGTGCGGGAAGGGAAAGAGAAAGATTAATGTAAGAATGAAGAAGCTTTCTCTATGAAGTGGGAGCAGGGTTTTTGGGATGGGGATGTCGAGCGGGCTAATGAAAGGGATAGAAGCATTACAAGAAGGTTGGTTGTAGGTTTGAGGCTGAGTGCGGGAACTAGGTGGTGATCTATTTGACCCCCGGTAGAATCATGAAACGAGGTAGACCAACAAAGCTAGGGTCCAAACAGGAGGTGCTCGCCAAGGTTGGTGAACCTTTCCAGCAATTGAGAAGGACTGGTTCGACCCAGATGCCCGAGAATTCCACAAAGGCAATAGAAGTTGGGGAGTTTTTCATATTTGATATTAGACGGAACATGATCATCATTTCTCATCTTCGCTTTATAACGGTCGTGAGATTCACAGGATGGATGGATCCTGCTAATAGGCTCCGTTTGGCGCGGCGGCGGCGGTCGAGAACGCGGTGGTTATGAACTATCGTTCGTGAATGTCCGACCTCACCCAAGGAATTTCATCCACTGTTTTGTTGAAAATTAGTTTATTTTTTCTTGGTGTCGGTCATAATCATTATCATGCTAAACATGCATTCTATGATAGCGGCGTTTTTGTCCAAACTCATCTGAGCAAATAGCCCGTGCCAAACAAAGCCTAAGTGATAATAGTAGAGCATGTGACCTTCATCCACTCTCTCTTCTCTCTCTCTCTCTCTCTCTCTCTCTCTCTCTCTCTCTCTCTCTCTCTCTCTCTCTCTCTCTCTCTCTCTCTCTCTCTCTCCATCTTGTTATTAACAAACTTGATTTCAGCTCTATTAATTCAATCCCAAAATCATTCTACTAGCAAACCCTCTATTTCCCATCTGCGTATCTCAAACCCTCGCCTCCCGACTCCTACTCTCGTTTCCATATCACTGCCTACTCCGACACCGAACCTCCACGTTGCCTGATGCGCCTCTGAGGCCACTTTTGCCGCGAAACCGCTCCCCCACCTCCGCTTGCGGCTGAGATTAGGTAATGGCCTACTATGGTTTAGCTTTTGCCCAATCTGATGTAGATCGTAACCGCTTGACCGGTGAAAATAAGTTCCCCCAAACGAAGCCTAAGTTGTATTGGTTTTTGATTATCATGGATGATAAAAATTGAACCCTAAATCTATTCTCTTTGGACTCTTTCTCTCTTGGCCGCTCCCTCTACGTCTTCCCCCTCTCAAGATCGGCGCCCCCCTTGGAGCCGCCCCCTCTACATCTCTCCCCTCTCCAGATCGGCGCCCCCCCTCCCTTGGAGCCGCCCCCTCTACGTCTCTCCCCTCTCCAGATCGGCGCCCCCTCTTGGAGCCGCCCCTTTCCTCTTCCCTCTAGTGGATTCGGTGCCCCCAGAAAAGCCGCACCATCACCTTCTTCCCCTTCCTTTGGAGCCGCCCACCTCTCAACCTAGCTGCCTCCTCCCGCTTCTCCACTCACCTTCTCCCTCACAAATTTCGGTCCCTCTCTTGGAATCTCCTGATCATCCTCTCCGTCGCGCACGAGGTGTTCGTCGCGGATTCGGACGGCGTGAAGCAAGGAAGGTGGACTTACTCCTCTCCAAACGGCAACCCTCTTGTGGAACCGTTGAAGAACGACCGGGCTAGTGAAAGCTTGAGGCCAATCCTAACTCAAGCGGGGTAACGAACTCTCCACGTGTGTGTTTCCTTCCTAGATAATTGTGTGGTGGAATTTGTGGCGTGATCTTCGTATCACCGTCGTTATTTCATGGTTTTCTCCATTTGAAAAATTGCATTGCATCCCTTTCTTTTATTCTTCGAAGTGGCTTGGCGAGCCCCGCTTTTTGTTGGGAGAGATCCACCGCTTTTCCAAATCGACATTTTTCGGAGGATCTCTTTGGTACGACGCATAGCTTGATCGGATCGGGTAGGTCCATTTCGCTTGGTCAAACATCGGCTTATCGCCCTTGGGAGATCTCGAGAGGTTTAGCGACCCTTCGGTGGCAATTGTTTCTCTTTACCTAGTCCGGTGCACTTGCACTGTGTGGCTTGCATTTGCATCATTTTTCTTAAGTCACGCGTCCCGCGTAAATTTTCAATCAGTAACGAGCGTGTCGGAAAGCGTAGGCCTACATCACCGGAACCAGAATAATTTGCCAACGGTTTGGTCCAATTCTTTGTGGTTTCGATTCCGTTTTCAGTTTTAAGTGACATCTCTAATATAACTATTTTTCGCATTAATTAATTGATAATTTCTGTCTGAGTATTGTCACGATTGACCGTAAGGGTGGAGCCCCCTGTAGATAGAATAAAAAATATGATAATAATCTGTCATAGGACTTTATTATTATAATATATAAATATAATAAATTCCTAAAATAAAAGACATAATGGTCTATTGTATTTGTATAAAGCAAAATTAATCGGTAAATCAAAACACACGCTCTACGAGAGTACGAGACTGATCTAGTATAGAATTTCATCCATCCGATGTAAATCGCATGGACAGCAATACGCGCTCTAAAACCATCAGCTTTACTGTTTAGTCCCACACCGCTTGATATTGAAAACCCACAGCATTATATGAACAGAATTGTAGCCAAGCTTAATGTCCCTTCGGGGACATCTGATAAAATTGGAATGATACAGAGAAGATTAGCATGGCCCCTGCACAAGAATGACACGCATAAATTGAGGAATGGTCCAAAATATCTTTTGCATCTGTTATAAGCAAACCCCTTTTGGTTGCTAGCAAACCAATTTCTATGAGTTATTACGCGCCTTTTGAAAATATGCTTTGTACATGCATTTTTAGGAAAAATGTTCAACACGAAAATTGTAGATCTCGTCGAGATCTACAACTTTCGTGTTGAACACTTTTCCTAAAAATGCACGCACAAGGCCCTAAAATCGCCCAGATCGTAATTATAGTGATTTTTTGAAAATAACAAGAAAATACGTCTTGTACATGCATTTTTTAGGAAAAGTGTTCAACACGAAAGTTGTAGATCTCGACGAGATCTACAATTTTCGTGTTGAACACTTTTCCTAAAAATGCATGTACAAGGCGTATTTTCAAAAGGCGCGTAATAACTTATAGAAATTGGTTTGCTAGCAACCAAAAAGGGTTTGCTTATAACAGCACCCTATTTTTTTCCATCCCCGCAATTTTTTTTTGGTAAATTTTCTCCTTCGTCCGCTTCCTTTTTCCGGCGAGTTCCCTCGAATCTGCCGGAGGATTCCGCCATTTTTCCTCCTCCTGCTTTCATCTCAAAGGGCTCGATCTTCGTTCGGTATTGATTTCCTTTTTTTTTCTTCCTAATCTCAGCAATATACCCTAATCTGGCATGCTACTTTGAATCTATTTTTTTAAATAATTTTTCTGCTTCGTGTGTTTCATCTTTTTCTCTGTTGCTTGGTCTGCGGGCGAGCTTCCGCCATTTTTCGTCCTCCGACGTTCATCTCAAATTGGCCGATCTACATTATGGTATTGATTATACCTGATTATACCATAATCTCGCATGCTACTTAGAATCTTGATTTTTAATAACTTTTGTGCTTCGTATGCTTCCTCGTTTTCTCTGCTACTTGGTCTGCGGGCGAGTTTCCGCCATTTTCGTCGTCCCACTTTCATCTCAAATTGGCCAGTCTTCGTCCGGCATTGATTTCCTTTTTTTTTTACTAATTTCAGCAATCTACGTTAATCTGACACGCTACTTTGAATCTTGATTCCTATGAATTTCTATAGATCGTTCGGCATTGATTTCCTTTTCCCCCCTCCTGATTTCAGCAATATACCCTAATCCGACAGGTTGCTATGAATCTTGATTTCCTATGAATTTCTGATATTTATAGTTACTTCTAATCTGTGGGTATTTATGTAGGTTTCAGGGTTGATTTTCTGTGACATTTATTTTATTGTGATTTATCACTGTTTTGACACTGATAGATGCAATAATTTATTAGTAATTATGATCTATAGCCATAACTCACTTGTAATTCAAATGTGATTGCATGAATTTTAGCCTTTCAGAACTTGCACTCTCAGTTTTTGTTTTTGTTTCTGTTAGACACAAACTGTACAATTTCACAGAACATAGATTATAATGAAAGTAGTAGACCAAGGATGAATGCTTACGAGCCTTACTTTATGGGCGCCCTGTCTCGGTGTTGTTACACTCGTCTTCGTTCACTTTTCCTGATGCCATTGGCTTCGTTTGGTCAAAAACGCTATTATCATAGAGCGTATGTTTGGCAAGACAGGTTATGAACGCTACCAAGAAAATAAACTAGTTTTGAGCATAAAATGCATGAATTTTTTTATGTGAGGTCAAGCGTTCACGAACGACGGTTCACCACCGTTACCATCCCGCCAAACGAAGCCATTATCTTTGTGTTGGTTTGATTGTTGAGAAAGGATTTCCTTTACCGCGCACTAAATTTTGTAGTTCTAATTTCTCATGCTTCATGAATTCGCTTTCTAGGATTTAATCTTACTTGTTTTGCTATTGAAGTTGAAGAATATTAGATTTTACTTACCTATTTTTAGTGCTCGGATATATTTTATGAGCTTGGCATGTTCTATTTTTTTTTTTTTCTAGTTATTTAGGCTCCATTTGGCTCGGCGTTTTTTGCTCCGGTGAGTTTGGTCAAAAACGTCATGATCATAGAATGTATGTTTGATTTAATAACATCAGTGAAGCTGAACTTGAATGCTTCAATCTATCCATGTTTACTACTTATTGAATCTTACAAAAGAATTTAATTACACAGACTCTTTAAATCGATAAACTTTCATTTATCCTGGACAATGGCCCGATTATCTGGCCATCTGTATGATTTTGTACTGTTTCTCCTGATGCATGACTAACAAATCTGTCTGATTTTTGAGAAATTCCGCCAAAAGAAATTATGTTTTTTCCCCTAATATCTCGCTTTCCGTCTCAGTGAGCGCCTCCTGCTGAGGCTAGTTCAGGCGGCGGCTTCCTGGACCTTAAGATTGGTGTTTGAAAATGAAATCAAAATGGAAAAGACAGGTATATTTGCTGTTTTGGTTTTTCTCATTTACATTTTCAAGCCATGGTGGGAAGAAGATGATCTCATGGGAGATCATTTTGGATGTCACGAGATAGATCTTTCTCATAACGCTAGAAATCAAAATGGTATCTGATTAATTCTAGTTATAATCTTACGAGGGACCAAATTTTGATATCCGAGAGATCGATCAGATTTCTAAAAAAAAAATCACCACTTGTCAAGATCACGTGCGTCCTGGGCACATATCTGTGTCGGGGTCATGGACCCAAAAATTATGCCCGTGTTTGTTCCTCCTGATGGAATAATACAGGAGAAACTTGCAGAGGGATGATAAAAGGCTTGATAGCGACCAACACACCTAGTTCAACACTTTTGAATAAGTTCATATCGAATTCCACGGAATTCATTTTAGGGTAATCTGACCTTTCTTAACTACATCGGAATTGGCCAGGTCACAATTCCAATATCCAATTCGAATTCCGTCAAAACAATCGAAGTCTAGGGGTAGTTTGGCGCCACGGACGGAGTGGCCTCCCCGTGGTGGATTTCCACTAAGGCTAGTGGTAAGAGTACATTTATACATCTCTAGATTAATACTAAAAGATTAGGATCTTTAAAGCCGAATTCAGTTTTTTTTATTAACAATAATTTATCAAAGAGATTTTTTTTAACATGTTGTCTCATGTAAATGGGTGTATGTATGACATTTGAATCACTGTTCCATTAGCCATGCCTCATATAGAGTAGCAAGTTCATCCTTATTCGAGTTTGAATTATCTGAAAGATAATGTTATCGGTTAATTTTATGTATGTTTTAATTGTCATGTTGGTGTCATTATTTAGAGTTGATATTAATATTGCATCTTTATTTTTATGAGGATATTTTGGTAATTTAGTCCGAGTGTGTGCGATGCATGTAAGGCTCGACGTTTTTGCTCTAGTGAGTTTGGACAAAAACGCCACCGTCATAGAATGCATTTTTGGCTTGACAAAGGTTACGACCACCACTAAGAAAATAAAACTGTGGTTGAACATAAAAGTAGATGAAGTTCCTTAGGTGAGGTCGGGCGTTCACGAACGCCGGTTCATAACCACCGCATTCATGATCGCCACCGCCCTGCCAAACGGAGCCTAAGTTTATTTAAAGGCCATTTGGGCTATGGAATGACAAGCAATGGGTTAATCTTAGTTTCTCTCCCCTTCCTCTCCTCAAGTTAGGGTTAGGTTTGAGCAAAGCTCCCCCCTTCGTCTTCCTTTCAATCAATTGAGCACGCTCCTTTGTATCTCCGCCTCTGTCGCGCTACCTCCGACCATCTCTCTGATGAGATATTGTCATGCTACAGGGAAGCCCGCAACAGATAAACACCATTATTTTTCTGTGGCATTAGTTTTCTAGTTTGGGGTTACTTATTTGGGAATATATATTCTTCACCCCAAATTAGTGCTACTTTCATCGGCGGCGACAGAGGTTTTGACCGTATGAAATTAGGTTTACAGAAGAGCGAAAAAGAAGGTGGCTATCATTTTCGCTCATCCCAGACCCTTCTACCAGTTTATCAGGTTTAAGGGTCGTTTACTGGGAGCTCCCCTGTATGTTTGCTAAATTATAGGTTGCACCCTTCTATCTTTTGAAATTACAAAGACCTCCCCTGTAAGTTTACATTTCATAACATGCATCCACAAAAAATATAGGGGAAGTCTTTGTAATTTCACAAGATAGAGGATGCAACATGTAATTATGCTAATTCGAGGAGATTTGAGTGATTAATATGTTTAATTAATTTGGTGTCTGGAAGGCAAGTTTAAACCCTTTGTTGTATTTGTTGAGGTGTTTACAAGAGTTCTTTTGTTGCACTAATATTAGGGTTCGTTTGGCTCGGCTTATTTGCTCCGGTGAGTTTGGACAAAATCGTCATTGTCATAGAATGTATGTTTGGTATGACAAATGTTACTATCATTATCAAGAAAAGAAACTAGTTATAAGCATAAAATGTTTGATATGACAATGACGTTTTTGTCCAAACTCACCGGAGCAAATAAGCCGAACCAAACGAAGCCTAAGTCCCAATAGTATTTCAGGCTTTCAGCCAAGGGCCCATAGAAATCAGATTTTGGAGATTAATGTTTTTTATAAAGACTTTGCTCATTCTATCTTTGAATTCATGACATGTGATGATTTTTTTTCCTTTTTGGAGGTTTGAGACGCGGGCGACTTCAACGTGGATGATGTAATCATGCAGAAGCCTTACCGAGCGACCAATTACCGAGGATTCATGCTGTAGGCATATCCCAGTCGAGATGTCTCGCACAATTCGGGATCTCTGCTGAGTTGTCGTGCAGAGGTCTCCGCCCAGTTTCACGTGTCGAGATATTTTCCCCTCCTTGAAAACTCGAGGATTGTATTACTTAATACTGTATTTTAGGGATTCACAACAATAACTCCCTATCAGCCTCTTTGTAGTTACTAATTATTTATTAGACTTGAATCAATCATGCACCTTTGTAGAAAATGATCAGAGACATATCCTTGGATTCAAAGTGCATTGTGTTATTTGATGATCGTGGTGGCTAGAGTTTCATACCTCCTTCTCGTCGGGTGACTAGGGCTCCGTTTGGTACGGTGCTGGCAGTCACGAACGTGGTGGTAAAATCATCGTTCATGAATGCCCACCTAAGGAACTTCATCCACTTGAACATAAAAGTGGATGAAGTTCCTTAGATGCCCGTTCACGAATGACGATTTTTCCACCGCATTCACGACCACCACTGTCGTGCAAAACGGAGCCTAGTTCTCAATGCCGGATCTTTAGTTTGCTGAATAAAACAGACCGAACGGTTTGGCCATTTGGGTTGTCTGGGGTTATGTTGGTAGGAGCTAGTGGTATCGGCCAGGAGTGAGGCTCGCTGGAGATGAGCCGAAAACGCAGGCACCATTTTTAACCGTTTGAAAGCTATTATATGCTTGATTCCAACCACACGAAGGGAGCTCCATTCAAGAGCGCTGCTTTAACTTCATCTCCAGCTGCCACCACCCACCTAAACATGCCCTCAACAGAACAGAGAAAATAGCGTTCGAGTTTTCTGAAAAGTGCAATGAAGAAAAAAAAGCACAAGCAAACAAAGCCTAATATATCTTTGACAACATCGACGTGTGACATGATCGTTAATTTGAAGTTTGCTACGAGCAAAGAGATGCAACGAAACATACCCCCGGGGAGAAGACATCACAATGGTTACAAGGGTTTGGCCTTTTAAAAATGTGAACATATGAGTACTTGTCAAAACTAATATATTCTTCTATTATCAAAACATTATTTGAAAATGATATGCATTATATTATTAATAATTTCAATCATTGCTTTTGTATAAAAATGCAACAACTTCAAATTAATTTCACTCAAAAATGAAGGAAATTCCAGTTGATTATTTGCTTTGAGTTAAAATTTGATTAATTTTCGAAAGAAACTGATCATTTGTTTCTTCTTAAATTTTTTATATTTTTTCAGTCCAATAAATGATGTGAATGAAAAATTAATCTATACTAATATATAAAGATATTCTCTTCTGTTGTAAGAGTGTGCACCATCTTGCACCATTCTGATCGTTCGTTTTAAATCAAAATTATACTCTTCAAGAAAAAAAATCTCGATGATTGATTTAAAATAAAAAATATTAATTATTTTATATTTTTTTCTCACGACAACACCTTCGCCCGCACGATGGCGTAATGGTGTCTATGGGCAGAGGTAATCGTGGTCTGGGAACTATCAGTCTATCACTGTTGACTCACCTGTGGAAATAAAAAAAATATTCTATGCATTGATATTTAATAAAAAAATATAAATAATAATAATGTTTTCTTTTTTATTTAATCCCATAAAAATATGCTCTTTTATTCAATTATTCTCTAAATTTACAATCAATTAATCATGGGAGTTGTTAAAGGCACCGCAGTTTTGGCTAGTCGCACCGTAATTTCTATGAGTTATTACGTTCCTTTTAGAAATACACCTTGTACATACATTTTAAGGAAAAGTGTTTAACACGAAAGTTGTAGATCTCGTCGAGATCTACAACTTTCGTATTGAACATTTTTCCTAAAAATGCACACACAAGATGTATTTCCGCCCTGATTGAAATATGGGCGTAACTTTAGCAAATTTTTGGAAATACGCCTTGTACATACATTTTTGTGTCGACTAGCCAAAAAGCGCGTAATAACTACAATTTTCGTGTTGAACACATTATTTTAAAAATATATGTAAAAGACGTATTTCCAAAAAACGCGTAATAACTCATAGAAATTGAGGTGCGACTAGCCAAAACTACGATTATTTTAACAATTCCCTTAATCATTTCACATTCTAATAAATAAATAAATAAATCTTTTTTTTTTTATTTTATCCCATCAAATTATCGCGCAGGGTTTTAGACTTTATATATATAAGACCTCCCATGAGCCCTAAAATAGACGTTTTTACAGCATTTTCACGGTCCTTTCTCCAAACTCCAGCACCCCCCGCGCGTAATTTCTTCTCTGTCGAGCGGTCGAATTTGATGCGTTTTATTTTCCATCACTAAAATCCGCTGCTCAGCATCTGCAGTGGAGTTCCATCTCGGGGGATCTGAATTCGCAATGGGGAAATCCGGCAAGATGCCAATGTTTGAGGCACCTTCTCCCGCCTTCTTAGATTTCCATGTTATAATCGGTAGTCTCTGTATCGCTCATTATCTTAATCTTTGCAGGTTGACTCACCTCCTCTCTCGGTTCCAGAGACGAAGAAAGTCAAGAAAGGTTAAATTCCTTTTGTGCTTGTTTTTCTTCTGTTCCCTTTTTCCGAGAAATTGGATTTGTTTTCTTGCTTTGTAATCACTCGATCCGATTTTGGTTCTGTTTTTAGGCAAGAGGGGTTCAGATGAATCACCGGACAGAGAGGCGAGCTCAAAAAAGGAGAAAAAAGAAATAGAACTTGTGGTTTTGAATAAGGAGAAGGCCCCAAAACTGAAGAAGACTTCAACTGATCCCCTGGGACAAAAGGAAGAAGAAAACAAAAACTTGGATTTTGAAAAAGTAAATACTTCGTGTTTTGAAGCTTAGACAGTTTATATCAATCAATGGTTGCATCAATATTTTCCTCATAATTTATGTATATGAATCGCTCAGATGAACAGTAGTGATGCTATATTGCTATTGCTAATTCAAGGTGTATACAATATTACAATGGTTTTTGAATGCTTTCTGCTGGCATGCAAGTCATTTTATTAAACTAGAGATTGTTTTGAATTCTTCATAAACAAACTCAGAAATGTTATACTTTGTTTTGTAACATTGTCTTGTGGTGTGCTATGTCATTCAAACAAACTGCTGCTTTTCTCTGTGCAGGTTGCAGAAGCTCCTATCATTGTTCTACCTACGAAGGGGGCTAAGAAAGGTTTAATTTCTTATTTTTATTTTACTTTTATTGTGTTTTTAGTGTTAAACTGTTTAGAAAATCTAAGGATTCCAGTTTGTCCTTTTTCGTAGGCAAGAGGGGCGATGATAATGCGCCGGAGAAACAATCGAGGTCCAAAAAGCAGAAAATTGAAGCAGAGAGCAGCAGTCAGAGTAATAAAAAGGCCAAGAAGATGAAGAGGGCTTTGGTTGAACCCATGAAAAAGGAAGATGAAAGTATCAGTTTGGGTTTTGATGAAGAGGTAGCAATTATACGTTTTTTAAGTTGTATATGGTTATGTCAATCTATATTTTTATAAATCATAGCTATTTTTCGTTTGATCTTACCTTCTGAGCTTAACCGTAGGGAATCTATGCTAATTTAAGGTGTACAAAATGGAGTGCTCATGTCACACCTATGCCTCTGGCATGGAGAGGCGCGTCAAATGGTGCATTTTTTCTGAATATTGCTTGCCTTGCTTTAGAATTTTGTCATGGTTTTATGTTATAAGAGCTAGTAGTGCTAACGTAAGAGATGCAAAGTGTGAGAACGAATTAAAGGGAATGAAAAAGAATCTCAAATCTATTGAAAAACAATGTGATCCGATGTAATAGAGCTAAAGTAGAAAACGCGAAAGAAGTATACATATATTTAGTGCTTTGATTAATCAATGTAATTAATTTATGTGCACAAGAGGGACAATTGATCTTTACTACATTACGTGGAGATTACATTGTACAGAGATTGTATTATTTATAGAACACGAAGCCACTCAAGCCTTATTCCTCCCTCTTATTGACTGTACAAATAAATAGGGAACGTGAGATCTCGTGGCTTTCTAGATGAAACAAAAGCAACAATGTTCTCATATATTAGTTGCATGGAGAAAATGAAAAGTCTGCAATGCAGTGTCGTGACTTCCCTCCTTCGCCGATGGCTTACCCACCTCGACCCTGCAACTTACCCACCTCGACCCTGCAACTGCTCCTCCCTTTAGGAGGTGTTTGCAGTAATCTTCCTTTTCATTTCCTGCGACAGTTGATGCTATTTTTAGTGGAAAAAATATGAATCACGAATATTTTGTTTCATTTTTATGGCTCGACTTCAATCCCCAATGATTAGGCATCCTTTGCAACTCTTTCTACTTTTCTGCTTCTCTAAATTTCCTTCTGCTTCACTAAATCGTACTATGATCCAATCACATTTGCAACATTCACTGAATGGTGAGAGACCGATTCTTCAAAGAAAACAATTTTCCACTTGTAGATAAACTTGAATTGAAACCTTCAATATTCTTGAACCACTTTTGCTTGCTTACCCACTGCATTGATTCAGCTAGTGAACTGGTTCAGCCATAATTTAAGCGATATATTAGCATATCTTTACAAATATACACATTTTCTTGAATACCTCGAGTCACACATTCATAAGAGGTAATATCCAATCATCCTCTACTAGATCCTTTGAGCACAACTGTAATATTCAATATTGTCCAAACATTACTTGAACTTCTCTCATATACTAAATTGTGTCAATCTTTTGAACCAAAATAATATCTTTCTCAATTACATCCTAAAGAAAGTGATATCTAATATGGATATGCTTCGTTCTTTCATGAATTATTTGATTTTTGTCAAATGAATTGCACACAAATTATAATAGTAAATGATTAATGATTACTACTAAGCACAAAGCTTGCTCATGAAACCACTAAACCACAAAATCATATGTTTTCTTCATTGCCTCAGAAGAATTATGTACTCGCTTCAGTAGAGAATAACAATAATCTTCATAGTAGCCTTTCAACGAACAACACAACCCTAAAGTGTGAAACAATATCATGTGAATGAATGCCTCCCGTAGTAACTTCATCATCTCAATGATGACCGAATATTAAACACATATTTGTGCTGCCCGTGAAGTATCTCTCCAAGCACTCCCCATGATAGTTTCCATGAGTAATTATGGATTCGACATGAATCTTCACTTGCAAAAAATTGGAATCAGATGTTGACTCTTGTTGATTATCCAACTTCAATTCAGGCTTCCCTGCCACTCTCTCTCTTTGCATTTCACTTCTTTGTACTTCACCTCACTTCGTTGCTTTGGTCTGCTCCAATACTCTTCGCGACTTTCTTTGTAGTAAACTCTTCAAAGAAAGTGATTTGCCGTGCAGATAAAACCCAAATTGAAATCTTCAATATTCCTAAACCACCCCTAAACCGGCTCAACTAGTGAATTGGCATAGCCAGAATGTATGTCATACTTTACATGTTTTTTATCCAAGGACAAAACACCTTTGAATGATTATAATGAAGGAAATGAAGATGATTATAATACTGCTGATTTGTTTAGCTTATGGTATTGAACAAGAGATTTCTAGATGAGATAATACCTATTGTTTAAGCATAAAAATATGAATATTCACAATCATCACACTTTATGAAAGCCTAAGCACTACCTGATTGCATCTTTGTGCTACTATTATCCTTGCCAAAGCCATTATAGTTTCTCAATTTGATGGCTTTACATTTATGTTTTTTTTTATATAATTGGGGTGTTCACCAAAACTGATGGTAAAATTTTAGCATTTATAATGTTTCCTTTTATAAAACTATATGACACCTTGATTGACTTTAAGAACTTGTGTTAGGTCATCGATATTTTCAATTTTCTCCTCATTATGGACACTAACATCTATTCCCTTGAATGCAGCATAAAACTCCTGCCAACAGGTTTGAGTTATCTGATACAAGGCGACTGTTTGTTGGAAATTTGTCAACAGATGTTACAATGGATGATATGTATTGTTTTCATCTCTTCATAGACAATCTCTCTTCTTGCGGCCCCCTTTCTCTCCATTCACTTTATACTTCCATGGTTAACTAAAATGTATGATTGATGTAGGTTTGACTTCTTCAAAGAAGCTGGAGAAGTGATTGAGGTCCAGCTTGCTGCAAAAAAAGATGGTAGCTTCCTTGGTTTTGGGCATGTCGAGTTTTCGACTGGAACATATGCTCAAAGGGTAATAAATCATCTCCCGGTTGTTATTCTATTTATTTCCATGTCCGATTTCAAGATAATTTATGCATGCCTTTAAGGCTGATGGTTGGATATTTTCTTGATAAATTCTAGTTGATTGTGTATTTTTATGTCATTATCTTAGCAACCTTGTGTGATACTGTTATGGTTAATTTAGGCACTCGGGATGAATGGCCAGTTATTCCTTGGTCGGCGTTTGATGGCCGATTTGGAACTTGAAAGGTAACCCGCCCAACGGGTATTCTTTTCTTAATTTATTTAATTTCCTATTTTCCATAATTCCTGTCTGCATTGGCATCCTGTACACAGGAATTTATAATTGTTTTAGTTATAACAAACTTGAATTTGCAGGAGATGGATGCTTTCCAGTAAGTGCCAGTTTAGAACATTTTTAATCTTCGGAAAATTTGACTGATCAATGATAAAATAGGATATTGTTTTTTTTTGCTTCAAATTATAAAATGGAAAATTGTTCTTACAGTAAAGGTGCGCAAGACTCCGGTCATTTCACGTATGTTAAAAGCTTTGGCAAATCACTTGAAGATCAGGTAAATAACAACTTCATTGAGTGGGTAACCTAGTTTCAGGGTAATCTTCATATGTTTGCCTGCTAATCTTTATTCTCTGCAATGCAGCCTAAAGCTCCTGCCAACTTGAATGAGAAATCTGGTACAAAGCGACTGTTTGTTGGAAATGTACCACCTGAGCTTATAAAGGACGATTTGTATGATTTTCGTCTCTTGCTAGACAAACTCCCCCCCCCCCCCCCCCCATCTATACATACATATATTTGTACATGTATGTATATACATACCTACAAAGTTGTAAATATCGGATGTCGGCGACATGTCAGATTGAGTTTTTTATAATATCGGATGTCAGAGACAATGCCGGGGATATTTTAAAATATCAAATTTTAATTTCATAAACAAACACACACACACACACACACACATATATATCTTTATTATATAAGTGAATATAGCATTTTCCACGTTCTTACCGTGCTTTCATTTTCCACCGTTGGATCTTTCACATGTTTTATCCAAAACATCTTTAATATAAAAAAATAAAAATAAACTTATCGGGAGAGAGAGAGAGTGGGAGAGTGGGAGAGAGAGAAAGAAAGGAGAGAGGGGGAGAGAGTGCGGTGGAGAGGGAAAGAGAGGAAAAAATAATAATCTTTTTAACTATATACGTATTTTTTTTTACAAAATAAATATTGTAATATTGATGTAAATTTTTTTTACAAAATAAATATTGTCATATTGATGTATATGTTGTGGGCGCAGCCCACGGATGCATCGAGCACGGGCGAAGCCTGCCTGGATGCGGCCAAAGGCCGCCCGACAGCATCGCGCCTGGGGTGGGCGAAGCCCGCCGTCACCGGTCGGGTACTGTCGCGCTTAGTTGTAGGGGCGGAGCCCCGTGTCGGGCACTCGTGTGTATATATACATTATGTATAACTATTTGTTCAAAGGTAAAAATTAACATACAAGTAGACAAATATTGTGTCATGTATATAAAACAATAAAGTAGAAGAGTATCTAAAAATAAATAAAAAAATATTAATAACATATTAAGACTCCTACTAACAAGCATTCATGACAACTCGACAAGTACAAATAGATAAAATTGTGAAATATATTTAACATTTTATAATAATTTTATTAATATAATATTAAGTTTTATAGAAACTAAGAGGTGTGACTACGACGAAGGAACTTTTTGTGCCTAGAGATGAAAATCTCGAGTGTGTTCTGGCTCGTCATCCTTACTGGGGTTCTTGGGGGAGATTGATTCGTCAGCCCTCTGTAACTTCCTTGCTATGAGAACCTCCACAGAATGACAACTCAACTTTGATGGTGCCTTGAAACGCCAGTCAGGTTGGGCCGTTGTGAGATGGGTTATCAATGACTATTGTAGTCTTGTCGGATTGGCTGGTGACATTCACTTTCATTGCTTATTCATTCCTACTATTGAGCTCCGTGCTGCGTGGGAGGGCCTCCATCAAGCGATCTATATTCTTGGTTCCATCGCATTGTTGTCCAGGGTGACACGATGATGGTTTTCCAGTGGATCAATGGTTCTTCTGTCTGCTCTGATTGTAGAAGGGGACAAGTTCAAGACATGATAGATTGGGTCTTTAGAATTCGTGATTGTACCATCGAGCATGGTTACCGGGTTGTTAATAGTGTGGCAGATTGTTGTGCTAAGCTGACAATTACTAAGGGAGACTTATCGTATGTGCATGAGGATCTCCCCCCTGAGATGCGTATTCTGGTGGATGTTGATCGCAATTGGTGTGCTCATGAACGAGTTCACTAATTCTTAGGGGTTCCCGTCTTACCAAGTAAAAAGATTTAGAAGTTACTTGTATTTAATTGATAATAAGTCTTTATGTGCTTACAAAAATTGTTTCAAAGGCAAAAAATTATGCAGAATGCTTTGTTATTTTGTTTAATAGTAATAAACAAATGTATATGTACAAACAGGATTGTAAGAATAAACACTTATGTAAAGAGAACAAAACTATTACAAAGCGAGAAGAAGGCCGACAAGGAGAAGGGCCGGCGGCTAAGGGCTAAAGGTTTGGGAGAGAAGAGGAGAATAGAGAAGAGAGGAAGATAGGGAGCAACCTTGATTTTCTGATTATCAAAGCATGCCAAAATACAATACCACACCCACTTTTATAACTGTAAGAAGGGTGTAAAATAGGAAATAATTAAAATAGGAAACTATTAAAATAGGCAACAATTAAAATAAGAAATATTTAAAATAGGAAATAATTAAGGGGCCTCCGCCATATCATCGATCCGTGGGGTAGTGGGTGATTCGGCCGTCGATTTCTTGCGTGTGTAGACGCGCCACGCGAGCTCCTCCGCGCGTATGTCCGTAACAATACCGTCATCTGGGAAATTTGCCTTGTCCTCAAGGCAGTAATCTGCGAACTGACGACGAAAATCCTCCCGAGGGAGCCAGGTAGTGTTGGAGTCCGATCGATTTGCCCATGCAACTAGAATCTCATCGAATGACGGGTCGCCCGACCGAGGGCAGCGACGGTCTAGTATCTTGGCCGGGTAGCATGGGGCTTCGCCCGCAAGGTTGATGTCGGCAGGAATATGTGCTGACGCGGGATGATCACCAACCACTCGGCTAAGCTGGGAGACATGGAAGACCGGATGTATGCGACTTTGATCCGGTAGGTGTAGGCGGTAGGAAACCGCCCCAATGCGAGCAAGGATCTCAAAAGGGCCAAAAAAAACGGGGGGGGGGGGGGGGGGGGGGGGGGGGGGGGGGGGGCTAACTTCGGACACGGCCCGCGGGCGACGGACAGCTGTCGGTACAAGTGTAGTTTGACGAACACTTTGTCCCCCACCTGAAAGGACAAGTCGCGTCACTTCTTGTTCGCGAAGGAGGTCATCTTCTGTTGGGCCCGACGAAGATGATGCTTCAAATGATCCATGATGGTGTTGCGGTCCTGAAGGGTGGCGGCTAGGCTCTTGACTTGGCATTCCCCTGGTAAATGTCGTAGGATGGAGGGAGGCGGTCAACCGTAGACGACCTCGAAGGGTGTGGTGCCGGTCGCCAGATGGTAGGCGGTGTTGTACGAGTACTCCACCCAGCACAACCACTTGGCCCAACTATGAGGTTGTTTTCCCACGAAGCAGCGGATGTAGGTCTCCAAGCAGCGGTTGAGGACCTCTGACTGGCCGCGGGTGGTACGCGGTACTCCTATGGAGGCGAGTACCCTGGAGTCGGAATAGAGTAGTCCAAAAAGTGCTCAAGAAGCGGGAGTCCCGATCACTCACAATCGATCAGGGAAATCCATGGAGGCGCACCACTCTGCTGATGAAGCTGTCAGCAACAGAAGCTGCTGTGTAGGGGTGACGGAGGGGAATGAAGTGATTGTACTTCGACAGTCGGTCCACGACAACTAAGATGCAGTCGAACCCCTGGGAGCGCGACAGTCGGGTAATAAAGTCCATAGCTATGTCCTCCCACACTCGGTCCGGAATGGGCAGAGGTTGAAGGAGGCCAGCTGGAAAGGTGGCCTCATACTTTGCCTTCTGACAGGGCAGGAAGGCGGCCACGAACGCCTGAACCTGTCGGAACATGTGGGGCCAAGAGAGTGAGGCCGCCAGCTGGCGGTAGGTGCGCAATGCTCCCGCATGTCCGCCAGAGGAGGAGGCGTGAAACTCGACCAGTAAACGAGGAATGCTCGGAGAAGTGGGCGCGAGCACCAAGCGGGCCCTTGAAGAACAATCGGCCCCCGACGAGCGAATAAGGGGGGTGGGCGTTGACGTCGGCGAGGAGCGCCGTCCGAATACCTGCCAACACCGGATCAGCCTCCACCTAGTGTTGTATGACCGCCGCATCCTCCCACACTGGTCGGGAGATAGTTGCGAGTTCCGCGGTGTGATCCTGCCGAGAGAGGGCATCTGCAGCCCGGTTGGCCCTTCATGGCCGAAACTCGATGGTGAAGTCGTAGCCGTGGAGCTTGGCCACACATACCTGCTGAGCTAGTGTGGCGATCTTCTGTTGAAGTAGGTAGCGCATGCTATGGTGATCGGTGCAGACCACGAAGGGACGACCTAGCAAATACGACCGCCAATGCTGCACCGCGAGGACGAGGCCCATAAGCTCGTTCTCGTACGCGGAGCGGCTGCGAACCGTGCTGGAAAATGCGCGACTGAAGTAGATAATCAGCCGACCACCTTGCATGAGAACGGCCCCTACCCCGGTGCCGGAGGCGTCACACTCTATGAGAAACGAACGGGAGAAATCAGGCATAGCCAACACCGGACCTTGTACCAAAGCCTGCTAGAGAGCGGAGAAGGCGGCGGCTGCCTCTGCCGACCACTATAACTGCCCATCCTCGAATTTCTTCAGAAGCTGTGTGAGCGGCCGGGCCAACGCCCCGTAACCCTGGATGAAGCGTCGGTAATAGCCTGTTAGGCCGAGGAAGCCTCAGATGTCGCGTAAGGAAGAAGGCGTCGGCCAGCGAAGAACTGCTGAAATCTTATCTTCGTCCATGGCGACCCCCCGAGCCGAGATGGTGGGTCTGAGGTAGCTTACTTCGGCCACCCGAAGGAGCACTTCTTCGAGTGAAGCTTGAGGCGGTGATGCTGGATGGTGGTCAGCGTGCGGCGGACGTGCTGGAGATGATCCTGCCTCGAAGAACTGTACACCAAAATATCATCAAAGAAAACAAGAATGTGGCGGCGAAGTACCGCTCGGAAGATATCGTAATCGTGGCCTGGAAGGTAGCTGGCTCGTTGGTCAGGCCGAATGACATGACCAGGAACTCGTAGTGCCCATCATGTGTCCGGAAGGCATGTCTTGGCAATGTCCTCTGGCCGCACCCGGATCTGGTGGTACCCTGCCCGAAGGTCCAGCTTGGTGAAGAAGGTGGCACCATGCAGTTCATCCAAAAGCTCCTGTATCACGGGAATCATATACTTGTCGGGGATTGTGGCTTTGTTGAGCTCGCGGTAGTCAACGCAGAACCGCCAGCTGCCATCCTTCTTCCGCACCAGGAGGATCGGGCTAGAGAAGGGGATCCCACTGGGCCGGATGAGGCCCCATAGCAGCATCTCCTGCACAGGGCGCTCAATCTCGTCATTCTGGGTATGGCCGTAGCGATAAGGGCGGACTGAGACTTCTGCGGTCCCTGGCTGGAGTGGAATGGCGTGGTCGGTCGGCCGAATCGGTGGAAGGACAGTCAGGGCCTCAAAGACATCGTCGAACTCGGCGAGGAGCGTCTGGAGGTCCGCGGGGATGGGAGGGGGTGTCGGCGCCGAAGCGGACATCGGCCAGAGCCACGTAGAGAAGTCGACGTCGGTGGTCCGTTGAATGGCGCGGAAGGAGACCGGGGAACGAAGGAGGGCGGAGTCACCCACCAGACGGCACGCCCGGCCTTGGTGGTGGAACTACATCGTCATGCTCACCCAGTTGACGCGCACATCGCCGAGCGTGCGGGGCCAGGCCACCCCGAGGTTCGCGTCAATACCACCCAGGCAGAAGGCGTAGAAGTCGGCAGTCACGAGGCAGGACCCCACCGATAAGGAGAGAGTGGCGCAACACCCCTGAGTTGGTTGGCGACGCCCATCGCCGAGGCAGACGGAAAAATTTGGAGAAGGAACTAGGAACAAGTGGAGCTGGTGTGCCAACTGGGACGAGAGGAAGTTGTGGCTTGCGCCACTGTCGATCATGATTACAATGAGATGGTCAAACAATATGCCCATCAATTCCATGGTCTGTGGGCCCGATATTCCTTCCCACGGAAAAACATGGTTACTCCAAGCGGTGGAGGGCTGCCGCCACGGCGTCTGGTGCCCCTTCGCTCTCCGAGACCTCCAGAGCCTCGAAATCCTCCAATGTGACCTCGGGGTCGAAGTCGCCGACAATGGCGTGGAACTCCTTGACAGGGCATACATGCCCTGGAGCATATGGCTGGCGGCAGCGGAAATAGTGGCCCTTGCTGCGAAGGTCGTTGTAGTCGGAGTTGGAGATGCGCTGGGGCGGCGGCCGGCTGGGCCGCGGTCCCCCGGAAGGTAGCCGCGGAGGAGCCGGGTCGGGGGGCGGTCGCCAGGTAGGCCGAGACTGGGGGTGGCTACCTGTGCCGGTAGGGACCCGGGGGCCGATATCCGCCTCCACCAAGTGGGTCATGTCAATCGCGTCGCTGACGGTGCGCGGATGATGCGTGCAAAGACGCGAGCGGATGTGGGGCAGAAACCCCTCCATGAAAAAACCCAGGTAGTGGTCGGGTGGCAAACCAGGCACGTGAGTCACCAGGGCGACGAACTCGTCGATGTACTCGTTAAGGCTGGCAGTCTGACGGACGCCACAAAGACGCTCAATGGCGGAGCCCGAATAGCGCGTGTCGTAGCTACGAATCATCTTCTGTTTGAGGTCGGCCCAGGAGATGAGGGGGTTGGTTTGGCTGAGCCACCAGACCGAGTAGAGGGCCGAGCCATCGAGGCCCACTACAACTGTGGACACCTTGTCCAATTCCGGCGTGTGGTTGAGGTCGAAGTACTGCTCGGCCTTGGCGATCCACCCCATGGGGTTGAGTCCGGAGAAAGTGGGAAGGTCCAGTGAGAGAGCGGGACGGGGTGGTGCGGTCGGGGCTGTGATACCGGCGACCTCTATTGTCGATCCGGAGCCGAGGAGGGATCCGCCGTTGGTTGGGGAAACCGATCCCGATCCGGTGGACGTGGGGGCGGCGGACGCTGGGAAGGCGTCGAGTTTGGAGTGCAGAGCGAGGATAACGACGTGCATGGAGGCGACAAGTTGTTCCTGAGTCTCCAAACGGCGAGTGAGGGCGTCAGTAGCATCCTCCGGAGGAGTCTCGACGGAGGAACGCAGGATCGGATCCATGAGAGCGACCGAATGAGCGGGCGAAAACGTCGGGCGGTAGATTCGACGGAAGCGCCGGGCGGTAGGGCGGCTACAACGGCGCTCGAGCGAGGGAGATGGATTCGCAAAATCGCACGGAAGGGGAGCACCGGCGGCGAGCAGCGGGCGGTCCGGCAGCTCGAACCAAATATTACGGAGCGAGAAGAAGGCCGACAAGGAGAAGGGTTGGCGGCTAAGGTTTGGGAGAGAAGAGGGGAATAGAGAAGAGAGGAAGATAGGGAGCAACCCTGATTTTCTGATTAATCCAAGCATGCCAAAATACAATACTACACCCCTTTTATAACAACTGTAAGAGGGGTGTAAAATAAGAAATAATTAAAATAGGCAACTATTAAAATAGGCAATAATTAAAATAGGAAATATTTAAAATATGAAATAATTAAGGGGCTTCCACCATGTCATCGATCCGTGGTGTAGTGGGTGATTCGGCCGTCGATTTCCTGCGCGTGTAGACGCGCCACGCGGGCTCCTCCGCGCGTATGTCCGTAACAAAAACAATAGGTTGATTTGAACATATATAATGCAATACAAGGAGATGATTTAAGTATGTATATTGCTAATAGAACCTAAAATAAAATAGCAGACGATATTTTCAAAAGTCGTGTATCGAAAAAATTTGAATATGTCGGACTATATTTTTCAAAAGGACAATCTATTTTTTTTAGAAAAAATATCATTTTGTTCTCAAATCTACATGTTGGACATGTCGGAAGACATTTAAAATATCGCAGACATATACATACATACAAACATATATATAGGTACATATATATCCATACGTACAATATATACATTCATGTTCACACACACACACACACACACAATTTATTACCCAAACCTTCCCTGTGAGTTAGCATAATTACCGGTTGCACCCCTCTATCTTTTGAAATGCAAAAACCTCCTTTGCGAGTTTATATTTCATAACATGCATGCACAAAATACCCACCTCCCCTGAACAAAATCTTCATGAGGTATTTTTGTGCATGTGGTGCAACCTGTAATTTTAAAAACTTACAGAGAAGGTCTTGGTAAACGACCATATATATATATAATGACGCAAAACTACTCTGCGATTTGCATAAGACCTCTTATCTACTTTTTTAAAATTATCAATATCTCTCATCCGAGTTTACATTGTTAACATACTTATGCAAAACAACCTTCCTGTAATTATGCAAAGTTGGACGGGAGGTTCTAGGAAATGACCATATATATACCCCATCCACCAATTTTCACACTTCACCCAATCTCTTTCTTGCTACCTTTTTGCCCATTCACTTTATGCTTTTGCATGATTAATAAAAATCATTATGGATGTAGGTTTGAGTTCTTCAAAAAAGCTGGAGAAGTGATTGAGGTACAACTTGCTGCAAAAGAAGATGGTAGCTTTCGCGGTTTTGGGCATGTGATGTTTGCCACTAGAGCAGATGCTGATAGGGTAGCAAGCCGCCTGTCTTATTTTGTTGTTCTATTCTTATACCCATGTCCAGTTTCAAGCTAATTTTGTGTACGCCTATTTTGTAGTTCTTTTTTTCTTGATAATTTTTTGTTGATTATGTATTTCTATGCCAATAGAATAGCAAGTTTGTATGATACTGTGTGGTTATGATTTGTTTCTCATTTATGTAGGCACTTGAGATGAACGGCCAGATGTTCCTTGGTCGACGTCTGATAGTTGATTTGGCTCATGGAAGGGGTTCTACTGATCCTTCTGAAAGGTTCCTTTTTCCTATTTATTAGTACTTAATATTTTATTTCCAACAATTCCTGCCTGCATTGGCATCCATGTGCAGGAATGGATTACTGTTTGAGTTATATCAAACTTGTATGTGTGGAGAAGATGCTTGAGATCCTATGTGTATGACCAATAAAGTGCTGGCATAGAAGTCTTTTCAACTTCGTATAATTATGATGGATCAATCATAAAATAGGATATTGATTTTACTTCAAATTATAAAAAGGAAAATGGTTCTTACAGAAAAGGTGCAAAAGATTCAAGCCATTGGGTATTTGTTAAAGGCTTTGGTAAAATACTTGAAGAAGATCAGGTATATACCCATTCCATTGAGTAGGAAGGTTAGTTTCAAAGTAATCTTCTTACGCGACACCATTTGCAGATCCGAAGTTTGCTCAAGGAACACTTTGGATCATGTGGAGATATTATTCGCGTGGCTATTCCGCAGGACAATAAGACTGGTCGTTCTAAAGGGTTAGAAATTTTGCAATGGCATATTTAGTGTTGTTTTTTAAATAATGCATGTTTTTCTCCCACAATGTCTCCCTTGGTTTTGTTATACTTGTAAGGAATAATTACAAAAAACTCTCCCTGCCCAACTTTTTTAACATACATGTACAAAAAAAAACTCTAGATGGGAGGTTTTGGTAACATGCATGTTAGCAATGTACACTTAGAAGGGTGGTTTTGATATTTTTGAAGTATGGAGGGGTGGTCTCTCTTTTATGCAAAGTTTAGATGGGATGTCCCAGTAAATGTCCCTTTTTTTAATAATGCATGTTTGTCTGACTTAGATGGGTAGTTTTGATTTTTTGTTATTGTTATGAGACGTATTAGACATATTAGTCACACACCTTGTACCACCACATCATATTCCTTCATGCTTAGTATAAATAAAGGGTGAGACCTCTATGTGAGGTACTCAGTTTTTCTCCCAAATCCCGTAACATGATATCAGAGCACGGTTAGTTTTTTTTTTTTCGTTCGATTCT
Source organism: Dactylorhiza incarnata (assembly GCA_033032865.1). Classification (NCBI taxonomy): domain Eukaryota; kingdom Viridiplantae; phylum Streptophyta; class Magnoliopsida; order Asparagales; family Orchidaceae; genus Dactylorhiza; species Dactylorhiza incarnata. The sequence goes on along the minus strand of JAWHQI010000129.1, from coordinate 5,532,003 downwards.
CTCGCCCGCTCCGTCTCCCTTGCACGCCCTCGCCGCTCTCGCCCGCGCTCGCCCGCTCTCGCCCGCTCTCGCCCGCTCTCGCCCGCTCTCGCCCGCTCTCGCCCGCTCTCGCCCGCTCTCGCCCGCTCTCGCCCGCTCTCGCCCGCTCTCGCCCGCTCTCGCCCGCTCTCGCCCGCTCTCGCCCGCTCTCGCCCGCTCTCGCCCGCTCTCGCCCGCTCTCGCCCGCTCTCGCCCGCTCTCGCCCGCTCTCGCCCGCTCTCGCCCGCTCTCGCCCGCTCTCGCCCGCTCTCGCCCGCTCTCGCCCGCTCTCGCCCGCTCTCGCCCGCTCTCGCCCGCTCTCGCCCGCTCTCGCCCGCTCTCGCCCGCTCTCGCCCGCTCTCGCCCGCTCTCGCCCGCTCTCGCCCGCTCTCGCCCGCTCTCGCCCGCTCTCGCCCGCTCTCGCCCGCTCCTTTTCCTTCTTCTGCGCACCTCCAGTGACATCGACGGAGGCGGGGCTCGTCATGTTCCCACCTGCCGTCGGCCTCGACGACGCGTAATGCCGCCGAGCGATACCTAATTTCCTGCTCTCGTGCTCCTGCCGATCGACGACTCCTGTGCCGATCCCGAGCTTTCTGACTCTACGCCTCCTGCCGATCGACGACTCCTGTGCCATGCTTCGCGTCCCGACGGTGCAGTCCTGCTGTCCTTTCTCATCTGCGCCGCTAGAATAGCTGTCGGCTACCTCCTGAAGTAGCCGATTCGCCATGGGCTCCTCTGTTAATCCTCCTCCGACTACTCCCACTCCTCCTTCGACCGTTGCCCCCGCAGGGGACTCTACCAATACCTTTCCTCCCAACGCGAGGATTGCAACTACTATCCTTACCTCCTCCAATTTTCAATTATGGAAGAAGGGGGTTACTATGTCTCTTGCAGGCATCCGACGTACTCACCACCTTACTCGTCTCCCAACTCATGACGCGGGGAGTACCAAATATGATGACTGGTATAGTGATGATTGCCGTGTCTTTGCTCTTCTCCCGAGTTCCATGGATCCATCTGTCCAGCAAATGTGCAAAAACTGCGACAGCACCAAAGAACTATGGGACACTTTTCACATGATGTTCTCTCAGGCGAACAACCTCTCTCGACTTGGTGAACTCTTCCCCAAGATTGCTGACCTGCGACAGGGAGCGCGTCCTGTTATCGAGTACTTTGCCGAATGGAAGGTTCTGGCTGATGAGATTTTAGACCTTTGGCCTTTGGGAGATTCCCTCTACTAGGGAAGGCCATCAGGCTCAACGTGAACACCTGGTTCTCCTTTGGCTTTTGAATGGATTGGATCCACACTTCTCCACAACGAAGACTGAAATGCTAGCGAATCCTACTAACCCTTCAGACTGCTAGTGTGTACCATCGGCTTACTAAGGCTGGCTCCATCGGTACTTCGTCATCCGCTCTACATACATCCTCCGGCGAGTCGATGGCTCTTGCTTCACGTGGAGGAGGAAGGGGAAGTAGTCGGGGGGGGGGGGGGGGGCGCTCTGGCCGTGGTCGTGACACTGACAAACGGCATTGTGCCCATTGCGGGCGTCGGGGACATACAAAGGATACATGTTGGCTGATTCATGGGAAGCCAGACTGGGCCACCAAACCTCCTCCACCTCGGTCGGCACACCTGGCTGACTCTACTTCTGTACCTCCGGGATCGAGAACTATTGAAATATCCGAGGATGAGTACCGGCGCCTGCAGGCTCTCCAAATTGACTCACCACCTCATAGTGCGGCTGTGGCTCAAACCATTCAGCCTGTTTGTACCTCCCAGAGGCCAGTCTAGTGGCTGGCTGATTCTGGTGCTTCTGATCACCTGACTAGTTCCTCAGGTATCTCACACTCATACAAACCTCATAGCGGAGCTTCAATTACTGTGGCTGATGGCTCCACGGTCCCTATTGTTGGGTTTGGTAGCTGCAATGTGACACCGGACATGACACTCTCCTCAGTGGCGCATGTCCCTCAGTCTGCTTACAATCTATTGTCCATTAGTAAGCTTACAAATGATTTGAATTGTATTGCTATATTCACCTCTTCTGGTTGCATTTTTCAGGAACAGTCGACGAGCCGTATTATTGGTAGAGGAAAGCTGCGTGGTGGCGTCTATGTCCTGGACGAAGTTTCCCACCTTGCCTGTACCGCGGCCTCCACCAAATTCCTGGATCTTTATTATCGTCATGGTCATCCATCTATGCAGGTCATGCGTCGTCTGTATCCGGAGCTTGGGAAAGTTTCCACTCTTAGTTGTGAGTCTTGTCTATTTGCTAAACTCCACAGAGTTAGCTATAGTCCTCGTCTTGATGCTCGTGCTTCTGCACCTTTTGATTTACTTCATTCAGACGTTTGAGGACCATGTTCTGTTCCTACGTTGTTAGGGCACAAGTATTATGTTACTTTTATTGATGATTTCTCGATGACTTGGGTTTATTTAATGAAAAATCGTTCTGAGCTACCTTCTATTTTTCAAAACTTATGGAATGAAATATTTACTCAATTTTCTGTACGTGTTAAGTGTCTTTGTACTGATAATGACCGAGAATACCTATCTCAGTCCATGTCTACCTTTCTTTCTGACAAAGGCATAATCCACCAAACCAGTTGCCCGGATACCCCTCAACAAAATGGTGTTGCCGAACGCAAAAATCGGCATCTCCTTGAAGTCACCCGGGCAATCCTCCACCACAAACACGTACCCAAACACTTCTGGGGGGATGTTGTACTTACTGCTGCACACCTTATTAATCATCTTCATACTCACATCCTTCAGGGGGAGACACCCTACAACATTCTCTATCCTGACCATCACGGTCCCCTCCTCCCTTTGAAGGTATTTGGGTGTGTATGCTATGTTCGGGATGCTCATCCCTCTGTCTCCAAACTTGATCCTCGTGCCTTGAAATGTATCTTCCTCGGCTACTCTCGGACCACTAAAGGATATCGGTGTTACTCTCCTGATCTTCACCGATACATCCTTTCTTCGGATGTCGTCTTCCGGGAGTCCGACCCTTATCCCTCTCCTGGATGCTCTCATCCTGATCCCTCTCTGGATGCTCTATTGGTCCCTAGGCATGAACCTGCTGTCATTTCACCGACTGATCTGTTGTCCCCCCTGTGGGGGCAAGTTTACTCCTGTCGCTCTTCTGATAGTTCAGTGGTTCCACCACCTCAACCTACCTCTGTTACCGATGATGCGACGACTGTTCCTCCGGAAGAACCTGCTAGTGTATCTACTACTATTCCGCCATCTAGCCCAGAGGTTCCTATTGCAGTCCGGAAAGGAGTTCGGACCTGTCGGGAGCAACCGCTATATGTTCACTCTTACCAGGGCTGGTCTGTTTCTCATCGAGCGCTGAACTCGACTCTTGATCGATATCATCTACCGTCGACCGTGGCGGAGGCCAAAGCTCATCCTCGCTGGGCGGCAGTCATGCATGATGAATTGACTGCTCTCCAACAAAACAATACATGGGACCTGGTTCCCTTACCTCCCGGCAAGAAGACAATTGGATGCAAATGGATATATTCTGTCAAAGTTAATGCAGATGGTTCTCTGGACCGCCTAAAAGCCCGCCTGGTTGCCAAAAGTTATGCTCAGACTTATGACGTGGATTATGATGAAACATTTGCTCCTGTTGCGAAGATGTCCTCACTTCGAATACTTCTTTCACTTGCTGCCTTCCGCCAGTGGGCCTTCAGTTGGACATTAAGAATGTTTTTCTCCACGGGCTCCTGGATGAGGAAGTTTATATGGAACAACCTCCTGGGTTCGTTGCTGAGGGGGAGAGTAACAAGGTGTGCCGCCTCCTAGCGTCCTTATATGGATTGAAGCAATCCCCTCGGGCTTGGTTTGCTCGGTTCAGAGCTGTTGTTACCCAGTTCGGGCTTACCAAGAGTACTAAAGACTCGTCCCTCTTTTATCAGAACTCCTCGGCTGGTACTATTCTGCTACTGGTATACGTTGATGATATTGTTATCACAGGCAGCAACTCAGCAGGAATATCGAATCTCAAAGCATTCTTGCACTCTAATTTCCAAACAAAAGATCTGGGCCCATTCCGGTATTTCCTTGGGATTGAGGTGATTCATGATGATCACTCTCTCTTTATTTGCCAACGAAAATATGCTCTTGATCTTCTATCTGACCTTGGGATGGCTAACTGTGGCCATATGGATTCTCCGCTGGAACCAGGGGGAAAAAGTCTTCATGCTGAAAGCAAACTTTTTGAATCACCAGAAAAGTACCGTAGAATTGTTGGAAAATTAAACTACCTCACCATGACTCGCCCAGACATTGCTTGTGCAGTTGGTTAGGTCAGTCAGTTCATGGCGGCTCCAACTATATCTCAGTGGGAGTCCGTTCTCCGGATTATCAGATACGTGAAGAAGGATCCTGGTTTGGGAATATCATACAAAAGTCGAGGCCATTCCGATCTAGAGGCATACAGTGACTCTGACTGGGCAGGATGCTTAGCCACCCGAAAATCAACCACGGGATTCACTGTCTTTATGTGTACAACCCTCATATTTTCCGAGCCGGTGTGACCCGACGCAGGTGAGGTCGTGGTAGAGAAGATGACCGTAACGCAGCGGACCTTGGGTCTAAACCAAAGAGAGAAGGTTCTCCCCTCCCCACTCGCCCGCCCCCTTGGGGGCGGGTGGGGGAGGTTCCCCCCTCCCCACTCGCCCGGCCCCTTGGGGGCGACTGGGGGAGGTCCCCCCCCTCCCCACTCGCCCGCCCCCTTGGGGGCGGGCGGGGTAGGTCCCCCCCTCCCCACTCGCCCGCCCCCTTGGGGGCGGGTGGGGGAGGTTCCCCCCTCCCCACTCGCCCGCCCCCTCGGGGGGTGGTGGGGTCTCGAGTAGACTCGTTTGGACCTCCGGCAAGAGGGGGAGTGGGTACCTCGAGTCCCGCTCGCCCCTCCTCCTGCGTTGCCCGTTCGTGATCGTGGTCGGACCGCGGATAGCAGGATTTTGGCTATCCGCAGTCCATTTTTGGGAAAGTCTATAAATAGACCCCCATGGGCACCTTGGGAAGGGATGTTGGTACCCCCCCTCCCTCGCCTACCCCTGTCATTGAAGGTGGACGGTGAGGTGATCCTTAGTGCCCTCCAAGATGCCCAGGCTCAGCGTTGGCTTGGGAGAGGAAGTTCCTTGTGAGCTTCCGCGTATGTGGTGGGACCTCCACGCTGCAGCTTCAGGGGTCCGTTTGTGGACTTAGGTGTTCTCCAAGGGGAAGGTCTTTCGGTTCAGAGTGACTGGTCAAGGGTTCTAGCTCGGGTCAAGTAAGGGCTAGCTGCATCCCCCTTTCGAACGCTGAGACCGGGTTACTGGTTTCAACATTCTGGTGCGGTGAGCGTGGACGCAGCTAGTTCGGAAAGCTCTGGGCAAAGTCTCATGGTTGGAAGCAATGAGCTGGGGGACTCACCCCTGCCGGCGAGTGCGTGAAGAAAGGTGACGTCGAGGAGTTCAGAAGTCAATTCAGGAACTCTTGCGGGTCGCACTCCCCCCTCACAGCGAGTGCTCGACACCACCCGCACCCGTCTTTACCTCGCCATCCCCAGCGGAGACAGAGCGCGCACGTCGACAAGAGAAGGGGAGGAGGGGGGCGGGGTCCCTGTTCTTGATTCAACAGAAGCATGGAGAGACGCTGGGAAGCTACGCGGATCGGTTTCAGGAACAAGTCCTCCGCCTCCAGGTTGATCAGGGAAGCAGGAGGGACCAGGAGAAAGAGAAGGAATAAGAAGACAAAGAAGATGAAGGAAGTAATGAAGGAGATGGTCAAGGTGCATGTGACCAAGTAGGCCCAGAGAGGCGCGTTGGAATAAAAATGTAACTCCTCGATGATGAATGAAAAAGGTTCCAGGTAACACCTATGATAAGATCCCCGACTAGAGACCATTCTCCGGGCTCGGTTATGCCGGCAGATGGGAGACTCATCGGGTCGACTTGCTACTTGGTAGCTGATTTAGGAGGGCGCTGAGTTCCTCTGTCTCCAGGCAAGCTGAGCCCCTAGGACACGGATGGATACCTCCGCCTCCCATTAGATTGGGAGGGCGGTGAGTTCCCCTGTCTCCAGGTAAGCAAAGCACCTAGGACGCGGATGGGTACTCCCGCCTCCAACTGATTTAGGAGGGCGCTGAGTTCCTCTGTCTCCAGGCAAGCTAATCCCCTAGGACGCGGGTCGATACCTCCGCCTCCCATTAAATTGGGAGGGCGGTGAGTTCCCCTGTCTCCAGGTAAGCAAAACACCTAGGACGCGGATGAGTACTCCCGCCTCCAACTGATTTAGGAGGGCGCTGAGTTCCTCTGTCTCCAGGCAAGCCGAGCCCCTAGGACGCGGGTGGATACCTCCGCCTCCCATTAGATTGGGAGGACGGTGAGTTCCCCTGTCTCCAGGTAAGCAAAGCACCTAGGACGCGGATGGGTACTCCCGCCTCCAACTGATTTAGGAGGGCGCTGAGTTCCTATGTCTCCAGGCAAGCTGAGCCCCTAGGACGCGGGTGGGTACTCCCGCCTCCAATTGGATTGAGAGAGTGTTGGGTTCCCCTGTCTCCAGGTAAGCAAAGCACCTAGGACGCGGATGGGTACTCCCGCCTCCAACTGATTTAGGAGGGCGCTGAGTTCCTCTGTCTCCAGGCAAGCTGAGCCCCTAGGACGCGGGTGGATACCTCCGCCTCCCATTAGATTGGGAGGGCGGTGAGTTCCCCTATCTCCAGGTAAGCAAAACACCTAGGACGCGGATGAGTACTCCCGCCTCCAACTGATTTAGGAGGGCGCTGAGTTCCTCTATCTCCAGGCAAGCCGAGCCCCTAGGACGCGGATGGATACCTCCGCCTCCCATTAGATTGGGAGGACGATGAGTTCCCCTGTCTCCAGGTAAGCAAAACACCTAGGACGCGGATGGGTACTCCCACCTCCAACTGATTTAGGAGGGCGCTGAGTTCCTATGTCTCCAGGCTAGCTGAGCCCCTAGGACGCGGGTGGGTACTCCCGCCTCCAATTGGATTGAGAGAGCGTTGGGTTCCCCTGTCTCCAGGTAAGCGAAGCACCTAGGACGCGGACGGGCACTTCCGCCTCCAATCGGTAAGATCCCCGACTAGAGACCATTCACCGGGCTCAGTAATGCCGGCAGATGGGAGACTCATCGGGTCGACTCGCTGCGGGCAAGATTTCAGAAAGGGTAATTGGTTTGATAAGATGGTGGAGTTCCTCCGCCTCTAGGTGAAGGTAAGCACCTAAGACGTGGGTTGGATCTCTGCCTCAGTTGCTTTGATAAGGTGGTGGAGTTCCTCCGCCTCTAGGTGAAGGTAAGCACCTAAGACGTGGGTTGGATCTCTGCCTCAGTTGCTTTGATAAGATGGTGAAGTTCCTCCGCCTCTAGGTGAAGGTAAGCACCTGGGACGTGGACTGGTTCTGCGCCACCGGATAGTTCAAGAAATTGTTAGTTCCCCCCCCCCCCCCCCCCCAGGTGAGCTCGGCTCCCTGGTAGGTGTGGAGTTCACTCCCCCTCCAGGTGAGCTCGGCTCCCTGGTAGGTGTGGAGCTCCCTCCCCCTCTAGGTGAGCTCGGCTCCCTGATAGGTGTGGAGTTCTCGCCTTCCAACGCAGATCGAGTTCAATTCGACCTAAGGTGTTGAGCTTTCTCCACCTCCAGGTGAGCTCGGCTCACAGGAGGGTTGTTAAGTGGAGAAATGTTTGCCTTCCACCTCAGGTCGAGCTCGGCTCGACTAAGGGTGTTGTGTTTTTCTCCACCTCAGGTCAAGTTCAATTCGACCTAAGGTGTTGAGCTTTCTCCACCTCCAGTTGAGCTCGGCTCACAGGAGGGTTGTTAAGTGGAGAAATGTTTGCCTTCCACCTCAGGTCGAGCTCGGCTCGACTAAGGGTGTTGTGTTTTTCTCCACCTCAGGTCAAGTTCAATTCGACCTAAGGTGTTGAGCTTTCTCCACCTCCAGTTGAGCTCGGCTCACAGGAGGGTTGTTAAGTGGAGAAATGTTTGCCTTCCACCTCAGGTCGAGCTCGGCTCGACTAAGGGTGTTGTGTTTTTCTCCACCTCAGGTCAAGTTCAATTCGACCTAAGGTGTTGAGCTTTCTCCACCTCCAGTTGAGCTCGGCTCACAGGAGGGTTGTTAAGTGGAGAAAGGTTTGCCTTCCGCCTCAAGTCGAGCTTGGCTCAACTAGGGGTGTTGTATTTTTCTCCACCTCAGGTCAAGTTCAATTCGATCTAAGGTGTTGAGCTTTCTCCACCTCCAGTTGAGCTCGGCTCACAGGAGGGTTGTTAAGTGGAGAAAGGTTTGCCTTCCGCCTCAAGTCGAGCTCGGCTCAACTAGGGGTTTGAGTTTTTCTTCCACCTCAGGTCGAGTTCAGCTCGACCAAAGGTGTTGGGTTTTCTTCCACCTCAGGTCAAGTTTAGTTCGACTTAAGGTGTTGAGCTTTCTCCACCTGCAGTTGAGCTCGGCTCATAGGAGGGGTGTTTAGTGGAGAAAGGTCCGTTCCCCACCTCATGTCGAGTTCAGCTCGACTAGAGGTGTTGAGTCTCCCTCCACCTTCGGTCGAGTTTAACTCGACCTAAAGATGTTGAGCTTTCTCCACCTCCTGTTGAGCTCGGCTTACAGGAGGGGTGTTTAGTGGAGAAAGGTCTGTTCCTCACCTCATGTCGAGTTCAGCTCGACTAGAGGTGTTGAGTCTCCCTCCACCGTCGGTCGAGTTTAGCTCGACCTAAATGTGTTGAGCTTTCTCCACCTCCTGTTAAGCTCGGCTCACAGGAGAGGTGTTTAGTGAAGAAAGTTTCGCCTCTCACCTCAAATCAGGTTCGGTTGAAAACTCGGCAAGAGCATCCCGTTGGCAGGGCCCTTCATGGATTCCTCTAGGGTCCCACCTACTCGTCAAATAGGTGGGTTGGACTTTCTTTCCGAGCTTAAGGCAAGCTCGAAAAGAGCGGGGATTGTGTACAACCCTCATATTTTCCGAGCCGGTGTGACCCGACGCAGGTGAGGTCGTGGTAGAGAAGATGACCGTAACGCAGCGGACCTTGGGTCTAAACCAAAGAGAGAAGGTTCTCCCCTCCCCACTCGCCCGCCCCCTTGGGGGCGGGTGGGGGAGGTTCCCCCCTCCCCACTCGCCCGCCCCCTTGGGGGCGGGTGGGGGAGGTCCCCCCCTCCCCACTCTCCCGCCCCCTTGGGGGCGGGTGGGGTAGGTCCCCCCCCTCCCCACTCGCCCGCCCCCTTGGGGGCGGGTGGGGGAGGTTCCCGCCTCCCCACCCGCCCGCCCCCTCGGGGGGTGGTGGGGTCTCGAGTAGACTCGTTTGGACCTCCGGCAAGAGGGGGAGTGGGTACCTCGAGTCCCGCTCGCCCCTCCTCCTGCGTTGCCCGTTCGTGATCGTGGTCGGACTGCGGATAACAGAATTTTGGCTATCCGCAGTTCATTTTTGGGAAAGTCTATAAATAGACCCCCCATGGGCACCTTGGGAAGGGATGTTGGTACCCCCCCTCCCTCGCGTGTGAGCAAGCCCTACCCCTCCCTTACCCCTGTCATTGAAGGTGGACGGTGAGGTGATCCTTAGTGCCCTCCAAGGTGCCCAGGCTCAGCATTGGCTTGGGAGGGGAAGTTCCTTGTGAGCTTCCGGGTATGTGGTGGGACCTCCACGCTGCAGCTTAAGGGGTCCGTTTGTGGACTTAGGTGTTCTCCAAGGGGAAGGTCTTTCGGTTCAGAGTGACTGGTCAATGGTTCTAGCTCGGGTCAAGTAAGGGCTAGCTGCATCCCCCTTTCGAACGCTGAGACCGGGTTACTGGTTTCAACATTATGGGCGGCAACCTTATCTCCTGGAAGAGCAAGAAACAAACCACAGTTGCCAGATCTAGTGCTGAGGCCGAATATCGGGCTATGTCCCACACTGTTGCTGAGATCATGTGGGTGAGGCAGATTCTCAGTGAAATTGGGTATCCCGTTCAAGATCCCACTCCTCTATGGTGCGACAATCAAGCTGCAATCCAGATAGCCACGAATCCTGTGTTTCATGAACGCACAAAGCACATAGAGGTCGACTGCCACTTTGTTAGAGAAAAGTATGAAGGTCTTATTTCGCTAAAGCACGTGAAGACCGGAGATCAAGTTGCAGACATTCTTACGAAAGGGGTTACGGGGACTCGAATGAACTATATATGTAACAAGTTGGGTCTGGGAAGTTCCCATGATCCAACTTGAGGGGGAGTGTTATGAGACGTATTAGACATATTAGTCCCACACCTTGTACCACCACATCATATTTCTTCATGATTAGTATAAATAAAGGGTGAGACCTCTATTTGAGGTACTCAGTTTTTCTCCCAAATCCCGTAACAGTAATGTTAGAGTAGAGGTCTCTATAATTATGCAAAGTTGGAGAGGAGTTCCCAGTAAATAACCATTATTTTAATAATGCATGTTTCTCTGACTTAGAAGGGAGGTTTTGGTAATTTTGAAAGATAGATGAGAGATCCATGTAATTATGCAAGGGAGGCGAGGTCCCAGTAAATAACCTTTTTTTTAATAATACACGTTTGTCTGCTACAAAGTCTCCCTTGTTTTTCTTATACTTTATTTGTAAAGTGGTAGATAAAACCTTAGAATCCCATGAAATTGGTTTAGTTTTGTGGAGGGTAACTACTACAGTTTCTTTTTGGTTGCAGGTTTGCATTCGTGTTGTTCAATGATCATGCTACTGTTTCGAAGGCTCTTAAGCTCAATGGTACTGAACTTGGAAAATATACTCTGACAGTTAAAGAATCAACACCCAAGAGTGGTACCGATGATGGCGCATATAAAGGAGGTGGAGGCAGCAGAGGAAGATCAGGTGATCAGGGCGGGGGTCGTGGTGAAGATGGTAAAGGACATGGCAAAGGTAGAAGGGCGCCAGGAGGTCCTTATAACAGAAGTGTTACCACAGCCAGCAAAGGTTTGCCGCCTTATATTTTAAATTTTGTTTCTGTTTGGGAATTCATATGAGTTAGTTTTTTTTATGCATGGTATAAAAGACTTCTCTTGCTGGCATGGAATAGAACATTTTAGTTGAGGCTGAACTGCCACCCCCATGTTTTGAAGATTATACAACCCTAGAAGACAGTATTGTCTATGAGGAAGAACATACCTACTAAAAATAATATCAAAGAGACCAAGCCAAATAGATGGTACCATTAGAAAGGCGAGGGGAATTGTGTAACATCCAAAATTTAGTTACTTCATAATGTTAATTTTGGTTTCCATCTGTGCTTAATATTGTCGGCGTCATCGTCCGATCAAGGTGTACATGCCTCGGCACTTTTAATTTCACGAGTTAATTATAAAATTATAAAATATTTCCATTAGCATGATATTTTTATGAGAGCCGTTTCATTGCGAGTTACTGGTTTGTAAGATATTTTGTTACGCGTACGCGCGTATTATTATTGTACTTCTTATTGTTTTAGGGTTTTGTCATTTGAGCCCCCCTCCCTATATAAGGAGGTGGTTTGGGAGTAGAAGGGATCTTTCGATCATTAAGGTTTAGGGCTCTCTTTTGAGAGAGAGATCATTGGAGGACCCAGCCTCCTTGATCTTGGCCGGAGTTCACTCCGGATTGTATCCGCGTTCTTGATTAATGCAATCTTACCTCGTTCTCTCTTCTTAATCGTAACAAGTGGTCCAACCTGCCGCCTTCCGGCCGCGGTTTCCGCCGCCAGAAGTCGTTCCACAGCCCCTCCTTCCCTGATCCCGATCACGTACAACTCCTGTTCCGCGCTTCGCATCGTGCTTCCGCTCTTGTTGTCGGTCTCGATCCCCGATCCTGCGCCTCCTTCCGCTTCCGATCCGCGATTCCGCTTCCGATCCCGATCCCCGATCGCGCGCCTCTTTCCGCTTCTGCTACTGCCATCGATCCAGCGCCTCCTCCCGCTCCGACCGTCGCTCCTGTGCCATCGATCCAGCGCCTCCTGTGCCATCGCCATCGATCCAGCGCCTCCCTTCGCTTCCGCTCCTACCGTCGCTCCAGCGCCTTCGCCGGATAGCAGCCCTGTTGCCGATCTAGCCCCCCCCCCCCCCCCCCCCCCCCCCCCCCCCCCCCCCCAGCCGGCGTCCTCCTCCGCCCCTGCGGTTTTTTACGTGCATGCCACGCCGTTCCCGCCGTCTAATGGGCAACCCAGATCCCACGCCTTCTCACCCAACCACCGATCCCGCCATTCTTCGTCGCTTGGATGACCACGACAGTTCCATCGCGTCGCTGCAGGCTCTCATGTTATGCATGGATGCTAAGCTCGACTCCCTCCTGGCCGGCCGCCTTACCACCTCGACAACGTCGGTGGCGGATCTGCCGCCCCTCCTCGGGACCCCCCCGGAACTCTTCCATGCAACAGCCCCCTGCCCGGGGTGTGCTCACCGGGCCCTCGTTCCTTGGATGTCCCCTCTTTCAACAGCACCGATCCTATGGGATGGATTGCTCGGGCCGAACAGTTCTTCGAGCTACAGCAGATCTCGGAGCCACAGAAGGTCTGCACGGCCTTGATCGGCATGGAGGGCTCTGCCCTCCACTGGGTCCGCTGGTTCCGCCAATCCTCTCCCGGCCTCACTTGGACAGCTCTTACAGAGGCCCTCATTCAGCGGTTTGATCACCGTTACCCCGGCTCCATGATCGAACGCCTTTGCGGACCCCGTCAAACCGGCCCCATTGATTCGTACGTTGATGCATTCATCGAGTTGGTCACCCATGTTCCTGGTCTCCCACCCGACCATTACTTGGCCTACTTCATGCACGGCTTACAACCCCACATCCGAGCCCGCCTCCGCACCCAGCAACCGTCAACTGTCCACCAAGCCATGAACCTCTCCCCACTGGTGGAAGCCGAATTCATGGCAACGTCCGGGGACCCTCCCTACCAACCATATTTCCCTCCCCCGCCTAAACCTCCACCACTACCACCTCATCCTCCTCGGCCAACCATTATGGGCCCACACAACAACCGTCATATCCCCACTCTCCGTCTTTCCAACCAAGAGTACAATGACTTGCGGAGCAAGGGTCTGTGCTACCGCTGCAAGCAACCCTACTCGCCTAATCATAATTGTCCTGCCAAGGAGTTCCGGGCCCTCATCGGGGATGATTTGGACGAGATCGGCGCGGCTGCCTTGGACACCCTTCTGCTCACGGATGTACCGCCGGACGGAGATCCGGGCACCTCTGCGGCGGCCCACCAGCGGGCACATTACTACTAGATGGCGGGCGGTACTTCGACCTTGGGGTCAAGGTCGATTTTCTGGCGGGATGGATTGTTACGCGTACGCGCGTATTATTATTGTACTTCTTATTGTTTTAGGGTTTTGTCATGTGAGCCCCCCTCCTTATATAAGGAGGTGGTTTGGGAGTAGAAGGGATCTTTGGATCATTAAGGTTTAGGGTTCTCTTTTGAGAGAGAGATCATTGGAGGACCCAGCCTCCTTGATCTTGGCCGGAGTTCACTCCGGATTGTATCTGTGTTCTTGATTAATGCAATCTTACCTCGCTCTCTCTTCTTAATCGTAACATATTTTGTGGTGTGTTAACAGGATTTTGAGGGTAGTGGCATTTTTTGTAATTTAGGAAAGCCTAGACATAACCGCTTGAGTATTTGAGGAGATATGCTCACTCCACAACCGCCCTCGGTTCTTTCCACCTGCTGAGTCGTGCATTCCGCGTTAGAGGAAGCGGTTTCACGACGACATGAACCCTTGCTTCTCATCATTTTCGCAGATTGTCGATGCCCTCAGAAGATCTAGTGAAATCCCTAGGTCCCAAGATCTAGCGCCTCACCTGAGATCGAACGTCCCTCATTGCCGATCGACTACCCTGTGTCCCGCCTTCTGCTCGACGACTACGACTGGAGATGATCGTCTGCTCCTCTCTGAAATGCAGTATCTATAATTGCCGACACTTCCTTGTCAATCTCAGCCCCCAAAGCCCCCCAATTGACACTTCTCCGTTGATTTTTTCTGTAAGCCTTCGACGTCTCCTCTTAGTTTCCAACTTCTGATGGATGTCTAATCCTTGTGCTTATGTTCTTCCTTGCAAAGGTTGTTCCAGTAGCCATCTTAGCCGCAAATGACCCTCCTTCGCGATAACAGCCCCCAATCGTCACTCCCTTACCAATTTTCGCAAGTTTCAACCCCTCCTGTTTTAGTTCAGAGGTATTTTGGCAACTCCTTGTCAATTTGAGTTCTTTCTACTGCAAGCAATATTAATCTAGATTGTTTTCCTCTCTAGTCGGTATCGATTTGTTGTTATCGACGCTCTTGTTTTTCAGCGCTTCACCCAACATCCTTTTCAGCAGGCTGATCTAGATGAATCGGGGCTGATTTTCTCAGGGTATACATCCACCTTCTCATTACTTATGAATCAAGAAAGATATTCCAGATATTTCTTTTTAGGGAATTTAGGTCGGGAGATTCACTTAAGTTAAGCTTCTGAGGGTTTCTTCATTTTAGTTTGGCTTTCCTTTCAGTTTGATATACCATTTATGTATGAACTTAAATGTATCAAACATTGTTTAAGATTTTCAGTTATTCAGACTTCTTGCACTTTGCATTTCTAGTTAGCTTTGTGAATCAGAATTTGAGGTATTTCTTTAACCCTAACTTTAGTCTTTTCTTTCTGCTGTGCACTTCAGTTATTTATTGATGTGATATCAATTATATTACTGTTGCTTAATTTGCTTTATATCATGAGTGACAGCCGGGCTTTTGAATTGTTGTTAAACTAGGTAGAGGTGTTACAAATTAATCCAAACCACATATTTATACAAATAAATATGACAACTATTTCCAAAGCGTAAGTGCAACAATCTCACCACAAATTGAAGACTCAAATATCTCATTCAAATAAATATGAGAAATTTCTAACAGCTTATATAAATATATGAACAAGGATATATCTCATTCAAAATAATACGAGAGATTTTTAATATCTTTTAAAATATATGAACAAAGTTACAAGGAGCGATAAGGACATGATAGCTTGGAAATGCAATTATTGGCATGAGTTCCCATACAAGATTGATCGCTGGAAATGTAGAGTTTTGTTATAGGCTCACGTAGGGGGTGACAACGCATGTCCGTGATGATATGTATCTACTAGTATATTGTATTTTTATTTGTCGCGCACTGTTATTCTTTCCTTTTTCCGAACGCTTTTATTTCTTAAGCATTATGTAGCCCGGGCGAGGGGCATAATTGATACTTTTTGTTAAACCTTTTCCTCTCACTGTATATAGGTGGGGAGAGTGGGCTTGATGGTTATGAAGATTAAACTCTAATTTCCTTTCTCATGAATCTCCTCCTCTCATCTCCTTGGTTAGGCCTAGGGTTGCGCAAGACTCCCCTCTTCCCTCCTCTCTCAGTCAAGCCCAGCTCCCGTTGTATCACTGCCATTGGGAAGGCTTGGTCGAGGAAGGGTTGTGATGATCCTCTCAGAGATTTCTCCCTCTCAAGACTGCACACCCGCTCCCAATCGAAGGCTTGTATCATCTTGGTATCAGAGCATTCGACACATTTCGCTACCGATCCTTCCGCCTCGACAAATCCCCCGCGCACTTCGCCTAGCGTTGATGACTCACGTATGCCCCGACCGCTCGTTTCCGTCCCGATAGAGACGCAACTGCCGCTCGATTGACCCTGCAGGCCTCCACCGAAACCGCATGCACCTCACCTGGCGTCGGTGACTCTAGCCCTTCCGCTCAACTCCAGCTTGACTCTTCCCAGCTCTTTCCAACTCGACTTCAGCTGTGGTTTCATCTCCTCCATCCCGCCGTACCGCTCTCACCTACCTCCGACAAGCCTCCCAGGCAAAGGTTATAGATGTCGGTTTCATGTCGGTTTGAGTTTAAAATGTCAGATGTCGGATTGCGGGGGATATATCAGAGATATTTTACAATGTCGGATTTTAATATCTAAATAAATTTTAATACACATTTCTTGTAAATATATACAATTGTACTTATAATATATGTTTATAAATTACACAATAAACATGTAATAATCTAGGAAGCACCGGTACGGGTACCGGGTACGATACGTATCCGGTACGACGGTGCGACAAAATTTAAAAACAAGGATGCGGGTACGTCGGGATACGTTTTATTAAATATAATAAATATATATGTATACTGCATAGTAATTCTGGAATCCTGAAATTTCCTGAAATGTAATTCCGGAATCCTGAAATTTCTGTAAACTGCACAGTAATTCTGGAATATCTTGGATATCTGGGAACTTAACACAGAAATTCTGGAATATTTGGGAACTTAACACAGAAATTCTGGAATATCTGGGAGAAGAAGAAGAAGAAAATATTACCATACGCGTACTCGTACCGGAAACGTACCCGGTACGGGTACGGGCCTGTTTTTGGCGTATCGGTGCTTATTTGATTATACTTAAGTAATGAACACAAAACAAAATATTACCACTCGGTCGTCGAAGCCAGACTCAGTAAAATGCACAAAATGAAGCACAAAAGAAAATATTACCACTCGCCATTTAAAATAAAATAAAATAATACTCACGCTGATATATCAGCGGCGAGATATCACTCAATTTATCCGGTAAAACCGATATATCCGCAACAGCCCCTTGGGCGACCTCGTCAATCTCAAGCAATCTGGACCCGTGGATGGTCACTTGGAGAGCTTCCAGATGTTACTTGCCCGTGTTCCTTCTACCTTGCCAGAACACCAGGTGCCTATCTTCACTGCCAGTCTGCACGATCGGTTGCGCCCCGATGTTGAGTTCCAAGCCCCGCAGGACCTTAGCATAGCCATGAGCCTCGCCCACATTTGTGAGAAACGTCTCCTCATGGACGTCCCGTATGGTGGCCACTAATGCAGGTACATGGACAGTCAGCGTGTGAGGACACACACACACACAATCCTCATTCTAGTAAGGAATCCACCCCACTTAGGGGTAAGGAATCCAGTGCCACCCTGCTATCAAGCGACTATCACAAAGAATTTCATCGAAGTTAAAAGGTTAATCTTATTAAACTGAACTCTCCCACAACATGAAGGTTAGTTTTCTATGGCAGTTTCTACGGTATTTTTAAGCAACTTCGAAACTTGGATACTTCCTAGCTGGTTTGGATCCTCATCCGACATTTCTGATTACTTAGGTATTACTGGCCTTTATTGTGAATACACATGATATTTCTTGAACATTTCAGATTAGTGATTGGATATCATATGGGACAAACCTTCAGTATCAGGGTAACAATTGTAATGAGCCGACTCATAATATATGAGGTATTATTGACTTTATCTCAGCCAAATCCATACCAAGGTAAGCCTTATGGTATTGGCTCTGTTTGGGACGATAGTGATTGCGTGAAAAGTAGTGGTGGGGAACCAGTGTTGGATTAGAGCTATCATAAAAACCGTGGTAGGAAAAACAGCAGGATGTAATGATGGAAAACCGGTGTTGGGATTGATCTACTTTCATTATTTTCTTACCACTGGAAAACCAAGTGCCTTTAAAATAGCAATGGCGGTGGGAATATAACTTTTCTCACTGCCACCGAAATCCCAAACTAAGCCCGTACCCCCCTTTTTAAGTGTTCTAAGAGAACTTCCTTGAATTTTATCCATCTTTGTAGTGCTTCCACTCGAGTGTTTAGTTCATTATTGAACTCCGACATATGTTCTTAAAAGCTAAAGTTTACTTGTACCTCAACGAATTCGTGATCTTACAATAGTAGCATGTTTCAAACTTAGAATAAATATATTATTCAGCATGTTTTTGCCAAATTATATCCGATTTATCTGCACGAAATTTCATCAGACACTATGATTTTGTACCCTTTATTGTGTCGTGCTTCGTGTGTTTGAAAATTGTTTTAATTTATTGCCAGCAAAAAAGACGACTTTCGACGACGACGATTGAAGCAAAAAGTGGGATTTTCGCTGATTTAGCTGCCCCGCTGCGCCGTCGAGGAAAATCTGCGGTATTTTTATTTCTCAATGTATTTCTCCGGGAATCATATTAACTGTTCTTAGCATGTATTCATTACCAAGTAGATATTTAACAATAGTAGGGGATTGTGATTGCTGCCCTTCTTTTTCTGTCCGAGCACCGGACGGACCGGAACCTGACCAGGATCCGGCCACGTGGCCTGCCCGCTGCCATGCGCAAAAGTGTATTGCGTGACACCGGATCCTGGCCGTTACATTCGCTCCGGATCTAGGACCAAAAATTTCCTCTTGTCAAATGCTACAAAGGGTTTTGAGCATGGGATAGCAACTGTCATCAGAACACAATCACAATCTATCTCGTGCGGTCGCTCTCCGCATCAAATCTATTGTTTTATGCAGTTTTAACATGACATGCGATGTAACACCGAATTGCAAGCCCGTGTCCTTCGAATATATAAGGAATCAAACGTTACTACATGACACTTTGCTCAATGGTGAAAGTGCCCTTTCTCCATTGCAACACGCCGCCATTAATATCTTGTCAGTTTGTTTATTTTTTCTCATGAAGAAACTCGCACTTTCTTTTTAACAATGATAAAAGGCAAAGTGAAGTGGATGTTTTGTTAGAGGGAACATTAAGGCTCCGTTTGGCACGGCGGCGGCGGACGTGAACGCGGTGGTTATGAACCGTCGTTCGTGAACGCCCGACCTCACTTAAAGAACTTCATCCACTTTTATGTTCAAAGCTAGTTTTCTTTTCTTGGTGGCGGTCCTAACCGCCATCATGTCAAACATACAATCTATGACGGTGACATTTTTGTCGTCGGTGTACAAATAGGTTTCAAGACGCTCTCTCCCTTGGATTGCACTTTTATTTTAGAGCAATGTTAAATTGATAATGGGTAGATCTAGAAAATTTAAGTGCAGACCATTTTATTACGTGCAAACCAGAAATAAGTAAAAAATAATCTTATTTGCGTCTTTATACATTGGCTGCGCGAGTGCTCGCAAGCACAACACTCGTAAATGAGATAAATGCTCCTTGGTGGAAGAAGGTCAACTTTAGGAATCAACACGCGCCAAGCGCTGGTACCTACCTGTTGGTTTTCTTCTTCTTCTTCTGTATGTTCATGAACATGCCGCAAGCTATTGATAGGGGAAATGGCGATCTTTTGCTAAAATATCGCAAGAGATGCAGGAGGATTGGCGGCCTGCTGCGGTGGAATCCACATAAAAACATTCCTCCTAGATTAGCTGTTAATACGAATAGCAGAAACTCTGTTATAGCCATTTTTGTACATTCAATGTGCTCTACGGATACTTCAATGGGATCTTTCATTCTCGTCGGAGGAGAAATTACCAAACGTCTAGCATTCCCTCACGCTTGGCCACTCTCTGGGTTAGAAAAATGAGTCTAACAGGAATAAGGATCCTGCCTTCAGCTTCGTCCCTCCTGCCACGGAGCATTCTTCGACGAGCCTTCCACCAGTTTTGTGTGTCAATGACCGCCTGCTCAGCTCACTTCGCATTTACTCCACTAAACCTCTCCCACCAACATTTGAGACAACCAGCTCGCTCCTCGCACACAATTCATTCCCTGATTCCTTCGTCTTGAGCCTCGCAGTCAAAGCTTGTGCCTCCAGTTCTCCACTTCGCAACAACAGCCAATGTCATCCATGTCCTCACAGTCAAATCCGACGCCCTTCGTTCCGTATTTGACGGAGCTTCCTTGACATGTACTCCCGCGCAACTCCCGATGATCCCTTCGTCGCATTGCAGGTGTTCAGCGAAATATCATTATGGAACCTCCGCTCCTCTATCTGACGGCGGGCTAGAGGAGGTGCGGCACAAGTATTTTTTTTAGGATAAATAAAATACAAAAAAAAAAAGTTTACCCTTAAACAATCCTCCCATTTTATAGCCAAACATATATATGCTTTGTTAGAGGCAAAAAAAAATGTTTAGTAATTGTAGCATGAATGATGGCTCATCATGTACTCATGTTGAAGATTTAGTTGTGATAACCCTTAGATTTGAATGAATAATCTTCACTCTTCAGTCCGCTGAGATTCTGACGCTCCGTTTGGTACGGTGGTGGCGGTCATGAACATAGTGGTAAAATCGTCATTCATGAATGCCCACCTAAAAAACTCCATTCACTTGACCATATAAGTGGATGAAGTTCCTTAGGTGCCCGTTCAGGAATGATGATTTTACCACCGCGTTCACAACTGTCACCGTCGTGCCAAACAGAGCCTCAATGAAGGCTTAGTTTATTTGAGCAGACGCTTCTTTTTTAAACCGTTTAAATAGTCCCCATTTGTAACTACTACAGCCTGGCAAGACTGATTCATCTCATTTTTATTATAATTTTAAAAAATTATCAATTACTCAAATCTCCTCTGAAAGTGCATAATTATATGTTGCATCCCTCTATACTTTACATAAACCTACACTCTTTACATTTCATAATATGCATGCACAAAAATACCACATAAACATGCATACTATCAATATAAACTACAAGAGAAATACTTGTAATTTCAAATTATAGGGAGGTGTCACCTATAATTTTACAAAATTGTAGTCGTCGAAGAAGCAATAACAACGAGCTCGAACACCAAACGAGAAAGCAATATTTGTTTGCATCAACTAGAAGAAACATTTCGAATAACTAAGTGCTTTTGCATGCCCGTTTGAAGCGGTGTAAGCCACCGCCCGTAACCCACAAACGCCGGCCCACAATCAAAATCATTAACCAAAGAAATTGTTAAGAGCCTGTGCATTAAACCTAAAATTAACTTGTTAGAAGTGGAGCCCAATATCTATGTAAAACCAAAATGCTATGTGAGTTTTCCAATTTGAGACCAAACACTTTACTCTCATAGGGTGAGATGAGAATGAGCCATTGAGTCCAGCATGCCTTGATACCACTTTAAGGCTGTTTGGGATGATGGTGGCAGTGAGAAAAGTTATATTTTTACCGTCACCATTGTTTTGTAGGCGTGCCAACATATGTTTTTGGAATTTCTTGAAAGCAGTGAACTCTCACTTTTAAAAAGGCAAAAAAAAAGCTCCGTATTTTCGTACTTCTATTCCAGTAGATCAACATCCTCCTCTTCCTACTATTTTTCCTACTATTTTTCCTGTCATTGTTTTTCTAACCGTTTTAACCCCAACACAGATTTCACAATACTGCTTTTTCGACAGCCACAACAATCCCAAATAGAGCCTAAGGCTTCGTTTGACACGACTTATTTGCTCCGATGAGTTTGGTCAAAAACACCATACCATAGAATGTATGTTTGGCAAAAAAAAAAAGGTTATGACCGCTACCCAAGAAAATGAACTAGGTTTGAGCATAAAATGCATGAATTTTGTTATGAGGTCAAGCGTTCACGAACGATGGTTCATGAACACCACGTTCACGACCGCCACCACCGCGCGAAACGAAGCCTAAGGCTCCGTTTGGCACGGTGGCGGCGGTCGTGAACATGAGTGTTAAACTATCATTCGTTAACGCCCACCTAAAGAACTTCATCCAATTTTATATTCAAACAGAAGCAGTTTTTTAAGTGATCGTTAAGGAATGACAATTTAACCCATGCATTTACGACCACCACCGCTGTGCCAAACGAAGCCTAAAACTCATGCATCCAACGTAAAATGACTAAAATCACTTTGCAAATTACAGTGGATACAAAAAAAAATTCATCTAGCATAATGTTTTTTAATAAACATTACATGGGAACCAAGGGTCTGTTTGGGACAGCTCTGGCGGATTGAAAAGCTGCTGTCCGGATAGAGCTGTTTTAAAATAGCTCTCTAGGGAGCAGTTTTGAAAAGCTGCAGAGTGTTTGGGTGTTCTGTGCAGAAGTGCGCTTTGAAGAGCGATTTTCTAATTTAGCTGTTTGGAGAAACAGCTTTTGGAAGCTGTTTTTTTTAGAACTTATAAAATACATAAAGTTTTAAACGTGGAGAATAATAAAAAACAACCGATAACAATAGTCCAATGTTAATCAACATGAGGTACATATCAGAA